>OY735880.1:4482631-5732631 GCA_963506565.1 Tachystola acroxantha
TCAATGGTAACACTTGCAGCACGATTTCAACTCTTACGACATATCAGAAGAACGGTCTCCACAGTCCAAAGTATTACACTTGCCGTTGCCGGCATCCTGTCGACAACATCATGCTGAGTTGAGGCCCTTTTCGCAACGGCAGCACAACCGCTCTTTTTGGTGTTATTTTGTTAGCCACTATAATGTACTACAATGTAAATGTTGTTGCGAAATAAACGGATTACTTACTTACTTACTTGATGTGTTTTAGTCTATACATATACAAGCGCCTTGCCGGCTGGAAATTGAACCCAAGACCCATTTTAAAGAAGGCAGAGCCCAGAAAGTCATCGCATAACATCACGAATAGGAATTAATAGTAAATAGTTGTGACAACAATTTCAATATCACAAGCAAAATAACTGTCAAATAAACAGTTCAGCCGATAACATCACCAGAACACACCATTAACATGCACCTATTGTTTATGACAATGTTTATTACCATTCTCACCGGCCATAAAACATGAAATCAATACAAAATGCGCGTAACAGCCGCTTAAAGGGCGGAACCAAAATGTGTTTTGATTGATTCAGGTGCACTTACATAAGTATGTGGGAGGAATAATTTGTTGCTTGCGCTCCTGAGATCTAAGAAAACATATCTAGCGGATAACTGTTGTGGATACGACGAGAATATACGAGTACAAACGAGAATATCCAGGTTCGATTCCCAGTCATGTAACGTATGATTTATCCTCGGTTTATTTCAACGGGAAAACTTACGTACATTTACCGAGTGCTCTCAAAACGGTGAAGGAAAAACATCGTGATGAAACCTACATGGCGTAGAAGAAGAAAAAATCTAAGGTAGGTGTGAAATCCGCCAATCTGATGATGATACAAGGAAAGAACTGCCATAAAAGTAATGCAGTCAAAATTACAGAAAATAGGGAAAGTATAAGACATAAGAAGTAAGTTTATTACTCAATCTCTCTCACCTAATGGTAACGATGAGGCTGATGATGAAACGTGATTGAACGTGAGTGAGGCAGAGTTCTCCAACTTATTATCCAAGTCAAGATTCAACCATGGAAGAACTTACTACTGACCGAAAAACCTACGCTACCAATTGTCTGCAGTAAAAATCAACCACCTTCAAAAGAAGTTGGACCCCAAAAAAGGCTTAACCTCAAGGTGTTCCATTCGATACGTAAAGGCAACTACTAGGTCTATGTACTACATATTGTGCACTTCACTCCATTTCAGCGGAGTTCAGACGCGGATTTATACTTCACAAATACAATACTCGTATATTGTGGTGGGCATGTGAAACAAAGGTTAAACATTGAGAGAGTACCTCCGTCATATCCACTATAATCTTACGCACCAACATCAATATCATCCATACTGTACTCCAATCCGTGTACAGTATTATGTCAAGTCATCTCGAGCCTCCGTCGAGACAGGTTTACATTATTCAAATGCATACATTCGACCTCAACATGATAACTTTTGAAAACATTTCACAACCTTCTTCCTATCTCTTATAACCTTGGTAATAAAATCGAAAATAGCAACGAGAATGACTTTGATGACGGCAAATAAAGGAAATAACTTGGTCTGGTCATGACCGGTATTCATAACAAACTCTAAGCCATGTTGAAACACAAAGCATTAGCAAGGAAGTAAATAATGCTTCGCTTATGGTAATACTCGTATAAAGGTAATATTCACTTATCCCGAGTCCTGTCTGTATTGTGTGAGAGTACTGACTGAGAAATTAGATCACATACACAGCTTTTGAGATTTTGTATAAACCTAATGTAGCTGATTAGAAAATGAATATCATACATATTATTATATATAAACGGATATCACTCACTTACGCACCGTCGTCGGCGGGACAAGTCATTTCGAAACGTTACCGGCGACGCGGGCGTGGCGCGCTCACCTTGAGAAAGACCGTCGAAATCGGTCGGAACTGTCGGTCTAATTGCCGACTTCAACAATATAGTGAGTGATATCCGTTTATATATAAGCAATAATTTGTAGTAATGGCTCACTATAGTTTTAATTATAAAATATCATGCATGTTTCCTCACGATGTCGCAGGATACTTAATCGTTTCAAACGACACGGTCAATTCATGTAAATCCTTTGAAAATCGAATCTGGAACCTCCTCTGATTCCTGAATGTTCTCAACCTACATGATCAAACCCAAAAAATAAACTTCATAAAATATTACTAAAGATGTGATTTAAATGCAATCTAAATAAACTTGCAACACTGAACAGCTAAAATACCAGACGGAAGAATCTAAGCAAACGCAATTTAACTCTCGTAAACAGTTAAACACCTTCATTAACCGCATTGCTTCCATACTATTTATTTTAATTCCCAGTTCAAAATCTTTAAATCGGCCGATACAAAATTCCAATACAGACATAAACTAGATAAGCCGGGTTTAAACGCCGTTTAGCGTCCAGATTAGCCGTCTAATGGTAGAATAGTTAAGGCTCAACGGATTGGTGAAAGTTGCATATTAATATGAAAACAAATTGATAATATAATATGATCGATAAAAATAATTCCTATATCAAGAAATCCATCATTCACAAGAGTTTATAAAATAATTAAAAGTATATGTATATTGTTATAAGAAGAAGCGAGCGACATTATACATATATCTTAAGACCATATTGTAAATACCACCTCAGTAAAACGACTTATTGATTGAAAGGAGTGTGGTCACAAGTTTAATTCAACGATGCACTGCGATGCACCTTAAGTAACAAAATTTCAACTGGTATCTATAGGCTTTAATGTGCGATTTAAAAGCTTTAGGCTTAATTACTCGATTGGTTTGGTCTATATTCTGAGGTAATGTGTTTCCATTGCAAACTAGTTTTTATTGCACGTTCTTTCGTAGGTAGGTAATAAATGAGACCTTACCGTGAACTCGTATAGCAAGTTTACTTCAATAATACTTTGTTATTACGTAACACGACGAACTTAAAGTAAGCTTATTAAGGACGACATGGTTCGAAATAATAAAGTATTATTGAAGTAATCCTGCTATAAGAGTTCAAGGGTATGATGAAGATTAAGTATAAATCAACCTATAAATGACGTTCATTGTTCTAAATATAGTGAATGAAGAGTCAAACAAAGTCGCTACATCTCAAATAGTGCAGTTGCATAGCACTAACTAAAATTTCATATGGAGCTCTTGAGTTACGGACACAACACAACCCTAGAGTTTCAAAGCTAAGAGAGATGTTATAGAAGCATCGCAATTAGTTGAAACTCGAAATATGCCTAACTAATTAGACTATTAAGATTTACATTCCAATAGCAAGAACATTTAGACCAATAGAAATGAAATCGAAGATTTCAAAGGACCTACCAATTATACTACAAACATAAAAATAATTTTAAATGAATAACAAACCACGAGCTCAGTTTTGTCGTTCAATTGACGAAAACCACAAAAAGGTAAACAATAGCTATCGGCGCTTTAAAAAAATATATTAAATTTGTATTGGAAACACGAGACTCGATAAACCGATGACAGTGTTGCCAACCACAGAATACTAATCGAGAGATTTGCCGGCGACCGCAAGCGAAAATCGAGTGTCGACTGGTCTGCACATCATGGGGTTCTGTGGACTACAAATTAAGTTATTCGAACAGATTTCTAATAAGAAATCCTTTATTATGTAGATGCATTAGGAGTATTAAGCCTGACACACACAGGCGCGATTTGCACGGGGCTTGCGGCCTGCGTCCAGTTAAAACGCATACCCCGACCCATTTTCACTCACGTTCAGTAGGTAGCGGATGCGGCCTAGGCCACAGATCGCTACCTACTGGACATTAACGATGGCAGAAAATGGGTCAGGGCATGTTGTAGTTGTAAATATAGTTACTTACATCAGATTCAGGCAGTAATTTATTCCTTCTAAAAACTACTTTAAATTACATGCCAGGGTTACGAAATGTGCCCCGTAAACATAGTGAAATAGTGAAAATCTTACCTCTAATATTAATAAAATGTCCATGAATAAAGCTTGTGGAACTCCAAACGGCTCCAAACATGTTACAGAAAGCTTTTATAACTATAAAACAAACCGCACACAAAAACTGTGTCATTGTGTGGATTTCACTAAAATATTGTAACAAAGAGTTTTCAATTTCGCTGAATATTTTCGTTGGGCAAAAACTAAATCTGAATTTGCCGTAGTGTGCATTTAGGTTAATGCCAAACACTGATCTAGCGGTGAAAATAGGTTAGAAATAACCCAGTTTTAAATAATAATAAAAAATTCATAGTAAAAAGTCGGTTAACTGATTATGTTTTAAAATATGTATCTTATAATTTCAAGGTTATCTCGACGGCAGTGTACTAAACCACTGCATGAACTTACGTTATGAAAGCACATACTAAGATTACCTAAAAAAGATAGACCTTAAAGACCGTCTACAGACCTGTATATACGAGTATGAGTGATGAATTTGGCGCCAATTGAAGTCTATTGCTCAGCGAGCTATGGAAAGAGCTATGCTTGGCATTTCTCTGTTAGATAGAATAAGAAACGAGTATATCCGCCAGAAGACAAAAGTGGTTGACATTGCTCATAGAATCAGTAAACTGAAGTGGTAGTGGTTTGGTCAGATCTGTCGTAGAACTGATAACCGTTGGGGTAGACGAGTTCTCGAATGGAGGCCACGAACGGGTAAACGTAGTGTGGGACGCCCCCTGACCAGATGGAGGGATGACCTTCGTAAGATGGCTGGCAGAGACTGCATGCAGTGGGCCGAGAATAGGGTTGAGTGGCGTGCTTTAATAGGCCTACATCCAGGAGTAGACTGATGATGATGATGATGAATTCTATTAGAATCGTATGAGACTCCAAGTAGAACGTCTATTCGGTTCGCAAGATATAAATACCATGCATCCACATATTCAGAACCTTTTAAAGCTTACAAGAAATATCTTAGAAGATTGAGACGGCATCAGTGGTTATTATCGAAAGTTCCAAACCAAAGGCGTGGCACAACATAAAATCGCAGCCACAAACAATGGCTACCTACATTTAAAAAATAGAAGTACCATACGCCGAACCATTAGACATAATACGGAAGACGATCAGATAAGTGTTTCACAATGGAACCAAAGCATAAAGACATCATATCATTCCATGACAATAAATTTAGAAAGGGCGGTTTGATAATAATACACAAAAGATTGAGGTTTGGGTCTTAACCGAAGTTTTTCACATGAATTTGGAATTCAATCCCTTTGTGCAATGTTCTGGGAACAAGAGGAGTGATCGAAATATAGAGACATTTTGAGTTCAATTTATGGATTTTATTTGTAAAATTGAGTAAAATTATGTTTGGTTTCGACAATAACAAAAAATGTAGAACACTTGTAATCCACCAACCCGCACTGGGCTACCTCGATGTAAGGGAAGACCCCATTAGTAAAGGCATACAATAAGGCTGGTAAAAAGGCTTTCGATAATCTTATGCATCATTTGATATAATAATAAACTAATTTCTATTTTATCTAGCAAATGGCTATTGTGATAATCATGTATATTATTAATTGCCTATGTAATATAGATATAGGTATCTCTTGGGTTGATGATTCCAATATTTATTAGGCTCATGCATTTGTAAAGACATAAATTCTGATCAGATCCCACAAAAACTGTCAATGACCAACCACATAGATACAGTCGTAGATACTAAAATATTGTGACGGCATCCCGCTGTGGTTTATTTGCCAAAATGTGGGCATCTTATCAAGATGTGGCATCAACAATCGATGCAGCTGATGTTGCGAGTTGATGGCATTGTTAAGTCTATAAAATGCACATTGCAGTTTGTCCGTATGTAGGAATAAAAGTTTTGATTTGACATTTTCGAAAAGAACAACAATTGCCAGTAGTAAATCTTTTTTATTATTGGGTGCGCTAAAATTAACGTCCTTTTCTATTGTGGTCATTAAATTTTATTTAGAGGGTTCATACCATACTACACACAAGTGCGAATCTTTTTTTTATTTTTATATCATATTTCTTGCTAATGTAATCTATCAAGATTAAGCTTCTAGGAAATATTTTTATAAGAATTAATAGCTTCATTATAAAACACAACAGCGTATTTTCTATTATCATTAAAGCTCACACCATATAAGAGATAAGGCAAAAAGCGTTGAGTTTCAGCCAACGAACGTGTAAGAATTTCTGTCTAGAGCCTCCGTGATGTTGAGATAAAAAACATTATTTATTACACCTGTCTGCTGCACGCGATCTAGACAAATTAAACGCGTAACATGATCAGCCACGACGCTGGGTATATCTTTTCGGAAGGACACATTACATTTCTCAGAAGCAAAATTAATCTCAGAAGCGGTATGGTTATAAAGCTCGAAATAAAGATGATAATACTCGGTGAGCAGAAGTAGCCACAATACGACACGATACTCTCAACACCACTCATAGCCCTTCAGAGTCGAGCAAAAACTGTATACACGACCCGAGCATACTTCAACAGCGAGAAAAAAAGCACCAGGTGCCAACCAAAAGCGCTCATTGTTCCAGTGAACGAGAAAGATTAATAAATCTTTAGAGAGAGTATATCTGAGGCCGATCTCGCGGGATGCGAGCTTCGGGCCAGGACGCGTTATTGCAAGCCTATTCAGATGCCACAGTTGAGGCCAAACAGCCCCTTTGTCATGACAAAGGTGTCGCGCAAAGAAAAAGGGGCCCTATCGACGATCTGCCTTATCAGATCCAGTTCCCTTCCGAGAGGTCTCAATAGGATAGTCTGGAGTTTTGAATGCGGCGGATCTAATTCCCTCGACCACAATAACGTGCACGAATACCAATTTAGTTGGGACATCAAATGCACGAGCAATAAAAGACTCCCCGCGACAGAGGACGTTATCAGGCATCATTTGATAGGGCTGGGTGTCTGAATGGTGTTTCGTGCAAGACCTTTGTTATTTTTGAACTTTCATTGTATTCGTCAAATAGCCTATCGCTTTTTTCTAAGAATTATAACACTCTTTAACAAGAAAGTCAATGTCAACTTTTTTATAATTAGAACTTACGAAAAAAGGTACAGTCGAACACAGAGATAAGTATACAGGGGGCCTCAATATAGTTGATATTTTCTCGAAAACTACTGGACCGAATTTAATAATTATTTTACAGTTACATAGTTTTAACTTTTATCTATCAAACAGTGTAATTTTTTTGCAATAGGTCAAGTAGTTTTTGAGAAAATCTCAACCTTAAAAACTCTCCTGTACACCTTTCTCTGTGTTCCGCCGTACACGAACAAAAAACGGGTCGATATAAATAGAAATTTTATGTTGTTATTATCTATAGAATACAACATACCTATTATAACTGCGATTAATTACCAACATTTTATTTCAAGGTCAATCAAATTAACCTTCACCAAATTATAGTCAACAAATAATTCGTACGGAAAACGGCTGTCAATCAAACACAACACACGATCGCAAAAAGAAGTGACATAGAAAAGATGTAGTACCTCATTACAAGCCATTTCCCATTGATCATCCACGCATTTAAAATCAGTAGATTAGCCGAAAAAGACGAGACGTCTAACATGATTGATGTTTGTCCTCCAACCCCACATACCTCGCTCCATGCTTATTAAGCTGAACTTCTTTTTGCTTTCTAAAATTCGACAGTAAACACAATACCAACAATTGGTTCGATCAAACGGAATATTAAGTTCGCCTGTCATTTTAACGATACGCCTCTCTCACTCTTATCATTAAAGTCACAAAGTCATTCTACACCGTATGTGTTGACTACCAGAGTATGTTTTTCGGCTATGACAGGAAGCGTTGTGAAAAGAAGGTTATTGTCAGTCTTATGGGTTATGATTTATGACCGATGACTCCCAACGGGTTCTAGCCTTATGATAATCTTATTCAAACTCGCCTCTTGTGAATCACAATGCTACCTAAATTAGCTTTGGTATCATAGCAGCGATGTTATGAGCACTGATGTTAAGAGGTGCGGGTGTTCGTGTGTGGCTTACACAAACGAGACGGTTGTCATTTTGTTTATACAGTTACCTTTTTCTGAACCATGATTATCATACCCTTGACAATGAACAATGATATCGGTCGGTTCACTACGATTAATGATTGTTTAATGAAGTGAAGTGTATTCACGAGTATTATAATTATAGTCTTTTACAACCACAATTTTATATTTACATTCTTGTGTTTTAAAATTCCTCCAACTATATTCTACGTGCCTTATAGATTGACGAAAGGTGCATGGTGTTTGAATACATTGGCACATTACTGACTTTTTTTTTGTGGGGAAATGCTTATGCATACCCGCCGCCTCGGGGGTAGCGACGGGTTATATCGGACTTAGTCTTGCACCGACTAAAACCCCACGGTGGCATCCTCCGCGCATTGTGGGGAGCTCTGGGCTCTCTGTTGATCTACAGCAGAGTTCCCCACGCGCTTGCTGACAGCACTCCTCGGGCCGCTCCAGGCTGGGCCCATAGCGGGACATGACCACTCTGTAGGCACATTACTGACCTAGATTGTATAATTGTCTAGAGTAGAGTATGTGCCCGTATAATATCCTCTAGATATATCAAGGAAGATTCTTATTACATCTCTGCATCTCATGAAATCTCGTCTCACATCCAATTCAATCACCCAAATTACATCTTCTTTTATAGGAAAATCTAAATAAACTTCGATGCAATAAATTCTTGTAAACCGAATGAAATACTACTAAAGTAAAACCACATCTACCCAAACTACAACAAACTTTTTTCCTTAGGACCGATCGATCCGTCATACAAGACACGGCCAGTCCCTTGAGGCTACAAAAATAAAGTAGGAAAAAAACTGTCCCATTATTGAACCCTTCCATTGTAGTAGTATCAAAGATTAGTCCTCGTAGAGGGATAAAATCTTAACGATGTGCCTTGGTACGGTAGGTAGGCTCATTCTTCATATCAAGATGTTCATTGATAAGAGTATTTGAGTCATCTATAAAAGTAGCTTATACTCGCATGTGGGGATTACTATTAAGTCTTATATTCAATTTCCTCTACGATGCTAAATAGATTTAATTCAATGAGTTATTTCAAACTTTAGAGAGAAATATATGTTGGCATTATCATCTGCTCTGGGCCAACTATGTGGATCATGGCTCAAGCTCACACCTAAACTCCTTGATTGATTTTTATGTATGAGGTATTCGTCCTATACGGGACTGACTGACATAGATAATTTTAAACTGAAATATGCAAAAGATTTTTTTGCCAAAATTCACTAGTAATGTCAGTGTAGCTGGTAATTAAAAAAATTCATAATTTCTTAAATCCGTTAAAAATTATTACATTTAGGTCCATCAGTTTACTTCCCATTTTAATTATTTACTGTGTAAACAAACTGACGTCAAAATTCACCATAAAATGTTATTTTATAGAATTGGGTTTTTGTTTATTTAGGCGTAATGCTTAATTAGCTGTACGATGAAAATAAAATTAAAACAATAACAATCCGGTCTTTGAGCAGGGGAGCCAGCGGTCCGGATCACTGCATTTGACTGTCAACGTTTTATGGCTATTCTATAACACGCATCCTGTCTTTTAATTAATTAACCGAATCTATTGTTTATTGGGTATCCATTATTTTCTTATGAAGTGGTGAAGGTGTCGTTAAATAAAATAAGTGACTGTTAAATATTGTACTAATTTGCAAAAATATTAAACGTGCCTTTGAATTTGTTTTTTGTGTGATACAATGTATAGAGTTGTAATAATAACATTATTATTGTGCAAAAGTGATTATTAGTTAATTAAAAATATAGAAAACATGAAAACAACGTCGAACGATGAATATAATAAATGCAATGGAGACCACAAACTTTCAATATGGGACAACGAAAATATTTTTTTTTACTTGACTGACAATAACGCGAAAAACATTATTAATTTACACAAAATATCCATGGACTAATCAAGTTGCATGAAGAGGCAACGAAAAAAAATACCCTAATGTTCCTAACGATTAAAATGCAAAAATACTCGTTAAACCCAACTCAAAGGGTAAGTTCAGGTAAATTGAGCGCGTAGGAGCGGACGTTGGTAGCGTATATTGAACTTGAGCTAAGCGCATAACTACACTTATCGCTGCCGGCTACCGGTTCTCTTGAGTGCAGTCCGGCGCATTTGAATTGGCTTTTAATTTCGTCATCAGTAGGATAACGCGAGTTGCTATATAAATTATGTAACCAATTGATTTTGCTTATCAGCTGGGTAATATTCGAGGTGATTATCGCGAAAATTTCTTATTTTTATGGTGCTGTCTTCATACACAGGTTTGTGGGCAATCTGCATTCTCGACAATGCCGCACGGAAAGGAGACCTGGTACTCTAGCAGTACTACCATAAAGCGTAAGTTCCTAAGCCAGGATATAGTATGTTCCAGGCCTTCTTTTGCCATGAATTTTTCTTTTAGAATTAGTTGCAGAAGATCGTACTTTCCATTCCCTATTATGTGAACTAGATACCTACATGTTCCAATTCAATGTTGTAGCAATTCCAGATTGGGTACGCTAATTTTAGTCGCCCGCCACTAAGCTAGGCGTCCCTTTCGCTCTTACGAGATGTAGCATATGAGCAACAGTGACAGTTGCGTTTAGGTTTAGAATTCGACTTAGCGGCCACTACAGAATTAGCAACATGGTAGTTCTTTATAAAATATTTCAATATACAACGGTTCTTGCAATCATATACCGCATATTTGGGTAGGCTGACAAAAGTACATAGTTCTGGTTGCCGATACTCAGTAAGACTAGTATACTACGCACACACTAACATCATTTCATCTCGGGTTTCTCATTGCGAGTGGACCTCGAGATGAGCTTGGATATATTGACTTTTTATTTATTGACATTTTCTAATGTGCCTCCTCAGCCATTCATCATGTCGCCCCGATACCAACTCCCCTGATAACACACCTCATTGTTTGGCGTACACATAATGGATTATTGATAAAACACGTGGGTGTCCCTAATCTCTTCGGACGGGGAAATCTACCGAGACGCCGAATCAACCAAAATATATTAAGGTAATGCCTCTGTAATGAATGATCACGGCCAGATATTAAGTGGACACGATTTATCGTCGTTCCGTCTTAATGTAGAAGTTTGTGATAGCGTGCCTACTCAGTTAAATGTTGTAACAGTAATCTAACGAATAGTAAGAAAGCGTATGAACACATTAGTCAATGTAACGACACCGGTTCTTTCTTAGATTAGCCTACCAACATTTAAAGCCAATTTGTAATTTTATTTCTTACACATTCGGTGAAGGTCAGAGTTCAGAATTTGTCTTCTGGAATTATTTATCTTTAGATAAGAAAGTATAGAAGGCGTAATCTTAATAATGAATCGTTCTATTCCATAGACTCTGGGTAGAGTTGATTCGAAGCTTTGTAAATGTCAGTACCTAACCAGTTTGTCACACCTTAAACTTACTGACTGCTATTCTTATAAGTCTAATCTCTCCATCAAGCCAAGTAGAGGCATAGTACTAATTCGTCAAGAAGCAGGCTCATAAATATTCATTTCAATGAAAAATAAACATCAAAATTTAAAGATAACTGCAAACTGGGTGAAAGCCAATATTGCGGAATTGGAGCCGATAAAGTTTTAAACGAAGTCGGTCGAACTCGTCGTAGATTTCCCTCGAGCAATTATCGAAACAATAAACCTAAAATTGGTGCAGCGTCCTGTAGCGGTCACCGATCCCGACTTTGCAGCAATTACGCGACTTCCCGCCTTCGACCCACTTTGCAGAATGGAAATTCATTAAGAGCTATTCAAGCTATCACAATTATGACTATTAGAGCCCCATTCATTTTTTAATTAATCATCAGACGCGAGCGAGACTGAAGCTGCCCCAACCAAAACGAAAAGCCCGGCCGCACTGCAGCGCAACTATGTTCAATAAGCGGTTTCCCTGAAGGAACCCTTTGATGTTTGCCTTTATTGCTAGAATTGCGTACTATTTACGTCTCATTTTATACGAATTTATGTGCGAGCCAAGACGCAAAGCTTGTTACGTAAATAAAGTAAAGGAGCCGTATGTCAAAGAGAGAGTTAGATATAATAAACGCGTGACCGAACGCTTTGCATATAATGAAAGGAAGAACGCAGAATTGAATATTAAATCATAGTTTGCGTAATACTATTTACTGGATGTAAGTATTTAGAATACCACAGCTTTAGCTTTGAAGTCTTTAGGGAATAAATTGAAACTATAAGCGCATTTGAAAAGGAAATGTCTGAAATATGTCACATCAAACATAGGTATTATTAACGTACGCATACCAAAAATATGTTTGCGAATGATGAATCTCCTGATGAACTAGCCAAATGTAAAAACCAAATAAGTCTAAAAGGTTTTAAACACGAATCAATGATGCAGTAATAAATCAAACAAGACGGGTTGTTTTAACGGAACCATACAATTTTCAAACACAATCATCATAAAAAGAAACCAGAAGCTAATGAAATTTCCAATTTCATCCCATTACGGAGGAAATATTTCAATTTAAAATTGGTCGCTCCAGATGTTCACGAGCAAATAACTTACGCCGACTAAAATGAACCCTAAATCTTCGCCGGCTGGATGGTTCCGCGCCAAGAATTGAATTTGCCTCGCATTCTCTCACATGGTGTAGGTAGGTTATATCTAGAGGTGAGTCCACATGTAAGTTCACCTAAGGGTAGACAGATATAGAAGAAGAAAACATCATTTCACGAAATTATTAAAAATTTTAAAATTAAATACCTGACATGGGTAGAGTTGCCACAGATAGGCAAGAACGGAGAAGGTTGCAGGAGGCCTTTGCCAACTGATAAACGAACTAGCAAAAGATCATCAAACGACATATTATAATACGTAATTAAAATAGGCAAGCCCCGAATAAAAGGCTTTGTTACTATAATATTAGAAGACATCCAGCCAGCTGCCCGGTTTATTATCACCTCTCAGTGCACCCGTTTATTTAATAGGTACTGATTTTGTGAGATATTTATATTTTTAGGTTATTGTTCTATGTTCTTTTATAATTTACGAAACTCTAATCATACTAGTGTAAATGAAGGATTTAATATCTCTCACGTTTTAATTGCTTCAAAATTTTAAGCGCATTAAAGTTTCAGTTCCTAAAATCGCAACGACACGAGTATTTTCAACCAGGCTTCACTAGTTCATAGCACTTACATAGACACAACCTACATACTCGCATCTCTCGCAACTCGAATTAAGTACTCTCATCCTATTCACTAGGAGAGGATGTTAATTAAGCTCCTGATGAAAGCATTAGTAAAAAGCTCGGGCCTTTGAATGAGCTTCGTAGCAATGAAGCAGTCTTCGTGTGTTTAAAATTGATGAAGCACGCTTTAAGTGCATAAAGCGGTTTTTTAGACGTTTGCGATGTTTTTCATTTCCTGATACACTACTTCTGTGAAAGAGTTCGGTTGTAATGAGGGTTCGTAATTGATACTGTGGAGGGGTGTCTCATTAGAATAGTTTGTGCTAGAAATTGTTCCTTTTCGTTGTTTATCATCAACGTCGGATTCTGGTTTAATCTTACTGCTGAAATCTAAAGCTTTTTTAATTTATCTGTAATAAATACATTATTTGACGTCACATGGGAACTGGATCGATTTAATAACAATTTAGCAACAGCCGTTATAAAACAATAGCTACTAGTAATTCATATTTTATAGTAGGTACTAATGTTAAGAGTGATCAAGTCTAAAGAAGCTATACCAGCATCTTAATTATGTTGCATCCAACAGAAAATCAACCCACACAAAGCGATTGCAATATCTACCTTACGTAGAGAGAGTGACAATGACATTGGTTTTATTGTAATCCAGCTTGACATAACACAATTTTCAAAACTACGATGCTAAATCCTTGAGATTGAAACCTTTGAATCCTAAAATATAAAAAATGAGTAAACAAATCCCAAATGTTCCAAATAGACCAGGTAGTGGTGCCGGGTTGTAAAGTCGATATTCATGAATGCGTTCACAAAGTATTCCCGTTACAACGCAACGTTGCAAGCTGTCTATGCATTTTTTTCACTGCAATCCTAAAACGCGCTATCGAAATTTTCCGGTCTGTTCGTATATATACCCGCAGCGTTGCACTGCAAGTGTGGAGGTCCGTTCCCATAGGGTAATTTAGTAGTAGTAATGTCAGCTAAACCTTGATTGTCCGAGTATGTTAGGATGAGCCAGCTCATCCTGCATACCCGGTTCAACCCATATTGGAAATTTGACCTCTCTTTTGATTGAATCATCTTACAAAAATGAGAGGTTCTTTATTTCTTCGTTGAGCTTTATTTCTTCAAGATTAGCGAACTTGTAATTTACTTTGAATTGTTGGCCTGGAACAATTTATTTGTCTCAGTCTAAATGGATTTAAGGATTTTGAGGCAAGATGCCAAACAGTAAAATATTCTTTTTTCAGACCTTATGTCCTAAAAGCCTTCTCAAAACGATGAAATGATATGAGATGATCTTGTTGAACAGAGATGACGCTATATCAACGCGATAGTACTGTCGCTGCCATGCATATAATTTCGTGATATCATCATTTTGAGAACAAAACTCTTGAGTTCTTCATAATTAGTAAAAACACATCTCAAAGGCTTAAAGCACGGACGAATGAAAGCTCCAAGATAATTATGATCCTAAAATAACATTTCATTTGGATCCAGATAAATTGGTTTCACTTGTCCTGAACGTAACTTGTTCATTAGCGTTTAAATAAATTCATTAATAAGGCTAGCAAGAGACAAGCAGTCAACGCACAAATCTATAAATCAAATAGTGAGGGAGTGTCACAGACAAAAGGACGATAGCGTGACGCCATAGGTATACATACAGATGTAAAGTTTAACGAACAAATTACGAGTTCCACATACAGTGCAGCACCACCCAATCATCTAACTAAATCCTACTTATTATCATCACCTATACGCAGACCTAATTTAAAAAAATTATTATTACCTAGGTATAATAATAATAGTAGTCGAAAGTCGAGAGTTCAGTGGCGCTATGGTTAGGAAACTGGACATTCGTTACAGATGCCAGTTTCGAAACCCAGTCATGATTAATACTCATTATTAGAATATATCTCGTACCTATATCTAAAAATACTTTGAATTATGTTAAAGGCCTTATTGCAATAGAACCTGTACCTTGTACTGTAATTTCTCCTAACTATTGGTGCATTTACCAATTTCCGCAAATATCTTCCATATTCTAATAATTGGTATGATTAAGTCTTGGACCAAGTCTAATCCTAAAGGCTAGTTGCCTTTATTATATAGTAGCCATTATTTCTGTCACTTGTATGCTACATCCCGTAAGAGTGAGCAGGACGGCTCGCTTAGCGACGATTTTTAATTCTCTTACTCTGGAATCGCCACAATTGTTTGACGTTCTGCTCAGCGGTATGTTCCCACATTTTGCTCCATTTCCAAAAGCGGTTCCCACAAAGATCTTTCTTCACATTCGATGTGGCATGCACATTAATCTAGGTAACGAACGGTCGCGTTATAACCGAGTGAATACACGCCTTCACATGTGGTACACCTATTGTCATGCTTTCTTAAGCTTCCTAGGGGTAATTACGTCATCTTTGTGTTTAGCTAGGCATTATTTAGATTTAGCAGGTAGTGTAATTGGTACCATAGTCTACTATTTTATGAATTTCTTAATTAAGATTCATGGCATATAGCAATTTTTTTACATATGGATTGTAATTGTCAAATGTAGGTAATTTTCTTCAGGTCTATAATTTCTATTCCCGTATTATTATCATCAACATCGACACTTGATAGCGACAATTACATCTGTATCTTTACAAATAATCTTTAACAAATTATCCATTTAATATCTGTAAATATTCATCTTACCAGTTTCTTGTAAGTATTGCATTATAACTGTCAGAAGATATAGAGATCTCGAAACATAAATAAATATTACGAATTATAGACTCACCGGTTACAATGCCATAGAACCCAATTTTCTATTTTCCACTTCGGTTAGTGCAAATCAGTTCTTTATCCAGCTAGCTAGGATAGGCTAACTGGTACCATAGTCTACTATTTTATGAATTTCTTAATTAAGATTCATGGCATATAGCAATTTTTTACATATGGATTGTAATTGTCAAATGTAGGTAATTTTCTTCAGGTCTATAATTTCTATTCCCGTATTATTATCATCAACATCGACACTTGATAGCGACAATTACATCTGTATCTTTACAAATAATCTTTAACAAATTATCCATTTAATATCTGTAAATATTCATCTTACCACAGTTTCTTGTAAGTATTGCATTATAACTGTCAGAAGATATAGAGATCTCGAAACATAAATAAATATTACGAATTATAGACTCACCGGTTACAATGCCATAGAACCCAATTTTCTATTTTCCACTTCGGTTAGTGCAAATCAGTTATTTATCCAGCTAGCTAGGATAGGCTAACCTATCTAGGGAGTCTTGCCTACATTTGCAAACCAACATAACGAAGTACCTGACAATTGTATGCTAGCTAATGTTACATGACATAAAAAGGTTCGCAGACCAATAGAATACTCTCAAAAGAAAACTTCAACCTAAATAAACAAGGAACTTCGACCTTGGTCCAATGCTTACGACTCTTACGAGATAGTTGCTGGGTTGCACGAAAAGTCGAGTCGTCCCGTCGGGGACAATATATCTAATCCCGGTTAGGTCACACTAGCCTTGTCCGAGAAAATGAAATCGTCAAAGAGATACATTTCCGAAGCTCAAAGAATTGTAAAAGATTGCGATGAACTTGAGATGTTAGATGATAGTAATGTTATTGAGTGTAATGTGGTGTTAAGAAGGAACGTCGAGGATTACCATTTAGATTATCATCATAATGGCGCTGTTAGTTTGAATATAAAGCTGAATAAGGTCGATAATATAAAACCAAATTTAACATGGAGAACACATACGTACCTAATAGATCACATGTTTCTAAAGATGAGCAATACAAAGAATGACATTGGATGAAGCGAAAGAGTGTGTATAAGGATCGAGATGGAACGAAAGGTGAGTAAGACTTAATGGTGATTTGTATTGATTTCAACGATAAAACTTAATTATTTACTCCGCTGGCTTATGGTCTCGAACTACGAAAATGGCCATAAGTTTTGGTCAGTCGGATCGTAGGCTATTACCATTATCAAACCAATGAAATGATACCTACTCATGAAATGCCGTGCGACACTGACAGTATATCGGATTAGTAGAGCGACGTTATCAACAATCAAGTCGTGCTATCATTTCATTGTTTTAAATACCTAGTAGCCAGGTCCTTCTCGACTTCGTCCTTGCAGCGAGTAGGTCCCAGAACTAAAACGCCAGACAACAGGGCGGTCTATCCTTCGTTCCGAATATATCTTCGCAGCACGAACTTTTCCCTTTCTGCCGACATAATCGAGCCTGCGAATGGCGAATGAAGTGTAAGAATTAATTATGCACCGGAAAATTAAGATACGGACTAACATACAAACCATAAAACATTGTTAAATGACATTGCCACATTTCAATGGAGCTTTGCCCCACCTACAAAACTACGTGATTATTTAAGCTGTACCTATCATTTTGTTGGGGATTTATTAAAGGTTTCATATTGCATAATCATAATCAGTATCATTTTCTACTACTCTCGCAACTCCTATAGAAGAATAACAAAAACAATTAATAATTCGCTTCGAATCTTACTATTTTCTGAATTTCTAATTAGGCTGTTATTTTCGACTCGCTAGATGTACAATTTTTTTTTTAAAGCAATAATTTTAATTAAAAACGGAGATAGTTTTTGCATTTATTCGTTATCTTGTTCATCAGGCGGTTGATGGTGTTGCAGAATCTGGCTTTGTCATTTATCGCTAATACATCATAATTCACAAGTACATATTCCATATAGCTCCAGCAGCTATATTTTATGTCTTTATAAATTGCTCGCTGCAATATCGCGTGCGTTGCTTGTAAGGTCGATTGCTACATTTGAAGCTATTAAATTGTTAAGCATTAAGTTGAGGCAAGCCGCGAGATTAGCGACCCAATAAACTGACGTAGACATGAAATGCAGCTGCAATTAATTTTCACTTTCACAAGTTTTTAACATGGTTCGTTGCAGTTTAATTAAAATTTTCTGACAATCCCGTTACCGTAAAAGTAGCTTTTTTTCCTATTAAAGATAGCGATAATAAAAACAAGTTTAAGTAAGTTTAAGAGGTCGTAGATTTCAGGTTTCGATTTTATCATTAGCACTAATTAAAGTGATTGTTAGATAATCATCATTTCGAAGGGAAAATTGATAATTGTCATCAATGAGAAGTGTAACTCAAGAAGGAGTCAACATTTGAAATGCAAGACAAGTTATAATGATGCTTAATACTTAAATTACCTAAATTTGGAAAAATATGCAAATCCCTCAAATAAGAATCGAAGCTCATTAAATCGACTTTTTCACTTATTTTCCTCTTTACCATACCAAGCCAGAAACTTCAAAGAACTATCCACCACTAGGTATTAGATATAGTCCAGAGGTGAAGATCGAATATGTGACACTTGCACCGTATTCTCATTCCTAACCTTTAGAGTATGCGATCTGCATTTGTTTATGTATTCCTATTCAAAAAAAACGTTGTCTTAAAATCTCTTAAGCCGCTTAACACTTCACGCAATATCACCCGATACATACAGAGACGCGGAGAAAATCACCTTTAACCCTAAACTGATTCCGTACCAAAGGTCGTTAAGGAAGGCAATGTAGCGAAGCGTCTTCCGACCGATTTATCTATGTTAGCGGCGGCGGCGGCGCGCCATCTATATCGCGCGTTAAAAATGACAGCCCCATGTTTTTCCGAGCGTCACATTCAATATCGACCTCGTTTACATATTTTTCAATTTTGGTACGCTATCGACGCAACGGTTGTTTTAGGCCAGGAGCTGTGATTCGAATTCCGACTTCTATCTTAATATCGTATAACAAAATCGCCAGAGATAACTTTGGTAAGTATTCATTAATTCTTTATTTCATTCTATTGAGATATTATATACTTAATTCTAATAGAATTCACATTGTGCCAAGTACATTCGTCAATCATGAAAGGTGACACAGTATATCACTGCTCATTGCGAACTCACTTTTGCATTTTTAAATAGGTATAAGTTCTTAATAATGTTTAAACCTATTTAACAATCATAAGAATTAACAATTCTTGTGTTATAGACTTCTCAATAAGTTGATACAAGCAAGTATTTTCCTCACCTCACCTCATACCGTTAACTGTCAGAAGAATATGCTCTATCTATCCTTGTATAGCCCAAAGCACATCAAGTGTAACACTTTAGACAGTTGTTATTATCTGTGTCTTAAGAGTTGAAATCGTACTGCAAGTGTTACCATTCATCTGCTGTCGTTCGTACGTATTTGATTGAGAATAAGATGTTATTTCAGCATCGGCTCCGGGTCTATTATAAACAGAGCTTTGTGAAAAAAGATTTGTGGGGCTTTATGAAAACACATAAGTCTTAACTGAAGACTGTCATCGTATAGAGACTTAGTGGAGAATGTTTTCATTCGGGGAATCGCGCTAAACTGAGCGGCCGGGGATTACCGAAACGGATATATTTACAGTGCCGCGGTTTGAATTTGAAAGGGAAGACCACCGTTCGGTTACTCTTTTTATTTTCTCGTTATGAGATTTTATTAGTGGAGATGTAAAAGCAGGAATAGACGATACAAGTATTAATTGCAGAGACATTTTCCATGAGTGACAAAACAAACTCTACCATACCGAAGTTATTGTAGTAAGTTAGTTCACTAACGACTACGTAAAAAACAGCCTTTAGCAATAACATGGGTTGTGATTGGTGAACTTTTAGTTGCACCCCCAGTGGCTAGCAAGGGAACTAAAACAGAACCAATCATGATCCTTGTAGCTAACGTTTGTACGAACTTGCTAGTGGTCGAATTTACTATAGCAACTGATGGTAATGGTGCTGGATGCTTAAACTCGATTTAAGGTGAATCAATCAAATATTGTCAGCGTACATCATCGATAGAGTCTGTCAAACAGCTCGAAATTATATAAACCGATCAAATAAAAGTAAAATTGATTGTCAGGTATAAGCTATATAAAAGAGACCAAAATTAATTTGCACGAAAACGTGAGGTTTATAAAAAAACTCCGTTATTTATTGTAGCTACTTCCGCTGTGATTTTATTTCAATGCGCGTTACATAAAGTAAATTGTATAACATTTTTCTAAACGATTTTACTAGTACTTTCTAAACTATAATTTTCGTACCACAATACGTAGGTTTATTAAAGACATCTGATAATCAGTATTACGTGACTTAAATGACACGAAACAATCGCCCTTGTTAAAAACAACGGCCGTCATTTCTTGGAAACAAAAAAATGTTGGCGTCAACAAAGTCAATTTTGTAATAATCGAGAATTTATCTAACGATCTTGAGTATAACAAGGCATTCAAACAGTAGAAATCAGAAACAACGACTGTATATAGAGATAGTTATGATATTGATATCAATTTTATATAACTTGCTCCCGAAGCTGACCTGAGATTTAAAAGCATCGCCTTTTGTCGAACAAAACGTGACGTAGAAAGTGAGTTTTACGACAGAGAATATCTTTATGTGGATCTCTAAACTTGGCACAAAGAAAGCAATTTATCGAAACTTTGATGAACGAAACCGAAAGTCAATGAAGTCACGGGTATCGCTATCGAGGAGTCAGACCAAAGGTCATTTTAGTCAAATTCAAAACTGACAATCGACTCGGGGGTGATAATACACACGACATAAGTACTGATGCCAACAAAATATATAATGGATACCTTAATTTTTCATGTAAAAATCCATAAATAATTAATTTCGTTGTTACATACACTCGTGGCCTATGGCCCGGCCACTGTCAGAGTGAGCCGTCGGGCCTATTTTGCACCGCACAATGACAGCGCCCATGTGCTGCGATAATTTAAAGAGAACTTGAACAAAGATTTTTTTAATAGAAGGTAGATGTTAAAAAAATATAGAATCATTTATTTGCCACAATAACAAAAATTAAAAATAACTATTATAATATTGCCCTAAAAAAACAATTTTAGGAACTAAGATTATTTAGACTACTACCCCTAAAGTCGCTCGTCGTTGATAAAAATCCTGTATATACAGAGTTACGCCTCTTGAAGAAAAGTTATCATGAACAATGAGTGTCATTTATGCAGTAGTCGCATATTGGGTTTATTTGACAGTGCGAGGTACGAAGAGTGACGTATATATATCTTGTAAATACACCTGCACTAACAACTTGATTTCACGTGTGGATTTTTTTCCCTTAGTACACAAAATTAGAGCAGTTGCCACTAATTGAAGGCAAACATTTTGATACATTAAATTTTTAACTATAACCCACACATACAGTAAAGGTCTTGTCACTTAAACATCAAGCAACAGTCACGGGCGAAAGATCGAAAAATCAATTCAAACTAGAAGTAGGAAAACGAAGTCGAAAGTGTATTAAGCTCTAAGGTTATTGGTCGTTCTCGTGAACCGTTTAAATTCGGAAATACACAATGATCACGTTTAAATTGGCGCGTGCGTAGTGAAAGTGGTCATTTCAACAACTTTGCACTTTTGAATCGTGCTGATGCAGGTTCTAATGCATTGAAAGAATGCATTGTTGGTTTCAATCGATTTTATGCTTTCATAGATGCAGAAGATTAGAATTTCTAATCAAATATTTCACAGTACCTGCAACGAATCACAATGGTCGGTATGTAAGTAAAAAGAATGCTCTAACAGAATAACTCTAAAAGAACTTTAGTGACTTTAAAATGAAGAATTCATCCCACCTTAGACTCAGAAGACAAGGGCGACACTGTTTTCAGTTTGTAAAACAGAATACAAGAGATATGACAAAGTAAAAGCGCTTACACAGTATACATCTTATAAACATGGCGACAGCAAACTCAGAAGAATAAATCGTAGGTATTTTTTATTATGCAAATGATTTATGTGGACGGCGAGCTCGCAAAGGACCTATTGGTGGCAGCAAAGGTCTTCTTGCGCCTCCATGATTTATACTGTGAACTCGAAAGAGGTTCCGCCATCCCGTTTAATATCTTTGATTTACGATAGAAACTACGCGCATAAGTGCCAGTTCCCCACGATGATATGTGGCGCGCCTGTTACGATTCACTCCTTTTTTTGTTTCGAGAATAATGACATAGTGTAGCTGTTTTAATAACCAGCCTCGGTACGTTTAACGTTCTGTGCCCCAAGGCGCGAATTTTACAACGTTTCGTTTCGGAATTTCATATGAGGCCAATGTGTTTCGAAAATTGAGTGCTAATGTTGCTGTAACGAATGACTAAAAGTAGCACAGTTATTAACAACTTTAGAGTTTGATTGTAAAACCTTTTTGTGATCCGTGGAACTTGTGTTTAGACTTTAAAGAATATTTATTTAAAGATGGCTGTCAAAAGTTACCAACATCTGATCGTATTTTACAAGATCAAAACTAAACTCTGAAAGAGGTCCGAGATTTCTAAACGTAAATAATGATTTTTCAGAATCCAATTCGAAAATGTCAACCGAAGTTAGATTTATGAAATCCTATAAGAAATTACGTAGTGTCAAGACAGAATTCCGTTTTCAATATCAAATTTAATGCTCTGTGATACATGAACATTGTCGTGACTAGCGACTTGTGTTAGGGGATATCGCAATAACTCATATCCCACCAACAAACTCGTAGAGAAAGTCACCAAGTTATTTCTAAGACAAATAGTTTTCTTGTCACGACGAGAGGGGACCATCGATTGAAGAGTTTGCCATGTGCAGGCCCTATTTGAAATCTCCTTCAAAGACAAACATAAGAAAAACATAGTTATTATTTTGTACAACATTAGTTCAGCAACGACAACATACGATTTACGACTTTATAACAATGTGAATACTATAGTGACACTTGATTTTTCAACAGTAAACCTGATGTGACAGTACTGAAAGGCTCTTTAGAACATGACGGCATTTTAAAATGCAAGGGTGTACGTATTTTTCTACGACATGGTGTAAACAGAAATAGGGAGAATATATTTGCCGTTAAAGTTGCGATTTTTATTCAAGTCAAAGTTACTTTGCAAGCATCTGTAGAACCAACTTACCATATTTATTTTAGAAAGAAAAGTAAATATTGCAAAGGCTAAGTGACATCCCATTCAAAAGGCAATTTGTAAAGGGTTGAATCTTGCAATGTTTACACAAGTCATCTATGTGGAAAACGTCTCTTAAGATTAGAAGTTTAAATCGCAATTGGAGTTGTTTACTCAGAAGTAAGGTTCTGCTAAAAATACAAAGTCTTTTCCTTACACGAATAAAAAACTAAAAGACGATAACGATCGAAAATTTAAAGCAACTCTTGTATCTATTAAGCTTTAAGTTGAAAATAAATATGATGATGCCATAGGCAGTGGTAAACTTAAAGTTGCTTTCACAGTGCTTAATCCTTTTTGACATTTCGTAATGCCTGTCAAACTTGCCAATTGTTTAGAACTCGACGAATAAAGGAACAATAAATGAGGTGCCTTTGTATGTCTCGTGAACAAAATAAACATAGTTTCGGTCCGTCATACTTTTGTCCCATCAATGCCACACAGATAGAGCTATTGTGAAAAGACAATACGAAAGGTTATAATGAGAATGTTTTGCTCGGCCTTATTGAATGGATACGGAAATATGGGGATGCAACGGAATTAACTGACCAATATAGAAATAGAGATATGTTTTTCGCAGTTTGGCAAATCAATAATATTCGTTTAAGAGAGTTTCAAAAAGGCAGTTTTAAAACTTATGTTTAAGGATCTTCAATGAGCCAACTAGCGCCGCCAATCTTGAAAAAATAATATCTTCCAATTTAATCAATTTTGTTAAAAAAAGCTACAAAATGTTTATTAGGATGAATACTATTTATCAATATACAATACATGGCATAATTGCGACAAGCTAAGTTGTAGTTCACAAATGTGCCAAAATTATGCGAACTACAACTTACCGAAATTGAATCACGTTATAAATAAGCATTTAAAAAATAGTATTTATCGTAATAAACTTTCGTAAATAGCTTTTTTAATAAAATTGATTATATTGGAAGATATTATTTTTTAAAGATTGGCGGCGCTAGTTGGCTCATGGAAGGCTCTTAACTAGCAATCCTATATCAGCTGTCGTAATAAAGCAAAAATACCATGTATTCCAAAAGATCATAACAATGAAAATAAATAAATCATAGTAGGAAAGGAAATCAGCGGAAGTTCTCTCTCGAAGAACTTTTTGGGTACTAGTGATGCTGATGAGCTACATTAAGCAAGACCAGATACTAGACAAATTCAGCAAAGAAAAACATTACTCAGTACCTATATAATTTCACTTAAAATTTTTGTTTAGATATCAATCAATCAATCTTAAGCCGATATTCACAGACAGATTTGAGTGCGGGAGTTTGAGTTCGCTCTTATACAACTGACCTGTATATCAGCCTAAGTTATCTCCCTGGCCCTTATTTTAAAAGTTTGTCAAATTAGAATGTGTCGTAAGTAGATCAAAATTGCTTTTGCTTTACCAAACCCAAAAATTCTGAATGATTTATCTGATTAATTAATTTTACAACACTTTTAAAAGTAGACTAACATCGATCCTAAACTAAATTTGAAAATATTTGTATATCATCGATATAGAAATTAGACCAATATTGTAGTTTGAGTCAACTCAGCAATATTCTCATCACTATATCAAGAGGAAACGTATCGCAAACAATCAAAGGGTAAGTAAACCTCTTTACTCACACATTTCGTTTTATACGCTTTTAGGCCCAATATAAAAGTGGAACATGGTCGACGTAATCAATAAAAACCTTTTGCGGGGGTTTGTCGTGGAAATAAGGAAAAAGAAAAATTTCACTCTGCTGATACGTTACGATTCGTAATAAAAAGGGGGACCTTTCTTAGCCAATAACGTCATTGGTTTGCATAATTTTTTTAATTGAATTTATTTAATTATGTGGCAGGAAATCCAATTATAATTTTTTGTATATACTCATGGGATTATCTTCCTTTCAGTTCATGTCTATAAGTAAAGTAATACTATACATTTTCTGCTAAAAACGGAAGACGGGTTCTAAGTACATTCCAATATTTGTGTTACAGATTTTCAAGCGTTAGTTTAGTTACTAATTTGGCCATATAATATTAGGTTTAGGTATCTAAGATCATCAATGTGACAGGACCATGAAGTGTCCGCCACTCTCTTGTTTTTCCATTGTCTGAATTTTCAATAGAACTCGAAAATATAATGTTACTTTCTTCATGATAATAATATAATACTACTGTTTACCAATTTTACTTTCAAGGTCACAAAACTCATTAGTTCTAAATATAACCCATTTCTTTTATTTATTTTAAATTCCCGTCTTTCCAATGATACCGAATCGACACCAAATCTGTATGTGATACTATCCTACATAAACAATCACCTGAGAAAAATGCACACATTCACATTCTCTTGAATTCGCGCCCGAGGCGATCTGGACGGTAGGAATGAGTAATGACGGTAATCCGCTTGTGGTGAGCCTTAAGCGAAGGGTTAAGGCTCCTGCAAGCTATAACTTTCATATTTATTACGGCTAACTCGTATGGGTACGGCAAATCCACAAGGCGAGAGGAATACAAAAATCGTACGAAAACTCGAGTCTCGTTATCAATTTTAGGATTATTGTGTATTAAAGGAGCTTAGCATCAAATCTAATCATGCCCAAATCCTAACAAATACGCCTCTTATGGGATATGGAGGAAATTTTTATTTTAGGTGTGCATGGGTATAAGGAAAGGTATCACAAAATAACCAAATTGTCTTTGAATCACGGCTTTATATAGTCCATTATTTCATTTAATCTTAAAATATTAGTTTTTAAATGATAAATGGAGAAAAAAAATTCATCACGACCGGGATTCGAATTCGGGAACCCTAAATCATTTAGATTTTCGTTTCGCATACCTATGCAAGAAAATATCAAAACATATTAAAATATTAGATGTAATTATGGAGGGATTTCATAGCTTCCAACCCATATTGAAACAACGTTTATTATGGTACATTCCGAAAAGGTCAGATATATGAAATTAGATCTAGGACTAGCTATATTTCATGTAAATAAAACAGTGAAAATATTGGCTTGTTGTTGTGACAGACGGCAGTAGTTTCACTTTCATTCGAACCAAAAACGGAGATTCACGATAAACCCAAACAAATCTAAATCACGGGTGACATCAAAACATCCCCTACCAAATGCCTAAAAAACTCACATTCTTGCCGACCGAAATCGTTGCGCACATACCGACAATTTGTTAGAAAAGGCAGTGATTAATTCGGCGTCTTTCGTTATTCCAATCGAGTTAATTTTACTCGGAACGTGGACGATAAATAAGGGACTGCGATAGACATTTGTCATTTTGAAAGATTGCGATCTGATTCAGTAGTTCCGGAGTAACATCTTGTATAGGCTGTAGTTGGTAGATACAACTTTCCTTTCAAAGAGAATCCTCTTAAAGTTAAAAAGAACTAAGATCTCAGCACGAGACAAGGAGAGAGCTTTTGATACAAAACTACTTACAGTATTTTTTACAATTTGTGTTTTGTTTTAACTTGTTCAGTGTCTCTCTAATCTTAAAGTGCTCTTGGAAATACTCTTATATTATTTGACTGTTTATATTTGATTGCTCCTGTTTGAGTTACTTAACAATAAAGAATACTTTTCTATAACATTTTTTTCCAGAAAATCACTTAATTTAACAATCACTGTAATAACTCAACCTATTTATTTGATCTGAAAACACTCTATTTGAGCATTTTCATTATCTCCATCTATGTAACAGTCATTTTATTCTTATCGAAATTACAATCGCACTTACATCAATTCCTATTTTTACCCTTTCGTATCAATTACCCACTTAAGTGCCACACTAAATTACACCAGGCTATTGACGTAAACAAAAATACGAATCTAAAACGAGCAAACGTTTTCTATACGTACGTTTACTTTTATTTCAGCCTTTGAGTTCGACCAAATATCGATTCACTAAAATATTCACGAGTTGTTTTGGAAGGTGTCGCGTGGAATAAGTGAGTATGTGTCAGTTTATAGGTTTTTTCGGTCTCCTAATATCATGAAAGTTATTTCTAGAATAGGTGTAAATTACCTTGATATCTATCCTTTGCGAGGTATTGTTTTATTGAATTCGGAACTTTTTTGAATAAATAAATTCATACTGCGAGAACAAAATACTATGAAAGCGATACCATTTTACTAACTTCAATTTCAGTTCTATCAGCGCGAATGCTTTCCTATATTTGAGTCGTCATCATTCTGATCTTAACTATAAAGTTTGTTTTAATGTTTAAGGCGTAAATTTAATTAAATGAATGTGGTCAAATATTTGTCTCATCTTGTCAAAGTTAGCTAAAGCATAAAATATTGCAAGCATTTTCAATCTCAACGAGTCACTTTGAGAGCGATTTATGTGAAAATTTCTCAGAATCTACAGCTAAGATATTGCTTCAGTTGATAAGAACCGACTCGGATCCGATGGTTCTATTTAAACAATGCGGATACGAACACGGAACCCTAAATCCCGGCCACCGATGACATCTATAAATTCCTATTCTAATTATTTCGGACCGATATGCCGACAAACAAAATACAATCGCCTCGGGCCGTTCGGAAATTGAGTCGCTTTAACTTTATTAAACCCCCAAATTAGTTTATCGGGGACGACAACGGCCCAAGAAATTAACACCTTTCCCCAATTTTAAATTACACTTTTAACGAATTACTTCTGAAAGCCCAATTTACATTTATAACAAAACAGTAATTAAGACGAGGTCAGGTCACAACAAAGACCAAAAATCGTTTTCACTCAGAGTCGTAATAATTAATGTTATATAACGATTTTAATTTTAAAAAATAAACATGAAAGACTTTGAGTACAATTTATCTACGAGCGTTAGTTTAAACGTTCATTTGTACACCATTGTATCAAAGAGATGAGACCGGCGAAATTAATTACCGTTTGCTCATTTTTTAATTAAAATTAGATTTTATGAAACGGCCGCCTACGTAATCCGTAATATTTCACGAAAGATGGAAATTTTAGTGGCGCCATATTGTGAGAAAAGGCATTCATTTCGGCAATATTTTGCATCTTTAAGAGAATTTGTTTCGAGAATTATTTGGCCTACTTTCGTATTGCTGTACGACCTTTTCTGTTTAATTTCACGAAATCCATTCTAAATCCTAATTTTATTCATTGTCCACATTTTATAGGGTGATATCAAAAATACTGGTGCTGAAAACACAGGTTCTACATTCTAATCGGAAACCACTAATACTTAGAAACTTAACACCTTTCTGTATCTACTTTTCGTTTTACCGCTTCCCATTATCTCCACATAAAGAAATGAAAATATATTTAAATTGTTCCATTTCAATACGAATATCTCAATCGAACGACTTGAGTAGAAATTTTGTTTACTCCACACATAGCAATTTGTAAACATTGGTGGACTTTAATACGGTCTGTTCGGGTTCAAATTCTAAACACGCCAACGTATCAGGAACCCAATCACTTAGTAGGTCATATCGGCCCTCTCGTAGCGACTGAATTAACATATTTTCCCTTATCGTCGAATATGGACCCGACCCGGGCTTATCAAGGATGTTTTAACCGAAAATATACAACAAGGGTTGGAGTGTTCGGACGTACAGTGGGGTATGGACACGTCTGTACTGAGAACTGAGGACTGATGCACTTATTGTTTTTTAACCTAGAGTATAAAAGATACCACTGTTGGACAGAGGTCTCCACTCTCCTCTTTAAAGTGTACTTACATCATCATTTTGAATACTTTGTTAGATACTGTATATGTCTGTACCTAGACTATTATTTTTATTTATTTATTGCATTTAATTGCGCCAGTGTATTTGTGTAATGTTGTTGTTTTGTTTATGAATAAAATCTGCTTATTTTTTCTCTTAAACCACTGTCTGATGTCGTGAAACTCTTTCAATCTCTGTAGTAGATGAGATGGTCTCTCCACCATCGTCTGCTTTAATATGCAGTACATATGCATAATAACCTCATTACACTGAACAATCTTAGTATAAGTACGTTCAGATGGCCATGTCTATATTACATACTCGTATATTCACGACAATACTATTCCAAAATTATCTGTATCAAACTGATGCTGAAAAGTTTTTTTACGAATTTAATATTTAGATTTTCGCTTCGCATGGCGCATAATATGGGCTAAAAATTATATTCGTAGTCTCATTTGGCTTCAGTTTTCCTGTGGTCTTTCTACACCCTGTTTAATACACAGTATCGAGCTCCATTCTTCCTTTTGAACAAATGCGTCTACGCCCACAGCAGACAAGATTACGGCATGTTTGGGAATAAATCTTGTGGTACATTGTGGCTAGCTACAAATAAATGTCGTTGTCGGCGCTCCCCTAGTCTGGTTTCGGCCAACCACCACTCCCCAAGCTCGAGACGTCTTACGCCAAACCATTTGTAAGATGTTTGCTACCATTAATTTCGACAGCAAAAGAACGTATGCACTTAATATGAGAGCGTTTGTTTACTTGACTCCTGGAATTTATTATACGCAATACATGTAGGTACGTAATAGGGCTTTGTATTTTTCTTTCATTTTTCGCACCTTAGCCGATTTAAGCTCGCCACAACCTAGCCGTGATCTGCGATCAGTTGAAACACATGCCCCGCCTCATTTTCTGCCGTTGTTACCTACTGGACATAGATCGCAGGCCTCAGATCGCTACCTACCGGACATTAAAATGCCCAGAAAATGAGGCGGGGCATGCGTTTCAACTGATCGCAGATCGCGGCTAGGTCGCGCCTGTGGGTGGAGGGCATTATTGGACTCCTTGAACTATAGTTCGCATTTAGCCATTTACTTATTTCAATATTAGAGCTATTAATGTGTGTGTACCTCCAACATAATCACTAAATTACAACCTTACAACCAATCCTTTGACGACTAATATTATTATCAGTATTTTTTTCAACCACTTCATATCGCGTAGGACTCACAATCAAAAAGTTTATAGACGGTGACCAACGCGCGACCTTTTCACGGCTTTTTGATTTATGCGTCTGTCGCTCGATAAAGTATGGATAAAGGGTATCGTTAGTACACATGAATAAAGCTTTATTTTAACGTTCCAACTTCTCTGCTTTCACATTTGTTTTGTTGAGAATTTAGTGGCATAATTCGTTGTAAGTTAGAATAAAAGTAATTTGGGCACAGTTGTTACAAATGCCTTATTTAGTAAGTAATAAACAATTACGTGTTCATTAGAATATCCAATAAGTACAGTCGAAAACATAATCAAGTGTAGGTAATGCAAAATATTACGGGTAATCAAAATAAATAGGATAACCACCACGAAGAACTGCTCGTAGTTTTCCTATCACCTCTGTACATAAATTAGTAGAACCATCAGGAAACCGTCGTTAATCAATTATTATTATAATATGTATTCGTATAATTATGTATGTAAACATTTATATCGTAGACTATCGCACCAATATGAAACTTGGTAGATGACACCCGCACGGTTCAAATCGAATTATCATTGAATAGTGACTATAACAATAATTTTGGTTATGGCCAATGCAATTATAGTTCCGTTTACACCACCCCAAAATCTCATTGGCGATGATTGCACCAATTGTCTGACATGCGGGTGGCGACAGCTTGTTGATCCTTGTATAAATTGTAATAAAATTATGGAAAATATATGGGTGATGTGATAATATTCACACCGAATTGACCACATGACACTTTTATTTGATGCCTCTACCATTTGATTTGTTCGTGTCTTTTATTTTTAAGGGGCTGCCAGCTGTCAAACTCGAGCGTGAGACAGAAGATGTTCCGCAGCGGCGGAGAGAAGAATGCGGCACAGTGACTACGTATTTGTATTTTTATTAATTTTGGATGAATTTTGGCAGGGAAATAAAAATAAGCCAATTAAAATCAGAATTTTTATAAATAAGCTCTCGTATTTATAATACCTTACATTTTGATAAATATTTTGTATGAATAACTATTTCGGTTCAGACGTAATTTTCATTATAAAAGACATGGAAGACGTTTGCAATTTTTTTCCATCGAGCGAAGTTTGTGCAATCATGTATCGGTAATCATCAGTCCCTAAATATACACCCCAAGATTGCTATATATTTTTTTCACACATTTAATTTTAGTAGTTAATGCCGTAGCCTTCGTAGAAAAACTGAAAACACGGGCATACGAAGTCTTAAGCAGTTTATGTTCCTTTTTCATTCGAACAAAAGTTTCCATAGATCGTCACCTTACAAGGTATAATCTTCTTATGGAAAAGCCATAATTTGAAAATAATTGAAATATTCTCCGTGTCCTAATGGATTAATGCTAAAAATACCTCGTCGGCTTATCAAATGACGGGGGTCGTGTTCTCCAAATGAAATGTCCCTTCCTAATGCTCTTTTTAGAATACCACTGTCCTTTTCTTCGTCGTTAAGTTTAATGGAAAAGAAAGGGAAGGAAAACAATTTGTAGAAAAAGATAATGTAGGGTTAGAAGGTTCCGTGTCTGCAGGTAGATCAATAAAAATGACTGTTTCATTAGCTCTATGTCGGAGAGCACTTATAAAGACATTAAAAAACCTCAATTCGGCCCACGGCTAAGTGTAACTTAGTCTATGAATTTGTCTCTGGTGTTTTTTTTTGTTTTTTTTCTTCTTATCTGTGACAAGATTTGCTTGTTATTGTTACTACTGACTGAACGAGTTTTTTTCTTGAGACTCCTTTCGGTGATTATCAGTAAGAACTCTATCGGTTCGACTTTAACTCATATGAAACATGATAAGTATCGGGCTTTTTGAAAATGGCGGGAAACGACGGTTGCGAAATTATTTAATAATTTTCAGTTTAATGTCTACAGTTGGTGTTTTGTGTTTAATATCACGTTAAATTAATCAGAAAATGTTCGCGAATGACAGTATGGTGAAGTTATTGGAGAATTCAAGCAGGATCTGAAGTTTGGCGCCATGGTCAAGATTCCCACTACGAGCTCGGGAGTGAACGTGACTGTCGAGCTGCTTCGTCCACAGTGATTGACGCTACGGCGTCTCCTGTGAATGAAGATAAGAAGACGCGGCTACCCAGGGTGATGACGCTACGGCGACTCCCCTGGAGGAAGATAGAAAACTATTATACATTGAATTTTCTATAACATGACATTGGCAAATGACGAACTGTCGAGTCCATTAATAATATAAATGATAGGTATCATACTCGTAGGAAATATTAGTTGTTACCTAAAATATGAATAAGAGTGTTATAAGACAGGGTATGAGAACTATATACTCAGTATTAGAAATCCTATAGATCCTAAAAGGAACTTAATATATCTAAATACACTCTAATGAGACGCAGCACAAGCATAAAGCCACGTTAAATAATAGCACTGTAGCGAAGGAACATAAATATGATCAAACAAAACGCGCGATGGAGGAAGTACTACGTTGCATAGATAAACGGCTCACTACGCGCTCATAAACATAGGAAGCTTGCAGTTCTCAGGGCACGAAATTGACTAGCCTATAGGCGAAAGAAAAAACCGCATAAACAGGACCTAACCATAATGTAGGATGATAATGATGGTCAAATTTAGCATCTCTTTTGTAAATCTAGTGAACTACTTGAATGAGGTTGATTTCTCTCGGAATGAACGACGGTTACACTCCGGCACAATATTAAAATATTGAATCCCACACTCCACAATCCACAATCTTAAAACCACATGTTATTGAAGTAATTAAAAATGAGACTTCCAAAGGGCATCACAATTGTGCACGCGACAAAATATACTAGTAGGTACTACTAGTTAAAGTGTAAACTACTATGTGTAAGAATCGATACAAAGTCCAATATACCACATTTGATAACACAATAGTTAAGTCGAATTATTTGTAAAGGAATTAAGATTTGACCGTGAAAACCCAATACTAATTGAATTTTAAAATTCATGTCCATCTATTTCCAAAATAAACCTGTTAAAATACCTGTATCTTTGCCCTCATGTAATGTACAAAATGCAACGCTTCATCCGACACAGCTTTCCCAGTCCTATATCTGTAAACGTTCGCGTGTTCGAAGCACGTTAGCTCTGTAATTGGCATGGTATCTGCTCTGTCACTAAGCCTTGAACGAGTGTGCCGTCTTTGTTTTCAGACAATAAGCATTGTCGCTGAAGAGTAGAGTTCAGCAAGTTTGGTTTCAGTCACTGGCAAAGACCACAACGGTAATAAAACCTTTCCGCCATCATTTTGGAATGGCGGATTGATTTTTTATTCGTTTAATTTTCTATTTACATGAATACTCTAAATAACTTGACATTGACGAAATTATCTCTTGAATAAGACTAGAAGCCATTCAATTAAGAATCAAATAGGTAATAAAACTAGAAATAACTTTAAAAAGAAAATAGTATTTCTTTTTCCGCCAACGTAATATCATCTCAATGCCAGGACAGAAAGTTACAGTGAAAGTGTAATATACTCGTAGTAATATCGTGTCAATATTTCTACAAGAGGTAAATTGTACGTATGACTGACCGTGAAAAAATTACTTTTAAAGTTTATATTTTTAATAAATTCTAGAATGCGCTCGCTAATACCTATCAGGCGTCCCGCTCGCTCTTTGCGACGTAGCATATGAGCGACAGTGACAGGCGTTTATGTGGCCGCTATAGATTTAGCTACTATGTCGGACTTATCCCGGTGTTGACTTCGATCTTATAAGACTATCATGTAAAAGAACCATTCGAAGTAACCTGAATATGTAGCTCTGCTATAGGGTTCACTAATGTTTGACAAAAAACGTATGACAAATGATCATTTTACAAATTATTTTTGAAAAAGTAATCATTTGACAAACTTATCATTTACTAAAGTGATCGTTTTAAAAGTGATCATTTGACAAAAATCCATTTTATAAATATGTAACATAGCAAATGTTGTGAATGCTAAACCGTCATTTTGCAATTGATTAAATGACCAAAGTATTCCTTTTGCAAGGTCGCCATTAGACAAAATATTGGGTAAATAAGTGGGTATTTTATATGTATAATTGTTGATAAATGAACTTGCTTTTTGAATACAAAAAAAAACCTAACATCGAAGTCTTTGGCTTGGAGCGAAGCTGAACATAAACATCCGTGTCGGATCTGGTTAGAGAGTTGGTCGGGGTGTCCCTTCATTTGATAAAAGACAAATTACAAATTTATGTATAATTGTTAATAAATGAACTTGCTTTTTGAATACAAAAAAAAAAACATAACATCGAAGTCTCTGGCTTGGAGCGAAGCTGCGCTTCGCTCCAAGCCCGAGCCTTCTGAACCTAAACATCCGTGTCGGATCTGGTTAGAGAGTTGGTCGGGGTGTCCCTTCATTTGATCAAAAACAAATTACAAATTTATGTATGATTGTTAATAAATAAACTTGCTTTTTGAATACAAAAAAAAAACCTAACATCGAAGTCTCTGGCTTGGAGCGAAGCTGCGCTTCGCTCCAAGCCAGAGCCTTCTGAACCTAAACATCCGTGTCGGATCTGGTTAGAGAGTTGGTCGGGGTGTCCCTTCATTTGATAAAAAACAAATTACAATTACCAAACAATGCATTTTGTCAAAGGTTTTTATGCCTTGCGTTGTTTTATCTATTAACGTATATAATAAGTGAATAGTTTGTTAAGTGATGTTTTGAAGAAAGAAACTTTGTCTCGTAATTGTTTTGTCAAATGAATTATTTATAGAACCATTACTTTGTACAAAGATGAACTTATGAATCATAATTTTGCCAAACGTTGTTTGTGAAATGAAATGTTTGTAATTTGTTTTTTTATCAAATGAAGGGACACCCTGCTATAGTTCATTGAGATTCTTGTAAGGTTAAAGCTTAGAAATTCCGGCTTCGGTTATTATTTAATACGTGGCTTCATTAGCTTTGGTCCTCTACTGAAGTATCTCAGTCTCAGTCAAGTCCGCGCCGGCTTCAAATGATGGATGATAACTGGCTGAGTGTTCTTTCAGCTAAAGAACATTTTGTTCTAAGTACAGAGGTTACACTGTAGCGCATAGGATAATGCTCCTTCATCGATATATGCTTAGTAAAGAGTAGTACACATTGAGCGCTTTGCTTTGCGTTCCGCGCTAGCATTGCGTTCGACGAGCGTTAGTAGGGCGAGTAGGGAAATCGCGGTGTATGTACGCTACAAAAGCTACGCCGAGCGCCCAATGTAGTACACATTTAAGAACAACGATGAAGTGCGCGTTGGCAATTCAATCAGACCTCATAGTTCTCGAAACGCGCTTTACCAAAGCGCGGACTTCAAAACGCCTAATGTGTACTAGCTTTAAGAGAGTAACAATTTGTCAAAAAGAGAATGATGTTTGTGTGTTTCAGTTTTTAGTTTGTCCTTTTCAGTTATCTCCCTATATTTTAAAACAGTTTGTAGTGTAGGTAGTCAATTTTAGAAGTTGCTAAGAAAATCTAACTTGTTCAATTTAAAAAAAATGTTCCCAAAAAGTAAATGCAATTAGAAGGTAAAATGCCTTTCTCATGGATGATTTGGTTAGTTTTTTGAACCCAATTTTGTTCAAACAAGTCTGAATTAGCAACTTCCTTTGAGACGAAATATCGGATGAGGCAGTTATTTATTTATATTTGATCGTTATAAATCAACAAACTTTATCGGTTCAGTAATTTTATATCCGACATTGATATCGTAATATATTCACACTTATTAATACGTTCGCCGGTGTGGGCAATAAATATATGGGTTGCATGTTAAGTTTTTTTAAATTCTAAACTGTACCTATATCATGTGAATGACGCATTTATACATTTATTTTTGTTAATACCTACTAATAACACTAGATATTTTGGCCGACAATGATACTTATATCTATGTTTGAAATGGATTTAAGTATAGTTATCACCTTTTTTGAAATATTTCTAAATAAATCTTGAAATAAAGTTAAAAACGGTTATTCTATTCCTAACGTAAGTTTACTTTAATATCAGGTTTCTTGAGCACCAAATAATATTATTAGCAGGTCAATTTACTTTACAATTCAATTAATTTTACGATCACTTTAATAAAAAGTTTTCTATAGAAGTCTGGAGTAAAATTTCAACAAAGGTCAATCTGCTAAAAGGTATTCTAATAGCTACATGTTAATAGAGACAATTAACTAGAAACTAAAAGGTTCAGCTTTAGCAAATGCGAACGACGGTAATTTAATAAAAGAAAAATATGGGTCCCTTAATTTTACCTAATATTTCATAAAAAAGGGGGTTAAAAAAATTTAGACCTTGTCAATTATTCGAACTAGTAGTGGCATAGAACTGAAGACAATCCAGCCACCCACATTTCATTACTGCCCAGTGCCCAGAGACCTCACATTATTATTTTATATACTTATTCGCGTCGGGTTATCCAGCATAATAAATCAAGCAGGATATCATGTAATGGACACCGCCCGAGGAGCGTCCCCGATGAGATATAAATTTGTTTTTGTACGTTTTTTAGTAAATCATTTGTTGTGGGTCCACAACGGATGACTAATGGCGTTTTAATAAGAGTCAGTTTACACGTTATCTGTTAAAATATTCATTGCTTTCCAACTTTTTAAATGTGCTGTCGAAATTCACACATTTTATAGTTGGCCACCTATGCTTTAGTTAGTTTCTTAAAGATATATCACTGTACGGTAAGAAACTGTAAATTTAGATTAGCGTAAATAAAGTAGAATTAAAATTTCAAAAATTACTTATTAAAAGCTCTTTCTACGATTCTTCATTTCTCTTTCTCCGTTTACGATACCTTTACATAAATGTATAGAATAGAAACACAATAATTTGGTTAGAATTTAAGCTACTTTTAAATCTCTCGCATAATTTACCAATGAAACTGAGAAAAAAATCTAAACATAAGTACATCAATTCCCGAAAAATTGGACGCGTTATCACATTGGCTCCAACTCCAATGGGAGTTTTGGATAAAGGAGAAATTCTAGATTGGACTACCAATGGCGATGATCTCACTGACATTACTTTTTTTAACCTTCCACTAATTCCTGTCCTAATAGCCTTCTCCGTCCATCCAACACTGTAGGAATCTACCCTGATTCCGTTGACAATACTTTACAAACCTTTATACCTTACGTAACCAAAACAGCTGTGCACGCCCACACTTTCAGCGTCGAAACCCAAACGTGAGCCAGAAACAGTTGCTATAATTTCCTTACCACTTAATTCCGATATAATGACACAGTGTGAAGCGGATATGGTGAACTACATCGCTAATACGCCATATGTTTTACGCCTCGATGTCACCTACTAATTTGACTTTGATAAATAGGCCGTAACATTATAGGCTACCTAATACAAATGACCTTACTATGGATGCAAACTCACTTTCAAATCTCGTTTGTTTCAAAACTTCTTTGATCGATTAATTGGTGCTTCCCGGTAATTCTTTAAAACATTTTATAGTAAGTACATACAATCAATAATCAAGTGTGAGTGGTTACACTGGTTAGTTATCTGACTGTAATTGACCTAAATTGCAATGGTTTTGTGTGGATTAATTATTGTGGGTTGTATACAAGTATCTACATACTTAATATGTATATATTCTCTTTCCTTTTTAAAATGTACTATTTTTGTGCATCATATGCAATGCGATTTTATAGTGCAGTCTATTTTACTCAATCTATACTTATACATACTATTACTAACTTAACCTACCCCAAGTTGTCTAAGATTTCATACCTCCCTTCCCTAAAAAGTTTACTATCATTTTGCTGTCTTGCAATATTAATCGGGTATCTTTGTTTTATATTTCCCTTCAAAAATAAACCTAGGTTTCGAGTAAATTATAGTAACGGTTTTAAAGGATTGGCCATTGCCCCTTCTTACAAATTCTCTCCCGACTTTGTCGTCTTTATATCTCACGTAATCTGATACCTATCCTATACGATATTCCTTGGTAGTGGATATTTCTAATGTGGTTATTCACGCCTGTAGCATATGTTTAATGTTGGAGTGAGCTTCAATTGATTGACGTGTCTGGTTTCTGTGCTCAAGTAGTCAGACATTCGGTTATTGGTTATTACACTATTCATTATGGGTCGTAAAAATAATAACTACTTAAACGGGAGGATATTGCTTTGTCCGTAGTTTATTTTAAGTTGAAATATTTTCTTTTCAGTGCGCCCAAAATAGAGATGGTGACTCTGTTGGAAAAGAGTGGGCCACCGCATGTTGAAGTCTGAGGTTCGATTACTGGTCATGGCGAATATGCTTCTCATTCTAAATTTAGATTGCCGTTATAGTAAGTTCGTTCGCTAACGGGTACATTATCTACAAGGTTATTGATTGGTGCGATTTTAGTTTCGCTGCTGGTCAAAAATCTGACCTATCATGAATCTTGTAATATTTTTACGTCCTCAATAGCTCAATTATACATATTTTATTTAAAAAATAATTATGTAACTTTTTGGCGATTTAGAGTTGCTAGGTACAGTCGATATAACATCAACTTACACAAAACCAGTGCAATCTATGCTGTATTGTCATCATGTAAAGACTTCAGAGATCAAGTGTATCACTCTAAGGTAGTATCAATCGGCTTCATATTGAACATACATATAAAGATAATATTAATAATAGATAAGTATTACGCCTTGTAATTATTATCACATTCATACATAAACTGCATATAAGTCGATACAATATCATGTATCCCAGTACCTAAGTATATTCGTATCTATAATATTATTTATACATGTTATAATTAACCATTTTCTTCGAAGTGTTCACAATACAAGCATTATACTAATTAACTTTAACAATCTCAAGTTTAAAACCCTTAGGAGGGATCTAAGTCTAGACTGACAGATTCTAAAAGCTTTTAAGCACTTTACAAAGACTTTCGTCATAATAAACAGTTACACAAAGCTCTAAAACGCCTTTGTTTTCCAAGAAACTTCCTTTATGTTTAACTATCACTTCGTTCCGCGACTTTGTCCGGGGCGACATCCTAGTTCCCGGTCGGTGAGATGTTTGTACCAAAGGTATAACAAGAGATGATATCCTAGATGTATGGATGAGCTTCCAATTCCAAACTGAATTGTGAAGACATCCTAAATAAAGTAGCACCTCTGCATCTTAACTACAAGGACTAGATTCAAAGACTAAGAAAAAGAAGAGATTCGAACCATATAGAGAGATGATCTAAATATACCTAATTAGTAAAAAAAAAATTCTTAAGATTCCAAGTCAATATGAATTGGAAGACAACTTAAAATAAGTCTTTTATATGAAAGTTTATTGTGGGTGATAAAAGACGACCTAGTATTTCATTTTGAAAAGTCGCCACATTTCATCCAAGGGATTTGATTCCAACGTGAACAAAAGGCACCTATAATATCGAATTAATTCACCTGGGTGATGTCACCTGGGTAAAATGATTCCAAGGTGATCTGAAAAATCCACTTTATTCACCCATGTGAACAAAATGGAATGAACCACACATAGCACCTCTGCGCTTCTTAGAACGTCCAAAATTTCCCGTCAATCCCCATGTTCTCGTCAACCTGTCAAACAGAATCACTCATTCACACTAATCTAATCATCCGGCTCCCGTCCGTTCCCACAGTTACACGCTGTTACATTAGGCAAACGAGCTGCACAATACAATAGCTTGTCTTGTACACGGCACATGCCTCGCTGACCGCTGTGGGTGGTCGAGAAGCACCTTGCACAACGGCCTTCTCATGATAACACATCTCAGCCTGCACTTTAGTAAACAGTGCTAAATTCATTATTACAATAACGTTATTGTTACTTGTTATTTGCAAAACTAAACAAGGTGGTCTAAAATAAACAGATAATTGGAGCTAAATACTCAGAATACAAATAGTGATTGAAGCAAATATCAGACCCGCGTGGCGAAATATATGCCGTATTGGGCAGTTGTAGAGTTCGATACTTAGTCAGTTTTTTCTCTGCTTGTTTCATCGTTTAAAATAATTTTAATCGGTTCTCTAGTTATCAAAGGAGTCGTAATCAAAATTTACTGCGGTAATTTGGTTTGGGTTTGTCAAATTAAGATTAAATTGGAAATTATCAAAAGTTCATTAGGTCTCTAAATAAGATATGTATTTACAATTTTGCAGGATGACTCATCTGTAACAGCCTATAACAAGGGAAGATATTTTCGGCTGTAGTTGTCAGCTCCGGTATGGTCTAGTGGCTAGGATACCTGGCTCTCACCCAGGATGCTCGGGTTCGATTCCCGGTACCGGAATCCCATTTTTGCTGCAGCAGAATCTTTTATTTTTCTTATTCAGATTGTTACGCACGATAACACGAAAAAGTTTTTATACGCATTTTTAAATCGACTAGACGAGACTATCGCTTATCTTTCTGAACAATAAGTACGAATAATAGCAAAAGGAACAAGAACAGGTGGTTTACGATAAGAAGCGAGAATTTTAAATAGTTTTTCTAACCCTTTGAGAACGCATTGTTGTTAGATGCAATAGGATAATGACGCATTCGACGTAAAAAGTTTTTTTTTATGAATGAACTTCCTGCCTTTCTGTCGATTTTCCCATCAGTACCGTGCAGCTTAGTACATGCTAAAAACTTATCTTAGCCGGAAATAGAACTAAAAGCGGTCTTTGTAATATCCTTAGCAGTCGTTAGCACATTTTGCTTTGTGTCCGAACACTTGAGACACGGCTGGTAAGTTTTTATCTTCCGTTTTGGCGCCACATCTATTCCGGACATATTCCGATTGTAAAATATTCAAACAGCGTCTGCCCGTAAATTTCGTTAGGCACCCGAATGCATTATGTTAATGCTAAGGTTTCCTGTTAACGTTTATAAGAGTCGAAGCCACGCCGAATTCTTCGCGTGTCATTTGACTATTGTCTTTTACATCACACTTTTTTTCCAAAACCTTTCTCGGAACACGAGTTACCTAAATATCGTTTAAAACAAAACGAGCGTGAAATTTGCATGGAATATTTATTACATCGCGATTTGAAACGGGGTATTTTGCGCTCTCATGTCAAATCGTAATTTAGACCGGGTCCCTATTTTATGGAGACATTATTAAAATTTAGTTTGGGATTCTAAGAATGTCCACGCTATGCATCGGATGGATGATTTAATGATATTAAAAATTTAAATTCCTTGACCGTAAGCCGAATATATCCTTTAATCTTTGATTAGTCATTAATAGGTTTCTGATTGTTAATCATTAACCGACCAAAATGTTTTGAACGTTTATTATTCATATTATTTATGACTTTTGTTATGTTCTTGGAATACTTTACCTACCGTGGAATATCATTAAGTTATTATAATTAGCTAATGTTATTATGTTTAGGAAGTTATTAAGAGGGGACGTAAAATATATTAATACACTAGACGACTTTTCTGCAAATAAGTATACCAGATCATATAATTATGTATGAGAGAGCGCTTCGAAAAGTAAATCTTTATCATTTACTGCACGCATTTCCTCCGAAACCTGTTTATGTTTAATCATAGACGTCTTTTTGCAATATCCTATGTTACGTAACACTTTTGCTCTGATTTAATTCTAGATATTAATTAACTACTTCATTCTAGAAATTCTGTTCTTGCATTGTAATGTTTCTCTTTTCTCATAGATAAATATCCAGTTTCTTTTGAAAGCGTACTGTGTTCCCATATTTTCATTATTTTAACCGTATCGACAGTTTAAAAAATATTCCTCGACTTTTGCTTGATATTTACTTCACAATGTAATTTATTATGTAACTTTAAAACTTTTCGTTCTTTATAGTACAATCTCCCCGCGGATCTAACTTATTGAGTCGAATTTCTTAATTTACTATTTCGTTATTTCAATACTAATTATAGCTACACCTATATCTATTTGTCGTTATTTACAGCACGAGCTGATTCAATGAACCGGCCGCGTTTTCAACTTCATGTCAGCAAAATCTCTCTGGAAGATTTTAGAAGGTAGGTAAGTATACATTTTCTAGCAGACAAAGCTCTGTCACTGATAAAATACGTAGCTTTACTCGTGCCAGAGTTTTGGACACAAAAGCCTCGTTTTGGTCTTTTTGTTCAAAAATGTTAACTAATGTGCGAGAAAAATCGCGCGTCAGTGTCGTGTCGTGCGCACCACGCGTCCTATTCATCACTCGAACGCTCATTTTTCGGAAATCGGACAAAAGCTTTGACGCTAAACATTCCCATTATTACTTCTATAATAGACAAAGCAACTTTGTTCGAGACAATAGAACCAAATAAAAGGTTGTCGCCATTAATTCTTTTACTTTTGACATTTGTAACGGTGCATCTTTTGTGCCTTTCGATTTTCGAACTTAACCCCGTGAAGGCGAAAAATTAGCGCTCAGCGTGCATTCTGTCGGTGAGACCTGACGTATTTCTACAAAGAATTGGAACACTATTTTTCGATTAAACGTTTCGCTTTCTGTCATAGGTTTTTTGTCGAATCGAAGTCGAAATTAGTAACGCTGCAGTGTCACCTGAGCCGAAAGGACCGCACACGGTACAATGATGTATATTTTGGTACCGGTGAGCGCCCATTCACTACTTATAATAAAATGACATTTGTTCACAGACCCCACGGGACCGTGTGAGACCCACCAAGCAAGATTTTTTTTGTCATGGCTTTATAATTTTGAGATACGATGTTTTGTTATAATTATTTATGCAAACGGACGTCATTTGTTCCTTGCGAGTGATTATGATTCTAAAAGGATCCACTTTGTGCCCAGCAAATGATAGGTGCGAGTGTGTCCTCGAGGTCTAGCTTTTAGACTATCCTATTTCGCACAATGTATAACTACTTAAACGACTTCTAATAAGCGTTAGTTAGATAAAACATTAATACCTACTTACTTACTAAAAAATAGTTGTAGAGAGAAATATAATTTCGAGGACGTTACATTTCGGCTAGGTACAATAAAATACCTCCTAAAGAAATTAACAATGTTGCTGTAACTCTTGCTTTAATTCACCTAATTAGGTTTGGATATAAACTTAACTTAATGAGATTTTATTTTCTAATAAAATAAGTGTCGTGCGAACTAGTATTTAAATGAGGAAACTAAAGAAAGGGAAAAAATATTTTCCTTGTTTTGATTTATAATTTACGATTCTGCAACACTCGTATTTCATAGCAATACTCAAAGGTGACCTAATGAATCCTGGAGTTTATGAGGTGCTATAGGCGGACACGCCACCCCGGCAATGCCGCCCAACGGCTCTTAAGAACCCGAACGAGCTCTTTGCACGTACTCTGTAAATCCTTTACTTGTACAACATAAGAACTTTCTAGAATCTCGAATAATCCATCAGGAAGTATTAGATGTTCGACGGCAGTGCATAAAGCAAGGCGGGCATAATCTCGCGAGCGCCCCGTAATGGATCCTAGAGTTTACGACGTGCTAAAGTCTCTGGATGTGGATGGAGTAATGTTCATAACACTCAACTGTGTCAGGAGTGGAATGAGTTCCAGAACACTTGACACGTTCGCGCTCTCACCTCGGGTTAGATGCCTTTGAAATTTTGGCACTGACTTCCACTTTGTTTGGAAACAAAGTTTACCGAGTTCCTAAACCCGTAACATTGAATTAAATTAGATAATTTCGTACCTTTGTGGAATGCGAAAGGGGGGAATGATTGCGAATCGCCATTGGTTCATTTTTGCATCCCGCTGGGTATCGTTGGATAGACCTCGTCGGTGAGACACACACAGAGCGGACACAAAGCGTAGGAAATGCTTAACGCACACATTCTGGAGATCAAAGAACGCGCAATCTGTGTGAAAAAAATAACGTTTTGGTCCCAAAAGGGCGGACCCGTTTACGCGACCCAATTCACGCGAACGATTCGGACGACGAAGAAATTGAATTGAAGTCAGCCCGAACAACAAATTCAAACGCGTATCGAATTGTTTTACGTTTGACGAATTCGCTTTTGGAAAATTTAAAATTCGTTACAATAGGCTATAATGATGCAGGTCCGTTTCTTTGTCCGTATCAGAATGTTGTAGGACATAAAGAATCTGTGGTATGGCTTTAGCAAATGAGATTCGCTTTCGAAAATGTGGTTGTTAGCGATCGCGTGGCGATAGCTTAGATAAAAATTGTCGGCATTGTTCTTACAAGATTCGAGTTGCTACGGTCTTAGCATATTTATGTAAATGTTGGGGTTCCAAATTAGTAAAAGGGTACAACAATTCGTAGCTTTTTATTCATTATCTGACTTTAAAAACACTCTGCACGTACGTACTAAATGCTCACTAAAGCTTTTACGTACACAATACAAGAAACGAAGACAGTAGTTGCTTCAACTACATTAATCATATCAAAGAGAAAATTGCCTTCAAGATCAGCGTTTCATTCTCGGCGCTGTTATCTCGGAATGCTCACCGCTTCCATTTGTTAGTGTCTTGTTTAGAAAATCACATCTGCTAAACTTTATTAGGTTTGCCTTTTGACAAAGGCCAAGTTGATGGAGGCGCGTATCAAATCGCGCGATTCAGCGCGCTCCTTAGCGCAGCTGGTTCTAGCGAAACGAATCATTTTATTTATTGTTCAAGATCTTATGCGTTATTTATGAAAATCCGAAGTCATTTCGCTACGGTACCTTTACCATTCGGCCTGTCTCACTGAAAGTGTGTCACCTTGCCTAGAATTAGTTACGCATTCCCAGCTGATGGTCCTCGATCATGACTTCGAAATTGTAGGTCTTTCGTTTACGTTTGCATTTCCTCGATCCAATCGGTCTGGTAATCATATGCCAGTTTCTTTTAGCCTGTGGTTTGTATAATTACGCGATAATTTGATGGTTATCTTTGCACGGCGATTGTGCATTTACGATTACATGAACTGTGATGGCCATCGCAGATGGGTGTTATTTGCATGTGTTTTGTTAATAATTAAGTAATTTCTCATAAAATACACAATATTAAGTGAAAGTCGTGGTTTGATGTGTGGAAGCCTGGTGCGATTATGTGGAGAGCTCGGCCGCTACCTTATTACTCCGAGCAGCACACCGGCGCGTTCCGTTACATCGACCGCGCAAGCCCAAAGTTTTTTGCTGCACGGTAGCTGCACCGATTTGATTGCTCGGCTTTTTGCTCTCCTTTTCAAATAAACCGAAGTAATTGTTTGTTTTAAGTCCTCTAGATTGCGTCCGCAGCACGGATTTGTTACAGACATTTTCTCCGTCAGAAAATAGAGTCTTTAGAACGGTTGAGTGATTCAGACATTTGGGATTCGGACGTTCCTTCCTAATCTCCTTTTGAAAGGCTTTACTATGTAGTAAATTCTCGTTTCTCCTTTTACGATATATCGTTCGTTGTGGTTACAGCTAGTGTTTTGATTTCAAATGTGAAATTAATTCTAAATTACTGAGAAGCGTCTGCTTTTTGCTCCAGAGCAGGTAACAGGAAACGGGTTGTCTGACGTTAATCCCACAGAAATGTGTGTGTGCGTATCGTGTTGTGTAATCATGGCTTTGAAACGTACGTGTGATGTCGACGTCGCCTGGTTTTTATTAAACTCAGACCAAGCCAGGGGGTTATCAACTACATCTCGAGTAATCACATCTTCGCCATCTTTCTTGCACTTAGTTGCAAAGCGTGAAAGGGACGATTACCCAGCTATAAGTTCACTATCTTGCTCGCTACAAAGTGGTACAGAACCGACTGGTTTTAACCGCTCGTTCATCAGAACCGTGCAATGTCCAGAATGAACCTGTATGATTTAGCTCCCTTGAGGCTGGTAACTAGGATAGGTTTCTCAGGCTACCGATGACTTGTTTATTTCCGACATAGCTTTATAAGGTGTTCACATTTGCACTTTATTTTTTCCAATGAATGTGTTTGAAATATCGAAGATATACGAGTATTTTCTTTGAGATATAAATTCTAGAATGAACACATGTTTTGTGTCAAGTTAACGAAATAAAATACTCGATTTATTGGGAATATAAGTAAGCTGAACGTTAAAATTGGATTGACTTGTAAGACTTACAATTTTATTATTAAACAGAGACTAAATATACTAAAACTTTGCTTATAAATAATCTAAGCTCGGTTAACATGTTTGCGTAATAAAAAGATTTTGAATATATGAAAGCCCACAAAATATCCTGACAGTCCGATTTAATCCCTAAAAAGCAAAGGTAATTAAACGTTTGCCAAGTTTATATCAGTTTTCACATCAATGATGGGATAATCCTCTATGTGGGGGTTGTGGCTATGAGTGAAGGCTGTCACAGGACGATTACAGTAAGTCCTGGGGAGGTTAAGCCTATGTCCCTCTCTCGGCCTCTCGCGTTATCGGCGTCAACATTCCTTTGAAACCTACTCGTAGGTTAGTAGTTAATTGTTCATGTTTTAATTGTTAAAGTTTCTCTAACTATTTAAATATTCAAGTGTATGCAAAGAACCTTAATATTTTGTATAATTTAAATCTTTGTTTTGCTATAGTGAATGACAAGTTTATTTAAAATATCCTATCAAATACATTTTAGTTAGAGTCTATTGCTCAAACCGGCACCTCAGGTAAATGAAAATCACAATAGTTATTTTAAAAACCAAAAACATTTCTCAAATTGGCTCCAAAAAGAGTGTTTGCTCTATAATTAAAATAATGATCCTAATTTTTGGTCAGTTCCAATAAATTCACCTTTTTACCTGCTTGGACGTGATTTGATAATGACGACGCATCCAATTACCTTAGTTTTTGTAACTTCAACAGAATTAGAACCTTTTTTTCTTTAAATTAAGCGCTCCTAATCTTTGTTTAACTATCCCCGGCTTTGTTGTTTCAACGATTAAGAGCAGTTTTAGTGTTTACCCGAGAGAAATATGCAGATAAGGGGCTCTGGGAACTCGAGCAAATTAATTCAGTTATTGTTATGTTAAATTTCGAAACAAATACATACTTCACCCCCCTTAAAGTTTAGTTAATATCATAGTGTTGTGTTATTATGAAATTAATATACCCTAGGTGGTTTTGAAACGAGGATTAAATGTGTTGAATTATTGGGATTATAAATTATATTAATAAAAACCTTTTTAAAGGGTTTTGTACCCACAGTGACAAAGGTTGGATTATGTTGACAAAACGGTACAATGAAATGCGCATGATTCAATGTCATCAAAGTAATATTATTCTTAGTAACACTAAAATAGAATTATAAAGAAATTACACAATGATGGGACTTGCGTGTGTTGAATGCAGTGTTTCATTCAGCGTTATCTACTTATATGCCGGTTTATAACTAAGTTGCAGACGATAAGTATTATTTATTTATTGTTTATTATAAATTTCACAGCCTTATTTATTACAATTAATATTAGTGGTTATAATTATATTAGCCAATTAAGAAAATTCACAGATTAACATTAATTTTAGAGATAGCTTTAAGAGAAGTCAAACAGAAAGAAAAACCATTACAAAACAATTTATTGCAATCTCAAAAAAGTACAACACGCCTAAGATCGTAAAATTGTCTCTATACCAAGATAAATCATCAACTTCTAACATTATCTACTTGTATCAAACCAATCTTATTCCAGATCTACCAATATTAGATTTTCACGTCCGGCATACGCTGTCAAAATATATATATAAAGTTTCTGTAGGTTTGGCTTTGTTGTCGAGGAAGTGCTGGCCTGAATATGACGCCTAAGATTTCAAAATAACTTCCAAGACACTTCATAGTCTGTCTCACGTTACCACAAAGGGTATTTCGGAACAACGGACCCCTCAAAACTAATCCCCTGAATTCCAATCGAATTCTCCTCTATAGTCTCCAAAAAGTCATGGTAACGACATAATGACAGGAGCGACGTTATAAAACGGCAACTTCTATCCCAAATAGTCCTGGATTAATGTCGATTTAATTAAACCTGTATAATTTTGATCCCGGCCGGTCTAGGGACGGTACACGGAATATAGAAAGGCATAGTTAATGTAAATAATGGATGCGGCATAACATTTTAAGTAACGTCAACTTCAGAATTCTATGTATAAAAATATTTTCATCTATATGAGACAGAGATTAATTGTCAATTACTGGAAAAAACATGTCACTATTTTCACTTGCAGTTAGTAGTTGCAGTAATAATATGGCAAATATACAACTTGTACTATTTTTTTGATATATTTAAGTTTTATTTTGGATAGGTTTAGTTTTATAATGTAGATAAAAATTGTTAGTACCTTTGTTAACTTCCTATACTCGTATTTGCAACTTGTGTCTTAAATATTAATTAGTGTTAGTAATTATTTTTTTAACTTTAAAATATTATTAAACTCTATAGGGTCTTCTCGTCTTTTAAATTTAATTTACATTTTTAATAAAAAAATTAAATTCTACAATGTAATTAAGAGACAGCTTATATTTCATCCAATCCTTCATTCTAAACTATTTATTGTGTTTAAGACTGAGGAATTAGGATTGATGTTTATGTCCCAATGATTTCGGAGACTTCTGCTTGATTATCTTGATACAACGTCGTATTAAACATGGAATAATAGTAAGTACTAGCTGTTCCCTGCAACTTCGTTTGCGTAGAGGAGGAGGATGGAGGAGATCAGGAGGCAGATCTTCCTCTCTGGATCCTTGTTTCCACATCACATACCGCCATGGCTTATAGCCTATGAGCTGTCCGGATATTTCAGCTATCTCCTAGTGAAACTCCCATCAAAATCCCTTCATTAGTTATGGCGTGATACTTGCACAAAATCACAGACAAAAATTCTAAAAATTAGTGTTTTGGCATCAGTATCGATCCTAAAACACATTACAATTATTCTTTTCAAAAAATATCCAATGTACAGACACAACTTTTTTTATAGTCTTATTATATATGTAGGTATAGATTAGGTACTTTTGAAGTTACTTGTCAATAACGTTGGAATATTCGTAAATGCTTTCTTGAATCGTCCAACTATTTCTTATCTGACTGCTAACGTATCCAAAGTAAACAGGGTTCTGACATCGCCGACTAGATTGAAGGTTGCGTGGGCTCACCCTCAAAGAAAAGGTCCGTGTTGTAGGCGGGCCGACTTTATCAAATTACAACCTGTGCCGTTTTGTCCGCCGACAAAGGGACCCGATATTCTTCAGCCCACCTTTTGAAACCAAGTGTAATTTGAATGATGCGAGACGTTGCTAGATCTTGCATAAGCGTTTGAGGGTTTAATTCTAAATTGTCGTTGCGTGCTTTGCGTGACCTAAATCTATTGAAGCTCTTTTAGAAATTAATGTTGATTACTGTCTCTTCATCAATACGTTTCTATTCTATTTTATTTGAATGGCTTCCACTCTTATTCAAGAGATAATTTCGCCAATGTCAAGTTATTTAGAGTATTCATGTAAATAGAAAATTACGAATAAAAAATCAATCCGACATTCTAAAATGATGGCTGATCAATCCAATCAATACGTTTCAAACCTATCTTTTAAATCTATCTTATGTTCTGTCTTTGTTTACACAAGATTGAATTTGCTGTGTAGAAGTATTTTACAGGTTTCTACTTATACGTAGTTCATTCCTGACTTCAGTTCCATTAAAAGATGTTCTTGTAATGCAACTATCGTCTACTACGCATCGAAGTCAAAGATTTAGAACTGAAATTCAAAGTGAATTGACTTCGGGCTTTGCTTAATCATTTGAGGGTTTAATTCCAAATTGTCGACGGCGTTCCTTCACGTGACTAGAATCTAGATTCACAGAAGACTCCTTCCTAAAATCGATTTGTCCTGTGCCTGTCCAATAAGGTACACTTACCTCTATCAATAGTCCATCTCACGCCTGTTTCATGGGTTTCTCTCTACTGTAATCCTGGCATAACATTTGCGCTATTATAGATTCATCAATCTCTTAGTTTATGAGCTTATGAATTTGTAGCCTTTTATTAAAACATCACCCCTTTGGTCGGGGTGTATGTACTTCATTATTATGTGACTCTTCTTGAAATCATCATTTAATTATTTTAACAAGGGAAACATACTTTTTCAAATTCTGGTCATAAATCTTCTTTCAGATTACAACGTTCAATAACCACTTCATTATTTATTCTGGCATAAAAGTTGACTTCGCAAATATTACTCAATAAGTGCATTTCCACAGATTTAACTCTGTTGTTATTGTTCAATAAGAATTTGCCCACTTATGAAATTGTATAAATTATTTAAACGCTTAATGTTGCATCACGCAGGCGGTCCAATTTTGAGCATAATTTTACAAAAACCTCACTAATTCAATATAAACAGCTCCGGAACTATTAATAAACAAACAAAAAACGTTCACACCCAATTTCGACTTTTATTAGAGAATAAAGAATCTCCAAATTCGTTATTAAAACAGAGACCGCCTACAAAAAGTCCTTTATACCTGGTGATAATGACCACCTTAAAGTTTTCAATGCTTTCTGAGAAGGTATTGTATAATGCTGTGGAGTAAAGTTCAAATTTGTTAAAAGTTTTGTTTCTGACAGGCAAATATAAAGTGGGTTTCCTATTTGACCTATAGTATGTTTCATCTAATATTTCCTGTGAAGAATTAATGGTTAGTGTACACAGGCTTTACAGCTGTGTGCCCGTCAAACACTCCGGAACAATTGTGGTAATACACAAAACATACATTATGCGTTTTGATTTGATGCACAAAACATACGATGCCGTTTTGATTCGACGCAGCACTGCAACGCTTATAATTGATTCAGCAGCCGATGTCGTTGTTATTAGCATTAAAATGAATATAATGTCGCATTTGTTGAACTATTATAAATGTATCTCGTTATTAAAGGATGTACCTACATATCTTCCAACATTTTTTTTAGAAACCAGCCTAAAGATTTAAAGGTTTATCACCATTTCGACCGAAAGCTTTTTCAATATCCGCTTAGTTGGATATGTTAGTTAACCAAATGGAAATGACGCCGTCAAGTCGTCAGCTGTTGTGCAAATATGTATAACATTAGTTAACTAACCATATGGGTCCAATTCTTTATGCTATTTGCCATTTAATTTACCAACGGACGTCTGTTCTGTTATTGCATTAACGGCTCTACTGTAACTAGTAATAGAAGTAGGTATACCTACCAGAATTAGATGAATGTTTATATAGATGTTACATAATATAAAATATAAAAAGATAAAATTTTGGTACATTTTTATACATAGACATGACATGTAGTACATGTAGTGAGACTCGATCAAGCGGAGGCACATTAACAGGTACGGGTTTCCCCCTCCCATATAATCTATTATCATTATTAGATAGTCGTAAATACATGTTTTTCTATTCTGTTTAGGTATAATTTACGTTATTGCCACACACCTACTTTCCCATCGAACCGTATAGGTACATACACCTTACAGATATTCCTTCAAAAACAGGGGTTAGCATTATAAATCTACCACACACTGATCCTGGTCAAATATTTGAACACGCTCTAACAGCTCGACCAAACAAGAGGAAGTTTACCCTAAACTTTAGAAAAAAAACATCAAAAACCATCAAGTTTCATTATGTCTTATCTGACAGCCCACATGATACGGTATTAATTAAACACACCGACGGACTCATGAATTATCATGAGGTTAATAGTCACCAATGAGCTTGGAGTAATTATGTAGATGAAACTGTGCGCAGGCGCATGTGGTGGGGATGGACGCTTGCGCGGTACAAGGTCGCGGCTGTGATGTGGAGATGTGGAAGTAGGCATAAATCGGATATAGCATGTAATGACTGAACTGAGTACTAAAATGGACACTGGAAATATCTGGTGGATCATTCTCTGAGCTCTTTGAGGATGTAAGGGAAAACTTCGAATAGTGGAGAGTTAAAATTTTCAGATTTATATTATCGTATAAGTATTGCAAGTTAATGCATTTCATGTTTTTGCATCTTAACATTTTTAGATTTAACACTTTGCAAAGAAAATGTACCAATGCTATCGCTAAAACTTTCACTAGAACATTTGCTAAACGCTACAAATAAAATATCGGACAACATTCAACTTTCTAAAGATTTGTATTGCCCGAAAAAATAAATATCTGCGTTATTTTGTGTAAAATTATACCTAAGTATCACTATAATTTTAATTATAAAATAAACCTGTTGATGTGGAGATTTTTTACATTTAGACACGTCCATATTTGTTAATGTAGGAATTATAGGATACACGTCAAGGGCCGAGGAGATTCATAGATAGCCACAAGTTTAGCGTGATCTCACTCTTAGATACGACTGTCAAATTATGACGTCTGTATGAACTTACGCTAAGCTAGTGCTTAAAACTATATGAATCTCGCTCGGCCAAAGTCACGTTTCGTTGATGCCTAGCACACTATCTTTAATCTTTGGTCTCTTTGCTCGCAGGAGGCGGGCCCAACTCGCCGCTCCTCGCGCATCGCTCGCGTGCCGGCGCGCGCGCCACCCAAGCGCGGCTACCGACGATCCACGAGATATTGTTGGTTTCGGTGTAATCTTTACGCATTTACCTTCATTTAGATTATTGTGAACACATTGGCTCCACGAAGGCTTTGAAACTGTGGATATGGATGTAGAGTGGCAGTTATGACCTCTGTTCGTCACCGTCATGAGATGTTGTCATAGCGGCGGAAGACACAACGCAAAGCGAAATCAATAAATAAAGATTATAAAATCACCATCTCTATTTTCTATAATATTCCCCTAAATTCGAATAACAACCACGAAGAGATAACGTGGCGTTGGATACTCCCGGATCAGATGGAGGGATGACTTACACTGGATGCAAAAAGCCGAGAATTGGGCTGAATGTGAGAGAACCACGTCCAAAAAAACCAGTCCTGTTCTTATCCAAATATACTATGATCATCATTATCATCCTGCCCCCAATTCGGCTAAGATAATTTGGACAGAGTCGAATCGTTAAATAACCAGTATAGATTGGTCCAGCCAGACTCCAGCTTCGTCAGGCTTGCCGGGCCAGTTTATACTACTGGTTACACAACGATTCGATTCTGTTCGATCCATATCTTAGCGGAATATGATGATGATTCTTGATGAGACTGCTTTCTTTATTTGAGACCCAATGTGCTTATAAAATAGATGACTGAACAATTTGCCAGATTAGTGCCTGACTTCATTAATATCGTACACTACAGCTATAAACTCCAGCAGTCTTCATTACCTTAGTTCCTGGGTCAATGTATGGCTTATGCACTGATTTATCTAGAATTCTAGCCTAGTATGCAGCGTCCAGGACCACCGCATAGCATCCGCTGCTACGATGAAGGCATTAAACTGAATCGCCCATTATGATTAAGGGGAAATTGCTGAGGTAGTCTATGTTTGCAATCAGTAAGCCTCTGGGGTTATTGATTAGTTGGGCATGTTTAGTGATCACTTTTATGTGATAAGTGTACTAATAATAGTAATTTATAGCCACGCGTAGGTTTACTTGAACCGTAAAATATTTTGATGGCAGATCAAAGAGAACTTAGAATTCTATGAAATACACTTTGCAGATGCAAATTCCACTGAATCTTGTTACTTTGATACTTCTAGTTTCTCAATTAGGTGAGGATTTATTTACTTAAAATTAACTAGCGTAGCTATATTTCTTGACTAGTTATAAAAAAGCCTTTACCACTGTTTGTTCATTATGAAGAACATCAATAAGTTACCTACTTCAAATGTGTGATTTCAACTCTTATCGAATATATTGAATTTAAGAACGGAATAATTGATTTGCTTTCGACTGTACCCGTTTTTATTATTATTACTACTACATTATAGCCCTGAATAGCCTTCATCGTAGTAAATGCAACGAGGCGATTAATTTCAATCTAGAATCATTTTAAAAACCATTCAAAGTTTTTCGGATGTAAAAATCCGATACAAATGATTGGTCAAAACAGATTTTGTCATTTTACCATTATTTAGGGAATTGCTTTTTTTTTAATTCATTACGAAAATCTTAATTAGCTCTCTTCCACCAGTCGGTCTGTCTCGAAAATTTGCCAAGGTTGTCTCCGAACCAATTCATCGAAGTGATAAATAAATTAGTCTTAAGCAGAATACGATATAGCGTCTGATATGCTACAGATTGCTACCTCAGGCGCATTCCATCACATTTGGCAACTGTACGGACGGATATCGTCTTACCATTTCAATTGGAAGGTAAACATTGAAATCGATAAGACCACACAAGTTGAATGTATGTGGTTACCAAGGCATTGGTTTCTCACTCTTCAACTTTATAAGTACCTACATTTTGCAAGTTTACGTCATGGATTTTATGTTAGTGATGTTACAGCCAGGCCTGATCATTGAATTCCGTAAAAAAATCTTGCTCTATTTGTAATTTTTTCACGATTAACGTTTTTGCTCTTTTTCATGAATTAACATGACAGAAATGCACCGATTGAGAATATGCCTGACCCCGGTGGCAGACATTTGCGAAAAACTATGCAAATATTCTCAAATTCGATGTTCGTTGTCGGCTTTTTATGATGTCATAGTTATGGATGTACAAAGCTTTCGACGGTAGGTGCAAAGTTTGCAAAAATATCTGACGCCGGCTTAAAAACTATACTAAACGAACTACCGAGTACCACCGAGTAGGTACTTTGCGATCGGTAAATAAAGAGAGAATCATGCTCAGCCCAGAATATGGTAACATGTGCTCTAAAATTATTTCGTAATTTATATTTATAAGTTATCACAATGAGATGAGAAAATGTTCAATGACGATCGTTAATCATTCAGTCTCGGATCGACCCGAATTGAGTATTTTTGATGTGGAGGTCAAGATAGCAGCACTTACAATAGTAAGTATACCTTATAATATTAAGTATAGATAGATAAGTACAGTTTAGAAACCTAATGATAGTAGGAAAACTTGGTTTCTACGACGGGAATCCTGTATCCTTAACCACAGAGCTCTTAAACCTAATAATTATTTTCTTTGAAGCTCCGCAAAACACGAAAATTTAGTGACTACATACCAATGGTAGGTGCTTAGTTAGCTGGCAAGTTCGTAGCTAGCTAACAAACGTAATGCCTCACGCAACCTAAATAATAACAATAGACGCTAAATTGCTTTTCAATAAAATAACTCGTTGGCGGAAATTAACACGAATTGAATTGTATTGATTGCCTAATTCTGTTATATTCTTTGCGTTTTGTCACGTTTTTACTGCTTTGTGTACCGGTGTTGGCAACATTATTCAATTCGTATTAAATCTGTACCTATAATTATTTTTGTGAACACTAAATAAATGTCTTGATTTTCTTTTATCAGTTAGGTTTAGAAAAATGAACAACACAACCCCTAGATCTGACCATAATAGATTATTTTCGTCTATACAATGTACTAACTGATCTATGCTAATAGTCAAAATGACCATTTTGCCTTCTCTGGTGACGGTGCTTGTTACTCTACCGAATGATCCTGGAATTGGAATAGTAGATATCACTCTATTATATTAATTTATGTTATCATTTTTCTTTAATTTACGGCTCATCAAAATCATCTCTACATGTAGGTGTATTGTATAGTACAGGCTATGTAGAGCAATCACACAGAAGGCTCTGACTAAGGTTAAGGTTTACTCACGTAGGCATCATTCGAAAGCGCAGGTTTTGATAAAATGTTACTTACCCCAATTGAACTTACAAGCGACGATATTAAGATGGTGGATGTAGTCGAGTCATACAATATCTGATGCCGTTCACTATTGTGTAAATTATGAAGACGACAAATATTTCTCAAAACAAAAAATATAATATGTAAGTAGGTATAAGAAGTAGGTGTAGCAACGTTTTTACTTAACAAGAGGAGTCCATCTATTCACAGCTTTTGCTCGAATTTAAGGTCATCCTATTATCCACTATTCAGTGAGTCTTTCTAGTCAAAATTGCCATACAAAAACTACAATCTCTTTGGCCAGCTGACCTGATACCGATATCCGCAAAACATAAGCCCATTTCGCTCATAAACGGTAAACTATCCAGTGGATAGTCGGCACGGCACCGTTACCGAGAGTGGCCTGGCATGTAAAGCGATTGCACTATACCAGTAGTGATGGGAAATGTTATTGGTCTGGCTTAATGAAGACCAAAACTTAAACTGTAAGGCTAGTCGGCCTAAGCAAAATGGTGGAGAGAAAGGACAGGATGGATTTATCATGAATATTTCCTAAATACAGGCTTCTAGAAGACTACTCGCAACTTGCATCTGCACTTTTGTAAGACTGCACTGAACACAATCTTACTCATCTCATCGTCATCAGTCTATTTTATGTGCCCATTGCTCGTGCATATACCTTCCCATACATCGAGGAAGCTCGGGCCATAATCCACCACGCGGAGTGCGGATTGGTGGATTACACATGCCTTAGAATTTTTCTACGGCATGCAGTTTTCCTTTTGTCATCATGATTCCTTCATCTTTTTGAGAGAATTCGGTAAATGTACGCAAGTTTTTGCTTCGAAAAAAAACAAGGAAACCTCTTTGTTACATGGTTGACCTGGCCGGAGATCGAACCTAGGACCTCAGTATCGTAAGTCTATCACTGCGCCACCGGTTGATTACTCGTTTAGTCAAAACATAAAGACTAGGTTTTTGCATATAAAATTAGTTTGAATAATGGTCTGTTGGTCAAAACTGTTAGACCAACAGAAGGACCGTGTCGTGTTTGTTTCTGTTTCATAGTCCTGTCACTAGTTTGCGCAAATTGCTATAGTCATAACGGGTTACTGTATGTACAACATTTCCTGGCTGCGACACTTTGCGGAAGAATATCACATGTGGTTCTGTTATTTGGTTAGATTAAATAGTTGTTACAGTATTGTTATTAAGCTTGTTCGAGAGAGGTTTCAAACCAATTATTATCGCAATACTTATATAATAATTATCCTCATTGATATTGGCAATCAAAGCAAGGGTGGAGATTACGAGCGCCAAGATCCTAGGTCACAGCATAGGTTCGATCACTACCTCCGGAATGTCTAAGAGAAAATGTCCTCTTATTTTTTTTCCTTTTGAGGTACGAACAACCAATGTCTGACACATGAATCTACTAATTATCACTGAGACCGCTTGGTGGATCCCCCGATCCCCCTCGATGAAGTGGAAGACCTAATCCTTAGTGGCATATTTTTGGGGTAAACAAAAAATCACTTTTCAATCACGAATCCATTCAATTCTAATAGCTAATCAATATAACAGAAAGCCAGTGAGGGAATGAATAAGAAATCTTTTGTTTATTCGTAAACAAGCTTGTACAGAAGTAAAGCTATCTGTGAAAGTGTTCAGTTAAATGTTTAATGGATATTAACTTTACATAAACGGCGAGGATTCGCTTAACGGCTGTAGTAAACGTCGGTGAAGCTGGTTACTCGCCACTAATGCAACATTTCCATAATTGAGATTCCATCAAAAACAGAAACTTTGTACACTTTTTTATCTCTATCTACAAACCGGTAGAAATAATGAAAACAATGTGACCTATTAAAATTAGTGATTTTGGAAAGTTTTGAAATATAATAAAATAACTGTACCTACTTTTATAGACGAAACAGCTTTACTTTTTTTTAAAGACAAGCTGACGATATGTAATTGGTTATCATCGTCTAAAAGTCGTATTGGAACGCATCCGGTTCAATACCGCCGGTGCCTACCTTCTAGAGCGCTACTCGGGTTGGTGGAAAGACGCCGGAGTTCTACATTTTGCACATACGTTCTTGTAAAGCGTGCCATAGTAGACAATCATTGGTTCAGCAGTGACAACAACTTCTTCATACCTTTTTTCTTCTTTTTCTCTTCTACCAAAGCACGGCATCATACGTCGTAGTAATAGACAGTAGAATTTCCGAAAGTAAGCGACTGTTGACCCTAGCCAATATAGGTGTTACAGTGATAGTGGGAAAAAAAGGTTCAGGGATGGATCGGATGCATGGATGGTGCGATAGTTAAAAGTGGAAGATGACACCAGATCTAACAGTTAATCCAACCACTTCCTGTTCTACAGATTGGCTGAACTCAGGCTTCTAATAGAGGATCGAGAGCTGCTGCCCCATATGAGATGTCATCGCAATTCACAATAAAACCTGATCGATGTTGATAAATTTCTAATTCATCGAATTTCGACCCTAATTCTCATGTTACAAACAAAATAGTCATTATGCAAGAAAACTATATATTCTGAAATAGGCACTTTCAGTGTCCACGTTGGGACTGACTGTAATGGCTACAGATTCACAAAGTAACGACTGTTTAGCACTAAACCTGACAATAAAACAGTCTTGATGCTTTGACACCGGGTCCACGGATAGGGTTGTCGACTATGAAAAGAGAGATTCAAGAAAAGGGGATGATAGAGTAATTTAGTCACCATCATTATCAGCCCTTACATGTCCAATATTGGACATAAGCCTTCCTCTACACTTCGTCATATGCTTATCTGCTGTAAGTAATTAGACTGCACTGTTCTGTTTTCCATCGATTTTTTTGCATGTCGACAGACTAAAGAGACTTTGGTTTCCCAGGCTTCCAGGAGTCTGTCATCTTAGTTATTTAGGGAGTAGTTTAAAGAGCAGAAAAGTCAGTTTAAATAAGCTCTAAGACCATTTTATTACGAGATTACATCACACACAGTTTTTTTTTAACCTGTGGCAATTGCCTCCATAATCCTTCATGGCAAGTAAGTTTGCGGTAAGCGGAAGACAGATAATATAGGCAACCCTAGAGCTTTAGAGACAAGATGTTCATTCTATTTAGTGTTTCTGTTTCTCTGTGAAGTCTATTATTTATTACTTTCCGATAGTACTTTCCGTGGAGGCATATATCTAAACCAACCTTATACTCGAACAATTTTCGTAACCCTGAATATGCCAATAACGTATAAAGATAGCTTCAAAAAAGTAATAAATCATTATCGGTGACGTCATCGTTTCCTTCTTGATTAATGGCAGGCTTACGTACTTAAAAACTTTAACCATGGTCAAGGTTGCATCAAGTTGTGTTGGAGATGCCGACAGAGGTAATCGAATGAAATGTGGAACAATGATTCTCTTGTACAATAACAGAAGCACCGATACCCCTGGTCTTGATGGACCAGGATTTCATTGTCGAATAAGGTCATTTAAAAGTCTCACACAATATCGAAACTCCGTATTGATTTACTAGGTATAGCTGAAAGTACACCACGATTATAGCAATGGTTATAATATGGAAATAATATACTGTAATCAGATAATTTGGTTCGGTTATTTCTTAAATGTAGTATCGAGATGTAGGAAAGAAGTTAGAGAAAAGCCTTAGCCCAGCTGTGGGAGTGTGTTGATTAAAATAATACATTATACCGTGCTTAGAAACACAATGGCAGCTGGCAATGTGTAGATGTCAAGATAACATGATTATTACGAGAGGTGTGCTAGTACCATCGTTTCTGCCTACCGCAAACCGGGAAACAGTCCAACAGTATACTACGGGTGCAAAAGGCCGAGAATCGGATTGAATGGCGGGCTTTGGGAGAGGTCTATGTCCAGCTGTGGCCTGATACGGGTTGGTGGTGATGATGAAGACAACGGGAAACAGGTACCTAAGAGTTTTCAAATGTATGGACTGGAAGTAATTATTATTAAAATTTGTCTCAACAAAGACAAAATAGAAGACGCCCTAGCCTATAACATCAAATTCATTTCAGACTACATTAGTTTAATTAGCGGTACAAAACTATCTACCTCCACTATCGTGTTATCTTTGGAAACAAAACTTTGTACATCGCTCCCGACCTAACATCTTAATAACCGCGTCTTGTATGTTTGTAATTAACGACGCGTGCTCTCATATGAACATTGTTTTGTGCGTCCATTTGAATTCCAATAAATAATATCCCCTTGTGTGGTAATGTGACGTCATGTAACCAGAGGAGCTTCCAGAAGTGGACAATGCGGTTGTTTTCAGTGAATCTTACGATGAGTAAAGAATCTACACGAAGGCAGAGAAAAGTATACAGGGGGCCTCAATAAGGTTGAGATTTTCACAAAAACTACTGGACCGAATTTAATAATTATTTTACAGTAACATAGTTTTAACTATCTAATAATGAAATAATTATTGCAATAGGTCAAGTTGTTTTTGAGACAATTTCAACCTTAAAAACACTCCTGTACATTTTTCTCTGTGTTAGACCGTACATTAAGAGAGCTATATAGAGCTGTGGTTAGGACACTGGACTGCCGTTATGAAGGCCCGGGGTTCAATCCCCAGGTCAGGCATGTACCAATCCGATGACTGTTTTTCGAAGGAAAATTTACGGTTAGATTCCCTTTGAATAAGCGTTGTATAACATTTAGCTTAGATTAGCTTAGATAGTTGGTTCAGGAGACAATTAGGCCTATAGACAATTTTGAGCATGAATTTAACGCGATATCGCTCTTACGACCATCAAAATTGTATGAAAACTGTCAGTTCTAAGACCGAACTCAAACCTCACTCTTACTAAGTAATGTTTTCATATTAGATAATAATACTGTTTTTCCTTGCCACAGAATGGGTGCCATGGCCAATGGCAGACCTAGTTGAAGGTAGCGACGATCTTATTAGATACAGGGATGGATGGTTGGGGGAGGCTCAGGACAGAGATGGGTAGAAGAAGGAGGATCTTTGCCCAGCAGTGTTGCGACTATAGGTTATTAAATAAATGTTTTAATTGTCCAAAAACCAACATTTCTCCTCCGTGTTGGAACTTTTTCTGCCATATTTCGTAATGAATATTCCGGTTCCCGGCGAATTGCACTAAAACCATTCGTCATTCATTTACATAATCCAACATGAATTTGACGCACCTGTGACGATTTATTAAACGTTCATGTCATCGATATTTTACGGAGCTTCGGACAGCATTAAATTAAAGTGTTACTTTTGACATTTTAATTAAGAATATATAATTAAATTTGTATAATTTTAGTTGAAACTATACATTTGAATAGAGACCAACCACATTTAGTTTGTTTTCTTGCGTCATTGCAAATAAATCGGACGTTTTCAAGTATGTTGACTTATCCCTAATATCTGATGTAACGCTATGTAATTAATAAACTGTTGGTTTTCCATGTAATAAATGAAATAAATAAAAATATAATGTAAAGACGAGACTAGTCGACTACTACATGTGATTGATCGCTCAAACTGACGTTTTCTAGGTAAGTAATTATATTAGATCAGGTTCCACAACCTAATTATTATTAGCCATTTATTCCATTAAAATATTTCACATGTCACTTATATATATCTAAGTTTAATAATTATATTAATATAATTATAATTTGTTTATTTATATTTAAGTTTGTTACACTTTGACTCTATATAATACATTTAGTTTTATTTATTTATTTTATGGGCACCCATATCTGGGTATGGGCATCCTCCATACTATGCCACGCCACTCTATCCCGTGCGGTCCTTGTCCATGTATTGCCCGCCGCTCATGCAATGTCATCTAACCAGTAATAGGTAAATTAAAATATCTAGGTAGTCTGATATCAATCTGTGTAGGTATACTATTACAGCTTACTTACTTCGGTTCCAACAACTAGATCTGTCGAGCCATTTCATTGAGACAACGTTAATTGAATAATTAATATTTTACCTCGCTATTTCAGTTTCTAGTTGAGGGCCTAATCATTTATAATATTAATTACCATGTCCTAGATGTTTTCTTTTAAACATTATCTTTGAATAATAACCTTATTTAAAGAGGGGCTCGTAATCCAGTTGTCCGATCGTTTTCAACGTGTACCCAAGTTAAGCAACGTTGGGCGAGGTCAGTACCTGGATGGGTGACCGCTAGTGACATTTTCATCTGAGCTCCGTTGGTCCCGGTTGTTGTCATTCGGCAGCAGTCGTCAAAGGCCTGAATAACTCTGAAAATAGGTTACTAAATACTAGGGTGTCCCTTATATGGGGCGAAAATTTTTTTTTTACAATTTCGTAATGCATACCCTCCACATTTTTTACAAATGCAAAAATATACTCAAATATGAAATTTTATCTTTCTAGCATGATTGCAACCCGTGCCGACCGAGCTGCAAAGTTTATTAAAAATCATGTTTTGTCCTAATATTTCGCTCTGCTATAAAATTAATAAAAATGCAACAAATTAAGTAAATAGGAGATAAAATGAAATAAGACAAATATTTATCTTTATTTAAACACATAAAATAATAACAAACAGCCAGGGTAACTTCTCTTTAGAGTATTTTTTTGCAGTCCAGATACAAAATTCTATGTTCCTGGACACAGCGCAACAATAATTGTTTTTGCTCTTCTTCAGCCGTGATAAGACCGTTATCATCTTGCATTAATTTGACAGCCCTTTCAGCAGTGTCATTTACAACCTTCAAACGACTTATTCTTCGTTTACCAGGACCAAATAATAAGCATGATGACGACAAGCAAAAAGTAACAATTCTCTTTCTAAAGTCTGCTCCAAAAGAGTACAAGCTCCATTAAAACGGCCAGTATTCGAAGCTGTTGCGTCGCTGCACATTATTTGCACTTTGTTATTAAGGTTCCAGTCAAAGACTTGAAGACTTGACAGTGAAAGAAAAGGTTGAGACAGCTTGATGTTTACCAGAAGAACTATATAGTTTTGGCACTGCAAGAAGTTGTTCTCTATCGTTAAATGAAGCGATAATTGGCAAGCGTTCTTCTTTTGAACTTCATACATCCATCTCGGGTAATAGTTTTCCATCCCAATGCACTGTGACTACGTCAGGTACATTGTTCTGGAAGTCAGTTTTTATTGCCTCTGCCCTGGACTTTCTCATATGAGTACGTGTTCGCTGAATCGAGGATTTGTTAATGGGGAAATCATCGCTGCTCAGACCAAAAACGGAGTCTCGTATGCTTAACTGGCATCGATCTAAACCTGCGACAAGTTTTGGTGTTATGAGATTATTTCTACCTCTTTTCAAACTTTCTTTAGGACAGGAAACCTCTGGCACGCTAAATTCCAAATTCAGAATCTGTTCTTCGTCCGAATCTTCTGGATACTCCAAGTTATGTGTAGTAGAAGTAGATGCAATAGCCAATAAGTCTTTTTGTCTTATATTCCTGTCCTCTTCTTCTAATCGTCTTTGCCTAGATCTTACTTCTTTATCCGCCAACTTTTTGTCTACACCAGCTAAGCATCCCGGTCTAGCCGGCTCTCTTTGTTTCTTTAAAAAAAGCTTTATCTTCCTCTGTTTTCATCATCTCAAAGGCATCAGCATGTGCAATATCAAATAAGCTATCAAGATCGATTTCAAAATTATTTTCACGGTTCTTAAACGTGACTTGAGTTTTTTTTACAATTTTTTTGCATCTCCCTCCACAACACATGATATAAATCAACAAGTTTCCTCACGCAGTTAGGAAATGCCTTTGTGGGAATTCTTGCTTTTTCCCAAAATATGATGCACTCCCTAATCACAAGATTTGTACTTTCATTGATCAACTTGACTTCGCGAATATTGTAAAACAAGACAGCAAGAACCTGTCGATTAGATGGTAATTTTGCATCAATTATTTGATGGCTAGGAAGTCCAATAAGGAAAATATTTTGTCTAACACTCCGTAATTCAACCGACATCTTTATGCAATAAACAATAGCGCAGTAATAATCTAAAAATCACGTATGAAACGACAAATAAAACCAGTAGATACAGGTCGCAGCGCAGTACCCGCGCAATTTGTATGAAAAAGTTTAAATCGCAAGTCGGCACGGGTTATCGTTTATAAAACGGGCTAATATTTTGTTTTAGACTATATTGGGTTAATACGAAAGTTTTTAGAAGGTATGCATAAAAATATACCGAACTTGAAATTTAAGGGACACCCTACTAAATACACGATAAAAGAAAAAGAAAAACCTTATATAAATGGAATAATATCTCAAGATGCCAAAGTATGTATGGTTATTTTATTAACTTGCATCTGCTGTTTATGTGCAAGTTATTTGCCTTCATTAATTAGATACTCAGGCGGATATTTTATTAGAGTGGGAAGCTCGAAGCTTGTTCAAAGCCTCGAGCAAAATAATTATAATGTGAAATGTTGTAGTTTTATTTGTTCTTTGTATAATATATGTGAGAACAAGTACTGTGGTAGTTATGTATTAGGTATTATACTGTTACATTAAGAGCCTTCCATGAGCCAACTAGCGCCGCCAATCTTAAAAAAATAATATCTTCCAATATAATTAATTTTATTAAAAAAGCTACTCACGAAATGTTTATTACGATTTTTAAATGCTTATAAGTGATTCAATGTCGGTAAGTTGTAGTTCGCATAATAATTGCGAAAACGGCCGTTTTTGGCACATTTGTGAACTACAACTTAGGTAGCTTGTCGCAATTATGCCATGTATTATATACCTACTTATTGCAAAATAGTATTCATCCTAATAAACAATGGCGGTATATTATGTGGAAACAAGGATCCAGAGAGGAAGATCTGCCTCCAAATCTCCTCCATCCTCTCCATCCTCCTCCTCTACGCAAACGAAGTTGCGGGGTACAGCTAGTATACGATAAGATCTATTAAACTTAACAAGTCTGACCAAAAAGGGGTAACCCTGTTACTGTTGAAGGATCACCTACACAGTTATTAAAATTTAATTGTTGCAATCTATCAACTTGCCAATTCTAGTTCGACTCTAGGACAGGATACTTAATTGGTGGTCGAGTTATTATCAGCGTTGTACGTTTTTGTTCCTTTCTATTTCGGAGCTAAAGAACTTCAAGGGCGGACTATATTAGGTTATGAAGGTCCAGGTTCGATTCCTTGGTCAGCCATGTATCAATAAAGTTTTTTGAGGTTGTTGTTGTTTTGACAAATATTAACCATTGATCTCCTATAAACAACTAGATACACAGTCTGCCTTCTAAAAATGTCCGAGCGCAACGAAGGTCCAAATGGATGAATGGACTATCATTTGCTTTATTGGAAATTATTGGACGTTAACAATGAACACTTATGTGGACGTTTTTTAAATTGTTTTAGTAAGACCTTTTTGTATCTAGTTGTTTATAGGAGATCCATGATATTAACACTATTATTTATTATTTACCATCAGATGATATTGAGGTCAAACGCTTAAAGTCTTTCCCACACAGGCTCGATCTGCACGCGGCCTGCGGCCAGTTGAAACGCATACCCCACCCCATTTTCTCCCGTCATTAACGTCCAGTAGGTAGCGGATTGCGACCTAGGCCTGGTCTAAAGTAAAAATAAAATATTATTTACCACTTTAATTGTACACAAAATAAATAGTAATACTTACATAAAAGTATATAAAATAGAATTAGTGTATTAAGGGCTAATAATGTAATATTTAAATCTTCTTCATGTACTATCTATACACACTATAGCTATAAAGCTAGGAAGTCATTAACTTTTCAGGCACATTATGAGGCATGGTACGGTGGAACAAGAGAAAGGTGTAAAAAAAAAGGTGTAAAAGAAGAGTTTTTAAGGTTGAGATTTTCTCAAAAACTACTTGACCTATTGCAAAAATTCTTTCACTATTTGATATATAAAAGTTAAAACTATGTAACTGTAAAAGAATTATTAAATTCGGTCCAGTAGTTTTTGAGAAAATCTCAATCTAATTGAGGCTCCCTGTATACTTATCTTCGACTGTACCACACCACAGGTATATCACCCTACATTAATAAAGTCATTATTGTAACACACTGTCCCAACAGTTTAGGCTACTTTCCCATACATTCCCTTAAGCAATTCCTGGTACCTAATACCAGTAAGCAGGTCCCAAGACCTTGGATAATGAACTGGTATCAACGAACTATGTCCATGTAGTGCTGAGGCGAAACACGGTAATTCCTTGTCATTATAGTATTATTTATAACCGGAGCAAGGCGCGGGCGCACTCGATGCGAGGCAGTGCATGAGCTGCAGGGTCACAGATTAGTTAGAGGTGCGGCTAGCAGATGAGCCAGAGTTTTGATTGGTAAGTTATTTTATTTTAAAAAAGTTAGGTACGAAATCTGGAGTGAGAAATATGATTCAGTTATTTTAAGTAGAGACGACGAAAATGTCTACAATTTTTGGAACGTATTGTTTTGTAATATAAGTAGCATTCAATAAATATAGTAGTACAATGTCAAACTTAAAACTAAAATATCCGGTAAACCAAATAAATGAACATCATCAGCTCAACGCACATTTATTTTTAACAGAGCTTTTATCAAAACTTTTGTGTCGACAAATTGAAAAAAAGTGTTATCTCTCAAACTTTTGACATTACATTACCTGTAAGTACATGAAAAATAAGAAAAGTACCTAAATAATAAAACTTTTATGCCAAACATAACTACGATACATTTTGTTACTAATCTCATAAAAAACTATGTAGGTAATAGCAAGCTTTACACAGCTGAGGTGAGGTGATTCAAAAAGCTTTCGAATCAACAGCCCTACGAAGTATTTTTTGGAACCGTATAGGTATGGCCTCGCCAGGATGCTGTTGGGACTTGGGACTACCACGAATTATTTTTTTAGGTAGTTGTCTCTCAGAGAAAGTGCTATATTAGACGTAGGTCTATCAACGGTCTCATCTGCAATATCTTATCTATCTTTCCAAGCGCCGTCGTAACGCCGGCGGCGACCCAACCTGTTCCCTCGGAGAGAGCAGTCATACGTCATTGGACTGACTTAAAAATTATTCCAACATTATATAATAAATCATAGTAAACCGGTAATTAAGTCAGTCATAACCAGAACCAAAGAATAAAAAAGAGTTCTATAATTTTTTCACATTAAATAACCATTTCGGTGTTGCCGCTCTGCCTAAACGATCATCGATAAAAGTTTTTTTTTCTGGTTTGTTTATTTTTTTTCGAAGCGAAGACGTTTCCTGTGTAGCTGCATAATGAATGATCTACATGTCCACGGTGAATTAAAAGCTTGTAACAATATTGGGACCGTGTAACTATGGAATTTTGGTCGGTATGTATACATCAACATTGTACCGTTAGATAGATCGTCATACCTATATTATATTCTTTGGTAATTTTTGTATTTACAACATTTTTGTTCTCGTGATATTATGGTTTATCGTCCAATAAACCAGTATATTTATTTGTCGTTTGTATGGTTAATGGTTAGAACATACCTAGACATAAAATGTTCCCAAAAGTATGATTTTTTACATTAAAGTTTCACTTCAAGACATCATGGCATTAATACGAGTTTTAGGTGTGATTCTGCCGTTGCCACCAAATCTAAACCTAAACGAAACTGTCACCGTACTCTATCTATAACGTAAGAGTGAACATTAAAAAAAATTATAACCATTAGTAGCCGTAGCTGTAGATTGTGATTTGTATTCTAATTTCAAATAAAGAGAGACGCCTGTCTTATCAACACGAATATCCTGCCATCCTTTTCTTTAACTAAAGTTGCGAACGAGATAGCAGCTTTTAACTTGCAAACGTAAACGAAAATGGCTTATAGTACCCACGACTATTTGCCTATAAATATTTTCTAAACTTAGATAAGTTTATCTGCAACTTAGAGGTGGTCCAGATTCACTTTTAGGCAATTAGTCATCCCGATGTAGCGTATCATTCATGAGAGTTAAAAGTCCCCGGGCGTGGAACAAGTCTTGGCCATCTAATTAAAACTCCTTCGGAATGATAAACTTAAAGGAACCTTCGTATATGTAGAAGTGTAGTTTATTCATTCGGTGTGTGTATGTACTACTTCATTATTATCTTATAAGATTATGTGTACGGTGGAACACAGAGAAAGGTGTACAGGAGAGTTTTTAAGGTTGAGATTATCTCAAAAACTACTTGACCTATTGCAAAAATTATTTCACTGTTTGATAGATAAAAGTGAAAACTACGTAACTGTAAAACAATTACTAAAATCGGTCCAGTAGTTTTTGAGAAAATCGCAACCTTATTGAGGCCCCCTGTATACTTATCTCTGTCGTCGACTACAACTTCAAGGAATTTAGAGTCAATCATAGACTCTATTAGGATATTTTATGATTCTCAAAGGATTGCCATCAACATAGCTATTCATTTCTGATGAACTAGACGTAGCTACGCCTAATGCATTGACACAAACATATATTAGTATGTTATCCAACCTATCTGATCAAATTCCAATAAAAAATGACATATTCCCTTTATGGAAGCACCAGGAAAGCATGCGCAGAATTCGAAACCCGTCGATAAATCAAAACATTAACTGCGTGCAACACAGAAGCTCTAATCTTTTCTGGTAGCCTGGTAGCCCAAGCTAATACGGCTCGGAACTACCGGCCCATCAGTGGAGCGTATTACCACACTTTATTGATCACTCCTCGCACGGCTCCGAACGTAATTTGCCTTAATAACTTCAAAAACTCATTAGGCACGTTTTAAAAAATACGTTTCGGCCTATTAGGGAAGTAAGTGTGCGTTTACATGGAGCATTAAGACTGTCATGTAAAATTCAAACAGGCAAGAGTTGTTAAATAAATTGTTATCATAACACACGTTTCGAGTTGAGAAAATAAAGAAAAGAAAAGACAGAATCAATAAAAGTGACTTAACGTTATTCCATGGTTTAAGCAGTTAGCCAATTTCTAACTTAACGTTTTGTAACGAAGTGTGAAAGTGCCAAAACACGATTTAAGGTAACTGAGAATAAGCTAGGTTTATAGCTAACTTTATTAGTTCTTAGGATAGTGCAGTTGTAGCCATTTTAGTACAGTTAAAAGTTATTTTGCTATGAACTCTCTTTCCACGTCTTTCCTTACGGTACGGAATACAAACCAACCCTAAAGAGTAATTTTCGTGCCAGCGCTCGGGTGTAAAAGTTTCGTAGGAGCTATTTCTCCAAGCATGTGTTATCTATAATATGTTACGGTTATTGTAGAAAGTTTGTGACGTACTAGGAATCATGACGTAAAATTTTATTAGTTAGTGAACTCGAGTGATAAGAAATTGTTATTTTATTACTTAGGTTGTTATGAAACTCAAGTCAGTACACGTTCGTCATCAGAGGTTTGGTCACTAAACCACATTAGATGAGGACTAATAAATATACTGAGCAATTAATAATAAAGAAATATGGGCACTAAACAAAGGACCTGTACTTAGAAATCGTATAGAATTTCACTTTTTAAACTTTCACGGTTTGTATACATATTAATTAGATAAAACCGATAATCAGTCTACTCGTGACCATGATGGCTGCAATGCTGTCGAAATATCGAGACATCAATAATAAATGTTTAACACGGTAATTCCCGTTTTATCAATATCGTACAGAATTGATAAAGATTGTCTGCTTTATAAAATTATCACCTACAAAAACTTACAACCCATCAAAAATACTGTTACACTAATACCTAATTATCCAAACACAGGTACACTCGATATTACATACACAAAGTAAGTACGAGTTCTCGAATGGAGGCCACGAACGGGTAAACGTAGTGTGGGACGCCCCCCGACCAGATGGAGGGATGACCTTCGCAAGATGGCTGACAGGGACTGGATGCAGAGGGCCGAGAGTAGGGTTGAGTGGCGCGCTTTAGGAGAGGCCTACGTCCAGCAGTGGACTGATACACGCTGCTGATGAGGGATGACCTTTGCAAGATGGCTGGCAGGGACTGGATGCAGAGGGCCGAGAGTAGGGTTGAGTGGCGCGCTTTGGGAGAGGCCTACGTCCAGCAGTGGACTGATACGGGCTGGTGATGATGGTGATGATGAAAAGTTAAAGTACCTACTATTTTAACTCCTATTATAAGGTAACTAATATAATGACACAAAGTCCAAAATGAACCAATTGAGATACAAACTCTAAGACACTGTAATACGACTTGGATTGCAATGATTTTGATTGGCTTGAAACACATAGTAGGTATACTACCAGATAAAACACTAAAGTAGGGTATCGACAAGCAATTCGATATAACAATTTACACGAAGTCCGAAAAAAAATCGTAAAACAAGATGCAAATGGGTCGAACCGTTAGAAAGTAGGCAAGTTTCCAAGGGCGGCCGTTCGGGACCCTGAATAAATTAGTTTCCGAAACGGTCGAGCCAATAAAAGTTTTAAACAAAAGGATCATAAAACGAACGACTCAACTTCGGTAGCAAGCAACAGGAGTGCTTCAATGATTTACGACAGAACTAGGACACAATTGCTTCAAACTTTTCGAATAAACTAGCAATGAATAGCGAACATGTGCTTCGGGACAAGTTTTGCTGCGGTGTTCAGGAATGGTCTTTTGATGGTTCTAAATGTGCCAGTATCGGAGAGATCAAGAATAAATAATATCTAACATATTCTAATAAACTAGATTTCAAAAAAAATTGTAAGTATTTATATCAAATTTTCTTTCATCCTGCTGTTTAGGACGATCTGGGCGATCCAATTGGCTTCATATCTTACAATATACTTTATAAGACTTCAATTATGAAGTTAATTGTCGAAGTTGAAGCCGATGTAATTATTATTTTTATGCCTGCCTATCAAAATTAGACTAGCAAAACTGGCATGATCTTTATTCGCTCTCCAATTCTGACTAATAATTAAAAAAACATTTACTTCCAAATATTTATATTCCCTAATTTGCAAAATATTCTTCGAAGAAAAATATAAACATTACTACCTGGGATATGATTTCTATCGGATGCTCTAGCATGCCTATACAATGAATAAATTTCTGTGTAGGTTCCTCACTTAATATTCGATACAAGGATCGCTAAAAAAACCAGACAATAGCCAAATTAAATTTTATTAGACACCATCGGCTACCGAATGGCGTAGAGGGGATCTGTTTGGCATAAACAGGACGTCGGGACGACGACTCTTGCGCAATAAAACTCCGCGTGTTGTGAGCATCGGTTCTGCTCCGCCGGGTCTGCATGTGTAATATGCCGACATGCCGCCTGTGGGAGTCTGGGAGCTCGCCTGATAATATACAGGCTGTAACGTAAAGGGCATATGAAGCCGAAGGGAGTGTGTTCAGTATTGGTAACTGAACAGCTTTTGTTTTCCGACTTTTCGATTTACGCGAATTTATTTTTTGACTTTTCATACATTTCGTACCGGTCAGCTGATCGATTTGTATGAGACATTAATTTATTTTTATTTTTTATTCGTAAAGTCGTAGAACAAAAGTTGTTCAGTTACCGATACTGAACACCCTCCCTTCGGCTTCATATACCCTTTACATTACACCCTGTATACCGTATTAAAAACTATACAAACGAGACTAAAGCGTTTGACCTCGATTTCAGCTGATGATAACTGATCGACGATGGAAAACGACGGCTGAACATCTATTTATTCTTTCTTTGAAAATCCGGAGATCCCTTCATAAAACACAGGCGCTGCTGGAGTTCATGCAGTGAATTGATTTTATCCACCAAAGACATAGTAGTTGACATATCTCATAGGATCAGTAAGCTGAAGTGGCAGTGGCTGGCCACATCTGTCGTAGAACCGATAATCGATGGGGCAGACGAGTTGTTATGTAATGTAAGCTACGTATTCGAAGCGTCTGATAAGTCCGTTTAGCGTTTATAAGTCACAAGTATCAGTTGGACTCCCAGTCTATATGGTACAAAAAAGCCGATTAAAAATAACCCCTTCGAACCTTTTTTGTCGCATAATCGTTGGCGCTATCTTTCAAGTCCGGTAGTTAAAATAATATAAATAAGTACATACGTAAAGTACAATATTAACAAATTATTTTTAGATTTTATCACCGAAACAGAGTCAACTTATCGATCTTAACATCTTTTTGTTTGGTGTTAAAGATCATTACCTACCTACTTTAATAATTGGTAAATTTAAGAAACTAATGTACAGTCGACGGCAGATCAATGGTAACACTTGCAGTACGATTTCAAGTCTTACGACGCAAATAATAAGAGCTGTCAAAAGTAAAAAGTGTTACCATTGATCTGCTCTAGACTGTGTACCTATAGGTAAGTACTTGCCTTATTATTTCCCAGTACCACATATTCTGTGAGATTAGGTACCACTCATATCTGTAGCAAGTATGACTGTATACCTATAGCGGATATCTGCAATAAATAGTATAGTCAAAACTACCAAATCCAATTTTAATATTCTTAAATTACGTAAGACGTTATAAAATCCTTCGTAGACAATGTCTCGGCTTACTTTTAAGTTAAACAACAACAAGATTCTCAAAAAACGAGCTTTACGACACCGCCCGGCTCGGACAAAACGCCAGGGTCCATTGTCGCTCTCCTCATTATAAAACAGAAGCTAAAATTACCATTGTCCCACTGTCAAAACTCACTGAATGAGAAAAAATGTGCAGATGTGTAACAATGTCGCAATAAAGTTAGAAACGCATTTAACGTCCCAAATATTTCTACGCCGGTAGCTTCAACGACTTTTGTCTTTCCAACGGCACCACGTTTATGGGCCATTTCGCCTTTATTCTTTCACGAGCTATTTTATTTTTTGTCGTATCTTAAATAAGACATAATGTTCTAAGAAACGGGACGTTAGAATGGACCCGGCCTTTCTCTTTTTGTTAGGGACACGTACGAAGGATTTTATGGTCAATTGTTTTACTTAGTCGACGACGCGGCAGGATGACTTACTGTTTGGTGAATTTAGAGTCGTGTAGCGAGTTGTTAAACCGATTGAAAATTAAACGTGTTTCATGGACGGTTGAGTCCTTTGTGTCTGATGTGATGAGCGGTAATCGATTTATCGATACGATAAGTGTTTACTCATTTTCAATCATATGAAATGAGTGCTGAACGATATTGGCGTAATATGAAAGTCAATAATGTCGATTTTGTACTTATCGAAAGCTTTAAAGAGGCAGCTACGACGTAATTTAAAATGTAATTGATTATTATCATGACTTTAAAATGGCAGAACTACGAATTCAATTTAAATGAAAGAAATAATACCTACTTAAAAACAAAAATAATGAATATGCGTAAAGTTTGTTCATAGCCTTCTATGCAATGATAATGCAGGTTTAAATTGAAACAGACGAAACGTTAATCTATAAATAAAATCAAAGTAAATAAAAAACAACTGAAAGCTAATCCTATAATAAAATGTCAACTGACACAAATCTAATTTGCGAAAATGTAGCGTTCTTCTCTCTCATTATTCGATGTGAGTACTTATTCTGTTATACCCTTCACCGTTGCGTAACTTTTACGATCGTCATTTGTTACAGTCGTGGATTCGAAATTTAAATGAATCGTGATGCGTAAATGTTTTATTATTACACCGAATGGTGAGCAAGCGCAATGATCCACAGCGGATTCGCTAAGACCAAAGAAGTTGCAATTTATCTGCCTTTCTATAAAAATAGTCCCAGTGATTTTTTTAAATAAGCGAATTGGGAACTTCGTCGTATATTAGCCCAAACCATGACGCAAAGAACGAACTACGGAATAAGCCATATTTACATAACAGACTCTTGCATATGAAACTTTTTTATTAAAATTTATTCTTAAGATTTTACTCAAGCACGAAGATGATAAAATGTGATAAAACAAGCATCTGGGGGGCTAGCCGGCTGGCCTTTTTTGTCTTGTCAAAGCCTGCGCGAACGAAATTTTTGTACTAATTTTCGCCAAAAATCTGACATTGACGGCTAGTAAAAATCGACGGAGCGCACCCCCAAGTTCATTAATTAACTATTGAGAAGATAGAGTCACACTTTCATTGAAATTGGAAATGGTGTATTTGAAATCGGAAAAAGACATTGCAATGTACTGTTTTCATCAACTCCAGTCACACTTACAGAAACATTTAAAGAAAGTGTAAAAAATGAGCAATGTTTAGATCGTTATAGTGAAAGTAAAGCGGTCAGTTAGAGACATCGTATGAAATGGTAATCTTACTGAACCGTGACGGCGATAACGTCTCTATAATGCGTGGTGTTGAATTTCAGAAACCGCAAAGTGAAAGCATGGCGTAATTGACATTTAAGGGGGCCTAAGCCACCAGATTGCATACTTTGAAGTCGTTAATAAAAATATTTTTCAATTTAGATACCTACCTTCTGTGCAGAGAATTTCGATTTCTTTAGCATTTTCACAAAAATATGTATAGAATCCCGGAATAAAGGGAACCGGTATCGTAACTTCAATATATATAAAAATTATGTAAGCTGATAGTCTGACAGTTTTGAGTATGAACTCAGCGTAAGCTCGCACCTACGAATGTCAAAAATATATGAATACTAACAGTTGTAAGACCGAACTCAAACTCTACTCATACTCTAAGTCGATCTCTAAGTTGAAACAATTTTTCAAGTTTCTTCTTCGTCTATACCAGGTCTAATACCAGGCTTTATATCTTCGACCTTTTGTCCCTCCATTACGCTAATCAAGTTAATCTGAGTTCCAGTCCCACGAATTTCGACTTAAATTTGGTTTTCGGCAAATTCAATTCAATATATTTATATCATCTTTTGGCACACACTTAGACAATACAAATAATAGACAATTCAACTATGACGACAACAATGATTTCGAAACAAAACGTTCAATTACAATATAATTATTAGCACACCAATAAATAATAAATAATTTTAACAGAGATACACACAATGCACCAGATCAATCGGATTCATTTTAAAACTAAATCAAAATCTGACACTATAATGTTAATCGTGGTCAATCTATTCAAAAGCTCTTTATTATGAAGAATTCGGGCTACGAGTGTAATTAGTGATGACTGTTGGACGAGCAAATATCGACAGGTGTACACTGAGCACACATCACGACGAGCCATTCGTCACAATACTAATTTCAAACGACAAATATGATTTGGAAACGTTCAGTTTACTTACCAGGGACGCATAGCATTACGAAGGTTTTCTGTAATGAATAAATTTGGCAATACTACTATAAAATCCATATTTTTAGGGTTCCGTGCCTCAAAAGGAACCCTTATAGGATCACTTTGTTGTCAGTCTATCTGTCCGTCTGTCAAGACCTTATATCTCAGACACGCGTGGACACATCAAGTTGAAATTAATACCAAATACTCAAGGTTGCTAATCTCCTGCCTGACTGTTGAAAAGTTCAGATATTCGTGAATTTCTTGATTTCTAGCGAACCACGGGACTAATGCCAGGGTTCTCTCTCAGTATGCCATTCTGAGCTCTTTGGAGAATTTCCATATTAGAGGTGCTTGCTGTCCCCCCCCAGCTCAATGCCGTAGGTCCACACTAAAGAGATATGAAGTCTCAGTGACTCTGGGCAACACTTAAACTCCTATAATGGTCTAAAATGCTCATGTGTGTCTCTTGATGTGCAGTCTACCGTACATATGTGTACTTACCCACATTCCCACGCCTGCAACAAATGTTATTTGCCTCACTATTCAAACGTTAGCATTGGTAATTTATAGCAAACAGTGAAATTGCGCTGTCACGGCGAATATTAACGACTCGCCATATAGACCGTGTATTCATTCATTATCTAACACTCTTCGAGCATGGCTTTATTGGGCTACTATTAGCTGTTATAATCGTAATTGTAGTTGAGTTACATTTTACTTGTTTGTCTACTAAAACGCCACCGAGAGCCTGCGTAAGGGTAGTATCAGAGTCAATGCAAGTACTTCAATCTTCTGCGATCTTGGTACACCACTTTCGCTTCTTCCACATTCATGTCTTTTTATATTGCTCCTCGATTATATAACATATCTACAAGACGGCACTGGGCACGCTTGGTGGATCATAGTCCAATCTCTATGTGAGAGAGCTTCTTCTCTCAGAGAAGGCATGTGACCAACACTAAAAAAGATTTTGTTGGTGAAAGTGACATCATTATCATCATCTACAATTTGACCTCAAAGAATGATCTTGCTTATTAATTTCAATATCGCGAGAAGTTTGCTATATTTGTTTTTATTTTTAAGGGTTCCGTGCCTCAAAAGGAAAAAAAGGAACCCTTATAAGATCACTTTGTTGTCCGTCTGTCTGTCAAGACCTATATCTCAGAAACGCATGGACCTATCAATTTGAAATTAATACCAAGTACTCAGGTTGGTAACCTCATGCAGCCGTGAAAAAATCACGGTTAGAGCAAAGTTACGGTTAAGTTGCGTTGCACGGAAGCCTCGGTGCGCGAGTCCGACTTGCATTTGGCTGGTATTTTTTTGTTTGTTTAAGTGTCTGTCATCACTTTTATTAAATACTAGCTGTACCCCGCATCTTCGTTTGCGTAGAGGAGGACGGAGGAGATCAGGAGGCAGATCTTCCTCTCTGGATCCCTGTTTCCACATCACATACCGCCATGGCTTATAGCCTATGAGCTGTCCGGATATTTCAGCTATCTCCTAGTGAAACTCCCATCAAAATCCCTTCAGTAGTTATGGCGTGATACTTGCACAAAGTCACAGATAAAGAGACAAAAATAAAAATTCTAAAAATTATTGTTTTGGCATCAGTATCGATCCTAAAACACATTACAATTATTCTTTTCAAAAAATATCCAATGTACAGACACAACTTTTTTACAGTCTTATTATATGTATAGATAAGTAACATAAGAAGTTTCTACAGATTGCTATAGTTACTTACATTATTGCACAAGTGTAATATTAATAGTTATTCCATGAATCAGGATTTAAAATCTGAGAAGACGCCATCTTAACACCACAGGCTGAGCTTAGTCTAAAGGTTCCTATTAAGTATCTTCATGGCTTGCCTTCGGGAGCGGCTTAATTCTGGAATTATTAATGAGCCTCTAGCAAAGTCCCTGTTGTTTATGCTCAAGAAAATACATAAGGTTTTATATCCCAGGAGATGAATATAGTAACAAAATTAAATTTATGTTAACCTGTAATTAAATAGGTAATTTTACTATGTATTTACAATGTGCACAGGAAGCTCCAAACGAACTGATGCAAATAAATACATACTACCTACATACGAAAAGCATTACCCTTATCATTCCAGCAGTCGCATAAAAATATGATTTGCATTTTTTTTAGTATGTTAGGTTATTTACCGAATGTTGGTGGACATTCGTCGACCGATGTCGATTTTGGAATATTTATATAATATTTATTTTGATTTTAAAATGTTTTAGATCTCATTCAAATCAATCAGCTGATCCGGATCCAAAATGTATATAAAGTTTTAAAAAAATAACTAAGTTAGGTACTATTTGAATAAGTACACTACTCTAGAAGATTTGAGTAGGTACTAGGTAATAATAAATATGACCTACTTCGCAGAAATTACATATTTCCCTAATAAAAATATTTCAGCAAAATTCCCACTTCCTACTCTACCTACAAATTCAAATACAGTTGCCAAGCCCCGAATAAAGTGTAATTGAAATTCAAGCCATCAATTTCAATCTAATCTGACTTATTCAATCTCATTGAATTATTTATTATTAAATACGACCAAAACGGCTTTGCATAGATTTTTATACATAAATTGTAAACAACATCCAGAAATGGAACGTACCAGTAATAATAGCTCAAAATCACGCAATAGTTTGAAGGTTGTTTTCTAATAAGCTCTAAAAATACCCGTATTGATAGTTTGTTCGGTAAATTAATTACTGTAATTCTTATTGAAGAATATTAATGGGTAGGTACCGCTTTATTTGTACACATAAGCATTGCCGCACACGGACCCACCCGACGCCGCCGCGTGTCGCCCCTCGCTGTCAACCAGTTGTCAAAATAATGCGAGGCGATGCCGTTGGCGAATAATGTGCGTTGCAGTATGAGGTTTCATACAAAGAATACTGAAGGACTCGAGTTGAGGCGCCGCTTATTCTGTGCCGAGGCTTTACGTCTGCGACAACCTTAAAAGTTACATGTAAAATTAAGCAACAAGTGGTCTTATTATGGACTAATATTTTACGGGGAGAATTTGAAATCACGGTGGCTCTATTAAAGTAGAGCGAGCGTTTTCTTCACAGGGGTATTTAATAACTGCTCCAAGTGGCATTGTCTTTCGTTAACTAGAGAGGATAGGAAGAAAAATGTATGTGTTAGTCATTTGCCAACGTACCTCGTATTTTTTCCTTATAAACATTAAATATAATAGTTATAGTAGTAATTTAGTCGCCTAATAATGCGAGCCACTGAGCCCGACACAGTGTGCGATAGTTCATACAAATTGTATTAAAGCGATATGAGCGGATTTTTGCGCTCCGCCCCGACACGCTGCGGCCCGGCAAAATGTGCTCGGACCTTAAATCGGGGCCAGATGCTCTACTGGTAGAGAACTCTACCTATCAAAGATAAGCACACTTTTATGTACATTTAATTTCATTTCGTGCAACGTTGTATACCTTAAAGAATGATAGAATTAATATTTGACAAGGAAAACCCCCCAATGAATATTGTATAAAAAGAGCAATTGTACTCTACTAAGACAGCTGCGATAACAAACATTAACTCCATACATTAATGCCCATTGTTAGTCAGGCCACAGTGTATGAGCTAATAGTGCATTAAGTATTCAGTAGAAGGAGTTATAGTATAGTTTGTGCTAATAGGCCAGTCATTAAAGGAGTTGACCCTAGCAGTAACTCATCTATCTATGAAATTTGGCACAGTGATAGAGTACCATATGTAGATTGAAATTGACATAGAATCCAATAATTTGTAGAAACGGAAGTTAGGTATTTTCAAGGTCAAACTTAAATTACGTGGTATCAATTACAGGAAAATTGCTCTATCCAAAATTCTTTTTTTACAAGTTCTAGTTACCTATAGGCATGTGTCGACAGAATATCCAACCATATTTCCATATGGAAATATATATATTTTAATAAAATGTGTTTTTTTGCCGTAATTTCCAAGGGATAATTACTCACTCCAATTTCTATTTAATTATGTATTTAAAATATTACTTTCGAAAGTAGTTATGAATATCCAATAAAAAATCCAGACCGAAAAGCGTTATCCAGAAATTGACGAAAAATGGGGGTTTCCAAAAATGCTCAGCCCGATTTTTCTTGTCATTATGAACAGACTATCTTATTAAAACTGTTTTTCAAGTTTTCCAATAAAAAATGCAGGCGAAGCACAAAATATCAAATAGAGTTGTATTCAAATATTTCTAATCAACGCGGCGGTGAATGCGCCACTGCGCGCGGATCGCTACTGCGGCCGATTAACAACCTTATTCCTATTACACGTACAGAACAGCGGGAACGCGGACGAGAAATTGGACGGAGCGGAGGAGATATTTGGAGATGGGATTCTGTTGTCTACTCATATACAAATAAGGTTAATTGTAGATTAACTCTTTACTAAAGTCCAGTAAAGATCCATGCGGACAAGCGTTTTCTAGAAATCGACGAAAAATTAGAGTTGAGAAAAATGCTAAGTTCGATTTTTCTTACCATTATGAACATACTTATGATCTTAGTCGAACTGTTCTTCAAACTCAAAGTCAATTTATAATAAACCTTATTCCTATACAAGTAGAAAATATCTATCGCATCGGTAACGTCGACTGAAAGTTGAACAAATATTTTGGAGATAGGATTCTGTACTCTACCTACAGTTATACGAATAAGGTTTATTTTAGGTTAACTCGTTACCGAGTGGTGAAAGCTCGACCGACCTACGCCAACATGCACAAAACCATTCTAATCTAGCCCGTATCATCGGCGCATAAGTACGACAACATTTCAAGGTTAGTACGGACATAGCAAAACAAATGGTAACACTTGCAGTACGATTTCAACTCTTACGACGCAGATAATAAGAACGGTTCAAAGTGTTACACTTGATCTGATTTTGGAATGTTTTAAGTAAGCTCGACCGACACAACAGTACCTACGCCAACATACACAAAACCATTGTAATCTAGCCCGTATCATCGGCGCATAAGCGCAACATGTCAAGTCAAGGTTAGTACGGACAAAAGCAGATCAATAGTAACACTTTCAGTACGATTTCAACTCTAACGACGCAGATAGATATATAGATTGGAGCGGCCCAAAGTGTTACAACTTGATGTGTTTTTATGTGTACTTACTAGGTACCTACTACGTGGAATGTTTAAGTAAGCTCGACCGAGACGATAGTACCTACGCCAACAAACACAAAACGTAATCTAGCCCGTATCATCAACGCATAAGTACGACAACATATGTCAAGGTTAGTACGGACAATGGCAAAACACTTTTTTTTCGCCGTGGGATCTCGTTTGGTGTGCGTGTATCAAATTATTTCTTAAAATTATAATTATCTGTTATATAAAACCCTACTGTATTGTGATATTATTAGAATCAAAATAGATTACCAGTCAATAAGTGATTCAGCGGAACGGTGCGCCGTGCTACATGCGATCGGACCCCCCTCACCCCCTCGAGTAACAAAGACAGCTTGTTATTTTTCAACTCGCTCGCACATCGACTACGGGTATATTTGCGTGCGGCATAGGTCTTATTACTTACGTCATACTGACGACTACAGCTAAGCAAATTTAAATTCTACACTTGTACGATGAGCGTGAGATATTCACCTACTAATAATATGTAATCGCAACTGCAACCACTAAAATCTACAAGTGAGGGTGATCTGCCTAATATACTAACCAAATTCCAAACACAATTATTTTTTCAATTCGACGAATTGATAACCTCCTCCTTTTTTTGGAAGTCGGTTAAAAATACAAAAAAAAACACGAAACAAAATACAAAACAAAAAATAAATAAAAAAACAATAAAAAAAATATATTTAGCTAAGGATCGAACCCGGAACCGCGTGCACGGGAGGCGACCGCTCCAGCCACTAGACCGATTCGTTCGCTGTTTAGCCCGGCGAAATTACCAAGCATATCTCATGCACCAGCGTGAGACATGAACGGACCGCTCCGTCTAGATTTCGACAAAATTGCAAGTAATCTAATACAGACAGATTCCCAGCTCTCCTAATACACCTACTTCGGTATTCGAGTTCAGAGTTTATGCTCAAATAAAATTCAAAGATAATTACAACAAAATGTTTGATAAAATACTAACCAAATTCGAAACACAATTAAAATAAAATACAAAATAAAACACGAAACAAAACAAAAAACATATATTTAGCTAAGAATCGAACCCGGAACCGCGTGCACGGGAGGCGACCGCTCCAGCCACTCGACCAATACGCTCGCTGTTTGGCGTGGCGAAATTATCAAACACTATCTCATGCACCAGCGTGAGACATGAACGCGACTAGATTTCGACAAAATTGCAAATAATCTAGTACAGATTCACAACAGGGGCGTTTCTTAAAGCTGGAAGTAACATAAAAAAACACTAAGCGCCCAATTAAGTTAAAGACACTCTAAAGGAATCTCTGGGTTAGTTTATCCTAGACCCCGTGTCGCGAAGAAAACACACACTATATACTCAACTTATACAAGGCAATACGCATATTACATTTACTGCGTTCGTATGTTTCGAAACGATGACGATAATAATAATTAAATTGCGATGTTTAGATCAACCTCCTACATACATACATACATACATACGTATAGTACGGACAACAGCAGATCAATGGTAATACTCGCTCGCATTCGCACGATTTCAACTCTTACGACGCAGATAATAAGAACGGTACTTAGTCCAAAGTGTTGATCTTCTGTTGGCTGTACCTATTAACCTACTTGAAGAAACTCGCCCGCCGCTCGACCGGTTTTCGACGCCCCTCGCCCGCCTCGGGCCCCGCGCTGGCCTGCGCTTGATAGGTATTTCGAAATAATGGTGTTCCGCCTGGATATTTTGTTGGATTCTTTTGAAATCAGGTTATTTGTGGGTATCTCATTACAATTGTAAAAAATATCTGATAGAGTAATTTTCCAGAGATAGTTAAAAGACAAATTCTGTATAATGAATTGTTTCATTTGGATTTTTTTGTTGGATTTTCGTACTTATACTAGAAATAATAATTTGAAGGCATATTAAAAACAGAAACCCGGCGGAGCAATTATCCTATGGAAACTACGGCCAAAAAAGACATTTTATTAAAATACCTACACTTTCGAATTAAAAAGTAGTTTTACTTATGAATGTACAGAAGCACACTAATAAAATACAATTTATAGAAAAAGAATTATGACCATAACATTGTTCCAGAAAAAGATACGGTATAATGTTGAATTTCAATTAAAATAAGTAACTTCCGCCTCGAAATATTATTGGATTCTCTGACAAATGTTCTTATAAATATGCTATTAAGTATACAAAAAAGTTTCATCGATAGAGGAGTTATTGTTGGGGTCTCCATACAAACGCTCGCCAGAATGACTGGCCTATAAGCCGACGGAACGGAGGCTACGCCGATCACGTGCCGCGGCGGATATGACGTCCGGTCCGGTCGAAGGCATTGGACTGGAAAAACTGTTTGATTTTGGATTTGGATGTAGGTTGGACTCACGGAACTTATCCCTTGGGATATCTAGATTTTTTACGATTCTAATAGGATTAACTTAGTGGCAAACTCAAAACTCATGTATGCCGTTGCTCTTGGGGGCTAGCCTCCTAGTAATATTTTAGCATCGATTAATCGAGAGTTCTAATAATAGACATTGACTACTTGATACTTCCACGCGTTTCTGAGAAAACGGTCTTGACAGACATACAGACAGACAACGAAGTGATTCTATAAAGGTTTTTTTGAGATATGGTCCATACTTCAAAAAAAACTATATTATATTATTTTCTTTATATATATTATCATATCCCGAATTCCTAGCAACAGAGTTCGCGAAATGAATTGTTATCAGAGGAATTGCGCAATGGCGCCTTTTTAGCCAAGTTGTACTTTGTACTTTACATCGCTGATAATGTCCATAACATAAGAATTGTTTTCCATTTTTAGTGTTCCGTACCGTATGGCAAAGTACAAAGCACAACGGGGCTAAAAAGGCGTCATTGCGCAATTCGTCTGATAACAATTCATTTCCCGAACTCTGTTGCTAGGAATTCGGGATATGATTTGAGGAATTGCGCAATGACGCCTTTTTAGACCAGCTCTGATGCTTTTGACAGGTACGGACAACAGCAATGGTAACACTTGCAGTACGATTTTAAATCTTACGACGCAGATAATAAGAACGATGTGTTAAGAATCCTAAAATCTAATGGAATTGGTATTAGAAAATATGATGATGACGATGGAAATGCTATAAGGCTGTATGATCTTTTGGCGCATTTGCCTTACTAAAAAACGCAACAACAACTGTCATACTGACTCTCGTGGTTCGCCTTTCGCGCGAAAAACCGGTGGTGGTAATTGTGATTCGAATTGGTCAAAGATGTGGTGCTCATTGATGTAACTCAGAGAATATTGATGGCAGTGTGGCTGTGGAATGGTTCAGGTGGTCCTATCTTTGTGACGACAGCGGAGCTGCAATTCGGTGAGATCAATCCAATCTAGTATTCCTTGCCATCTCCCAGAGACCATACCTCGTAAGGTGGCTGACTTTTACAGTTCAGAATTGGTATAGACTCATGCCCGCAAATGTGACTTAGCACGCTTGTAGCCATCGTACCAACCATTGGAGTGTACATTTTATTGTACCTATTTATAAGCGTCAATACGAAAATGTTTCTAGCACACTTGTTTGTACACAAGCGATTATTTTTATATTATTTCCTGATCTTCATGTTAGCAGCAGGGTGTCTACCAACATGCAAGCGTATATGTCGTGGTCATATCGTTAAATTGAACATTTCATGAAATAGTCGACCATTTCATGAAATGGTGGCATTTCACGAAATCGTCAAATGTCTATTGGTCATTTCATGAAATAGCTTGGCCAGATCAATGAATAGAAAACGTTTTACGATATGTCCAACAAACGCACGGCTATTTCATGATATGACCAAACACAATTGGCCATATCGTAGAAAAATGGCAAAAACTACCGCTAGAGGCACTGAGAGCGCGCTTTGTCATTGTTTATGTTTGTGTGCGTAAGTAAATAATGCGAACTCATGTTGAAAAGTGAATAAAAATGTGCAAATTATATAAGAAAGTGTGTTGGAAACTTGAATAAGTGTTACTATACGAAACGGTATGAATTTTATGACAGTCACGCAAAAACCAACCTCAATTTACAAAAAAAATCTTGGGAATACATTTCACAGGTTAGTACCTATTTAAATGACAATATTTAGTTTATATCCTTTTAAAATCTCATCTAAGTATCTAAAATGTACTTATTTACTTTTAATAATTGAATCCTAGAAATTTAACATACATAATTTTCATTTTTAGGTTATACAACAAATAAAGGAAAGTAGGGTGACCAGGCAACGAAAGTCGACGGACTATAATTTACTGGATTACAAAATATTACATCATGGAAAAACTGGAATTACAAGTTTTTAATATACAAGAAGAAATGCATTGATGATCCTACTATTCGTATAATTACGATGGAGAAATATTTTGAAATACTAACGGAATTTCATAAAGGTATACCGTATGTGAAACGAAACATTTTAACGTTCTATAATATTATAATACAATTTTGTACTTATTTTATTAGGTAATAAATATAATAATAATAATAAAAACATTTAATAAAACATCTTTATTCTCCTTTTAATGTTTTCAATATGAATATTTCGTATATTTAATTCCAGTGGACAATTGGTTTGAAATGCTTGTAAGAATTTAGTAACATATATATTTTCTTAATTTGGTACTGACTAGAACAATAAATAAGTTCGTAATAAGTATATTTTGAATTATTATTACTTACATCCTTAATGGGCACCCTACATTAATGATCTGACCAAACGTCGTTGGACAAATCGACGAACGTTGACGTTTAAACGATATGCCCGGCGCAACATGACGATTTCATGAAATGCCACCATTTCATGAAATGACTGACGATTTCATGAAATGCTCAATTTAACGATCTGACCACGACACATATACAACATACGAGTGCTCAATTTAATTATTTGGCGACTTGCTGAAGTATGCAGGTACCGGTCGGCATTGTTATTATTTACACTTTATTCTACACGCCCTGGAAATTTACATGGGGACATAGATGCCAAATAAGACATACAAAGGGCATACACATAGCACTGAATAGTATTGTTGATATAAATCAGTAAAGTGTGTCACATGAATCAAATGATTTAATTTTGAGGGTTGTTCACAATGACCGTGAGTTAGGGCCGGGTGGTGATCGGAGTCACGAATTAAGAATTTTCGCTGGTCTTTGTTATGACGGAATCGGTGGTTTGGGAACTGTCGAGCATCGTCTCTATGGCTGTGAGCAGAGATATTTTAGATGTACCTAGCGGTGACCAGTCTGGTCCGGTGAATAACTTGTACTGATGTATTTTATATTGCTGGCTGATTATGATATGGCAACATTGCATCATCACTGTTTAATGGTGTAACCTGAAGTTGGATGATGGTAATATAATATTTGGATATTGTTTTCTTACCCCGTTAAGTAAGTCTTCATACACCAACCTTCAGGACATTCCATTACTTTAAGTTTGATGAATTTACATACCTACCTACCTACTTAAAAAATTGAAGTTGAATATTATTATTATACATTTGATAGAACTGCAGCATAATGCTGGTGTGTCTATATCACAGTGTTGGTAAGTTCACAGCTTTGATGTCTAATGATCATGATTCACTATGTAATATAATCAAGTTAATAATGTTTATTTTTAACTACATGTCGAGGCAATTTTTAAAGGAGTTCCCTGATGGTGCAGTTACCACATCATCAGACAGTTTGTTCCATGCATCATCAACTCTGCTATTTAAGAAGTTATGAGCGATTTAGTATTGGCGACAGTGCGGTAGATTTTCATATGGTGTCCTCGCAATGGACGTATGTCTTCGTATATTAAAAGTGAATTGGGGGCAATGGGATAAAGGAGCATATTGACAGGGCGAAGAGATAAGAGAGTGTACATATCTACAAAGCTGATATACGATTTGGATGCCATATCTGGTCAGTACTTAAGATCATGAGGATGCAGACAATATTTAAAGCCATGTGGAGTATTATGCCTATATCGGTATATCTAAAGTTATGGATTGGTGGATTTCTTAAGAGTGTTCAATATAATATTGAAGGTAATGTTGGCTGGCTTTGTACATGATTTTTCCTAAAATTACATCATGGTTTTACGTGTGGTGAACGAAACAGTGACCTAACCATGGGTGGACCTAACTAAGGGCTTGTGAATACATGGTGGCTTTGGATAATTTCATCAATTTTGCGGCATTATTTTATGGCTTTTATTCTTTGTAATGATTACTATTTGTCAGTATATTGTGGATAAAGGAGTATAGGTGTCACACAGAGGAAAATAAATGAAGAATGTCAGCCCTTGACAAACCAAGAAGCAAGTACAAATCGTCTACACTTTGTCATTCCAATCGAAGTATAAAATGGTGAAACCAAAGGATAGAAAAGACTGGATTACTGAAGAATGGAAACTCACATATTTTTGGACGCATGGACCTATGGAACTCCTAAGAGAAGATCTTTGCAGTGATATTCTATCAAGTTTGGAGACCAATAGACATAATCGTTGGTTTTGTATTATGTTGTATTTGTTTACTGATATATGTAGAGGTAACACTGTACGTTTTGTGTCACAGATCCGACTTTGTGATGTGCAACATAGATAATGTGCAATGACATCTACAACTTATTGTTACTACTGGGTAGACCGAACACTGTTCTATTATCAGATGAAAATTATGCGTACAATTATAATATTATTCATTATCAACCAGTGAATACTAATGTTTACTTTTGCAATTGATGCCTTTGGAATAGGAAACAGTCATTGAAGGATATGATTTGTTACGCTATCTGAAGTTTGTACACCGATACTGTTGCAGTGTTGTTGCTTGTCATGCCAGTAAATGAAGTGCAGGTACCTATGTAGTTATAGTGATAAGCGCCTAGATAGGCCATTTGAAAGTTAAATCCAGATTTTACTCTCAACGTCGCAAACCTTGATATATCTAGCGCCTACGGGAAGTCATCAGCTTCGAAGAGATGTTCCGGCTAGCCCACAACAGGGGAATATATGAGGAACCGATGGAAAACCTTCAGTAGTGGGGAGGCATCGTAAGAAGTTGAAACAGCTGTGACATCTCATGTTCGAGCAAGTTCTTACAAGTTTTTGTTATCCCTAGCTGCAATACAGAAATAACTACCAACCTAGATCAGTGTTAAAATATATTTACGGCAAGATCTGCTGGCCGGTGCTTGTGCGACCATATAACGGTGATTGCCCCGATCGGTAATGGCCGTTACGCGTGCAATACAGCGCTCGGCCATAGATCAAGATGAGTCAAGATGAGTCAAGATGAGTCAAGATGAGTCGAGATGAGTCGAGATGAGTCGAGATGAGTCGAGATGAGTCGAGATGAGTCGAGATGAGCCAAGATGAGTCAAGAGGAGCCAAGAGGTGTCAGGAGGAGTCAAGTGGAGTCGGAGTCAAGAGAAGTCAGGAGCTGCCCGGAGGTGCTAGGAGATTTGAAGACATAGCAAGACATGGCAAGACATGGCAAGACATGGCAAGACATAGCAAGACATGGCAAGACATGGCAAGACATGGCAAGACATAGCAAGACATAGCAAGACATAGCAAGACATAGCAAGACATGTCAAGACATGGCAAGACATAGCAAGACATAGCAAGACATAGCAAGACATAGCAAGACATAACAAGACATAACAAGACATAACAAGACATAACAAGACATAACAAGACATAACAAGACACAGCAAGACATGGCAAAATATGGCAAAAGAGGACGAGGGACGTCAGGGGAAATCGAGGGAAGTGAAGGGAAATAAAGAGAGGTCAAATGAAGCATACGCAAGCTGAACTCGGCGGGCATCCTCTGGGTGGCGAATTGGTGACCCGCCTACTATACGAATTTACCTTATAACGCTTATCAACTTACCAATACCACGGCGCGGCGGTATTAATACGACACATACGTAGAGAAAGTGCAGAAAGGTCATTTGCTGTTTGAAACCAGTTGAAAACTTCCTCAAAAGTTGAAGCTGCCGACGTCTCCTAGTTTTTATAATGTACTTATTGGAAAGCTTTATGGTTGTCAAAAGAAACCCGGAGCTGTTGAAATAGTAGAATAGGAGCGTGCGACCAAGGAACACTCAAGTTAAAACTCAAATGTCCAAAACAACTCTTAAGGAAAAAGGTAATCAGTATGGCTCCTAGAGTAACAAACGTTCCGAGTAAATAAAACATGTCAATTGTTTGTATCGTGTGGAGTCCGATATTATTTTCGTATGCGAAGAGGCACATTAGAGAAGTCTTATAGAAATACCATGCCACCTTATTTTACCTATGAGGACGAATAAATGATTAGGAATTGGAAAGTAATAATTAGAGGTTCCAATAGGGATATTAGACCTGCGCCTTAACATATCCAAGGATTGGGAGGTGGGTACTGATGGATACGGTAAGGAGTTCTAGAAGCGAATAGTGTGAGTGTTGAAGAACTTCGAAGCAAAACGTTGTAGAGTAAACAGAAAGGAATAGAATGGCATCGTCGTTGGAGCGGGAACATGCGATCAGGCAGAGAATAGATGGAATACTAACGGCGTGGCGACCTCGAGGTGGACTCATGGGGCAGATCTGAGTGACCAAAAGCTCGTTGGTCTGATGATATACAGTGGGTTACTAGGAAGCAGTGGAACCTAAGGACATCATATAGCAGAAGCTAATGACCAAAAGCTCGTTGGTCTGATGATATACAGTGGGTTACAAGGAAGCAGTGGAACCTAAGGACATCATATAGCAGAAGCTAATGACCAAAAGCTCGTTGGTCTGATGATATACAGTGGGTTACTACGAAGCAGTGGAACCTAAGGACATCATATAGCAGAAGCTAATGGCGAAAATGGGGTGGATTATATCCAGTCGGCAATAGTACCAGGTCTCTATTCCTTGCGGCGTTGTGGAGAGTGCAGATTGTCATAATGATCGCCAACCTACTTAAGAAGACGCTACCATGAGAAGAGGAAGATATCCAGTTAGGCTCATAGGGGCTGAGTATGATGAGGATGAAACTTGAAAGAGCAATGAAAACTTGGCCTTAGGTAAGGAAGAGTGAAGAAGAAGAAAAAAAACAGATCATAAGAGCGGAATATAAGAGTGAGATACGGCCAGCAAAGTCACCGTCCTTGCGTTGCATCAACAAATTTAGCGTGTATTCACATGTATCCCAGCCGCACGATGGCTCGAAAGGGGCACGCAGACACCCGGCGAAGTCACAAATTAGTACCAGCTTTTAGCGGGCCCTATCGTGTTACAGCAATATTGGGCTACGACATACGAGATTATAATGGCATGGAAGGGAGGAATATCTCTGATAGGAATAATAAGAACATTGTTTCAATGAACAATACTAAACCTTGAGTTAAGTTTAGCGAATCCGAGTCGGAAAGTGACTATGGTGAAAGAGAGCGAAGGATTGTATTAAACTAGTACTGGCAACTGGAATCCGACTATCAAGGCGTGACCATAATTAACTATTTATCGGACCGAGAGAGACGTAAAGTAGCTGATGATGTATACGCTTCAGTCACGGGGTTGAGACCATAGCACCTTGTGTGTCCAAGCGGTGCCCATGTAGACAAACTGGCTGAGGCAGTAGCACCCAGTGTGCGCAAGCGGTGGCTGAGCAAATGAACGGGTTGAGGCCGTAGCACATTGTGTGTGCAAGCGGTGCCCATATAAGCGGGTTGAGGCCGTAGCACCTTGTGTGTGCAAGCGGTGCCCATATAAGCGGGTTTGAGGCCGTAGCACCTTGTGTGTGCAAGCGGTGCCCATATAAGCGGGTTTGAGGCCGTAGCACCTTGTGTGTGCAAGCGGTGCCCAAATAAACGGGTTGAGGCCGTAGCACCTTGTGTGTGCAAGCGGTGCCTGTATGACAAACGGGTTGAGGCCGTAGCATCTTGTGCGTGCAAGCGGTGCCCGAATAAATAAACGGGTTGAGGCCGTAGCCTCTTGTGGTGCAAGCGGTGCCCATATGGATTTATTCATTTACCTTGTGGAATATGGACAGTTAATTTATAATAAAAGGAAACATTACGAGTAACTGTAAGCTACTCTTTGTAATTGACAAACCTCTACCTGTGAACTTGCATTGAAAATACCTTGAGAATCGAGACGTATGAGATACGATGATATAAATTATATGCATTTAATATAACAATATCGATAAGCGAGGCAGGCCGTCGTACCTTGTGTGGGCGACATGATGGCGCCTGATATGATTGACGGTCAAACCGTCGCACCTTGTGTGTGCAAGCGAACGACGGCGACACACGAATAATTAGTTGTTCTGTGGTCCAAGTAAAAGGAGAGATAAAAAACCAAATTAATTTATTGTTTCATGTGGTACATTGCATACATGGTGTTACATCTTAATGACTGTCACACGAAACATTAACACCTAGAAGATTTTGTAAGGAACAATGGACAGATAGCGGCGACTAGCCGACGCAAATATTGGCCAAATTGATATCTAAATATGGATGGATGAATTATAACGTACTATTTACCCTTGTGGCAAGCATAATCGATAGAGTACCAAACTCAGAAATCCGCCGTCGGGCAAAACTGGTGGATTGGGGAAAGGATGGTTTCCCTGAAGGGGAGACGGGCAGGGCAAGTTGCACGTAGAGACGACGATCGCTGGGCGTACACAGCTACAGTCTGGAGGACACGCACGGGACGATGCAGCGTGGGAAGATCACCAATCGCGCACATTTGGGAAGGAATGGATGCGTCGGTCATAAATACAAGACAATGGAAGGATGGCGAGAAGGCCTACGTCCAGCGGTGGACAGATACAGGCCGACGATGACGACGAAGCATAATAAGGAATATGAATATATAGACCAGAGGCGACATTGTTCATCAGTTTCCAAATATCTCGCTGCTAGAGGTTATTGTTATTCAATGAAGACTTGTGGAAAATGAATAGGTATATCTACGTTAGGATCTTCATATAAATGGCGCGGAAACGGAAGCTGCGGCGAACATACTGAAACCAAACGGCTTATGTAAGGTTGTGGTTTTTTTTTTGCAGGAATTAAGCGACTCTTCGAATGGGTCATTCTCTAATGTCGGATGGCCGGAACGGTAACACGACGACTTAATCAGAATCCACAATAATACGCGGTTTTGTGGTATTGATCCAACATTGCGTTTCGATAATTTATTTATTTAAGCTTTTACACGTTAGGGTGCAAAAGTTGATCTTTATTTTCTAGATGTTTTAGCGTACCGGAATCAACGGAGTAATTTTATATGTTGTAATGACGCATTTAATCGGTTCTGTGTTGTTGTTTTGCTGTGTCTGGGACAGACACTATTTATCAGAATGGCCGAGTGTTAAGAATCCTAAAATCTAATGGAATTGGTATTAGAAAATATGATGATGACGATGGAAATGCTATAAGGCTGTATGATCTTTTGGCGCATTTGCCTTACTAAAAAACGCAACAACAACTGTCATACTGACTCTCGTGGTTCGCCTTTCGCGCGAAAAACCGGTGGTGGTAATTGTGATTCGAATTGGTCAAAGATGTGGTGCTCATTGATGTAACTCAGAGAATATTGATGGCAGTGTGGCTGTGGAATGGTTCAGGTGGTCCTATCTTTGTGACGACAGCGGAGCTGCAATTCGGTGAGATCAATCCAATCTAGTATTCCTTGCCATCTCCCAGAGACCATACCTCGTAAGGTGGCTGCCTTTTACAGATGCAAAGTGTTACGTTTTGCTGTTTGGATATGTTAGTTACTTACATATCCAAACAGCAAAACGATGCCTTCTCCACCCTCATAGACCTACTCGAAGTCCCGAACGAGTCACATCTAATAGCACTAGTCGCGTATCTTGAACAATGTAATACAGTGGAACAGGAAGAGCTTCTGCGAACTGGCCGGGGGCCAAAGTGAATTTCCGATTATGGTAAATAATTGAGAATTGTATCGCGAGCGAGCGCACTGACTCTTATTATACTGTGACACTTATTTTTATTACTTTTATTTGTTACTCTGTTATCTTCTTAGGTTTTATTATTTTTAGTTCTACGGCTAATATATGCAATAGATAGTACAGTAACTTAGTAACAGAAACTAGTATGCTCAGTGCCCGTGCCGTGTGTTTTTACCTACTTATAGGTATAGTATCGTAGGTACAAGGTTTGTGATTCTTGCGGTTTTAGTGTCTACACAAGCCGTTACAATAAAATTCGCACCAATAACGCACCATGTAGCTACTCGTAGTTACCTACTGTTTGTAAATTACATGGTGATTTGTAATTGAATGACTAAACTTTATTCTGTAACTTTTTCATTTTCAATTTTTTTTTTAATTCCTTCAATAGCGTACAACGGCACGGCACGTCGCCGTGCCGGCGCATGGCGCGGCGTGTTAGGGCGTCCAGCGGCACCGGCCACCGGTGCACGTTGTCGGACGGCGCAAGTCACCGGCGGACGGCGTCGTGCCGGCGGACGCCGCGCCGTGACGTTGTATGCTAGCCCAAGGTCAGGTTTAAGTTGTGGGGAAATGTAATTTATTTTGAGACACCTTGTAGAGGTCCCGTGTTATAATGAGAGTTTACTATGTAAACCTTAGATGTAAACTCATAAACCACCTACACGTGTGCAAACTAACCATATATTAATCTGTTTATAATAAACAAGCCTAAGATAACAGGGCAGTTAATTATGTGGAGCGACTTTAGAGGTATTTAGATAAATTATTGTGATGTTGTAAAATGCTTTTTAGATAGGTACTTAAAACCCTATTAAAACCTATCCAATGATGTATAAGTAATTAATTCTGTAAATATGTAATAAATAAAACCAGAGGATGTGAAGGAACTCACAGAATGGGGAGGCTTTTTCGTCATCGATTCGTCGACAAGGATAGGCTGCGCTGCGCAAATTCAAGGTAGTAGTCATTCAAATAAGTCAAGTAAACCTTCAGTCCTCAAGACCTCTTTTCGCCGAATAGTCGCCGAAGAAAATGCTAGTTTCTAAGAGCCAGTATATAAGATAGATAATTTACAATGTGTAAATTAATTTATACATTGTATTTACTTATAATCTATTTAAGGTCGTAGAAGAAATAGGTTTACAGAGCTATTAGCACCCGTCTTTGACTTGTTTTCTTTACGTTAAATAATGTATACTTAAACAAATTAGTACGTATATTATGTAAACGGATTAAACTCACTTGTTTGTTTGAAGCCGATTTTTAGAAGTGAGTTTAATCCATTTACATATAATAATTCGAAACTCATTATTCGTTTAAATAAGTACTCAAAACTTTAATATGTAAGCAAACATATTTAAGTATACTTATGTAATTATTATTCCACTGCAGGCCTACCCCAATGCCCTCAAATAAATAATTATCAATCAATAAATACTTACCACAGAAAATATTTCATCTAGTATTTATTATTCCCTGTAATATGGCTGTATTTAATAATGCAGAGTTTGTACAAAGTTTAATGTTTTCATGGGAATGCCTTCATAAATATGTTAATCCTATTTGCATTTCCACTTTCATGATTAATATATGTTTGGTTGAGCTGTTTGATAATGCAGACTTCATTATTGGTATTACTCTATCATTTTGCATGTAATTACTATATTGTAAATGTTATAGATGGAGAAGAATTTTTGGTAGGACCAGGAATCGAACCCGGAATCTAATACGAATGTGGAGAAAATTGTCGTAGAGTCGATTCTATGACAGTAACAAGTAGTATCTATGAAAGCTCTAATCTCTTTATTAAATTGTAGAGAAATTACAGTATGTACTTAAATGTTTTAAAATTACATGTTAATGCCAGAATAATTTGCAATCTTGACGTATTTAATAAGAAAATTAATAAATAGGTACATACCTATCTCTTTTTGTAGTAATTTGTTTTGTTTTAATTAAGAGTTAACACTAAGTAAATGACTATCGATAATGAATTATATAAACAATTGTGAAATGATTCGTATTTCTGTTGGATTTGCTAATAAATAGATAATACTAAATGATATAATATAATACGATCAGTGATATTTAACAATAACCGAAATAGTCATTTATTGAGTGCTAGCTTAGCTATCATATAAATGTAAGTTATAATGATTATGGTAACCTAATGTATTGCAATGAAAAGCAAAATTATAAATCTTCATCACTTTATTTTCTTTTTTCCATAGTGTATAAATAACGCCATATTACTGATATTAATATAATATGATCACTTGTTTTCGCTATTTACAATACTCATATGCTACAGCAGTCTTTAAAATTTTATTACGAAATCTATATACAGGATAACGAACAGGCAATAATAGTTCACTTACATAGATTTGGTATAGCACTTACTATCTAATAATTACAATATTTACAAGCGTTCTAGAACTAAACTCTACAATATATACAGATGACTGGAAGGATGGCCAGCAGACCTATTCTGTAAGTGACAGATGACATTATAATGGCAATGAAGTTCATATTTGTGAACCATTCCTGGGTTTCATTAGCAAAATTACAATTTTAGCACAGCAACTCAGCAATGGTTATCAAAAATGAACTTTATTCCCATTCTATCAATCGTCTGTCAGATACATAACAGGACTGAGCCTGTCTAGACTAGGTAAGCTTGCACGGCATTGCCTGTGTCTACTAACGGAGGCGGTGGAGGCCATTGTCGCATTTCTCGCCGTCTACCAGGAGCCATACCGTGCTCTAATGAGGAGTAATCAGAGTCTATAGAGGAGTAGATATGATCTGAGATCGGTCTGCCATCCGGCCCGTATACAACTCCCTGTGTCTGCCTTCCTGCTGACGGCGACTGCCGCACTTCACTGCAGTACTCAGGCGGTGCACTAGCTCCCTGCCTATCTCCCATCACAGGCGATTTATCAGGATAAGGCAGCGTCCGATTCACCCCATGCGGTACAGAGGAATCTAACGTGTAAGTATTTATGTTCTTCCTATAGTTTTGACTCTGCGTCTTAGGATGCGGGTGCGACGGGTCTGGCATCATATACCTGAGACGCTCGTAAAACCTTTTCTGACCCCATCTGAGGCGCGACCCTGTTTTTAGATACGGCCGCAAATCCGGATCGCACATTGCGTCCCCGACTACGGAGCATTCTTCTATTAGTACTAACTTATAAATACACCCTTTGAGTGCTTCGTGCAGCCCCTGTCGGAATTCGTATCGGGACCATTCCGTTTGCATGAAATTTCTCGTTAGCACGATTATTATTCGTTTCGATGCTTCCGCCGCTTCGATGATCGGCGGCGCGCATTGCATGTACTGAGCTCCGTGGTGTGGAATGTCTCTATAATGTAGGCACAGGTTATAAGAGGGATTCCCATTTTCCAATACATCTGCTAACGACTGTATAACGATTTCTTCGTCTTTCGGACTGTAGCATACATAAGCGTCGTATAATTTCTCATTCTCTTCAAAGGTTCCCGCGAACGAGAACACTCTAATGCCACAATTTGTGTATAACCAGACTCGTAGTGAGTCTCTAAAAAGAAATAGTACGACAAGAGCCAATAAAATTAACATAAAACCGGTGAGAGTGGAGACCATCATGGGAACATAGTTCGACACCAACATGTTTCCGATGACTGAATTATCAGCATAATAGTCGCTGCAGGCAGTACCATTTAAGTTGAGCTCTTTTTTCTGAGGCGGTTTCGCGTCCCCATTCCAACACCATACGTCGGTTATGTCGATGATTTTTTGCGCATTTTCGGCCAAATATGCAGTTAATTCCTGCAGGTAGCGACATTTGCAAGACCACAGGTTGTTACCGAGTGACAATGCTTTCATATTGGCATTATTATTGAAAGTCCATACACCGAAATCGACCAGTCTATTGCCGTCTAGGCGTAAAGTTTCTAATGACTTCAGAGAAAGGAAAGTTATGTTAGCGATATGGCTAATAAGATTGTTTTGAAGGAACAATTCTTTCAAATTACTAAGTTGGTGGAATTCATATCCTTTCAATTCTTTGAGTTTATTGTTCCCCATGTGTAGTATTTGTAATGCGTTGAGGCCGGCAAAAGTCCTATTTTGTATGCTGTCCACGTTGCTATTATTTACATACAAAGATCTCATCTTCTGTCTACCAATGAAAACATGGTTTTGTAACTCTCTGATGTTGTTGCCGTCTAAGAATACCTCAGTAGCATCCATAGGTATTTTGTGCGGTATTTCCATAGAAGATTGTCCGGAACAATCGACGACGTTTGTGTTCCACAATGGGTCGTGGTAACAGGTACAATTTTGAGGGCAGGTCATTTCACAGTCACACGCGTCGTAATCACAGCAGTGACAGATAGCAAAACAATGAGTCTCGTACTCACACAGGAAGTCTGTTGTCTTAAGGTTCGTTAAGGGCACATGAGTTCCACTACGAGTGTTTGTCATTTTGCACAACACATTTTCTAAGTCCATCACACGCGGGTGTTGACGCATAGCGGTCATATTGTTTATTATCGGTAACCACTCCATAGTACAGTCACATTGGAACGGATTCCCACCTATATAAAACTCTGGCAAACTTTTGTTCGATGGCACTGGTGATAAACGCAAACTATTTAGTTCCAAATGCACTAATTCATTCGCGTACATGTCCACTCGCGTTAAGTTCTTTTTATCGAAAAACGTATTCACATGAATATTGTTCAGATAGTTATTATTTATAAACAACAGTTCAACACTATTAGGTATCGCCATTGGTGATATTTCCGTTATACGATTATGGCTAACGTCCAAAGTTTTTATATGGATTTCATCTTGCAATTTATAATAGTTGCCTAAATGTTCAATGAAATTACCATGAACGTCTAACCACTTTAAATTACTGGGCACAAACGCGTAATCGAACCACACTAGATGGTTTTCCGATAGGTTGAGCCACAAAAGGCTTGCAAGTGTAGAGAAGACCCCGTTGATATCGGACAAAAAGTTTCCGTCGAGTCGTATGGCTTCCAACTGTGCATTTCTGCTGAACGTTCCGCGTTCAATCGACTGGATCTTATTTTTTGCGATATTGAGCACTTGCAAACTCGGCAAGTCCCAAAACATGCCCACGCTGAGGTTCCCAATTTGATTATCAATCAATCTAAGTCCAGTCAGTTGATTCAAATTTTTGAAAGAACCATTTTTGAAATCTGATATTTGGTTCTCTCCTAAATCTAGTGTTTTCAGGAACGAAAGTTCCCACAAAGCATCGGGCACTTCCAACAGCTGATTAGAACTCAAGTCTAATTCCTTCAAATCCGAACAGTTCTTGAAAGCTTTTCTGTCGATATTCACAAGCAAATTGTTATTGAGAGTCAATTTACTTAGAACAAATAAACCGTTGAATAAGTTTTCATCGATTGTGTGAAGTCTATTCTCCGCCAAGTTTAGCGTATGCAGATTGTACAAAGGCAAGAAAGCGTTCTCTTCGATGTATCCAATTGAGTTGTTTTTCAAATTCAATATTTGCAGGAAGAACAAATCTTTGAACGTTTTCCCATCAATTCTGGTTAAGGCGTTGTTTGATAAATTCAACACAATCAGTCGTATCAGTCCCAAAAACGTTCCATCGTCGACGTGGTTGCTTGTCAATTGATTACTAGATATATCTAAAACAATCAACTGCTCTAAGCGGTGAAATATCCCTCGAGCAAGTTCAAAGAGAGTGTTGTCATTCAAATATATTTCTCTTAATTCTCTGGCATTAGCGAACAGTCCCTCGGGCAACGTATGTAGACGGTTGTGTGATATGTTAAGGACCCTCATAGACACAAGGCCGTTGAAAGCTTCATTTGATATGTCTGTGATATTATTATGTTGTAAGTATAAATGTTGCAAACTTCTCAATTTCAATAGTTCAGACTCCTCTGGTAGAGTTTTGATCTCATTATGACTTAGATCTAAGCTGTGTAAATTCGCACCACATCCTTGACCAAATCCAAGCTGGCCCACTGTTCTTATTCTATTGTGCGTCAAATTAAGCGTATTCAAATTTTCTAGAGAGCAGAGTACACCGGAAGGAACGAATTTGATGTTATTTTGAGCGAGATCCAACGACTGAAGCTCTGATAATCCATTGAAAGCCTTCATTGATATTTCTAAATTCTTGGTGGGACTCCATTCAAAGTTCTTCGCACGTAGTTTCAGCCTTTTCAGTTTATTTAAGTCTTGGAACGTGTTATCTGGCACATCGAGCAATTTGCAATTGCTAATTGATAGATCGGCGAGATTCGGGATAGAGCTGAAGTAGTGTGCTCTCAAGGAGCTTTCGAATAGTAGAAGATGGTTGCACTCGACAGCGAGGCGGCTAGTATCATGGGTCACTGTGGCGATACTGCCACCATCACCATCAAGTGTGCGGATCCTGCAGAGCATGCCCTCGGAGTCCGACACCCGCACGCACTTGTCCGAGCCGTACGGAAGCACCGTCCAGCCGACATGGAGCAGCGCACACAACACAGCCGCTATAGCGTACATTATCACAGATTTTTCATTTCACTACAGAACGTCTCATAAACACTCCCCTTGGGTCGATATCACCATTTCCGAAACAAAGTACGTGGTACACTCGAGCGCTGAAGAAAAACTTGCTAACATTTCACTGCACTGTAGTCCTTAGCGTAGGGCGTGATTAAAGTCCTTGGAATATTGGGTTGATTGTTGTTTTCACTCATGAATGTGCGTTTATAGTTTGAGATCGGTTTAATGTATTAAATATTTATTCGTGTAGTATAGCGCGGCGTGCGGTGTAGCACGACCTCTCCACGGCGCGGTTGCGTTGTGACTGTCAGGCGGAGAGCTTGAGCCACGAAAGTGGCAGTGGGGACGCGCAACTTAACCCCCGCCACCCGCGCCCCGCGTAAGCTCTTGCTATTTAGTCCGTGTATGACGTGTAGCGCCATCTAGTGTCGAGTAGCAGAAATAGGGAAGGTATTTACCTTGCAGTTGCATTTAGATTCAATCCGTGAGATAATTTACTTTCAATTAAGTACCTACTTAATATAAAACCAGTCTTTGGACGGTTTTAGATATGACAATGAACGTTTTTTGAAATAAATCGATTCTTACCTGAAGAGCCGCAATATGTATTTTTAGAACATTCTAGTTCATAAATAAACACGTAAGTTTTGAAAATTACTACTTGAAAAATATTTATTTATAGTGTCATACTAAGTATATTAAATAAGAGTATTTCTGGTGTCCTAGACAGTAGTAGAATAAACTCGAAATAATACATTAGGATATTGATATTTTTCAAGAGAATATACCTACCTAATTCTAGTAGCTAACTAAGGCTAGATAGGGGTTTATAAAGTCGTGAGTACGAAAATAAAATTAAACTCAAAAACGTCATTTCCTTTATAAGGTACCTAACCTACCTAGTCAAAATTAAACCAAAGGACCTAAAAACTGACTCGTATACGATTCATTTGCATAAATCACTTGTACGTGCTCACAGAAGCTGTTGTAAAAAGCACTTTGAAAATTTTTACCGGCGCTCGTAATGTGAGTCGGAACATTTCAAATTTCTCTCAAATGCTTTATTGTTTCCTAATGTTTCGCCGTCAAAAACTGTGTCTGCACAGCGGGATAAAAATGGAAAAGTCGTGTCAACTCACAAACACTACATAGGTATAAATAAGTACCTAATACCTACGTAATACCGAAGCTTTTGGAGTTTTCAACTAAATTTATTTAGCGCCATATGTTTTTCATGCATGCATTTGCCTGAGTTTTGGAATGTCGGATTGATTTTTTTCTATTTATTTAATTTTCTAAGTACTTACTACTAAATAACTTGACATTGGCGTAATTATATCTCTTTAATAAGAGTAGAAGCAGTTAAATAAAAACGGCCGTTTTTCGCAATTATGTGAACTACAACTTACCTACATTGCATCACGTTACAAATAAGCATTTAAAAAATAATATTTATAGCAATAAACAATGTGAACGTAGCTTTTTTAATAAAATTGATTATATTGGAAGATATGATTTTTTTAAGATTGGCGGCGCTAGTTGGCTCATGGAACGCTCTTAATGTTTAAAACTTCCTTGGTGTACCTGAACCGCATAGGAAGCTGGATGTTGGCCGAAAAACAAAAGAAAAACGCGAATGAATTGAATTAATTCGATACTTTGTGTTATTTAATTGTGCGAATGAAAACTTAATACTTAGTTTAATTGAAAATTTCGTGTTAATTGGGAACATAGCAATAAACCCATTCAATTCCCATTGGATAAATCAAATAAAATCTCAAAAAATATATTTTAATTTTAAATTTTTGTGAACTTATTTGATAAAATATATATTTTTTTAATTTTTCTATTTAAAGCGCTACACCGTACACAATTCTTATTATTAACAATCAATGCGGAACTAGCGAGACTAAAAAATATACAAAACAAATGATTGTTTCATACCTGCGACAACACTGCGTCTTAATCCGTTGTCCAAATAGTACAATACAATACGACAATATTTTCGTTTAACCCCTAATTAGCGATCGCATCCGGTATTACTGATAACGCTACAGGTAACATTAGGGCTTATCTGTCCCTGCATTAACACTTCTTGGAATTCCAATTGTTTTCACACAATATTTTGTTATTTTAGCCAAGTAAAAGTTATGGTGAGTCATTTCTGGGAACTCGGTTTTTGGAAAGAAAAAAACGATACGCAGAATGGTAAAATTTTATGAGTATTGCCAGGGTTACGTAAGCTGTGTTATCTTTATCATTTTGCAGGTACAATATGGCGCCACTAATCTTAGATTTTATTTTATTAATAGGTATTTAGGTCCGGGCCACACTGCGCGCCTAACGCGGTTGCGACGCGACGGCGCGGGCGGCGGGCGGGCGGGCGGTTTCATACGTTTGATATTTCGCGCCCGTTCGTCGCAACCGCGCTAGGCTCGCAGTGTGGCCTAGGTCTTAATATTTACTTTATAAAGGTTTTGAAACTGAACCTGGACTTTTGTTCTACAACTATTCGATTTTCGCGATTTGTATGAGACATTAATTTATTTTTATAATTATTCGAAAAGTCGTATAACAAAAGATGTTCAGTTACCGATACTGAATACCCTCCCTTTAGCTTCATATACCTACCCTTTCCGTTACACCCTGTATATATGGGATTGACATTTGCTTTTTCGTTAGCAAGGTCACAAACTAAAATTGACTTTCGTAGTAAACACCGCAACGCACACAAATTCCCATCGCCTTGGTGTATTGTGCACCCGGTGGCGACACGCCCGTAATGTGCCGACATCATTATATGGCCGCAATAAGAGCACGACAATGCAGATAAGATCCGTGTTCGGCTGCAGGGGGTAACTTGTGTGGGGTGAGTTTGTATGGAAGACTATTGAATATTTTAAGCCATTATAGAGGTTACTGTTTTGACATGTGCTGTGTATTTCTAATAATTATGAAGAGTTCTTTTTCCTGGAGATATAGATCGGTTAGTTGCGAAAAATGTTTGGTAGTTCAGCTTCAAACTTGTTTATTATTCAATCCCGAAATATTGACAACCAGACAACATCAGTACTTCCGACAATTTAATCACCAAACTTTTAAGCTCCGTTTATATCTACAGATATTGAGTGTGTCACATACGTGCCATGGTTGACAAAATAATATTGTTCTATACAGTCTGAGCATCATCAGCAAAGAAGAGAGCGACAACCGCGCGGCGTTCAGGCTTTCGTAGAGTTTCATGCACAACTTAATTTCTGCTGCTTTTTATATGCGTATCAACCTTAATTGTGACTTTTATTATAAAGTATGCGTCAGTATGAACTGAGGTTTAGTTTCACAGTCCTTTTCCATACTTTTGAGGCTGTAAGGGCGTTTCGCGTCTTCGCCTCCGCGCACCCTTCGCGAGAGTTTCCGGTTCCGCTGCGCGATACAATATACGAGCTGTACTACACACACGATAATAGTGTTTGTGAGTTAGATGGCCGGGAAATGTGGGAGCTTCTCGGGAAACGGAATCCAGAAAGATCTCTTATATTTGGATTTATTATCTTTTCAAAAAATATCTCAATAAGTAGACAGACGTTGTGGCGTTATCCCACCGCCGGCGAGTATATCCCGGCTATTTTCTCGCCCAAGAAACGTACAAAAGATACTACATTTCATGTAAACAAAAGAGATGCGTATATTATTGGTTCGTCGCCAACTGTTCACACCGCCGCCGGAGAGTACTCGCTCGGCGATACTCGCCCACTCGCTGAGCTACACTGGCGAGTGAAGCGAGTAATCGACCATCGCTCAGCGACACTCGCTAATAGCCGAGCTACAAAATTATACTCGCCTTACCGTAACGTAGCGTTACAGTAGCTTTACTCGCTACTGTAACGCTACGCTACGGCGGTCGGACAACTGCATAAGGGCCGGCGTACAACGTCACGGCGCGGCACCGTGCCGTCGCATGGCGCGGCGTGTTACGGCGTCCAGCGGCACCGGCCACCGGTGCACGTTGGCGGACGGCGCAAGTTACCGGCGGCCGGCGTCTTGCCGGCGGGCGGCACCGTCCACAGACACGGTACACGGCGCCCGCCGTGCGCCGGCGCGGACGCCGCGCCGTGACGTTGTACGTCAGCCCTTAGAGTAAGAGACCAATACTAGTGTCTATCGAGCGTGGACGTCTTGTCAGCGCCCACGCAGCGTCTACGCGACGTTTGCCAACCGGCGTCTTTGCTGTCGCATTTTTTTTTTCTTATACGGCAAACTTTCGAAAGACGCTGTTAGCGTGACGGTGCCGCCGTTCGGACGTCACGTAGCCGCTACTACGCGGGCGCTGACAAGACGCCGACGCTCGAAAGACGCTAGACTCTAAGCGGGACGAAGAATTAGATACATATCTAGTGAGTACTTTAAACTATCTACGAGAATTGTTACAATCGATCAAGTCTTCTTGAGAAAATCTCAACCTTAATGAGCCCCCCTGTATACTTTTCTCAATAATGGACTGTATCTATAGATGATTTACAGTCATTAATTAATTGTCCCCCTGTATAACAATGGCCAAGTTACGTATAGGTAGGTAGAGAAATCTCTATTATCATCCTGTATACCACTTATCGCAGATATCCTAGCCCATTACGAGTTAATATCAATGGCGGCCGGAAGCTAAAGCCTGTATATACGACGAATATGTGTGTGGCATATTATTATATTATTTCCATCGGTATTGTATAGGTTATAAGGATGCGTTTTCCTTAAGATGTCTTTGTGATAATAGACTTAGAGATATATTTTGGAATGAGGAAATGCGTAGATTATTCACAGAAGTACAGTCAACAGCATGTAACACAACCATTGCAATCTACTTTATGTTCGTCAGTGCCTAGCCAAGTTGCTTTTACTTTAGTTAACGTTGGTAGAATAGAAAAAACTTTAACTAACGAAAAAGCAAATGTCGATATCATAGATTTTTCATTCTATTCTAAACCAAGTCTAGCCAAGTGGCATTTACCTACCTACTGCTGGATTCGTATCTTGCCAGTGACGAATTTAAAAAAAAGGTACTTAATATTATAGATAATATTATTACCGAAATGCCTTCTTTTTTATTATTAAATATAGTGACATAATATGACACTTTATTCACATTATGATCTAGCCTAAATACAATAAGACTAATAAGTAATTTGATTTTGACCTAAATTTCTATAAATTGTCACTTATATCTAAGAGTTAGTCCAATGCCTTCTAGACTATTTTTTACAATAAAAAACGGTTGTCTAGCCACGTAAAATAATAAAAATAAAAACATTACAAGAATTTATTTCTATCCTACCCACGTTCGTACCTTAAATTTTTTACGGCCAGGTAAACAAACAACTGGGAAATTGTTTTTGTATTTCCACACATTCGCATGCCCGAGGCGTTAACGTTCTATGGGCAAAACGTAACAGTGAGAGGTGAAGAAAAACACATTTTAAAGGTCACTGTCTATAAAGCAGAGACGTATTTTTTGGCAAAATAATGTTTAAATTAATTAGTCGGTCACCTGGTAGTAGGTAACTGTTTGAATTTAAACTGAAGCCAATCCGAACCGAATCAAGTGTCTTATTTTGTAAACAAAAACTACCCTAACCTACTAACATTTTAAGCTGTTCTGTGATTCTTGCATAGTTATTTTCACAATATTAGATCGAATCACTTTACTTTCACAATGATGAACAGGTTCGATCAATCAGTTTCTTCAGTATTACATCACATCAGGTAATTAGACGATTTACAAAATAAGACATTTGATTTGGGCTACCGTATAGTTAAATATTTTTTTTATGTAACTCAGGCCGATACTTATACATAGTTTTGAGTGCTTCATTATCGTGAAGGGCTTAAAGACTCAATTCGCTTGTAGCGATCATAGGGGTGGTTCTTGTGAATGAAATGTACTTATGGGGGATCAGTCGCGGAAACTCGACCGCAAAAACATATTTTCGTGCTACCCTTTAATTTTTAATGATCATACCAATACCATCCAGAGTATTGATAGATTAAGATCGATTGAATATAAATCTGACCTTTTTACCTTTGATTTTTATCTTCCAAGCTCGGCTCAATAGATCAATCATTTGGCTATTTATGAAAATGACACGAAGCACTCTCGATTCTGAGGCTACAAATACGTTACTCACAGGCCACATAAACAAATACTTTTGCGGCTTTTATTTATTCGGTAAACGGAAGGATCGGAAGTGTCCATTTTAGACGAGGAGATAAATAAGTTGGTCACCCTTGTCGAGGACAAAATAACACCTTTTCCTTGTCCCTAAATTCTAACACGTACTACAAACATATGTTAACTTTCGAAAAGAACTTTGTTACTTCAAAGAGTCTTGAATGAAAAAGACATTGCCACATTTCAATGGAGCTTTGCCCCACCTACAAAACTACGTGACCATTTAAGCTGTACCTATCATTTTGTTGGGGACTTATTACAGGTTTCATATTGCATAATCATAATCAGTATCATTTTCTACTACTCTCGCAACTCCTATAGAAGAATAACAAAAACAATGAATAAATCACTTTGATTTCTTACTATTTTCTGAATTCTTAATTAAACTGTTTTTTTGCAAATCGCAACTTGTACAACACTTTATTTCAAACCAATAATATTAATAAAAAACAGAGATATTTTACATTTATTCGTTATCTTGTACAACTTGCGGTTGATGGTGGTGCAGAATCTGGCATTGTCATTTCATGTGGTAACGAAACGGAAAAAAGTCCCTGCAAAAGGTTAGTTGGAGCAAGTGGGGATTGATAGAAATAAAATAACTCGAAATTAAAGTACCTATGCATGAAGGAGAAGACTGTCAGTTACTGGAAGATCTACGAGTATATTAATTTCTAGACTTAGCCCGTTCGCGTCGTGTCGGCCACATTTATGTAATCATAGCGTTTCGATGTCTTGTCTGAAATAATTTAGAAAAACAATATGAGCGATTGTTTCTGGGTGGTCGGGTAAAGGAGTGTTAATCTGAACTCAAATTTCTAAATTAAAAACAAAACAAACAACTGCTACAAAGTTTATTCAAATTAAAACATAACAACATTACTTCCCCTTTAAATAAACTTTAATTAATCAAGATTAATAGCTTACAGTTTAGCACTACTACCCTAAGGAATAGTAATTAGGCGAAAGCGAAGGAGCCAGTCCCGATTGTTCATGAATTTTTTCCCAGCCCGAAGGAAGGGCGAAACATGGCATAGGAAAACAAAGGAACTCGATTTAGAACCCTTCAGGGGCGTAGAGAGAGTATTAAATTTGCATTAGACGAAATTGAAATACGCCCTTCAATGACTCGTTACGAGGGAGGACTAATAATGCCGTCAATACGGATCGGGAAGATCTTCAAAGTCACGGCGTGACTATTTGATTAATTGAATCATTTTTTGTATCCCCTCTTAGTGGCAACCGGGAGAAATTTGTCAATTTGCATTGTTTGTTACTTCGTAGAAGTTGAGATCAATGAGAATCAAGTCTCGTAGACATCTGACGGATACAATTAAATTCACACATTTATTTGGGATATCTTCTTCAAAACTTTGCTAGTTCCGTGGCGTTTTGATAAAATCACTTTAAAGACTTTAGATTGTTTATCATTGGATTAGAATTGTTCAACATTACCGGTTTTTTTTACTCATCATCATGTTGGACATATACCTCTCCCAAGGGGCGCCTTCTCAGCTCTTTGAATTGGTTCCTAACAACCATCTTGCGCAAATTATCCCTGTATCTGGTCGAAGGCGTTCCACATGTTATTTACCAGTTGTATTTCTCGTATAGCATAATACTTTATGGCTTCTTCACAAACGAAGTTGTTTTGGATCATACATTTCACGTAGGTACCTATGTATTGTATTTTTGTGATCTGTTCATGTCTTATATCTCCCTTGATTCTTCTACAAAAGCTTCCTTGATCAATAATTCATCGCTACAATCCCTGCTTCCCTTGAAGTATTGCATAAGTTATACCAAGGCTCCAGTTTGATTCGTAATCCAGTTATTGCTAAAGCCTCAATCCCTTTACCTAACCTAACCTTGACCGAGGGGCTGGGCAATAAATTCGGGGGCTGAAATTGCCATCTATTATTCAGAGGTAGATCGCAATTCGTCTTCAAATACCACCGAATTGTACGCATTTGTTCTAAGTGCTGTTTTAGGCATACCACTAAAAGAAATGCGAAGGAATGGATATTAGATGGAAGTTATTGGATCAAGATTTTGAAGTGTTTTACAGGATCCTAGATTATTGGAAATTTGAAATCGTAAAACATATATTTCATTATTAAGATTTGGTACATGATAAATTAAAATAAAGGAATGAACCTTACTTGACAAATTCAGAGCAGCTAAACATAAGCGTACGACAGTAAACGACGAAATATTACTAAAATATCATGTCCTTGGCCACATTACCTAAACATTTAACGATTATTCTTCCTGTACCAACTACATAGAAGTTCCTTGAAGTCGTTACTTAAGGTTTTTTATTACCGTTTCATCTAGAATTCCGTGTAGTAGCAATATCCCAAAATTAAGCTCCAGTTTATGTTCAACCCGGTGACTAGCACCGACCCTTGGGTCATAAAACTTGTTTCTATGATGGTTATCTTAGAATATGGTGCATGTTTTGGACATATCAAGGACCTTGGTAGTTAACAAGGCCAAGTACTTCTAGGAATATTATCTACTGTCGTCAGTCCTGAGCATTATGGAATATAGGTTGAAGATATGAAACGTTGTTTCAAAGTTCTCGACTAGTACTTGGGGTACCTCTTACTATTTATTAAAACTACATGGAAAGGGAACGACCCATTGTTGAATATAAAAATAATTGGGTAAATAATCATTTCTACTGTATTATTCTAGATAAACAAATTACTTCAGATGTTTAAGCTACCCACTCCTACTAACTGGATCATGAACTTGGCATTCATGCCCTTTCGCCTTTGTTTCCGTTTTAGAGCACGATTCTCATAAAATCTGCAAATCTTAGTCTAATTTTAAAATTTTCTTGTTGTTTGTAATATAAGCTCCAACATGATTATAAGCGATGGAGATCTATAAAGATCTATCGGGGCGGCTCGTGGAGTCCACACGTGACCGAAATGCTGGCCTGTATTTCGCCCAAAGAATTAGCTTGGCTATTCAGAGGGGAAATGCCGCCAGCATTTTGGGCACGTTGCCGGACAGCGGGGATCGGTTGAACTATCCGTAATGCAAGCCATTCGGATAGTTCAACCGACCTATTTTGTACATATAGTTTTATTTTATTTTAGTTTTATTTTAGTAAGTACTTTTATTTTTAGTTTAGTATTGTAAGTTTAGTAAGTTAGTTTATATTTTTAGTTATTTGAATAAATTCTTTACTTCAAACTATCAAACAAAATATTATAAGACAACTTTAATTTACACTGCAATTTATAATTTTCACGAATTCTGTGATCTAATAGACTTATTCAAATTGTATTTTACTTACCTGTACCTTTTCCATTCGCAGTTATAGCTGATGACTTTTCTTATAATTTCAATGGGTCCTTGAGCAAATAAGTTTCTTTTCCAATACTTAAAGTTTAATTATTTCATAAATTTCATTCAACACATCAAAGTATCGCCTTTTTTCTCTTCATCGTCAATCTATCAGTTCTCAGTCCAACATAATGCCTCTCTGCACTCCTGCATTCATCCAATCTTAGTTCCTCCACATCAATTCTTCAAATATTAGATCTATATGAAGAATTGATGTGGACTTTACTTCATACAGTCACTTCTTGTGATTTATAACTTTAAGATAAATGAAATGTTTGTCTTGTTTATATTGTGCCTCTTGTATACCTTACATAGAAAGTTTATCAGATGGCTAGTTGTGTAAGGGCGTGGCATGTCTGTCACGGAAATCCACGTCACGTCCCATGGCACGTGCTCTAATCACGTCTGCAGTATCACGCAACTGGTAACTCGCTTAATTTGGTGACCGTTTCCACAAAAACTTGTAAGGTCATCGGCATAATGATGTTTTCAATGGTGAAAAAAATGGAGGTTTCACGTACTCGTGCGGAGTAAATAAGTTGAGGAATGTTGAAAGTCATGATATGATGAGTGTTTTGTTGGCGCCATCTGTGAGCACTAAAAGTTATAGGTATTTTAAATAGAGAATCCACAACCAGATATAAAGCTACATACAGCTGTTCTATGAGTAATTTAAATATGGTGTGTGGTTCAATTTTGGTATAGAATCCTTCACTTCATCCCCTGATATGACAGTATTCATATGTTCAGCACAGAAAATTCTAATATGCGTCGAGTATGATATCTTATAAAACCTTTACAAAGGTGTAATGATTATTAGTTGTTGGTAAAAGCCCAAGGGTCACTGCGACCTCAACGGTTTATTGTTAAACGTGTCAAAAGATATAGTAGCAGAAGTGCAGAGTATACACTAAAAATTACGATACTGTTTTCTGCAATCCTGGTACACCACTGTCAAAAATTATTAAATGTCCCCTTTCAACTTTTCTAACCTGCGATACCATCGTCGACTAAGTTATAAATTGACGTCGGCCCTCACCTCCAGTGATGATGTCGTACTAATGAAGTTTATATTTTTGTCCGTCGGAAAAAGGTCGCCGAAAGACAGTTCTGAGTGACGAACGCTGCTGTAGGTAAGGTGAGGGCGTTAATGACGCATTCCCGGCATAATTCCCTGCGCGGTATGGTGACCATGCTGTCTAGAATTGTTCGGCATTTCAATTAATGAAATGGATTTGAGACTTCCAAAAATTAATTAGAACTAAAATCCCGATGGATTTTTCGGTATAAAATCCTATGCCCCGTCCCACGATTGAGACGAATCTAACGAGACCGCATACATCATAATCCATCAAGACAGTCGGGTCGGGCAGTCGGGTAATAAAATTCAATAATTATTAATTAAGTGCTAAATTTTTTTACTCCGAACTACATAATACAGTCATTATGTGTCGCCTATCTATTGTCAAAGTCTACAATGAATTTATCATTTTCATCAATTCTACGATTGCATTACATAAACCTGCGCCCGTATCACGGGATTGCGTATCGGCGTAATGCCTCGGACGGAGCTGTCAAACGCTTGTCATTGCAAGGCAAGGCGTTTGACAGTTCCGCGGTGCAACGCCGACCGCTCCCTCTATATCATCCTAGGTATGCTGAAGGAGGCCGAAATTAATACCAAAGTGGTTCAGTGCCGTGCTTATTGGAGAAAAAGGAAATTATTGTGCCTAATGAAGAAAAAGAGACGATTTCGTCTAAAAATGTTATGGATTGTTGGTGTTGTCGCCAGCTATGAGTAGTATGACTGCCTTTGGATCGCGTTAGAGTAGAACTACATCAACAAATAAACAAACAACAAAAAAATTATAACACACTCCTACAAAACAAATTTGTCTCAGAAAACTACAAAACTGGAGGGTCCCCTAATCTAAGATGATGAGTCCGACAAACCGCCGATGCAGTACCACCCTAGCTTTCCTGCTTATGATTAATGCTTTCCGCTCTCATTTCATCGCTCATAAAGTGCGACACACAAAAACAAACTCAAAAGTCACTGTTTTAACTGCCAATTCCTTTAGTCGTAGATTAAAACGTTTTAGTATTCCGTAATGTAATGAAACGGGTAAAATAGACCACCTGGCCGTAGAATGACGGGGAGACGTCTCTCTATTTCTATATTCGAACAAAGTTGGAATGAATCAGAATCTCTGGATTAAAAACGAAAGCTATGCTTGAGATTATACTTTTTAGTAGTTGTTTATACTTTTGAGTCGATTTTGAGGGTATTTTTTATATAATATGAATGGATATTTTTAAACCAAACCCTGCCGGTTATGCTATTTTAGCCTAACATGTTAGGTTAGTATTTTATTTTTCTATTTTTTATATCATTTTTTGTTTTGTTTATGTAAATATGTTATTGATTTGTTATAAATAAAGAATTGCTACCTACATGGTAGGTTAAATAGCATTGGTACTTACTTTAATGAAATTTTAAATTATACAACGACCTACAATGTAACATGACATTTAGGGCATAATAATGAATACGCAGGGTGTAACAGAAACTTTATATGAAGCCCAATGGAGGTTTTTTTAAAGACTATTAAGTACAGCTGGTAAATGAAGGTATTTTGTTCTACGACTTTTCAATTTTCGCGAAAAAGATATGATTCTACTCGTATCCAATAAGTAGGAACCTATTTGTATGGGACATATATTTTTTAAACCAAAATTCATACATTCAGCTTCATATACCTTCCATTCCACATATACGGAACCCCGAAATAATGTGAGAGAAACTCATGCTGGACTGACATTTTCGACTACACTACAGCTCTAGCGATAAACAGATGTTAAGTCTCTATTAGAGAGATAAATACTTCAAAGAACTTTTTTGATTTATTCTACCGGCGCGAAACTTTTAAAGCGTTTTATTTGAAAAAGTACCGGATACAATGTTTTTATTTGCGCGACTCTCGGCCGCTACGCACGTACAGACAAAAATAAAGTTTTGAACTGACACGTAACATGTACAATCGTATCAATTTTCTGGGTATTTAATTTTGTTTTTCAGCACTTTTATGAAATGGTCGCGGAAACGAAAAACGATGTGTCAGTCGTTTTTAGATAAAATTTTGTTATTTAAAAATACGGGGGTTTTATTTTGTAAAAAAAAATCACAAACTACTGGTAGTTATATCTTCGAATCGAATCTTATAGTACTCAGGTTGGCAAACATATTAAGGTACCTATCGTCTTCATCATCTTAGTCGTTACACTATTGACAGAGTGGTCGTGGTCGTTACTTCAGTCGCAGTGCCCCGCCTCACAACACGTCGCCACTCTCTGCCGGCTGCCCTCCTGGTGCAGACGTGCAAGGGATCGGCCACGGCTGCCCTAATCTTGTTCGTCCATCGCGTTAGCGACCTGCCGCGCGCTCGGGTACGGTACCTTGCCCTGAACCACCAATCGCTCAACGATTCAACTCCACGCCGAGACACGTGCCCAAAGAAAGTCAGAATGCCTGAACTACAGGGGATAGACGTTGCTTCATGCCCAATTCTTGTAGTATGGATGCATTTGTACGAAATTCAGTCCATGATATTCCAAGCATTCTTCTCCAGCACCACATTTCGAGGGCGTTTATCCTCTTTCTCTCGCTTCACGCAGGTACCTATACCTACTCTAAAAGAGATTGTAGGTACTATCCCATGGAGTTAGTAAATATCATTAGGCGACAATGATCTCTTATCAATTATCGTAAAGTGACGAAGCCTGTTTGACGTATTTTTTATTGAAAAAAAAGCTCTTTTTTGCAAATTCCAATTTTTGCAACTCTTGCGATTCCAGGAGAACTGAAATAGCTGTAGGAATATATACTTTGATGAATACTTTCTATGGTTATTGACTCTCTTATCCTTCACATTGGAAGGCATTGATTTCTCGATTGATAATAATATGAAGGTGGTCTTACCCTAACGAACTTCCTGCCGCCTGTAGTTTTAGTAAAATAAATTGCATTCTATTTATAACAAGCAGATATTATTAAAAAAACTTGACTGCATCATTACTTTGATTAAATTTTTATAGCATATGTCATATTTATTAAATTCAAAACGCTGCACATTCATTCCGTGAATGGTAAACTATAATCTAAAAGTATGGGTTTGACCGAAGTCGACTCGTAATATTTTAATCTTTAATAGGTGTGACCTACGTGGAAGCATTCCTAGGTGTGACCTAAGTCTACTATGACCAAGGTGGAATAAGTCACTCCTACAATCACGACGAATCTAACGACACCTCATATTATGTATAAATCCATTAATGCGCTATATGGTTGTCAAACGCAAGAGTGAGACAGAAGATGCCCCGCAGTGGCGGAGTGAAGAGCACGGCGCAGTGCCTAAATATTCGGATTTTATGAATTTTGGCAGGGAAATAAAAATACGCCAACAAAAATAAGATTTATTTTTCAACAAGCTCTCGTATTTATAGTACCGTATATTTTGAGATTGGATAAACTAATATATTATTTTCAGACGTTTAATTTTAGTAGTTAGTGCCGTAGCCTTCGTAGAAAAACAGAAAATACGCGCATACGAAGCCTTAAGCGGTTTGGGATGCAGGGCGTGCCAAAGAATTAAACATACAAACTCACATACATACAATACATACAATACATACATACATACATACATACATACATACATACATACATACATACATACATACATACATACATACATACATACACTCGAAAAACATGACCCTTCTCGCGTAGTCCGGAATCGGGTAAAAATGACGATTTTCTGCTTCCACTTTGAACTTAGACCAAACAAACTTCGATGCATTTTCATATTCCGCTATTGCAATAGCTATATTGCATTTTTACCGCGAGAGAAAACTACAATTTACAACTGGAAAGGTCGATAAAAGTCGATTGTAGGAATCCCCAGAGTGGCCCGAGTGCATCGGCGGCGCACTTACTGAAATGAATGGTGCAATGAACTGAACTGCAGAAAATTAGAACCAACCAGATGGGAGCGTCTTTAGTATTCTGAATTGAACCGCATGATGTAGGTATATCGATAATATGTATATTCACCGACGGCATTCTAGCCAAATATTCTATTAGGATTGAAACATTTTATTTAAAATATGTACAATAACAGAAACTTAAACAATTAAAAACTAATTAAATACGTACAATAATAATAATAAACTCGAATAATAATAATAAAACCCTAATTAAAATCACACAGACATACCAGCTCCATCTTCACATTCTATCCCTCGCACTCGTCGTCTTGTACCCCTTAATCTAGTTGAAACAGATTTACATTTATAATAGGATCCGCTAGGATTCAAGCTCAACCTTTAGGCTAGATTCACATTTTTAGGGTGTGGTGTGTCGTGGTGCATTATGAAGTCATCTCAAGCAAATCCAAACAATGTATTTGCTATGGCGAGGGTTCAGATTTGTCTCGTATGTCAGGGTTCAGATATGCGCCAGATGACGTCATAAAACGCCACGACACACCACACTACAAAAATGTGAAACCGGCTTTATTTTATTTATTTATACTCAGATAACAATTGATCCATTATAAGTTAGTAGCAATGTTCTTATTGGACTATGTTAGTAAACTAAACCTAAATTAAATCTCAAAATAATAATAACAAATCAATATATCAAATTACAATTATTATAAACTAACAAAACCGTTTATTATATACTACTTTGCGGTCCGTGTGTTACATGTGTGGTGACCCAGTATTTAAGAATTGGGCCGATTTATGCATAAATCGATGCTCTTTGACCGCTAGCTTTCTAGATTATATTTTAACATCAAATCATTATTTTACAAAACGTAAACAAGCAATAACCTTGCAAACATCAAAATAACGTAACTAACTGCATAATCAAAATAAAGCACCCGTTACGGAGCAAGTTTCTGAAAGCTCATTTCTACTAGACAATAAGTCGGTTATACCTTGCAGAGATAACAGTCTCGTCTAGATTAGTGTTGTGCAAAGCCAGTCTGGGTTTTGGTTTTACATCAACAGAAATCGAAAGAAATTACACCTAATTATGACAATAAAATCATTACAATTGTTCCCATCCAAGGAAAAAACGAGAAACCATAACAAATCCAAACATTCAGTAGTACTTGGAAGATACTAAAATTACTACAGAACTACAATTTGATAATGGATCCATGCAAACCTAAAATAATTCTGGGTATTATAATTCTTTGGAATGTATAAATTAAGCCTTACGCATACACCGGTCTGCACGCGGCCTACGGCCAGTTGCACCGCATGCCCCGCCCCATTTACTCCCGTCGTTAACGTCCAGTAGGTAGCGATCTGCGGCCTAGGCTGCAAACCACTACCGAAAACTAGCAGAAACGGGAGTAGGGCATGCGATTCAAATGACCGCAGGCCGCCTGTGTATGTGTAAGGCTTAAGACCTTCAATCATTATATTATATGCATGTTTTCAATGCTCCTAGAAATGCAGATGCCCAAGAATTTTAGGATGTCTGATACAACACAAGAATATCAATACAACTATTAACAAATTAAGAAAATTTAAGATTTAAACCCACAATCTCTGTGGCTTTGCTCTTTGATATTAGAGCTACCATGGCTACTTCTTTAGAGGCTAAAATTATCTCCACATGAGCCTCGTTTTAAGTTCGACACTATAATCCTTGAATCGAGTAGATAGGTACTCTGGTCTTAATGTCGCCCATCACTATTCTATACAATAGCACAGCCTGAAGACGGTGTAAGGACTTTAGCCCGAATGAATGGTCCAATTTGCTCTTCCTTAATCGAGCGTTGAATGGACCACGCGGCATGAAATTAGATCATGGGGCTATGTGTAATCCTTCTTTATGTTTTTCAAATGGGGCTGAAAGATTTTAAAATAATGGTTAAAGAGGTGGTAGTGCAAATCCTTTTACTGTTAATGTTAGTGCGGAATAAGACGACGAAGAAAGTTTATATTTAAGACATGAAAACATCATGGCAATCTTGGAACAGACAATATTTCTTCAAATCAATGAAATTCTACGTTGATTGCTTGAACTAATTAGGGCAACAAATAACTAGAAAATCAGTCAAACGTTTTGTTGGGAACCAGATGAAACAAACTTCTCTGGACGATTTTGGTTTCTGACGGAACACTAAATTAGTTGTCATCAATTCCTTTTTAGGTTCAATTACGAGTTTTAACGGTCAATACACTAATTAAATAGTAAACACTGACACGAAACATTATTTTTATTCAACTTCGTGACCTCAAAATTCAACAAGGTGCGGCAATCACTTTCCCCATCGAAACAAGAGCAAAACGAGCTGGCCCAATTAAAATTGACACAAACAGCTCCCAGAATGTCCGTGTGTTTGTCCGTCCGCATCACTGGCACGCGATCTCGCCAACGACACGTCGGTTAATCGATACCATTAATTTTATACCAACGGATGTAACACAAATATATTTTCGAGAATTTTAATGAACACAAAATATACGCGAAACGATATGTCAAAGTCGATTAAAAAGTTGTAGAGCAACTGTATTGGGCTCGAAAATACGGATGCAGATCTGTCTTTAAACCTACAATCGTCATTATCATTTTTTTAATTACAAAGTTTCAGTTAAACTGATACCGAAGTGTGTAGAGCTTATTTTCTATATACGAGTTAACCGGACTTTAACTAATATAGCCTTGTGATAACTTCCCATTTTAGCCATAGCAGGGTATATGTCACATACATATACCCTGCTATGGCTAAAATGGGTGGCGTTTGTATGTGTTTATTGATCGAGTTAAGTCTTTAAAATTCTAATTTTAAAAGGGTAGATAAAGCGATGAATGTGGGGTGCGTAATTAAAAGAGACGCGTTGTGCGACAGTCGTGAGTCGCATGGTGTCTTATCGGCTTGCTTTTAATTTGAGGCTGGCAGGAGACACGCAAGGCGATCACGCGACCGTTGCATCGACCGGGAACAATTTCTTTTTAAAAATTCTTTTTAATATCATTATCGTAACACCAGCCAGTTTAAATTTAAATTTGGAATAATGTGAAGCTCGTCACGATCGAGTAAGTTTATCAATCGACTAAAAAACACACGATGGACCCCTTTTATTTGCTTTCTTTTTGTATCGGGACAAAGCAAAGTTAGGAAATGAGATTTCACGTAACAGTTTTTTGGAACAAACTTTGGTTGCGTGTCGGATTGTAAATAATTAGTTCATTCAGCCGCGCCTACCGGGTCGCCGTCGCCGTCATTGTTTGTTTAGACACTAGCTACACAAGAAAATTGTGAAAAAATAATGTCTTCCTCTATTCTATTGACGGGTGGATGCTCTCAACGGTTCCTTTGCCACAAAAAGAGTTAATCGAACACGCATCGAATGGGTTTTCAAACTTTTTGAGCATATTGCAGTTCTCCGAATATTTGGGAGTGTCTTTACGTAATTCACATCACGACTTTGCTTCTGGCTTATAACAAACAACAGTGACAGCATCTGCTATTGAGGTGACGTTTTCATAAACGATGGCAATTGTTGAATGTACAGCAACAAAAACTCTTAGTCCGACTTTCATCAAAGTGAGTTAAAGTTATGAATTAAATGTAGTTTGACGCGAGATATAATAGTTCAAATATACTCTCAGAAAATCATAGGCTAAGTAGAGTTTACCCTTGGTTAAAAGTCTGAGACCTACTTACAGTAAAAGATAACTGGAGAGTTAGCGGTTTTTCCCATGAAAGTTGTGATCTTTTATTGCAAGTGGGTTCAGTCTAACCTTTGAAACAACGCCCTTTGAAACATAACAAATAATCGTCTTTCTATACAAAATCATGTCTAATTGGAGAACTATATCGCTCTAGTTAATTTAGGAATCTTGTATCATTTACGTAAAACAATTGAAGTACTTATTATTGCTTTTGAAAATTGTCTGTGACAATGCTCTGACGTCATTTTTGGGTTGCCTTTAAATGTTTCAGTCCGTGTCCGTTAATTTGCGTCATTAGACAGACTCCGAAGTTAATCTGTGCTCTGCCAACTTAGTAAAGGACAATTTATTGGTTCATTGGAACTTAGCAATTTCCAAGTCCGTCATTAATTGGAGATTCGCCGCAAGTGGCTCGAGTGCGCCAAGTTTCGCAATATTTGAGCCCTTATTTGTCGGTTCATTGATTTACAATAACTTAATAATGACAACTTCTGTAAAGCGGGGGCGAAGATCTTGAGTGAAAGCTTTATCAGTTTGCAAACTCTAATGTACCGGCAACTCTAGTGGTTCAATTGGTGATATTAATAATTTTGGTTGGGTTACAGGTATTCTGTGACGCCCATTACACTAAAGGCTATGCTAAAAGTTAAAGTTGGTAGAGGAGTTTGAAATACTTCTCCTACTCACGATATTGGATTTGATGGAGCACGAATAAACTAAATAGAACTTAAGTATCTACCTAGATGACGTCAAACATATTGTCATATTGAAACTTGATCGATATTGATAATTAAAAGTTATCGCAAATTAAGAACAAAACTATGAACTACCTAAATAGCTTGTGTACTTGTAAAGTCACGTTCATTTTCATCAGAAAAATTCAACGTATCAATTGTTATCATGGATAACTAGAAAAATTAATGAACAAAAAAGAACGTGCGTTAAAAAAATCATTCATGTTCCATGAAACCCGTTGTCAGTATTTACAATAAGTTGGCGTAGTAGGTTCGCTCGCTAGCGAGTCAGTGAATACATTAGCTACAGCGTTCGGGTTAGAGGGATTTTAGTTCCGCTACTGACCACTAGAGTGCAATGAAAATTCCACCGTTGCCGAACTCTCTCGCTAGCTATCAAACAATATAGATTGGAATGGAACGAAACAGAATAGAATAAACGTTTATTTGGCAGCCAATCAGCACACTTATACAAACAGTTACAATGTAGCATGTATCATGGTAGTGGCATCTGGTGACGTCTTATTTAGGTACAAACAATCATCATCATCATCATCAGCCCGTATCAGTCCACTGCTGGTCGTAGGCCTCTCCCAAAGCGAGCCACTCAACCGTACTCTCGGCCCTCTGCATCCAGTCCCTGCCAGCCATCTTGCGAAGGCCATCCCTCCATCTGGTCGGGGGACGTCCCACACTACGTTTACCCGTTCGTGGCCTCCATTCAAAAACTATATCATCTACCCTATCGGTTATCGGTTCTACGACAGTTGTGACCAGCCCACTGCCACTTTAGTTTACTGATTCTATACCTTTAATAATACCTTTTGTTTAATAGCCTGCAATGTCCCACTGCTGGGCAAAGGCCTCCCCCCAACCCTTCCACTCAGATCACTCTCTCATAATAATACCTACATAATATTATTTGTTAAGACTAACCGAACCTTTATGCATTCAAGACGATGCTATCAAAATCGTCTGGATTATATCAAGAACTGGATCAGATAACCTGTCAAGACCGTCGAAAAATTCAATCAAGCCTCCCCTGACATCCTCAAATATCCCATCTCCCAGTCAACAGTAGCTTATTTGTCACAGGCCTATTGTTTATTAATATCGAGTTACGAATTCCTACACTAGGGATGGGCAAACATGATCATGAAAGCCAAAGACCGAGATTAAGACAATCTTTGGCATTCATAATCATGACTATAGGAATCGCAGTTATTGAGACCCTGTAGAACTGAACTTACACGAGCAATTTATGAAAATATTTCCATGAAATTACACATTTATAGTTAGAGACATTTATATTCAAAGTCACGCCGCTGCCGTTGGGAAATATGGCAAAAATTATTTCAGACAAAGGTAGCGGCCGTTCTATGGTCCAATCAATTCCCACTCCCCACCAGTGATAGGAACGTTTTGGCAAATGCATTGTTTTAAGAACTACCATTTACTCTAGTCTCTTTGTCTATTATATTCTAGTTTTGTCTATTATCCCATGGTTGGTACCTCCTCCAAGCTCAACTCGACTCTCGGTTCTATGCATCCAGTCACTGTCAGACAACTTATCTGTCATCACTTACCGCGTTTTTGGCGTTTTCCTCGAAAGTCACATTTTGCATTTAGCGGCCTTCTCTGGTATCAGGGCAGTATACAGATCATTTCTCTATAAGTTTATCCATTCGTGGTCTCATCGGTTGTCTTACAGAAGATATGGCCGAACTTAAACTTTACGCGACACTAGAGATTATCTGCGCCCATCACTAACCCAGGGGCGGGGTTATTAGTTTACGAGTGTATCAAACGCGCCCCTTTGTTTATTATTGACTCAATGCTCGTGGGAGAACGATATTACTTTTCTAACTCTTTCGGAAGTTTGCTTTCTTTGTTGACATCTGCCGTTCCATTATTGGGAATTTCTGGAACCTTATATAAACTATGGGGATGATATTAATTTGTTTCAGGTAATTTCAGTAGCAGTTCATTGTTTATTTCGGAGAACACAGTCAATACTAGTACATTGTATTACGGTTTAGTTTGCGACTTTTCATGTATGTTAGATTTACCCAGAGAACGAAAACGCGCTTGTAACGAAGAAGCAGCTTACAATGCATTACGGTCGACGAGTTGTAGTTGTGACCACAACAATAAAACAGAAAGTCCACATAGCGAATTTCGCTTTCATGCGATTCGATAAATGTCCACGAAGTTCGTATTTTGACTCTTATAAAAACGCCCATGATACCTATATGGCAAATATTATATTCGTTCACATTGTGCGCTGCTCTTTAGTTTTGCTATATAGAATAGATTACTGTGACACTGTTATACAGCTTGTGATACCGTATTTCCTAAATTTCCTTTTTGTTTTGTTTAATTGATCTCTCAATTCATTTTTATTTCTAAATTTTTAAAATTTAAAAATAAAATATTTAAAAATTTTAAAAATTTTAATATTAGTTTTATCTGTAATATGCATACCTGTGAAATTTCTAATAAACAACAAATAAATAAATATACGGAAATACCACATAAGGAAATTCGTATCGTGATTATAATGCGATTCGACAAATCAATTGACCTATAGCTCTCGTGTGTCTTCTGAATAGTTGGGTGCTACCACAGAACAAATCCGCACCTTTATTGCCGAGGCGATCATAACAGTAATTCACATTTTCATGAAATATGACGTCACAAGGCGGCCGGGGCGCGGGCCGCTCGTAAAGCGCCCGCTGACCACTAATCTTGGCCGTATTGGCTTGTTAGCACCACACACCGACGTTCTTTACTGTTACGGCTGGTTCTTTATTGTTATGTAACATTCTTTATTGGAGGTACAACGTTTTGTTACTATACAGAGTGTAAGGTCGGCGCCAGACATGTGAGCTTTGCAAAGTTTTAACTACCATTGAAAGCTTTGTACAGAATTTATAATTACGACGTCATAAAAAGCCGTCAATGAACATCGAATTTGAGCATTTTAGAAAATATTTGCGCACATGTCTGGCGCCGGGGTCACGGAAAGGGTATAGGAAGCCGAAAGGGATAACTGAACAACTTTTGTTCTACGACCTTTCGATTTATTTGACATTTAGTACCAGTTAGCTGATTAATTCATTTCAAATACATTTTGTACATAAAAAGACACAAACAATTATAAAGAAAGATATTTGTATGAGACACAAATTTATTTTATAATTCGAAAAGTAGAACAAAACTTGTTCCTCTGATACTGAACACCCTCCCTTCGGCTTCCTATGCCTTTTCCGTTACACGATGAATGTATAGATATAGGGGACCAACAGCGTTTGTTGACACAAAATAGTATAATACCGTCGTAAACTCCGCAGCACATACCTAATCAAATTCCTAGTGCATTTTACTAAAATCGTCGTAAAACTAACTCAGTCCCAAAATTTAACCCTTCAAGTATAATTAAAGCCTTTTTAATGGCCGCTATAAAACCTTTAGAGGTACAGAGCCCGTGAAATGTCCTTTATCAAGTGTTGCAGTACTAATTAATTTGGGTTAGACCTACAAATGTAATCTGAGTAAACAGATACGGAACCCATTGCCGTATTAGGGGTAAAGGGTGTGACATTGCCCTTTATTGGATTTTAGGAGTCCATTAGGGTACCTGGAAACATGAGAAATATTATAAATTTAATATACTGGTTTGTAGTGGCATGGAGGGTTTAAATTGCTACTCCTCAAAGTTGCTCCTCCGCTAACTAATAATATATAAAAGAAAAAAAAAAGTTCCCCGAAAGAGAGTAGATTTTTTTTAGATTATGAACTTCAACACCAAAAATGCCAACCTATAAAATAATACAATATTAAGAGTATTTATTTTAGACATTTAAAATATCATAGAATTACTTTCGGCGAGTTATATTGAGTAAATTTCTTTTAGAAGTGATTGAAAATGACGAAAAAGAAAAAACGGTGGTTTTCCTTGTCCAGATAATAATACCACTGTACCATAAACATATCGTAACGTAGCTTTAACCTCGTGTTAGCTAAACACATAAGTTTAATTAAACTGTTAATTCGAGCTATTAAGGTTGGACCGTCTCCTCGTCGTAATTATTCCCATACCACGACCCAATGCGATTTAATAATTGGGTAGAGTTCCACCAAACATGGATGAAGTCGACATCATATTACCCCCTACAACACCATTGCAATTTGGACTATGTTGCCTTCGCTGACTAGGTTACTTTATATCATGCCTATAAAAGTATCGAAATAGAGCCTAGTAGTTCTTCGTATTGATGCCGACAAAAGCAATTGCTTGCAACAGCTCTGCAGTAATAGCACTAACCGCACGAGACTGGCGCTATGAAGCCGTTCTTTGACAGTTGGAGTATTCGCGAATTTTACCTGCAACTAGGGACGTCATTCTTATCGATAACTACAGAAATGTTTTGTATAATACTTAATCGACTGTGACAAAATCAATTATTTGCTATATTTTAGCAGGGGCTACTTGAAAATAATTTTGATATGTAGTAAGAAAAAATACTGTTGGCCAAAAAAATTGTCTCTACACCGCAGAAACTTATAATGTCAATTAATATCGCTCCAAAAAATCATCTAATTTAAAATCGTTGCTTTATTACAAGTTTAAATATAAGGTAACATTGATTATAAGATAAAATTGCACTGATTCGTCATTTTATGAAATCCTTAGATCTTTCTCAGGGTCTAATATTTACCGGAGCAATTATGTATGTCTATTCCGGGCTGACACAAAATTAAATCATCGCTAAGCGAGGCGTCCTGCTCATTTTTACGGGATATATATGAGTGATGACTCATAAATATGAGTGGTGATAGTTGCGTTTAGATTTATTTATATTTGACGACCAGTCAAGTAGCTTTGACTTTCGATAACGCTAGTAGATAGAAAGAAAAATGCATGGCATTGACTTTTGGTTTATACGTCAGTTAAAGAAAATGTGGTTGTGCCACATCTGTCGTAAAACCGATAACCGGTGGGGTAGATGAGTCGGGCACTCATGGAGGTCACAAACGGGTAAACGTAGCGTGGGATACCTCCGACCAGATGGAGGGATGAGGAAGGTATGGCCTAAACAGGTGGCTGGCAGAGACTGTATGCAAAATGCTGAGAAACGGGTTCTTTGGGAGAGACCTACGTCCAGCAGTGGACTGATGATAACCGAAAATCAAAGCCAAGGTAGGTATAGGCCTCCTAGACAAAATCATTCCTAGTATCGATAAAAACCGTGTCATTTGAATATGCTCACCCATCTCTACTGTGCAGATTGACGCGTTGTTTGAACCGTTGCCAGGCAAGAGTCGGCAAGACGTAATTACTTCGCGAGCAGTTTGTCAGCCAATTAAACACCTTTGCTTTATTAAGAAGCCACAGCGAGCAGGTAAATAGCGAATCAGAAGGAAGTTGTAATTTTCAAATAACGTAAAAGGAAATTTTCCGCCTGCTTGCGGCTTTTTATGAGTAGCGGCTTGATTATAGCTATCCATCTACCTAAGGAATAAAAGCCAATTTAAATTGGATACCTCTTTGAGCAAATTTTGTTGTTTAGATTATGTTATTTAAATTTTGTTGTTTTTTGTTGCCTAAATTTTGTTTTATATATATACCTTATCTTTATTATAAATAGTACATATCAATATTCTAGATTGTGATAAATAAACGTATTCCTACAGTTTTTCTTCGCGAAAATTAAAACTGTAACATTATACTAAAGTTATCTGCACATTGATCATTATGTGATATAAGTTTTGCTCTATTAAACACTGCCTGACATAAGCTACCCCTAAGCTGCATGAGGGCTGAGAGAGCATGCACCTATGGCAGGAAGTATATACCTACTTTTAGAATCATTTATAAAATCCCAATATAATCTCTTGCTAGTCCAGCTAGTCCTAGTAAAGGATAAATGCCGTGAACCCATAATATATATAACTAGTAGTACTAATATATATAAGTATCTTCCTGTCCATAATGCACTAGGTAACCTTATTACAACAAGATACAAACTCTACCATAACTAATCTCGAACCAAAGAATCGTTTCAAAATCGTCATAAATATTCCTTTTCTTTAAGCTATAAAATATGACTAAGCTAGACTTATACACCGCTAATGAGAGTAAACGGCACAGGCAATATCTCACATGTGGTTTTATTCTCTTCTTAATAGCGCTACATAGTACAAAAGACATAAAGATGCCCGTAGAGACCGTCCCACACAGATTTTTTCGTCATCCGAAGATATGAAGACATTGCTTGTTCTACCCTATTCATAGTGGCTTGAAATAAAGGACTCTAGACGAAATGAAAAGGATTATTGTTTTAGTTTTATCTTAATCTAACGATATTAGTGTTCGGTGTGGGTTGACTTTGGACAGGAAATCCAAAGAGAGTACTTATATGTAATTAAAATATTTCAGTTAGATTAGAGGGATTATTTTATTTTTCTTTCCTAAAGCTCTCTAGACTCTCTTCGCAGCACGATGTTCTCCCATTCACTTGTTCTAGTTCTACACACGAAAACAGAATAAGTATATAGGTGGCCTCAATATGGTTGAGAATTTCTCAAAAAGTACTGGACGAAATTTAATAATTATTTTACAGTTACATAGTTTTAACATTTATCTATCTAACAGTGAAAGAATTATTGCAATAGGTCAAGTAGTTTTTGAGATAATCTCAAACATATAAACTCTCCATAGTGTAATTAATACTGTATTATGGTGCAATAAAGTGTATTCATCTTTTATCTTATCTCTTCTGTACAGTTTTCTCTGTTATGCCTACAGGCATAACACACTTAGGATTAGATACATCTAATCCTAAGTGATTTTGTATGTATAACAATTCCTTCAATGAAATTGTTAACCCCATCGACTCCATGCCTCTCGTTGGTCTCTCCGTCGCCGGCGCAAGACGACATCTCGTGGTCTCAGCCATTAATTATACGAAGCGCATTGTCCCACAGGCTCTCGGGCCCATTGTGACAATATTTGGGTCGAGCCTTTCAAAACTCGGCCCAACAATGAACCTGAACATAGACGGATCATCTCGACGATGGGAACGGCCAGGTAACAAAGTTTAATAGGATTATTTCTAGGCCTTGATTCAGGATCTTATTTTGATATGAAGTTATTTGGTTAAGAAGACACGTGCACAAATATGGAGTATGGTTTTTGACAGATTCTTTTAGAGGTGACGTGATGACAGATTTTTGTGATGGACATTATTATAGTGTCAATGTTTATTCGGGGTTTGTGGCAATTTGAACAATTTGTTTGGCTTTTCGGAAAGAAGACTCGACTGGCTAACCTATACAATGTTTGTCATTTTGATGGTGTTGGTGAATAATAGTAAACCAAATCCTGATATTCCTCTAATTAAAGTCCGGTGGCTGATTTCCTAACTTTCACACCATTGGACCTACATTCGTTAACGCTATTAAAATAGAAAGAGAAATGTACATTTGCTTTTTTCGTTATCAGATGTCAATTCTATAATTTTTTCTTTCTATTCTACTTGCGTTACCGAATGTAAATGCCACATTGCTAGGGGAAACTAAAGCTCCATCTTCACACTATCGTAAATGCCAAGTTGTATGTTATAGTCTCAAGAGCATAACATTTTAGAATTACATCGCAATAATAAACAGAAAATATTTCAAAAAACAAACAAAAAACGACTGCAAAAAATCTTTTATATAGTATATGCCTATGACACTCCCGTAATCAAGACGAATCTAACGATACCTCATACACCGAAATCGATAAAGCCGTTTAGACTACAGGATGGAAGCAAGGAATGGACATATACATCTGAAAAACATTACCTGGCAGTCGGGTAAAAAGGCAGTAAATATTTTTTTATTTTTTTTTTCAAAATATATAGAAAAGACTTTAGTAAATACAAATATCTTATGTTATCTAAAACAATGCAGATGCACCGCTTGAAATTGTTAATTACTAACGTCTTTTCTTTATATTTTGTAAAATACGAGTACTACTAAGATTTATTTTTCATTGCTATGTAATTCTAAAATATTTCTTTTAGATTAATGAAAATAGTCGACATCACATACCAATATAATACAGATAATAATCAAAAGAAACGACAAAAGTATCGGGACAATTTCCCATTCGCCCGTAAGTCGAACAATTACGAGTGTATCTGATTACAGGAAAGGCAATCTTAACTTGTGTAATATTGGAACTGGGACACAAATAGTTGAGTAACTTGTCAGGTGAGTGCTTTCCTGCTGTTATAAATAGACAATTATGTCTATTCCAGAGCTTCGTACCTACGCTATACTAATTAATTCCAGCACACTCTTTACGAGATGTAGGTTATGAGTGACGATGACAGCTGCATTTAGGTTTAGTATTAGATTTGGAGGCCACGCAGAATCACCCCTAATGTGTTTTGGGACTGACAACTTTCAAATAAACTATTTTAAGATATGTTTGATATTTTTTTGCATATGCGCCATGCGAAACGAAAATCTAAATGATAAATGGAGAAAAAATTTCATCACGACCGAGATTCGAACCCTCCGTGGCACGCTCTATTCCAACAGAGCCATCGTGATTCGTATCCACGGAGGCGAGGTCCCGGGTTCGAATCCTCGAAAATTTTCTCCATTTATCATTTATTTTAAGATAGTTCAAATTACGTCATAATTAGTCACATACGATATGTTTCGAATCTTTATAATAACATACACGTTTAAAGTCTTTCCCACACAGGCGAGATCTGCACCAGTTGAAACGCATGCCGCGCCCCATTTTCTCCCGTTGTTAACGTCTTGTAGGTAGCGCCTAGGCCTCACATCGCTACCTATTGGACGTTAACGACGGGAGAAAATGGGGCGGGGCATGAGTTTCAACTGGCCGCATGCCACAAGCCGCGTGCAAATCGCACGTGTAGGACAAAGTTACATTTTAAAGTTTGTTCTTCATTTATCCTGAATTGTGTTATTTTTCGCTATTTTGTTTCCTTTGAAACACATCTTGCCTATATTGCGGTTTTATAGGTTAATATGCTGTCGACTATAGCAAGTACATTGAAAATACTAAAAAGAAAAATAGAGAATCTGTTAGCGATCTCTAATAAGAAACTAATGGTATTAATAACGTCGCAGAGCTAATAGTTGTAACTGTAAATGACACGAAGTTGACACTGAGTGGAAGCGATAAACACTGGAAAAGCTGTGCGAATCTACAATGAAAGCTAAACTAATAAACAGTCCGTTGCAAACAAACAACGCTAATATGCCAACACAGCTGTGATGTATTGATTTGCGGAGTTGGAGCGCATTCAACGAAGCTAATCAACTGATGTGACACGGACCTGTTAATTATAATGATATTGATTTGCCTAAAAGTAAAATCATACATGCAATAGCAAACTATGGCAAGAAAAAGTAACAAGATGAACAACATTGATCTCCTATAAACAACTACGTAGATACACAAAGGTCTTACTAAAACAATTTAAAAAACATCCAATTAAGGGTCCATTGTTAAGGTCCAAATAATATCCAATAAAGCAAATTAGAGTCCGTTCATCCGTTTGGACCTTCTTTGCGCTCGGACATTTTTAGAGGGCAGACTGTGTATCTAGTTGCTTATAGGAGATCAATGGATGAACAATTATGTATTCTACACAATATAATGTATTCAAAATGTTTTTACTATGGACATCAAATCAAATCAAATATTTTTATTGCATATAAAAAGTAATACATAATAATGAATAAAATCAAACGATTTCATGCAATAGGCAGCAGGCTCAGCATAGTGCATCATTCATCACATTTTATTAAATGGCCATAATATCCCTCATATCATCTTGCCTGATATCATCATTCGCATCATCATCATCACACTGAAGAATCCAGTGAATATAGCAATTACAGTTTTCAAAAGTATGAAGTGGTTATTAGCATATGAATATTTGTATTATTTATTGTTGTTGTTTTTCCATTTTTGTATCGTGTTGTACTGTGTATGCCCTGTATTTGAATAAAACCTTTTTCTTTCTTTCTTTTCTTTATTAGCCATAAACCTAGTGAAACATAACTTCCTGAAAACCATGTTTTGTGACTTCGTTAAAAACGTTAACTATAACTTAAACTGCGAAATAACTTTAAAACCACATTTATGTCTAACAGCGTGTGTGTAACACTTACAGATTCTCTCAAAGAACAACAATCAATATCTCAGACCTTATTCCATCCAAAAAGCAACGGAGTAGGTACATAACAATGCTTTTACGCTATGAAAATATGCACGCACAATTAGCACAATGAATGCTTGTGCACTGCAATTGTACTCTCTAATGAACCGGGCAGTCGTAACTCGAATTAATTGTAGGACGTGCCCGGGGTACCAACAACGTTTTAATCAGGCCTTTGAACGTACCTACATTTAATTTCGACATGTAGTTTTCACTATTCAGCTGGTGATAAATGAGGCTAGGGATCGAGGGCAATATAGTAAGTTAGAAGACAAAAATGTGGACAACGTATTCTCACTTGTAATAAAGGATATAATCCTAATTCTTTTTCATCGTCGTCAGCCCATATCAGTCTACTGCTGGACAAAGACCTCTCCCAAAGCACACCCTCGATCCAATTCTCGGGCTTTTGCATCTAGCCTCTGCCAGCCTTCCACGTCCCTCCGTCTAAAGTCAAAATGTTGTATTGCAATCATGTGGTTAATTCTAGGTGTTACATAAAATGCCAGTACTCAACATGAACCCTGTCAGGGCATTGGAACATAATATTATTGTGTTATACATTAAAAACTTAAATACTAAACAAAAACTATTTTAAAGTCAGCATGCAAATAATAAGCTGAGACTGCGGACATCCCCCTTTACATTTACTAATTCTTAGCCCACTCTTTACTCGAGAGTCGAGAACTCGTCTACCTCATCGGTTATCGGTTCTACCACAGATGTCTCCAGCCCACTGTCAGTACAGTTTATGATTATATGAGCAATGTAATACTTTATGGTCATTCCAAATTCAGATTAATCTATCTTTTAACCGGAATTGGCAAAGATTAGGACCCATGGGAGGGTAGGGATCAAGATCAATTTTGAGACGTTGAACCAACGGTAGGTATAGAAAAATATGCGGGTAGATACATTACACATTATTAAATAAGACAAAGATAAACTTGTCTTCAAGCTATGCAAATGCACAAATAAACCAAACCCTTTAAGACCCTTTCCAAGTCACGTAGAAGCAACTCATAACATGCAAGGCGTACCTCCAGAGCCATTAAAAACTAGGTCAAGTCGTATTGCTGAATACGAAATGTCATAAAGTGGATTTTTATTTGGTGCTCATTAAAAAGGTACCTAAAAGCCGTTAACGAATGCTGGTATTATAAAGCAACGTTTACTTTTTGATTTTAGTTGTTCCAATTTCTTTTGTTTTGACCTGACTTCTACACCCAACGACTTCAGTCTTTCAACATCAATCCTCTATTTTAAACAAGTTCTCGTTTATATCTCGTAATTTTCAGATAAAATAAGTTTTAAATAGATACCACATAATATGTATACCTAGGTATATGGTTACATCCATTTTAAGTAACATTGTTAATATTATTGATACTACTTAGGTATATAGTATCGTACAATTAACTTAAAACGTTTACCTAAAATATTACCTAAATTGCTATTTGTGAACACTGAAGTTTTACCATAAAAGGCTTATATGAAAGCATAGCCAAGTTCTCTGAAACTACTATCGTTGCTACAATCTAACATGCGATGTTATGCCCTATACTCTGATCGTTGGTTGAAAACAAACAATGTTAAATTGAAGGTTTCATAACACAAGACGAACTTCGTTGGTAGATTGTCTAGAAGAAATCGTTTTTAGCGATAAGACCGAGAGCTCCCAATCTTTCAAATATTAGTTTCGGAAATGGTCGATTTCGAAATTTTCCAAATATCCATTCAAAATTATTTCTCCGTACCATTCGTTCCACAAAAAAATATTCGGCGAACTACTTCTACATCCAAAAATCACTTGCGCCTTAAAATATCCTCCATAAAAGACATTTAGCTTTTAATATTATTATCCTCTGTTTACTCACGAAATAGCATCACAAAAGCGAAAACCTTTGTATCTTTCCTTTTATTTCATTTACTTGAAAACATTGAAAAGATCATCCTGAGCCTCATCACGTCTCCAGATTAATCTCCAGCGGGAACTTGGCTCCAAATGAAACACTCGATTGAGCGGAGTACAAACAACGATCACAATAAAGGAACATAACAATTCGTGCAAAATTGTTTTCAGCAGATTAAAGGACTGCTCTCTCTAATGCTCTTGACAATGGGCCCTGATATAGATGAAAGAAACGGTTTTGAGACGAAAACGATGTAGATTTTTGATTCATCATTGAGAAGACAATTTTGTCTGATGCATCTTGTAGACAATTGTGTATGTAAATCGAAATATTGAATCGAATCGAATTACAACATAGAGTTGTGTATGCTGAACAAAAGTATAATACAATTCTAGGAGAAATAATTTGTTTTTAAATGAGTGTTAATATAATCATACCAATAATGTCAGAAATTTCACTGTATGTATTTATAAAAATAAGATGAAATTTAAATTGAAAATTGTTATGTAATATCGATGGCTATCATCTTATCGATAAAGAAGGATGTCAATTCTTGTACGTAACGCAGACAGTAAGAAATTCATAAAGTCCGAAGCACATCCAAAAAACTGGACTGTACCTACCATAAAGCAAAAGGCCAATACAGACTATAAAAATACTGTACAGTGGTACTGAGGGATGTACACGAGATACGAAAATTCAGGCAGCACATCTACAAAGATTACTCCCCCTCGTACAAGTTATATTTCCTCCATGTGTTTGAGGCAGTGTTTATACAAATACTCTGTCAACCGCACGGATACTGTAACAATGAACGAGGTTTTTGTCTCGTTTTGCCCAAAAATGGTATTTGCCGAATCACAATGACATCTAATACAAACACAGGACGAGTTTGAGGAAGTCATCGCCGACAAATCGGTCTATTTGCTCTGATAATGTTGTTTTAGGACAATGATAGGGAAAATCATTGTGATATCAGCAGTGTTTTCTTTATTGAATTATGGATTATATAAATTAAATCAAAAATAGATCATTGAAGTCATTGTTTATTTTATTGATGTAAACGCTGGAAATTACATTCTTTTATATCCCAAGATTTAACTATTAGGAGATAAATCGTAACATTTGGTAAATGTGTCCTGGAAATCGCTGCCGGTAAACGAAAATTGAATGCATTTTTTTTTATATAGCTTGGATTTTTACATGGTAAACTACGTTTTTCCTAATTTATTAGTACATTTTGATTATCAATATCGATCAGATTACGATAAACCTAGTCATTGATCTATTATGGTTTTATGTGACGACGGCTGTTCCAGAAATTATGCCGTCACATCTAACAATGTAATGGAACCGGTAGAGATCTCAGAAGGGATGCAAGCACTTACTCTATTTATCTCTTAGTCACAATGAACAATTAAGGCCACGTCTCGTCTCTAATCCTTCATTGTATCAAAGGCATTTAGATAATCAAGCTTGGTACGACAAAGAGCCGAGAGCTATGGCATGTAATGACTAGAGAACGGACATTCTAATTCGGTTTCGGTTACTTTTGTTGAACCACAAATTGTACGTAGAGTCGACACTACTTCAACCTAGTGTCCGTGTATTACATTTGATGTGCAGTGAGTATACCATAATCCAGTCTTCTTTTATGACAGATATTCACTAACTACAATGATAAAATCAGTTCTCATTTAGCTGGTGCAAGAAACAAAGTTATTGTCGAAATTAGTTGATATTTTAGTTGGTTTATGTCAAAACCTTAAATGTGAGTATGATTAGGCTTTGTGTCTGACTGATATTGTAATAGATTTCAGTTATTATTTTCAAAATATTACTTTTCTCTTCTTTTCTTATAAAACATCATTAGAATCAGTATCTGTTGCAGTTCTCGTCTTTGGTTTCAGTTAAGCTTCGGATGCGGCTTGAATTTGGAAAAAAAAATCACTCTTTGATACTCTAGTAATGACGTCGTGAGTAACTCTAAAGGAATTTTATATCGTTCACTAAGTTTTGAGGACATTATCGTGATTTCGATCAGTGGCGCGTCAAAGGGCACCACACACGACGAATGTCCTTGTGGGCAATTAATCTATCTAAATATCTCAGTTTTATAGGTGTAAGGACGAGGCCATAAATGTTAACGCATGTTCCCAAACCGTGTTCTCAGAAACAGGATTTGTCGTAATCGTAAAGCCTTTTTGATGTATTTAAAGGTTAGTCATGTCGTGTGAACGCCCTTAATGAGCACACCTGAATATGTTATTCTTAGAAACTAGGTACTCACTATGTTTGGGAATAAAAGTGTAGGTTATTCGACAGAAATGCTTTTCTAGAAATCAGTTAGTCATTCGACAACCTTTCTTTGCAATTTCTTGCGAAAACCGTACAGCAGGATGATGTCATTTCATAGGTATAGGTCACCTATAAAAAAAGATGTTACTAATTTCAAAATTACGTTGTATTTCAATAGCAGTACGTGGTCAGCCCCTTGGGCGAACTGAATATCTTGGATATAACAAGAAGATTATCAGATAATAATGATATTTCCTGTATTTTGTTGCCACTTCTTCTTGTAGCGCTTCTCCACTACTGGAGGTTGACCGTCAACTCCGTGTTTCTTCCTTTGTCCTGAGCCTGAAGGAGCAGTTCTTCTATTGCTGTCCACTCCCTTATGTTGCGGAGCCACAATTTTCTTCTTTTGCCATCTCGCCACTTCTCCTCAATGTTACCCATCATTATCAGTTGAAACAGGTGGTATCTCATTTCAATACACTACTTTTATCCTCTTGATGGAACTCTTGAGTTGATTACCACAACATCTTGCAAAACCTAGCAATAAAAGGATTTCTCTCCAAATAAGACGTCACATAAGTTTAGGCAGCTGTTACCACCTAAGTCCTTCGTAACCTCAGATGCCATCAGACGGAGATAGCATCTCCACAGAAATGTAACAGACAATTGAAAACCACCGCGCGCAAAAATGTAAATAGCGGCCGGAACACGTGCGCGACAAAGTTGAAGATTTTTGATAAAAAGAAAAATTACGGCGAAGTTAAAGTTGAATTTGCGTGATTAGAGGTTCCGTATCAAATGAAGTCATAACATTATGAAGTCGTGCCACAAAAGTTTATAGCATGCCCGTTTTTGTATCAAAACTTGTCGGTTTCGGTGGCAAAGCTATGTGACTTAAGAATTCGTTCAAAATAGTATTTTACGCTGATTTAATCATTTACAGCGAATGAGTAAAAGAAGAACATAAAATGACATAAAAATGAATAACATGAAGAAGCAAATGTTGGTCGAGGGGTCGGTAAAGTTAGACCGAGAAGGACATACGTGTACGAAATTGGCGATATTTAAAAAAACGTGCATGAAAATATTGATTTGAGTAGAGGAAGGGAGAGGGTGATTATAGCAGACCATTTAAAACGTAGTTGTCGAAGTGTCTCTTACAAAATATGTTCTACAGTGTCAAAGAGTTTAGTGACCATCATCAATGTGTATAATGGTACGGTCGAAGACAGAGAAAGGTGTACAGTAGAGTTTTTAAGGATGAGTTTTCTCACATAGTACTACTAGACCTATTGCAATAATTATTTCACTGTTAGATAGATAAAAGTTAAAACTATGTAGTAAAAGAATTATTAAATTCGGTCCAGTAGTTCTTGAGAAAATCTCAACCTTATTGAGGCCCCCTGTATACTTATCTCTGTCGCCGTGTGTACTTACTATAACATTTGTACGCCTCTTAGCAGGCTGAATACCATGACATTATTATTAATTTGTATAACATCTCATATTCTGTGTATTCTGACAAATAAATGTATTTGATTTGATAGAAGAAAGTCCTTGTCTCGCCTACCGGAAACAGGCTTGATAAATCCAAGTGTGTAGGTAAAAATATATTACTGAAATCTTTACAACCTATGTACTTATCTCCAATATCGCAATGTTTTATTTGGAAACAGCACCAGCGTAACAGGGCCAAATAGCCAGGTTTATAAATGAACAACACACAGTATCATTTAGCTATGAAATGATTAAAGCGCTCTCTTTAGTTCGAACCTAACTACGAACCGACACTTTGCTTTCTTGTTTCCTCTACGGATCTCTAAAATACTTTTTTCTGTCTCAAAAGTGAGTTTATCCGCTTTCGATCTGGAATCTGTTCGGCACACATTTGTAAGCCTTTGTGGCGGTTATCGCGGGATTAATCACAGCAAGAAAAGCTTGGGGACCCCGACCGCAATTTTTTCAACAAAGACTTTGTAAAACTTCCCGATGTTTGTACAAGTAGAATGGATGTTATTCTTAGTTCAGTAGATAAGGATGATGAAGTTATTACTAATAACTTCAACATTCTACAGTAGGTAATCATTATAACATATAGTAATAACTTGTTACTGTGTGTTATAATGCTTATTTGTGTGTTATAATACTAATTATTGTATTGAAAAACCTCGCTGGCAGGGACTCGATGGGAGAGGTCAACCAACATCCATATTGAAGAATATGATCTTTATTCGGGTATGTAATTGAAATGACAATGTTTATGTAGGTACGTTACAATTATGGTAAGTTATCACAATACTTTTAAAGGCAAATCTGTAAATACAATAGACAGAAAGTGTAACATACACGAGTACTCGTATATAAGGTTAAAATTTTACCATTACGTAGAGTGCTCTACGTAATGGTAATACGCCTTAGTTTGCAATGGGTTTACGTAGGTTTATGTGATATAGATTACACTAATATATTCGTCTGTAATTCTGTAAGATAATGATATAATTATACCACGATATAATCTCATATATCGATGAATATCACTATCTATAACTGATTTAATAATAATAAACTAAATGCGTCTGTTTTGATGCATCCCATCCCCAAACTTTTTATAGATTTGAAATAAACGACAAGCATCCTCCCGTCGCGAATGGTAAACACAAAACATTTTGGCACAATTGTGCTTATTGTGCAACGATCACAACCACTATAAATAAAAACACGCCTACTTCTGCACAATTGTGGGTTCAAAGGAAAGCTGTTATATCAAAATTTGATTTTTGATACATCTACTTATGCTATTCATTATCGGCCTGTGCTATGAGACCTTGATTCATGCTTTTAGGTTGACGGGAGTTACCCCGGTGTACGATGTTAATCATCTCATTCTTCTATATTTACATGAAAGAGTAATGATAGATTCAGATTCATATCATTTATTTATTAGCGTATATACTCATGTAAATCAAAAAAAAAGCATCGGCCCGTATCAGTCCACTGCTGGACGTAGGCCTCTCCCAAAGCGCGCCAATCAACCCTACTCTTGGCCGTCTGCATCCAGTCCCTGCCAGCCATCTTGCGAAGGGCATCCCTCCATCTGGTCGGGGGGCGTCTCACACTACGTTTACCCGTTCGTGGCCTCCATTTGAGAGCTCGTCACCCCATCGGTTATCGGTTCTACGACAGATGTGACCAGCGCACTGCCACTTCAGTTTACTGATTCTATGAGCAATGTCAACCACTTTTGTCTTCTGGCGGATATACTCGTTTCTTATTCTTATGTAGGTATACTGATACAGTATATTTTGGCACGTAATGTTTTTTGGCAAAGAAAAATTAGCAGCACATCTTGAACAACAAATTAGAGCAAGAGGTATAATTTGTTGCAAACTGCTCTTCAGTATTGTTTTATGTGAAATCTCTATTTTAATAAAACCATACGCTCAAAATTTTACTGACATAGGCTTGGTTAGCAAACAATTGAATAAACATCAATAAATCCCATTAGCCCTAACATTACCTACAAGTTTCTAATTCGTTTTAGAATTTACTGTACCCATTTCTCGTTACCCGAGTCCATTCAATAAACGCCTTCTGGGTCTATCATTTAATAGAGCCGGCTCTTGCAATGTTAATAATGGCTATTTGCCATGCTTTTGTGGACGTGGGCCGTGAATGGGCGAACGGAGGTGGGCGCGTCATTATTCTGTCAGCCAAATCGATGCGTTGCGTTTGGGGGTTGATAGTGATGTAATAGGAAGATGTCGATAGTCATGGTTGAATGGGCTGTTAACCTTGATCTTGAAACTTATATTTCGTGGATTGTGCAGTAGAAAATAGAGAAAAGTATACAAAGGGTCTCAGGGGGGTATAAAGTTGAGATTTTCTCAAGAACTGCTCGATCGATTGTAAACAATCTTTCAGTAGTAGAAAGCCTAGAGCACTATGATGTTTTTTAAATAGATCTATTATTTTTCTCTCAACCTTAATGAGCCCCCTTTACACTTTTTGTGTTAGAACATAGAATGGAATTTATAGTTCTATGGATGAGCGCTGGCTCGAATGTTTGTGGAGTCGAAAGCCTAGACTCGAATTGTTTTGTTACGATATATGACGTCACCTTGGGACGTTTTTGAAGTCTGCAGAAATAAAACTTATATTTCCAAATAATAGTAACTGCTCCCATTTTTTTTACGAGACTGGGTGTAATTTATGATCGTTTCTGTATATTTCAACCAATATCACAGGGAATCTTATACTCACAAAAAGTAAGAGACAATAGTCTTTAGAGACTCTAAATACAGAAAACAACCCGCCATTTAAAATGTTCGTTAAGACTCGATAAAAAGCCGACATCACTAAACTGAACTACACGATTCCCACATTTTTTGCGCAACCCATGGGGATTACCAAACAATGACGTGCGCAGACGCAGGCCACACATCATCTCGCAACCAGGAATCACTTTTTGCCGACACATTTAATGGGATTCCGCAATTTATTGTGAAATGCTTTTATAAATAAATGTTTTCAATTTTATGTGCCAAAGGAGATATTGAAGCAGAAATAACCTAAGGTCAATGCGTAAGAGAGAAGAAAACATCCCATAATGTAAAACAGACAGTTTAGGAAAACCAGAAAAGTATGTAAAGGGTTTCATTAAATCTGAGTTTTTACCTATCAAGAAACACTTGACCGATTGTAAAAAAAACTAGGTACAGCAGATCAATGGTAACACTTTTTACTTTTGACAGTTCTTATTATTTGCGTCGTAAGACTTGAAATCGTACTGCAAGTGTTATATTATATTATATTACCATTGATCTGCTGTCGACCCTAACTAGTTTGTGCAAAAAATTCTTTGAAACTTCACTCTTTATTACTAAATTCTGATAGTATTGTTAATTATTGTTTATTGATATAAAAAAATCCACCTTTCGACTTATATCCTATAAGACCTATTTATTATTATATGGTTTTGTCTAAGATTACCTTATGCTGTAGAATGTTACCTATCATCATCAGTCTATTTATATTGCCACACTGCTCGGGCACAGACCTTCCCTTACATCGAGGGAGCTCGGGCCATGATCCACCACGTGTGCCCATTGCGGATTGGCGGATTTCACATGCCTTAGATTTTTTATTCTTCTACGGCATGCAGGTTTCGTCACGATGTTTTCCTTCACCGTTTTGAGAGCACTCGGTAAATGTACGTAAGTTTTTCCGTCGAAAAAACCGAGGATAACTTACTGGTACATGACTGCCCTGGCTGGGAATCGAACCTCCGTATTGCAAGTCCATTGACCTAACCACTGAGCCACCGAAGTCACCTTGCCTATGGTATAAAATATTTCATTTCCACACCTTTCAGAAATCCTGTAATAACATTATACTCGTACGTATGTAAGAATGAAATCCACCATCGCTGATTACGGCAACCAAAACCATGAGTTTTAGTGGAATTTCCGAGAAAATACAGAAATATAACTTCCTCAGAACTATGTAATCGTGAACCAAACCATAGGTTTCCATTCGATTCCACGTTTTCGTGAAGAATTTGTCATTGAGAAGGCTTTGGAGCGTATTAGTTCCACCTCTCGTGCATAGATGGCGATACTAGTTGTCGTTTGGTCATCCTTGATATTTTTATTTATTTCAGTGTCTTTACATTGGAAAATATTGAACCATGTCTAAAGAGTATACGAGCTTCTAAAATAGTCGAAATAGAGGAAAAATAACAACTAAATAATTTCAACATTGGGAAGATTACATCACGCGAACGTTGCCTGAAAGAAATCGCTTGAGATAAGGCCTGTCTGTACACTAGCTAATTTTGGTTTTACGTGTATCAGTGTATTCTTTTAAGTGCAAATAAAATATATTTGATTAGATTGACATGTTCATTGAATATAACTAACCTACCTAATGTGTTAAACTTTGTACATAGATATTAATACAATAAGTTTTCTCTGCTTGTTTCATTATTTAAAATGAGATAAAATATCAACAAAATCACAAGGCCTAAGTATATTACTTAAAAAATATATACTTACAAAAAGTTTAAAGCCATTTTCAACTCCCCGTAAAAGTGCGGATTCGGCGTTTTAATTTATTAGAATTCGGCCGAAGCTCGAGATTACGTTTCCGCTATATGGAGCTATATTAAATTGTTCGCAAAGGATAACCATAAAGCTCACCGCGCAAATGGGCCGTTGTGACCGGGAACAGAGAAAGTGTAGGACTCGACCAGTCAAATAAAGATTTTAAATAAGTATAAAAAATTTACTCTGTGAAGAGCTCGGTGGCGAATGGCGATAGCGCTGTGGTTCGGATACTGGAATTCCTTTACTGAGGCCTGGGTTTGAACCGACGCGAAGGTCGCACATGTAGGTAAGTATCTTAACTACGATATTTTCTCGGGTTTATACTTAACCTATTTGTCATGTGTAATTCTATTTTGCAATAAAGAATATTTAACTTCATCATCAGTCTATTTATATTGCCCCACTGCTCGGGCACAGACCTTCCCTTACATCGAGGGAGCTGGGGCCATGATCCACCACGCGGGCCCAGTGCGGGTTGGCGGATTTCACGTGCCTTAGATTTTTTCTTCTTTTACGGCATGCAGGTTTCATCACGATGTTTTCCTTCACCGTTTTGAGAGCACTCGGTAAATGTACGTAAGTTTTTCCGTCGAAAAAACCGAGGATGAAACTCATTGGTACATGGCTGCCCTAGCTGGGAATCAAACCTGAGACCTCCATATCGCAAGTCCATTAACCCAACCACTGAGCCGCCGCGCTCTGTATGTATATTATGAATATTTAACTTATCTTATTACATTCAAGATTGTTATCGACCAAAGAAAACATCGTGAAGAAACTTGCACACACGCAGATTATTCTTGTGTGTGAAACAATATAGGTTAGGTCCTATTAAAATGCCTGACAAAAGCTAGCCCTTACAGAGCATCGCCAGGCTATGACACCTGTCCATAAGAGTTGAGCTTGGCACAAAGTTAATCCTATTAGAATCGTAATTGTATCCATTGTGAGTCCCGTGATCAAGACGAATCTAACGACACATCATTAAATAATCGCGTTTAGTTTAGCATTAAGTAATCGCGTGGAGATATGACTCTCCTATTATAAAACACTTCGTTGAGCTGTTGATCAGAAAGAACTAACTCTTTTTGATCGGCACCTCAACGAAGCATCGATAATAACTTACTAACAATAATTTTAATGTGTTTTACTAACAAAAGTGGATCAATGTTATCTTGAATAAAAAAGTTATTATATTATTATTATTATATCTAAATTCATCAGCCGTTTAGGCAAACATACAATAAAAATAACCGTCCTCCTTTAGCCGGGTAAAAAAATAAAATACTCGTATCTACTTGGATACTACTACTACTGCAAAAAAATATACTTAACAACAGTTTTTTTTTTTGCTTCAACGCTATGAATGATGATTGATGTATTTGTCAGGATGGTCCACAAGTTCCACAATGGCAAGCATGTGCGTCACGCTTGAGTCAAACCAAGTTCAACGCACAGCAATACCTTCTACTAAGATTTAAAATCTTCTAAATTTAGAATCTTCGTGGACAGGGAAACCAAATTCCATTATGTAGACTTCAATCTTTAATAATTCATTAAACGTGAAATTGTGGTCCTTCATAAAATCCTAGAGTATACCATGCATCTACAAACCAATTGCAAGTTCATAGGTTTGGTTAACCCGAATCCCTTTAAGGTTATTGTATTGTCAATTTAAGGAACGACAATCTAGCGGGCCATTGGTGGTAAATATTAGAAGATACCGCCCTACCTATATACATAATATCTACTACTACAGAACAGTTTCTGTTGCCCTGAGAGTTACATTACCGTAAAACAGGGCTACTTAAACATCCGGGGTTACATGAACACATGCGTAACGTGTTCTAACCTGTCTCACAAAAGTGCGATGCAGTGGTGTATATGTTTACTTGTGATTTATTTTTGTTTTGATAGAAAGTCAATGTTTAAAAATGGTGCGCACGTATCAAAAGACTCCAGGGTCCAAGCCCTACATGAATTACAAAGTGGAAGACATGGAAAAAGCTATGGACGCAGTTCGAGGGGGGATGTCAAAGAAAAAGGCCGCAGAAACATTCAAAGTGCCTCGGCCAACGTTAGTACGGAAGATGCTTGGAAGAAATATGAAGCCCGTTGGACACCCGACCGTTTTAAATAAGTCTGAGGAGCAGCTGATTTCTGAAACCCTGGCTATTGTAGCGAATTGGGGATTTCCCTTAACAATCTCTTCCATTTTTTTTTTATTATTTTTGTTTCATTTTTGATGTTTAATTTTTGTTTCTTAGATTGTTTAAAGTAATTATAAGGTTCACTGTTAATGAAACATTTGTAAGAATAAATAAATACAATTTTGATAAAGTTTACTGTGTTTTTTTCATGTTTAATTCAGTAAAACATGTATTTTTTACATAAAGATGCATTCCTTAATCCTTTTGTAACATTTTACGGGGGAATTTGACCATCCAACATGCAAAATAAGAGAGTTTCCTACAAAAAACATTTAGTGTTCAAATAGCCCTAACTATGGGGCTATTTGAACACCACTTTTATATATTTTTTTTAATGTGTGTATTACATAATTTCAAAATTTTATGATAGCTATGTATTCCTTACGGTTAGGTCGGTACGATGAACACAGTTTTGTTGCCCTAAGTTTATTTTTTCACTTTGAATCTTGATAAATGTACGAAAAACGTGTGCAAGTAACCCCACTTTACGGTATATCTTTTGTTAAGGTTTATATTTAATATCTAGATGGATGGACTGGCAAAGTTGGAAATCATTGTGGATCAGTTGGAAATATTTCACGAGTAGAAAGTACCAGTGAATGGCGAGCTCGTGGGATCGAATCCATATTTTCTCCTCTTCTCTTCTGTAACTACACTCTTTTGAAAGTGGTCGTTTCAGTTGCAATGACCCTCACAACTCAATATAGGTAGGTTCATTAATTTAATATTTTATAAAAAACTACTCTACTCCACTCATTTCTTAAGGCTACAGCCTGAGGCTACAGCATAGCTGCAGCCACCTCGCTTACCGTAGATCGCCGCGGTGTAACGTCTAGATTCCAGATAGGTATTCGGCGCATCGACCTGATCCTAGCCAAACTATCTGGATTAATACGAAGACTTGGATGACCTAGATTTTATCTTTAAAAGTATCTAGATTTTTAACAAAAGTAGTCGACAAAGCTCATAGGATTAGCAAGCAGTAAGCCACGGGACTTTCATAGGATACATTTATAGCCATTAATGTAGTGTTTTTTTTTGTTCGCCAAGGGACTTAGGATATCTACATTTTTTGCCAATTATATAAAAAAAATGTATTGGTTGTTCGTGTAATAAACAGGTAGTATTAAAAAACGTTCCAAACAGTAATGTATATCTCTGCTCTGAGATAAGACCTACATTCATAGATAGATTTAGGTACGAGCTTAGCGTGAGCTCGCTCTCACAGCTGTCAGTCAAACGTCTAGACGGAATTTGACATTTGTAAGAGAGTCACGTTAAGCTTGAGCTCAAAAGTAAACTATATACGAGTAGGTATATGAATCTCGGCCTAAGTAAACAAACTCCAATTACCAAAATAGTCCTAAACACAGTTAATTAAAAACCAGTGGTTTGTATAAAGAGAAAAGTTAGAGATAACACCCGTAAATATATTTCGGCGAACAAATTCCGCCGAAATCTGATAAAACTTGGTCTCGATCCATTTTGTCAGGAACTTTCCTTTTATCTCATGAAGCGCCTGAAGTATCAGGCTATCTGCCTGCGTTTATCTGTGGAAACTTCGCTTGATTCTGTTTTATATTCAATCCTCCAAGCCTGGCCATGGGTGATAAGAAAAAAAACGCTCTTGTTATCAATGTAAAGTCTTCTCCTTAAATTATTTATTTTATTCATGTTAGAAAACCAACAGCGTTACAGATTATGCTTATTTGGTATAACTTAAAATAAACCTACAGCCAATTATAGGTTTTCAAGGTTAATTTTACCAATGATTTCGATAAATATCATACAGACAGCATTGAAGCCATCATGGCCTACTCGTGACCATGATGGCTGCAATGCTGTCGAAATATGATATAATAAATGTTTAACACGGTAATACCCGTTTTATCTAATTAATATGTATATATGTCGCAGTCAACTGGTTGGAATAGACGTGTGATTAAACAGCTAGCACGTTAATTGAACGACGCCATCCAACCAAACATTTAAGTGTCAATTAGCGGAGTGGCTGAACATAACGTTCAATACTACAGCTAAACGACGCTCAGCGGACTGGTTGAAAGTCAATTTGCAAATTTTAGTAACAGGTTCTTACCGCGATTTAGTTAGGTACTTTTTTTACTTACAATCATCATGATCACAAGACATGCTAACTGTATATATATTCCTATAAATTTTGAAACAGTATTATTCACATACAATAGCAAAATATCAACAAATTACAATGAAATTACCGTGATAATTATTTTTAAAATCGCTTAATTAATTTCAAAGTTTTCTTTGAACATTATCTCACTGAAATCACTGGCATGTTGCTGCATTATTTAAATTTTAATGCTGGGAAATTATTTTTTCACTGAACAACTCGCAAAGTTCAAATAATATGCTGTTGACGCCATCTTCTAATAAACAAAACTCAACTCACGGTACTGCCTTACATCAAACAAATCTGTGCGTGTTGATTAATAAGTAGGTACTAAGTACCTAGGTACTTAATGCATGGAAAACGCCACTTTTTTGTAGCAAGCATGTAATTATATATTAATTTAATTGTATATTTGTTGGACCATGACTCCCGAAAAAACGCAATGCAAATGCAAAACATGCAAATAAAATACGGCGAACTGGAAAACTTATCCTTTTTGGAAATCGTTTAATAAAAAAACATAGCCCTTACTAAGTACCATTTTCAACCAGAGGTAGGTAGGTCAGAAAAAACCTACTTACAGTTTTGATTATGATAAATGTGATTATAATATGGAAATAATAGCACCTTAGTATATTTTGTCACGTCAAAATTACAGTTTAGTATGAAAAAGCAAGGCAAGGGAATCTTTTTTGTCAATCTCATTTTATATCTTGATTTTGAAGTACGTATGCAATATTAAAATAGATAATAATTACTATGTGCAAAAAAGGTTTGCACATTAATACCGCAAAATCTGAGTGTCTACCTACTTATAATAATACACATTACATAAGGCTTTGTTCACACCGCCAACGCGGCGACCACGCGACACGCCCGCCGACGAAAATATCGCCCGACACGACACGAATTTGTATGAAAATAATTAAGTAGGTACCTTAGGTTCCCAGTAATATAGTCACCAGACCAACTAAACACAGTGTTGCGACCTACGCGACGCGACGTTATAAACTCAATTATGTTGCCTTTGTTTGTTGCGAAAAGATGCCATAGGTTAAAAATATTACCAATCTAAAAAAATAGGTACGATTGTCTTGTTAGGGGTCAACAGCTCTACCACTAAACATCTTAAGGGGCTGCGAGCTGTCAAACTCGAGCGTGAAACAGAAGATGTCCCGCAGCGGCGGAGACAAGAGCGCGGCACAGTGACTTCATATTTGTATTTTTATTAATTTTGGATGAATTATGTCAGGGAAATAAAAATACGCCAATTAATATCAGATTTTTTAAACAAGTTCTCAAGTTCAAGTATTTATAATACCCTACATTTTGATATACATTTTGTAAGAATAACTATTTCCGTTTAGACGTAATTTTCATTTTAAAAGACATGGAAGGGGTATGTTTGTCCAATCGTGTAACGGTTGCTAAATAGACACCCCAAGATTGCTGTACATTTTATTCAGACGTTTAATTTTAGTATTTAGTGCCGTAGCCTACATAGAAAAACTGTAACTCCGCGCACACCCGGCCTTAAGCAGTTTGGCAGAAATGGACATGTTATGCACCTTCATTAGTTGCACGGCATTTAGTCGGTCAACAATCGACTGTGTAACCAGGCCCTAACCTGATGTTTTTATATCGTCTTGTAATTTTACCTTTACTTGTATAAAGTAGTACATTGTAGGTATGTTTATCTATAAAAGCATGTATTTTTCTAGTCAGTTGTCGCTTCAAGTCACACCGATCAGAAGAACCATCTTTAATTTAAATAAAATTAATAAAATGTCCAGTTTAACGATTTTGTTTGTGATTATATTTATTAATGTTAGTGTATACTGTGATTCGAGTAAGTTGTTTTTAAAATATTTTTTTGGCAATTTGCCTGTAAAAAAATCTAAAATAAGCAGTAGGTACTTTTTCGGTTTAATTTTTTACACTAGTGTAAAAAATACCTACGTAATACCTATCAATCAATCAAGATATTGATAAACGTAGGATTCTAATTAAATAGTTTCCGTGGTATTTAATGATTAACAATCACGTTAAGTTAATCAGGATATGTCCGCGAACGTTTCTATTAATTGGAGTGCTCGAAAGAAGTCGTGTTTGTGAAGTTTTGTGCTCTTAGCAAGGGTTCCTTGCATAAATCAATGATGGCGTGGATCATTGAGTTATTTCGTTTAGGGGTTTGGGAGGGTTGTGTCTAGGTTAGGTTATCTTCGTATATATGTATGTATTCATAAGAAAACAGAGATTATATAACATCAGACTAGGCTGTACGCCCTAGTTGGCCTTTCCTTTCCCTTTAGGAAGATTTTTTTTTTTTAATTATAAAAGTACAAGCAACGAGAGTACGCTAGTAGTAGATACCTACTTCTTCGGTAAACAATGAGATTATGTATGTACACTATATTTTATGGGAAAATTAAAGTTATTCAGTGTGACCTCGAGCTTTGATGTTAGATTAATACTATAATCTATGTTATGGGTTCAATTTCCCGCCCCCTATTCTTTCTATTCTACTAGAGCTACCTATCGAAAGTAAAAAGTTTTTTTTGGAAATCTTTAATATTTAAATAAAAATCTACAACCACTCCGACTAAGTAGTCCAGAGTTTGGGATAGAACATAGAAATATGTAGACATTATATCACAATCGTTATCGACACTCGAAAAGAATTACCTTCCTCATTTCACCATTGGATAAACAGTACTCAAATCAAGACAATGCAGATTTCCGGTATAAGGAAAACGATATTTACTTTGTTGAAGAATGATACAGATATATTTAATAAGTACTAATTATTTTAACAGCCGTTTTTCTAATACAGCGAAGTTAAATGAAGCAATTCAAGCAATCTCATTGTCGGTATTTTTCTGTCTTCACACAGTTCTTGTGGATAAATAGAGGAACAGCCAGAGGCGTGATTCTGTCGTGACGCTAAATCTAAAGCTAAACCTAAACGAAATTATAAAGTTTATAATACTTTTTATAAAGGGATGTATTCACCGAAAGCATTCACTTTACAAATTAATTGTTTGTCGAGCATTCGTTGCTCAAAATATGATGGCAATGAGAATGTTTTTATGTTTGTCACCACTGGGGGCAATATGTAATACTTTTCCTGATTACCACCTAAATAATATATGGTGGCAACCAGAGGGCCTAGCTAAGATATGGACATAGATGATATATACAGGGTGTAACGTAAAGGCTATATGAAGCCGAAGGGAGGGTGTTCAGTATCGGTAACTGAACAACTTTTGTTCTACGACTTTTCGATTTTCGCGAATTTATTTTTTGACTTTACATACATTTCGTAGCGGTCAGCTGGTCGATTTGTATGAGACATTAATTTATTTTTATTTTTTATTCGAAAAGTCGTGGAACAAAAGTTGTTCAGTTACCGCTCCTGAACACCCTCCCTTCGGCTTCATATAGGTACCCTTTACGTTAAAGCCTGTAGATATAAACGATATACCTACGCTAGTAGATTAAGAAGAAGTATGGGATTAATATTTGCTTTTTCATAATGAAGCCGAACTAGACTCCAGTCTGGCACAAAACTGTGTTCAATGGAGGCTAAGGATAAGGAGGACCGACCCCAAATAAATGGGATCAAGGCCTAGGAGGATGATGATTAATATTTGCTTTTTCGTTCGCAAAACGTCAATCCCTTACATATATCTTGCTATTATATCTAAGTAGATACTAAAACAGAGTCATCGAAAGTCAAAGTCACTTGGGTACGAAGCTGGAATATACTATTTTTAATTATGATTATTTTTTGTTAAGTAATCCTAAAATTCCATTGTTTCTTGTATGTACTAAAATAGTTGATATCATTGTGTTGCCCCAGCCCCCCAAAATCCTTAACCTAAACGCAACTATCACTGTCAGTCAAAAGCAAGAGTGAGCGGGACGCCTCGCCTAGCCAGTGTTCAATTTAGGGTGTCGCACTCTAGAATCGCCACAATTTTTTTTTTGTTATAGCACCATCGGCATGCAAGAAGGACGATGAGCAGTGTCATACCAAGTCGGTAAATATTGCACTAGAGAAGTTCTTCAAAGGAAGCTCAACGTTCGGACTAGAGACTTCGGATCCACTTCACGTAGACGAAATAGTAGGAAACCTATCGATACTAAAATATAAGTTCAGTGACTGCAATCTTTTGGGATTCAAAAAATGCCAAATCCATCATGCAAAGTGAGTAAATAATATCGGTAAGGAAAGACAGACTAACAGCTTTCGTTAACTCTAGTATAATAGAAAGAACAATCAGAAAATATTTAAAAACTAACAAAAAACCGACTACAAAAAATTTAAGCAACTTTGATTAAATTGTTATAGCCTATGTCACTCCTACAATCAAAACGAACGTCACCTCATATGTTAAAATCCATCAAGCCGTTTAGGCTGCAGTGCGTGCCAAAGAATTAGACATACATACTCACATACCTAGTACCTATACAACATTCGAAAAATATAACCCTTCTTCTTGCGCGGGTAAAAATGTATGCGATTAGCATACTTATGCTTGTTCGTTATCAAACGTCAAACTAACAGTATTAGCGTTAACGAATGGTAGCTTGAAAACACGCGGATCGTAGCTAAAGCCCGAGAATCGGGTTGAGTGGCGCTTTGAGAGGCCTTTTTTTTTGACCCAGGTAAAACATGTAACCATGTACCACCACGCCCGGGAGAGCGTGTTGATTATGTCGGGCTCGCCGCCCTGAAGGGGCGGAATACCGACTAAACCTCCTGGGGTGTTGTCCATGTGGGTCCATCTCGTGTCATTGTTGCCGAGCCACGTGAACTGCGATACATCCGCGACCCGACTAGCGCCCCGAGCACTCCCCATTGTAGGCTGTAATAGCCCACAATGCCATAATCCATTCATCCATCACCTTCCTCCTCCCCGTCCGGCCCTCGAGCGACTCGGGCGCCGTACGGTTCACGGGCCCAGGCCCTTATTTAGGCGGCAGCACCTAGTACACTCCGGTACGCTGCTTTGAGAGAGGCCTACGTCCAGCAATAGTCTGATATGGCCCATATTGTGTTCTGCAATAAAATGTTAAAACAAACAAAAATATGTTGGTTTTTTTGCAGACTTGACTGGCCAAAGTCAAAGCTTCGTTTCAACGCAACATGTCCTAATGTGATAGTCAATGGAAAGTACGAAGTTAGTGGCCGTCTCATCATATTACCAGTGGAAGGAAAGGGGGACTTCATCATATATACTAGTAAGTTCTAAGTTGATTGGAGATAATTTTAATAACCTATTACATAAAGTAACATCAGAGTCACATTTCCTGTAAGTAATTAAAATTAGAAAATCTATGTACCAAACTTCCATCATTATTCATACAATTTATTAATAATACTCATTAAAAACCTCATTCGGTAAGTTATAAGATAGCACTTGTTTGTGATTTTTGCTTTTTCGGAAAAAAAACTTACAAGCTGAGCTTTTTGCAATTTACTTATCTTTGATATCTATTGAATATAAGAAAATAGTAAGTAAATACATGCACTATAGTACTATCAAAATAGTATATTATCGGAGAGCTATACATAGGGATAAGAATATTCTAAAAAATATAATAGAACTTTTTTTAAGTTGGGGGCGTCATTTGTCCTTAGTAGGATAGAACTTATTTTTTCGGGTGGTTTTAACCAAACCCATTTGTCAGAGTTATTCAGGCCGCCCATAGGCCTCTGACATGGCTTAACGACTACTGTCAAGCGATAACAACCGGGACCAACTGTTTAACGTGCTTTCCGAGGCATAGAGGGGTTCAGATGAAAGTGTCACCCATCCAGGTACTGACCTCGCCCAGCGTCGCTTAACTTGTACGATCGCTTTCAACGTGTACTCGCAACTTGACTACGAGCCCCTCAGTAGGAAGAACTTAGATGATACATTGTCTTATATTTTTTATCACAGAAAGATACGAGTTTAAATATGACGCTGATATAATCGAAGTTCAAGGCAAGGACGGCAAAACCCATATGCTGGTGAAGAAATACAAAATCGAAGCGGATCCCCAGGAGAAAATGACGTTTGAATTTAAAAACTTGGTCAATGGCCAGAAGGATTTGGGTAATTACAACTTTAATACTAGCTGTACCCGCGACATCGTTTGCATAGAACTTGTTACCTATGCAAACCTATGTGCTGCCTAGATATTTGAGGTATCTCCTAGTGGTCCCATTAAATTCCTTCCAGTATTTTTGCTCGATGTCTAATCATCGACAAAAAATATCCAATGTACAGACACAACTTTTTTTGTCTTATTATAAGTATAGATAACATCTACATCTCATAAATAAAAATAAATAATTTAGGGATTTGATGCTCTTCATTTTGTTAATAAGAATTCTAGATAGGTATTAAACACGTCACATAATGCTATTAAATGTTAATAAATATTAAACATGTTAATAATGCTATTAAACATGTTACAAGGTTAATTCACTTTAAGTGATTTTTTTCAATATATTCCGAAATATAAAGTTCGCTGTTCGTTTTCTGATGTCTTCATCGGAAAACCTCTTGAGTGATAAAAAAATATCTAAGAAAGTAAACGAATTTTATATTTCGGAATGTCTTGAAAAATTCACTTACCTTAATAGGTAGGTAAGTGAATTAACCTTGTATTAATATACAAGGTCAGTTGACCTTGCCAAGAGATATGAAAGAGATTTTTACAAAATGTTATAACATTAATTTACTATTGTGTAATTTAACACTACCTATATAAGTTCTGTTAATGTCTTTCAATGTCCTGACTTCATAAAGGGGATGTGAATAAAAGAGTATGTGACTTGAACTGTATATTGTATAACTGAATATTGTACACACTATATGACAGTAGTGATGGTTGGACAATACCGGTCGGGACGCGTGACGGGAAGTGACTGGCGGGCGAGCCCATGCGTCGCGAGCGCCGCTAACCCTTATTACCCGACAACTCTATTTTAACACTTTTTTGTTGTTTTTCAGCTGATGCCGTACATAAATTTGCCAATGAAAACTGGAAGGAAGTAGCCGAATTTGTTCAAGAGCCCGTCGTGTCAGCATTTACAAAGAAATTAGTTGGAAACCTTAACAAGTTTCTCAAAGTTGTCCCGATTGATGAATTATTTGTGTAATTGACTTGAAATTTATGTTCCTAAATAATGCTAGTTTTAATATAATTATAATAATTGCTGCATGAAATAAACGATGACTTTTGTATGTGTAGATAAGAAGTTTTTATGTTAATAATATAATTTCGCAAAAAACGCGTGAAAAACTATTTTAGTACGAGGATAAGAATATTTTGTTTTTTGCCACAAGTATTTGATGTGCTTTGATTAAATAAAGGCATTCTTATTAATTATTGGGGTTCCACAGACTAGAACCGATGGCGAGATTCTGTCGTATTTGTAATAGTTTTAATTTTCACACATAGATGATATAGTACAGTAATGTGTATCTTTATCGTTTAACGCATTCACTGCCGGTACTTTTCCTTAAGACTTTCGCCAGGTGCCACACTTTCCTATATGCCTCAAACTGAACTCACAGACGCGTTCAAGACACTGGATGAAAGTAACGATAACGCATATAGCCTGACACATACACGTGCCGTCTGCACGCGGCCTGCGGCTTGCGGCCAGTTGCACCGCATGCCCCGACCCCTTTTTCTCGCGTCGTTGACGGCCAGTAGGTAGCGATCTGAGGCCTAAACCGCAGATCACTACCGAAAACTAGCAGAAAAGAGGGCCGGGGTATGCGATTCAACTGGCCGCAGGCCGCCCGTGTATGTGTCAGGCTGTTATGCGTTGCCGTCAGTGACACTTGGGAAAATATTTCAGTAATGTATCGAGTCCACTTGTCAAAGTTCAATAGTGAACTTCGCGGTTGATTCTACATTTCACAAACTTTATATAACAGTATACTCGTACTGTTTTTAGTTACAATTTATGGATTTAGATGTTTAAGGCTTTTTATATGTCAATACGAAACGTCTCGCCAACATAGCATCTAGAAAGTACCGAAACGACGATAATAAAATATAAATAACCATTATTAGGCTTATACCAACTGGGAATAATTAAAATGACACATTTTTAAAATCTTTAAATTTCAAAACATTTATTCATGACCGAATAATGCAAACTTTCAAAACATTTGAATAAAAATCAAACAATTAATGATCTTCACCTCGTACCTGAGTATACAAGGCTTAATATAGATGATATCAAAATCTTCTAAAAAAGCACTATACCTAAGTTTATTAGTAATCGCGAAATCATTACATAAGATAAGGTTTTTGTTACGACCGTCTGTCTAGCCAATGTTTGGTATCCATGAGTATTTTTTTAAAATGTATTTTATTCGTAATAAACTGTTTCAATTTTTTATTTCACATACTCATCAAAAACAGTGTATAAAAGCAGTAGATATTAAACATTAAAAACTCAGTTGGATCTTGAAACTAAAGGAAGTCAGAAGAACCTTGATTAAATAAATGTTATAAAATGTTTCATTGGAACATTTTGTTATATGTGACGCTGTTTATTGGTGTATACTGTGATACCGGTAAATGGAATTTAAAATTTCACACTTTTTCATGAAAGAAATTGTGAAAATTTGTTTCTTCTGCTATTTCATTTAATTACGTAGATACTTAATTATATATCTCATTCAATAAAGTGTTAAAATATTATAATTAATACACAATGCAATGTAAATCCTGTTAAAAAAGTAGAATCGTCAATATGTGGTACTGAATCTGGAGCAGCTATTGAATTCCACCTCATTTCAGATAACATAATAGTGCCATGCAAAAAGGATGACGAGCACTGTCATAACAAGTCAGCTAATATTGCTCTACCGAAGTTCTTCGAAGGGATTCCGGCATTAGGAATAGAACCTTCGGATCCAGTTCACGTTGACGAAATCATAGGCGACCTGTCGATACTGAAATATAAGTTCATTGACTGCAGTTTTACAGGATTTAAAAATTGCGAAGTACACCATGTGAAGTAAGTAATGTCGAATCTCTTGAATTACATAAGTTTCATAAACAATATCTAAAAAAAATAAACAGTCAGCCTTGGACCCACTGAAACTGTTGATTAAATAATAAAAATTCAATCACTAATGCAATGAGACTACGGTGAAAAGAAATTACACATGAACACAAGAGTGGATCAAAGTAGTAATTCTATCGGGCAAACATCTCATGAGAAGCCAAGTAATGCCAGGAACATAGGTACTTAGTATACCTACATACTTATATTCCTCTGTCTGAGTCAGTGTTGGTCAAACGCAAGTCCGTTGTAGTATATGACTATACTGTACTAGCAAAAGAAAGAAGCCCAATATTAAATGACTGATCATGATGAAGCTAATTCTTATTTTTCAGACTTGACTGGAACAAATCCAAGCTTCGTTTCAACTTAACATGTCCGAATGTGATTGTATCTGGCAAATACGAGATCAGCGGCCGCCTCATCATACTACCAGTAGAAGGAAATGGAGATTTCAGAATTCATACTAGTGAGTGTTTTAGATAGTTTATTCATGTGTGCCCCATTAAGTTCATTATCTTCATCATTTATCAAGCTAACAACTGGAAAATCCAGCCTAAAGGCATACACAGTCTGTGGGTTTCAAGGCCTGAGTGAATAGGTGGGTGTGTTTCTTCTTTAATTTCATTTTTACTTACCATCTTCAGATTGAACTCAAATTGATTAGACTTCATCCATGCATTCTTGAAATGGAGGAGCACACACCCTATAATTTATTTTAAAATCTATAGGTATCAAACAATGCATTTGCTTCGGTGAATCATTGCGATATACAAGTTAGATATTTTGGTGCATCCCTAAGTACTAATGTCAAGTTGTTCACATTACAGAAACTTACGAATTTGGATATGATATGGATATAAAAGAAATCCAGGGCAAGGACGGTAAAACTTACATGATGGTCAAGAAATATAAAGTCGATGCGGATCCCCAGGAGAAAATCACATATGACTTTAAAAACTTGTTCAACGGGCAAGAGGATTTAGGTAATCTTTTTATTTAATTATTATTTGTAACTAATCAGTTTTAGCCTATGGTTATATCTGTGTACGTAATTTATTAGGTAGGAAGTACACTAAAAAATCTAGAGACCCTAATGAATAGTCGCAAAGTTTACAAGTTTTGGAAATAATGCATGATTCAATATACCAGCGTGTTAATTAAGCATCCCATAATCTACACAGTAATAATACAATGCGAAAATGTTCCAGAATATTTAAAAAAAAATTATATCATGTTTTCATACAAACTACGCCATAATATCCATATGAATGTGTGAAATCTTGTTTTGAATTTCTTAAAATGTCACGACATTTGAATATCATAAATACCATAAATCCATTAAAAATCTACCCATCAGATACACAACCAAAGACGATATTGATAATGTATTTTTTCGTTTCTAGCGAATGCTGTATTAACATTTGCAAATCAAAACTGGAAGGAAGTCGCCGATTTTGTTCAAGAGCCCGTCGTGTCAGCGTTCATGAAGAAATTGGTTGCGAACCTCAACAAGTGTCTCAAAAAGGTCTCTGTAGATAAACTGTTCTTGCCTTAAGGCTTCGTATGCGCGGATTTACAGTTTTTCTATCAAAGCTAAACGGCTCTAACTACTAAAATTAAACGTCTGAAAAATATATATAGCAATTTTGGGGTGACTATTTAGGGACTGATGAATACCTACATAAACATACCATGTTTGCGATTTTTTTCTATCGAGCAAAGTTTGTCCAATCGTGTATCGGTATTCATCAGTTCATGTTTCTTATTCAGTTGTTCATGTCTGTTAAAACGAAAATTATGTCTAAACCGAAATAGTTATTCATACAAAATATATATCAAAATGTAGGGAAATGTAAATAAATAGGAGAGCTTGTTTAAAAAAATCTGACTTTTATTGGCGTATTTTTATTTCCCTGCCAAAATTCGTCCAAAATTAATAAAAAACACAAATATGGAGTCATTGTGCCGTGCTCTTCACTCCGCCGAGTTTGACAGCTGGTAGCCCCTTAACCTTCAATGTTTGTTATTCACGTAAAATAATACTATCCTGTTTTCTAAAATAAACGTTTAATAGCTTCAAGTGCACGCACATGGAATAAACATATTTTAATAAATACGGTCCAACACAGAGAAAGGTATACGGAGAGATATTCCACACACACCAGCACGATCTGCACGCGGCTTGCGGGCTGCGGCCAGTTGAAACGCATGCCCAGCCCCATTTTCTCCGCAATCCGCTACCTACTGGACGTTAACGACGGGAGAAAATGGGGTGGGGCATGCGTTTCAACTGGCCGAAAGCCGGGTACAGGCCGCCTGTGTGTGTGTCAGGCTTTAAGGTTGAGATTTTCTCCAAAAGTACTTTTTTTGAAAATTCTTTACAATTACATCGTGTGTATTTTAAACTATCTACTAGTAAAAGAGGTTTTTAGAATCGGTCAAGTAGTTACTGAGAAAATCTCGACCTTATTGAGACCATCTTTATACTTTTCTCTGTATTCGACTGTAGGTATAGTCGGTATTGCGTCGAGTGTTACCTACATATGAAACATTTTACAGAGTATTAATTACTTAATACTCTGTAAAATTGCATTGGCTGATGTGTTTTTCGATACTACCTTATACATGAATAAAAAGTTGATGTTCTTTGGAAAAAAATTATTAATCCTCTCCGCCGCCACCACTGCATATTGTCAAGGTTTATTTGAATGTGTAACAAACCTTGATCTTGTTGACTGACGTTTATTTAAATCGTAGTTTACCGAAATCAAATTCAAATAAAAACTCTCCAAAATCTACGGAAATACCACCAGGCGGAAAGGACAACTAGCTATAAACTCATATCAAAACTATTCATAAGATCTATTTAAATTACTACGTCGTGGTCAGTTGAACTTTGGCGGTCTTTAGAACTATACACTAAACCTAGTAACATGGCTGATTTCAACATACAGGTAATCAATTGTAAAGCTACAGCTACAGCGATCAGTTGAAACGCATGCCCCACCTCATTTTCTGCCGTCATTGGCTACTGGACGTAAATGGCAGGTCTTAGATCGCTACCTACTGGACGTTGAAATGCCCAGAAAATGAGGCGGGGCATGCGTTTCAACTGATGTGTGGAGGGCATAAAGAGCGGAATATAATGTTAAGTGCCGCTTGGGAGGCTTACATCTAGCAGTGTATTGATGCGGGTTGATCATGTTGTTTTAATTTATTTGGAGAAAAATACTTAAACGTAAATTCGCAAACAGAATGGTGGATTTTGTACTATGTATATTATAATTCTCTTCATTGAGGAAGTTGTCACATATTAAAACCGCTGGAGCAAACTTGTATTTTTTTTTTATATGAACTCAGGGTCCGTCTGTTATAATTCAGCTATCTTCACAGTCTTACGACTATAATTCATTCGGAGATAGGTACCGGTTTGGTAAGGTCAATAATCAAGGTTGTCCAGCGAGAAATAAGGACACTACAATTGTTTTAATAACCGTGTTGTCTAAATAATTGTTGAAGTACCAAGAATGACACGTGGCGTAATATATAAACTGTGCAGATGGAAAGATAAACTAACGGATTTCGTGGAACATCTACAATTAGTTGAAATACTTTCCGTCTCGTTCTTTACTATGGTTGTATAAAGAGATATCATGTCAGTAATAACACTTTTTCAGAAACTATAAGGCAGAAAATTGCTCTACATATTTTTCTACTAGGTTAGGTAAATCTGCACGCCTGAGGGGCAAGGGGCATGGTGTAATCCACTTTAAAATAGAGTTAGAGAGCCTTGAAAGGCAACGACTCGATGATTTGACGATATTCAAGCCTGGGAAGCAGTGAAAACAACGAATGGACAGCAACAGCAGGTAACGAAATTTAAGTTAAGCTTATTTCCCAATAGTGGTACAGTAATTGCGAATATGATCAAGCTAATGAGGTGTGGAGTGAGCTAAATAAAATGTAGGCAAATACACTTTTACAATTATGTGTAATTGATTAATCAACAAACAAAACGAATCATTTTATTTATTAGGAAAATTTAAAAAAATGGTATAGTTATTTATTATGATTATTTGCGTACCATTCATTTGTTGATTTAGTAGGGTAATGGAATATTTTAGCAACACCGTCCAATGCCAAGGTGCAGGTTCAAGCAAACATTGCTTAATTGGAATATTTATGACTTAGACGAAAAACATAAACCGGTTTAATGAATGATTGACATTTCCTGGATTTTCGTGGTAAGAATTTTATACTTACAACATTATTTCCATCACTAAATACATATTCAATGGACATACAATTTTATGGAACAAATTTCAATAATTAGGGCTGTTTCGACTAGAATAAGGGGTATATAATGTCAATTGTTGAAAAAGCGTACCGCGTTCGTCGTCTCGAGAGGACGTAAATACTACAAGTCTCCTCGTATACGATAGACGTTTTCTTTCTATACTATCATTGTGCTGTAGACCTATTGAATACGGGTTTCTGTTAACTTTATCATTAGCAGGGGCTGGAAAAGCGTACCGTAATCGTCGCCGCGCGGGGACGTACTGCATACGGTTTTTCAGGTGTTTAGGCTCTTAGAAAAGCGTACCGAACTCGTCTCTCCTCGGGGGACGTACAGAATACGGGAAGCCATATACGCTTCCCGTAAGGGTAGGCAGAGACGATGAACTTCCATCTGTTGCAACCCTGGCAAACAGCCCTTGCCTCCTCCACATTCATCAATCTCTTCATGCATGCTCGTCGGTTTGTAGTAGACCGTCATCATCATCAGTCTATTTATATTGCCCCACTGCTCGGGCACAGACCTTCCCTTACATCGAGGAAGCTGGGGCCATGATCCACCACGCGGGCCCACTGCTGATTGGCAGATTTCACATGCCTTAGATTTTTTTCTTCTTCTAGGGCATGCAGGTTTCATCACGATGTTTTCCTTCACCGTTTTGAGAGCACTCGGTAAATGTACGTAAGTTTTTCCGTCGAAAAAAACGAGGAGAACTCTTTGGTACATGGCTGCTCTAGCTGGGAATCGAACCTGGGACCTCCGTCTGTTGACCCAACCACTGACCCACCGTGCTCTCAGCGTAGACCGTACTTGACCCTTTTTCAAGACGTCGCCATATTTTTGGTAAACCGGTGTACAGCCATGTAAAACCAAAGGCATGGGTATCACTCACCACCCAAGTTCACCACTATTGTCTGTTGATTAAAAATAGACTGATTGTGATTATGATGATGATAGTTTTCACAGTCAGCAGTATTTGAAGTACAATTTCAAGTCCGAAAAAAGAGACGTGCACAACAAGAACGGGTTTAGGTATACATCTATTTAATTAATTCACTAATATACAGAACATTGAGTAAAAACACAAGGACATAAACTATGGATGTTTCCATGACGAGACGATATTATGCTTCGATAGTAGGTACCTATAAAAAAAACTAGCAGTAGACAGACCAATTAAAATTATGATAAAAAAGAAACGAAAAGGAAATATGAGTAATGTATAAAAACGTAAATAATCCGGAACAAATTGACTTAAAAAATAAGCCACTAAAAATAAAAACCTAAGTAGTTAATTTAATACTAAAACTTTAAACTCAAATATTTATCATATTCATAGTACTTACCAATACCTGCTCGTACCTTGCCTTCCGTCCTTCGTCCGTCCGTCCGTCCGTCCGTCCGTCCGTCCGTCCGTCCGTCCGTCCGTCCGTCCGTCCGTCCGTCCGTCCGTCCGTCCGTCCGTCCGTCCGTCCGTCCGTCAGTCCGTCAGTCCGTTCGTCCGTCCGTCTGAAGACCTATATCTCAGAAACGCATGGATGTATCAAGTTGAAATTAATACCAAATACTATGATCAATTAACGATTAGCTACTAATCAGTAGTATGTCGATGTAAGGACATAATATTTTGATAATGGCAAAGATAAGTTGGTCTCTAAGTCTAGTTTATCTTTTCGTTAGTTAGAGCAAAGCCACGGGGTTAAGTTGCATTGCACGGAAGCCTCGATGCGCGAGTCCGACGCGCACTTGGCCGGTTTTGGTATTATTAGCTACAAATGGTTTATCGGCAAAGTATTTTGACCCCATAGCAACACTAACAAGTTTTAATTTTTTTTGTGGACTTGTATATGAATAATTAACAACGTCTTATTTCGAACATAAGTAAAACTAGTTTCGTGTGAAGCACGCTATATAAATACATGGTCATATAAACGTACGGCTTTGTTCATATCCTTATAAATGTCGATGGTTATTTGACTCGAGCGGTTGAGTTTGTGTTAATTTTTGAACTTTTGATTTTATAAAGTCAAAATGTGCGATAAGTTCGTTGTAGTGGCGTGTTTGTTCGCATTTGCTGTTATAACGGATGGTGCCATAGGTTTGTTATTTTTCTATCATTATTTATCACTAAGGATGTTTTAAAAACGAGTGTAACGTGAATGGCTAGGGAAGAACCAATTTAAATATAGTAAATATTAAGGTATAGTAATTAATATCTAAGTAGACAAATGCAATACTTTTTTTTTACTTCTGTTACTTATTATCAAAGTCATTAGTTTAGTTTAGGTTTTTTAAATATTGAATGTTTCTTTTTTTATTTATATTGTGCCTTTTTGAAATAAAAACGTTTTAATAAGATCTACTAATTATCAAAGTATTTCATTATTTTTTGGCAATCTTATTATCTTTTTGGCTTCTCTTTCACAACACCCGAAATGGGTAAAGTTGTATGATACTTTTAAACTATATAACTATTTTTATTGTACCTACTACACTTATTGTGGTTAATGAATTGAAATGAATCTAAAATCGTGTAAATCGGCCGCGCGCAGTCGTAGTGAATCCCATACCAGTCGGTCAGTCCTTAGTCGCTTAGTCCAATGCAGGGTAATAGTGTTCTGTGGTCCAATGTATCGAATTCGCACAATCAGTAATAACAATTGGGGTTCTCTTGAAAATGGCGGTAAACGTCGGTTGCAAAATTATTTGATAATTTTCAGTTTAATGTCTACAGTGTGTGTTTTGTGTTTAATATCACGTTGGATTATTCAGAAAATGTTCGCGAATGACAGTATGGTGAATTTATTGGATAATTTGAGCAAGATCTGAAGTTTCAAGCTTTTATCAAGAGTCTCGCTACAACAGCTACTCGAGGAGCTGCTTTGTCCAGAGTGATGACGCTACGGCGTCTCCTCTGGATGAAGACATGAAGACGCAGCTACCCAGGGTGAAGACGCTACTGCGACTCCTCTGGAGGAAGATAGAAGACTATTATATATTGAATTTTCTGTAACAGTCCATTAATAAGATAAATAACAATTGTTATTAGTTTAAAAGATGACAGATTTTGCCACTTTTTCTCCTCAGCGTTGGCACCTTTTCCTTGCAAAGTGGTGTAAAAGTAAATTCAAAAAAATGTTGACGTGCAACAATGTACACAACGTGTTTACTTGTATTAAAGAGATTTGACTTTGACACGCACTGTGGCTGTGCGCGGCCAATATATGACACGGGTGCATCTGACGATTATCTTTGATGTTTAAACCAAATAAGCCACTACTTTGACTAATATTGTTGAAGTCTGCAATTAGACCGTTAGTTTCGACCGATTTGGACGGTCTTTTTCAAGGTGAGCGCGCCACAAGTTATGTCGGAACGCGCCCAGAGGGCGCTGATCCGCAGTGCGCGAAGAAACGTCACCGGCGACGCGAGCGTGGCGCGCTCACCTTGAAAAAGACCGTCGAAATCGGTCGAAACTGTCGGTCTAATTGCAGACTTCAACAATATAAGTGAGTGATATCCGTTTAAATATAATAATTTGTAGTAATGGCTCACTCCTAGTTTTAATTCTAAAATTACTATGACTAAATTGGGCCAACTTTTTCCAGCTCCTTTCATCACAAAATGCAGATCTGATGACCCAAAATGCGCCAGACAGTCCACCCAAGTGGCCATTCCGATCCTCGCTGCTGGCGCACCAGAGCTAGGTGTAGAAGTTATGGATCCCGTCTTCTTCAAAGACATGGATGTCAGCACCAGTGACCTGAAGTTTCTACTGAGCGACATAACTATAGTTGGACTGAAGAACTGTGAAGCTAAGAAGTTACAGTAAGTACCTACTAAATAATAGAAAATTTATTTAATATTTACTTTAAATAATAAAAAGAAATAACAATAAAATTACTAAAATCTAACAATAAAACCATAGAAAATTTAAAAGACATCTCCTCTTGCAACTACTTGGTACATTTATGTATCACTAGTTTTTAAAGAAAATTAAGTGGAGGGATGCTAGATACGATGAGTTTGGAATTCCGTCGTCTCTGTCCATGGGAGGGGTGTGAGTTCATGTACAGTCGAAGACAGACATAAGTATGCAGGGGGCCTCAATAAGGTTGATATTTTCTCAAGAAACTCTGGACCGATTTTAATAATTATTTTAGGTACAGTTACATAGTTTTAACTTTTATCTTTCTAACAGTGAAAGAATTTTTATAATCCGTCAAGTAGTTTTTCAGAAAATCTCAACATTAAAAACTCTCCTGTACCTACATCTTTCTTTGTCTTCGACCGTACGGTGGAACACAGAGAAAGGTGTACAGGAGAGTTTTTAAGGTTGAGATTTTCTCAAAAACAACTTGACCTATTGCAAAAATTCTTTCATTGTTTGATAGATAAAAGTTAAAACTATGTAACTGTAGAAGAATTATTAAATTCGTTCCAGTAGTTTTTGAGAAAATCTCAACCTTATTGAGGCCCCCTGTATACTTATCTCTGTCTTCGACTATACACGTATTGTGTGTTTTGTATGTGAATGAAATTACAAATGTTTTCAAATTACCAATTTTCTCATCAACCACTCCAACTTCTTAGCTAAAAGCAATACGTTTTATTATTTCCACGGATAATTAAGGACTCATGATTTTCCTTTAACCGTCATTCGTCCTTCTTTTGTTTTGTTTTTGGCAGTATAGGTAGATAAGTTTGTTATTCATTAATAATTTAGGGTTCAACTTAGTTTTGCAATGAGACCCTAATTTAATTCCAACTAGTTTTTAAATATTTATTTAGATGTGGATCATCTTCAGTACAATAATGCGGCTAACCAAACCTTGCAACTGAAACTGTTTGAAAAAGTAAAAAAAATCTAAATGCACATTCACGATCATTTTGCGTTAATTCATTGTCACTTTAAACTTTTTAATGCATGTATGTATACTTAATTTATTAATTAGGAAGAATGTCTAATTATTCATTATATTAAGATTCAGGTTTAGTCTATCATGTGACCTTCGCTCCGGGTCCTACCTGGTGCAAAGACTGGCAGTAGCTGTACAGCGCGGCGACAACGACGCGAGCGTTATGGGCACCTTTGCACCAGGTACGACAAGGAGCGGATTATTCAATTGACGAAGTTTATACGGATAGGTACTAAGAGGTTTCATTGACATTTGTAATTTTAACATTATAACTAAAATACCGAATTATGTTTATCATGAACGTATACCTACATTTATTTATGCACATCACTGGTATTTGTTTAACAAGATGGTCACAAAAACGTGAGAAACTGTTTGCATCTCCGATTGTCCTATTGAACAACATTGTTGGGTGCTAAGTAATTACTTATTAGTAGTTACCGTCTTGTATGCAATTAAAAAAACTTCATTATTATCATTATGTTACGTAGGTACAGGAAACAAGTCTTAGTATATTTGTAAATTCATTCCAGTTCCTCATAAAACATAGATTTACGTAGTACGTAAACTTGACAAAAAAACTATAAAACATGTTTTATTTTTTAATAATGTTACTGGCATCCTGGTGTTTATCTTCTATCTATACATATATTTAGTAGATCGCTGATGGTCCAAACTCTGTACTGAATATTAGCACTAAAAAAACTTTTTTTAACCACTTTACTTCCTACAAATGATTAGATGATATTAATCTTTTCGTAAATATTTAATAGACGTAAATTTTTATATCTAACAGTTTAAATACCCAAATATGTCGCTGCAAATAGTTTAATGATATTTATTAATGTTATTATTATCTGAAAACTTCATAGACAACATACCTACCTTAGGTATCAAAAATTAAATTAAGTAGATAGTTTAATGCATAGATAGGTATGGTAGGTACTAATTTAATTTCAGACCAAAGCTCTTATGTACTTTAAAAATGAATTTAAATATGTAATACTTATCAAAAATCAACTTACGTGAATACATCTTCCAAATAAATAAAAATTAAATTTAAACTACAAAAAAAATATATATATAAAAATCTGCGCCAAATCCGCCTTTAATTGGCAAAGTGCCCTAAAATACTTAACAAATATATCTAATCTATTCCTCTGATTTGATTACAGACGTGACGTAGCACAATCAAAGATATTCGTAAAAATGGTATGTACTGTCACCTTGGATGGACATTACGACGTAAGTGGAAGAATACTCATCCTACCCATTGAGGGAAACGGGAAGATACACGTCGTTCTCAGTAAGTATTGAGGTAACCTATATCAGACGGAATTATTCGCAGCACTTATAGAAATAGGCAATCTTATGTGGGTTTTGGTAGATACATTGAATTACTAATCATAATTCAAATTTTAATGACATGTAAATGAAATATTTACCAAATAAATCTATGTTAAGAGCAAAAACATCGATGTTTTATCATCGTGTTTTCTCAATATCGAAAATGACGGCCCAAATGACGTCATGCCACACAGATAATCATGGCGGATGGTGTTTTAAAGGCCTCAAAAAATTATGTAATTTTATGTACGGTGTAATGGAACGATTACCTATTAACTATTTAAGACCGATTTTTTTTTGGGTCAACTAGCCTATTAATGTTCAAGAGGCCGAATTTATCGCAATTAGCACAGAGCGATATATGGGATGCTTCAAGAGAAATGTGAATAGAGGCCAACAAGGTCGACAGCGAATCAACAACCCCTCTGCAGGTGTCTCGAGGCCACGATGACCGCTTACCATCAGGTGGCTCGTCTGCTAGTACATCTGTTTAGTCTAGCTAGTAGTGTAGGTAGTAGTCGACATTATTTTCTTATTTTAAACATACACCTTAGATTTTGTTGACGGCATCTCCTGCAATAGTTATTTCAAGTAGTAAAATCATCCATATCACCATCATCATCCACTGGTTCCTCCTATGCACCATTTAACCGATATCTTCGATTCTTCTCATTCACTGTATGGACGAGTAGACTAACCTCCAATGTAGACGAAATGGCTATATATTTCCTTAATTAAAAGACTGATTGCATACGAATATTTGATCTTGAAATTAAATGCTTTGAATTCTGAGTATAGGTGTGAAGGCAAACCGGTCACATTTGTTTTGCTTTTTTATGCTTCTAGAGGTGTTTACTCTGCCTTGAACGGGGTTATTTCCTTAATATTCGTTGTTCAATGTTTACTGGGTAACTCTGTGGTTGATATAGTGAACTCAGGGTGCGGAAGACCCAAGTTCTATCCCTGACATAAAATAGATTGTTGATTATTTACTCGAACTTTGTCTTCTCTTGCTTGGTCCTTTTGAATGGGGTTTGTCTGAAAGATATCGCATTCATAAGCTGCGATTTCATCATGACCATACCGTATCGGTCCACTGCTGGATAATAGGTATCTCCCAAGGCACGCCACTCAACCCGATTCTCGGTTTTTTGCATCTAGTCTCTACCAGCTACCTTACCCATGGCATCCCCCCATTTCATTGCGTGCCATTCCACGTTAAGTTTACCCGTTTAAAAATTATAATATTAAACATCTGTATACGTGCAGTTCCTGATACAGATCTATCTTCCATTTTGTTTTTGGGTAAAGAAGACTTTATTCTATTATTTTCAGAGAAAGTACACTTGAACATTGAAGCTGACATGGGTGAGAAAGTCAAAAATGACATTAAATACTGGGACATAAAGGGTTGGCGGCACACATATGAACTGAAAGACAACGCCGAACTACATTTGGACAACCTTTTCGGTGGAAATGTGGAACTAGGTTTGTATCCCTATTATCCGCAACACAATATGTTTTGTACATCTTTTAGTTGTAGGAGATTTGGATATATACCCATGGCTGCCAACTGAGTAGTCGTTGCTAGATTTTTGTAAGTGTCATTCTCTAGAACTAGTCTGCATCGGTTTATAAACATTGACAATTATCGAATTTGATGAAACAATTATTTGAAGAATGTCATTGCTTCATCAGTACTTCGACCAACTATCTATAATTTATGTGACAACTATCTGTAATGATAATATGCTTTTAGATCATCATATACTACTCCTAATTGTCTCTCTGCAACAGTTATATCTTCTACAGTACTTCTAACAGCTTCCTTTCCACCAGGTCGTGCCATCAACGCCTTATTCACCACCAATGCCAACGACGTAGTCAATGAGGTCGGTCCGCCCATCATCAAGACTATCATAGCGAGGGTTGTCAAGAATGTGAACAGATTCTTCCACAGAGTACCAGCAGAAGAGTTATCGATAGATTAAAGTTCCTATGTTATAGATTGTTGTTCCTTAAATAAATATTTTGAATAGTATTGTGTCATATTTTATCCGAAATGATAGGATATCCTAATTCTTACATACTATGATACTTAAGGTTGTTACGTGGCCTCATAATAATTGAAAAAAATGGTCTGAAGGATACAGGTATTCGTATCAGAAACATAAAATTATACAATAAAAGAAAATAGTTGCATTTATGAATTAGGAAGTCGAAGATCTTGAAATTTTTCCATACTTTGCTGATTTTTTCAGGCTCTATAAATTCTTAATAATACAACTAAGACGAGAGAGGAGGATTTACCCAGCAGTGGAACACAGTATAGTAAGTATAATATGTTATTACAACGAGTATTGAAAACAATATTGTAACAATTTTTTTTGACACAAATGCACTACTTAACTGCATTTAACGACACAGTAAATAGTATTCATTCCATAAAACTGTCATCGACGCCCGAACACTGCGTTGGCATCCTAATAAACCGTTAAAGAACAATTATTTAGGATCACACGCAACCAAAAAGGAACCAAAGGCATTAAAAATGTCATCGCAGTCGGTGGGAATCTGAAACATATGGTTGGAAATGACATTTTCGTTTATTTAAAGACAAAGAGGAGTGATTGGTAGAGACTAGGTACCTATATAACTTAGACATTAATAAGTAATAAGACATCATACTGTTGGTTGAAACTATTTTGTCAATTAAGCCTAATACAGGCAAGATAGAGGGGAAGAGGTGGGTTGACAAGAAGGAGAAAATAGTGACCCCGCAACATATTAAGGAAGTGCAATAGACATCGATAGCAAACGTCGAAAAGCTGTTCCATCTGGCTCAGCAGTCATCACAGAGAGAGATATAGGATACGGAGCTGACGACCAACCTTCAGTAGTGCAAAGGCACAGTAGGAAGATGCTAGTTATAAGAAATATTGATTCCCGAAAATTAACTAATAGAGTTTAGTTAATTTTACTAGGTAAGTATACTACTTAATTAAAGGATGCCTAACTAGTAGGAAAAGGTGAATTGATTATGATTTAGGTAGGTAAATACAAGTCACTAAGGTATTCAAGTGTTTTAAATTCTTCGTCCCTCTTAACAGAGGTAAATCGAAAAGGAATTTCGCTGAGTCAGCATCAGCTATTATACCTGCATAGTTCGAGCAGATACGATCAGAAGTTCATCGTATATTTGTCAAAATAGATCATCGGAGTCGATTACTGTCGATTGGCCACTGACAAAAAAGATTGTCTATATCAAGACAATAAAAACAATATAAAAGTCTTAAATAAAATAATAGTTGTCGGTGTAATAAATAAGGACATTTAGAGTAACATTAGTAAGTATATGTATAAATCAAACCAAGTGTAATTTATTTGCACACATAAAAGTACATTGGTTGCACATGCACACATAAAATAATTAATATCTAATAATAGTATACACACTTTAATTAATCCGTTCCTCCAGGCAGCCATTTTTGTCGAGGTAAAAATATTCTTTATAATTATCTTGTTTGTTTATTCTGATAGCTGTGACAATCCGTGTATCATGTATAATGATAAATGTAAAGTATTTGATATTAATAAAACATAGCATAATGCATATTGGTACCTTTTAAAAACATGTCTCTCACATACATTACCATAATATACGACATGAACCCCTACAAATCCCAAAATTACGAAAACCGAATTAACCGGGGCGTTACTAACTACCAATCAATAACAAACCGATTTATCCCCTTAGGGGTCACGATATCGTTGAAAAAATCTCTGTCGGTTTCAGAGTGTGGTCTGACTAACAGCGGTTGTCCCGCGGAGTAATTAATGTAAGTTTGTGTTGGGCCATAATAATGGCGTTGTGAAAAAGATCTAATAGATATGTCTACAAGTATTCTTCTTTCACTTGCAAAGTGGTATTCCGTGAAAAAAAATATATAACTTACAAACATGAATCTGAATCTCTTAAATGACTGCAAATATCAGATGTTACTCATACTTTTCGAGATCCATCAAACTATTTATAAAATATGGATGATTCTCATACTCATTTATTCGGCCTTAGGTAGGTACACTATGGAACACTTGGTTACGTCACGTTTCTTACATATTGTATGTTTGTACACATTGATTAATTATATTTCAAATCGCATGTCTGGGTGATGTGAGCGCAAAGAGCAGCACAGTAACACTGTTCTTAAACCTAGTTCATAATATATGAATTTAAATGTGCAATTGTCACAATTGTAAGTTTCACCTAGTTTATACACTATAATAGCAGCTGTAAAGAGGCTGACGCAGTAGGTGCTCGTTGCACCTTAGAATACTTGATATTTACCATTTGAACTTGTATTATGCAGATAATATGGACGGTGCAAAGTTTAAAATCCACTTGATATACTTGCGATTGAATCCGCTAAAGCTTATGAAAAAGAACAGTTGGGATTTTTCCGCTACCGCTCCAACACAGACCCCAACTTTACTACTTATTCGGTACATTTGTAATACTACAAACGTTTTGCAACTATCGTGCACTATCGCGAGGGGTATCGGGACACGTGCCGAGGCCATTCCCGTGACGTCATCCCGGATTCTGTCTTGTAAAGACTAACGAATGAGTTGAGGTTTTTGAGGGGAGCTTTGGATCGGGCGATGTTATCAAGAAAGTTATGTCCGACAACATTGGAAGATAGATTTAGAATGAAATTTTAGATATTTATTGCAGCAGTATAGCGATATATCATACATGTGGCATTATGTATTGCAATAACAAAGGATTTTGTATTTTTATGGCGATTACAGAGTGTGCTAACTCTAATTTTAATCGTCTCTATGAGATACGTCCTCCTTACTCTTACACGATGTAGCATTTGAATGAAGGTGACAGTTGGGTTAATTTAGGAACAGATTTGGCGGCCACGACATAATCACAAATATTGTTTTTTTTTTCAATCCAGTTTTAGGCCAGCCGCGATCCCTGTCTAACTTTTTAAGTTTTTTAACAAATTGGGATAGTAACAAAACACGGTATAAGAGAAGTGAGGTTAAACTTGGTATATTGCTAAACACAAGAGTATGACTATGTATTGATGCGCAGTTGTCTTGTCAGGTACACATCAAAGCAGATCAAGTATAACACTTTGGACTTTGGACCGTTCTTATTATTGCGTCATAAGAGTTAAAATCGTACTGCAAGTGTTACCACTGATCTGCTGTTGTCTGTACCTAATGTCAGACAAGTAATAGTACTTAGATAAATTATTGTTATGTTATGAAGACATGCACATTAGATAATACTTGGAAAATGAATGTCCCTGAAGTAAAAAATTCAACTAGTTTCCTGTTTATGTTCTTTTACATTGTAACTATGTCTAAGAATTATCGATGTACAGATACGCCATAGATAAGATTAATATTATTTTAATGATATTTTACTTTAAGTACTTACCTAGGTATCTAAGGAATATTTTTAGTCTAAACGGCTTGATGGATCTTACTAGGTATCTTTAGATTCGCCTTGAGTATTTAAATATAATTTGAAGATTTTATATTTTATTTCAGAAAAACAGTCTCTTTTTGTTTTTGTAATAATTTAGATATTTTCTGTGTAAACACCCGACCGTCTGTCTGTTTCTCAAGAATAAATAGGTAGGTAGTGGTATCAAGGTGCAGTTTATCATACACTAACATTGATCTCCTATAAACAACTAGATACACAAAGGTCTTACTAAAACAATTTAAAAAAATATCCAAACAAGGGTCCATTGTTAACGTCCAATAAAGCAAATGCAACCATTCATCCGTTTGGACCTTATTTGCGCTCGGACATTTTTAGAAGGCAGACTGTGTATCTAGTTGTTTATAGGAGATCAATATATCTACACCAAATATTAATCAATAATGCTTCAATATTGAATTGCAAGTGAAGTTTAGAATAATATGTTGTTAACATTATTAATACACGCACTGCCAACTGCCCAAAGACAGTTGAAAAAGATACCAATCTTAGCTATGAAATTTTGTAAAAAAAAAATCTAACAATAAGTTATGGAACGTTCCATCAACATTATTTAAATAAAAACTTTTTTTTCTAAATCAACCACTCAGCGCTGTCGAATGACTGGCCATATTTTTTCTGCGTTCGTTTGATGTAATTTAGAAGGTCCAACCAAATGTTCGGCAACTAGCTAATCCGATCATAGATAAAGCTAATTGAAGCTAAGTGACTGACAAAAAATTAAGCAAGAAATTATAGAGTACAGTCCAGTATAAGTCACATCAGTGTCGCAGGTTCAATCCCCAACTAGACTGCTGTGGTGGCCGCTCCTAGCACAAACCATTAGCTAGTTGGAGTGATTATTTAGTGATGTGAAAATATTGATATTTTCTTTATAAAACTCGGAAAAGATTAAAGTTGATATTTTTTCCAAAAATGATTGATAATTTTTAAACATTATTTTACAATTACCTAGTAAAAGTATATATATTTATTTATTTTACTTCGTCTGCCCTACTAAACTATTTATAGGTAACAGTGAAAGAATTTATGCAATCAGCCAAGTAGACTGTACCTATATTTAGTTAAGAGTTGTAGACAAAAAAACAAAAGCCGATCAAGCTTTTGAGTCATTCTTTATAATTAAAGTACGGAATAGTTTCACGAATAACTTTATTACCCTACTGCCGAATGAAGTAATGTTTTTTCGAGTGTTGTCGGTTCCTTTGTGGATCAATTTAATCTAACGATACCTCATTTTAGCCGGCCAACATTACTGATCGGAAACCATTAGGTAGTGTGACCTAAGTCGACTCGTGATATTTTAAACTTTATTAGGTGTGACCTACGTGGAAGCATTCCAATGTGTGACCAAAGTCTACTATGACCAAAGTGGAATAAGCCTTTTAATGTATGAGGTGTCGTTAGATTAAATTGATCACGAGATTCTAGTAAGTAGGTATACTTACCTACATTTTATGCCAAAAAAAATGAATCGAGACTTTCGTTTTTGTAATAATTCATTTCATTAGAGGTTAAGTGTATGTATAACAGTCATTACCCTTCAATTTTCTTTGACAGTCTCAGTCCATACAGCCTTGACTTTTTTTGCTACCATAATTTCAATCTTGGTAATCAGCGATTTTCATTCTAAAATGGCCATTTTTGTATTAAAATTTCATTGAATAATTTGGTAGGAATTAATTTAGCGCCACATTACATCGAAGTTCCGCACACGAGGTTAACAGAATTAATTCCGCAAAAGTGAAACACTAAGTTTGAACTGCACTTATTTCTCTAATTGTGGGTTGTTACAGTTACAAAACAATATTTTGCGTTTCACATGCATTAGCATGAAAGCTGTTATTAAATTTACTCGGATGTACAAGTTGAAACAAAATATATATGATTCTAAAGATTAGCAATGATTACTATCGATCTTAAAGTTATGTTATTTTGGACTTCGGGCAGAATAATAACATAAATAATTCATAAGATTAAGAAAAATACAAGATTCTAGCCAAGCGCTAATTGAGATATTCTATCCTTTGAGGTATTTATTTTAGTAATCTTTTATAATTATAAGAAATGTGGTAATTAAAATTCACCTTGAACCTTAATGAATTACAAAATAGCAATCGGTTGTTATGTGTAATAAATATTGACGAGTAAAATAGGTATCGTTTAAGAATAATTACATATCAGAATCGTGCACAGGATCGTTTAACAATAATTGTTATGATGTTGGTTGCTAGTTAGTTACCTTGTTACACCTTGAACTTGTGGCAATTCGAAATGGCAATCAGTTGTCCGATTGACGTGTCTATCGCCACACCATGTCGATGTTCGGCGACGGACTATGCTCACGCACAACATTATTGAACATATAGGCAGGTAGGTTCCTATAAGCACAGGCTTATAGACCTGGGTGCTGACTGCCGCCCCAAAAATTCCGTAGTATTCGATATCGTCTTTATTTTGACACATGGATGATATGCAAAACTAAATAGAAACGCAGTAATGTATTCATTGTGTATATTTTGTTTATTAAAACTTGTGAATGTGAAAATATTGCAGTAATGTGTAGCGTCTATGTGTAAAAATAAAAATGATGAAAGTCGCTATCGACCCACAGGGATTTTCTATCTCTAACCACAGTAAGCGCAAACTTCGACCGCCGAACTTCGGCGTGGTGTGGCGTTAAACTAAGCGTCAGTTGTCACGTGACGTGCCGTGGAGTTAATGCATCGCATTGCAACTTATTATGCAAATATTATAGGTACGTCTAATTACTGCAATTATAGTGAAATGCGCTAAGTGAGATGAGGGTAGATAACGGGCATCATGTTAAATGTAGCAGAAAATTATGGCTGGTATAATTTTAAATTAAATTATTTATTTGTTTCTTCTTCTTCATAACGTTCCTCTTCTCATCGAAGGATGGAAAATATCATGGCAATTTTCACCCTTTTAACATCTGTCCGGAACAAGGAGCCGGTGCTGCAGCCGAACCAATCACGCAATTCTTTAGCCAAGAGTGTCTCCTTCTGCCAACGCTCCTCCATCAGATCTTGCCCTGGATTATTAACTGCAGCAGGTTCTATCGACGATTCCGCGACGTAATGTGACCGATACCGATATGTATTTTTTTTCCCACAAATTAATAGGTAATTACAAAGTGTTTTACAGAAAAGATACACAATATATACCTACATTTTTTTCACTGGATCATACACACCCTCAATCACTAATACATCCTCGTCGATCACACACACCCTCACCCCCCCCCCCCCCCCCCCCCCAACACACACACTTCAAAAATTACCTACATATTCCGATGGAAGGTGAATCCGTCATACAGTTTTTTAAACTAGTACGGATGCTATCGTTTCCACATTCTTGAAACAAATGTTAGTATTTAATATATTGAAAAAAATGTCTACTTGCCTATTTTCAAGAAAATGATTCTTGAAAATAGGCAAGTAGACATTATTTTGTGTCAATAAAAATCTTTTTATATTTTATTTTATTTTGAAACAGATTATGAAAGCAAATGTCGATCCTAGACAATTTCCTTTCTATTCTAGTACCTAATACTAACGGTAATGAAAATTGAGGTTTGTCGCAGACGAGAAAATGAGACCAAATTCCAATCAAACATGTCAAAAAAAATCGATAAATCTACTCGAGATAACAATGTCCACGCAAAATTGAGACCTCCCGTATTTTCTGAAAGTAGGTTATTGTAGTTACCTCTATTAATTAAACATAATGATATCTAATCATCACTTGTCCACGCTGGAGTAAATTCTGTCATTATATTCTCATCAAACCCTCGTTAATTTCAACAGTCAATGGAAACCAATTCTTTTGAAAACAGAACTCTAATTAATATGGGTACATTGCCTAGCGTGTGTTGAAGGGAAATTAAAAAAAGTAATTCCGCAAACAGCTAAATAACAAGGGGTATTCGAATGTGAAGACATCATGTCCAAGTTACGAGCGGTAAGCAAGACTGAAAACGAAGGCCTAGACAGAGGATTTTTAAATAATATCTGACGGTTTCCGGACTGAAATCTTCCGAAATAATTTGACGAAGTGGTATTAAATATCTTATGGAGTAACAACATAATGTCTCAATAAAAAAAAACTATCTGTAAACTATCGGTTGAACTATCTGTAATGCAAGCCATTCAGATAGTTCAACCGACCTATTTTGTACATATAGTTTTATTTTAGTTTAGATATATTTTAGTAGGTACCTTTATTAAATAAATAGGTAATACCATACCCAACTTTTTTAAATAACTTATAATAACAACTGAATAAAACAAATTATTATCTGTAAACCAGTCAGTTATAATTGAATAAATAAATAAATAAAAAAATGAATTATTAAAACAACGATTCCAGTTTTTTAGCCTAAAATTTTAAAATGCCATAACGAATCTAACTACACCTTAAGTATACCCATTTACATCGAAATCCTTCAAACCGTTTAAGCTACAGGAAGTCGCAAAGAAACCGACATACTTACATACACTCGAAAAACATTACCTCCTTCCGACAGTCGGGTACAAATCCAAAACGCTTATTACTTGACACCCGATATAAGAATAGGAATGTAATGAAAAACATAGCCGCTTTTAGGCCTTTGTTTGTGAGCGAACGGAAGAGAATAATTAGACGTTTTGCTCCGCGGGAGGGCGTTGCTAGGAGCCCTAAGGTTTTTCCTACACTTACTGTGATTATAAGATGTGTTCTAGATTTCCGTTGAATTATTTTTTATTTGCTTATGCTATTCTTCGATCTATTCCAAATAAATTAGGAGGAGTTATCGCTTTAATTGTATATATTTTAATTTTAATTAGTAATACTAGCAAGAATACGATCTGTGTTTTTTATACTTTAAACGTTGATCTCATATAAACAAGTAGATACACAGTCTGCCCTCCAAAAATGTTCGAGCGCAAAGAAGGTCCAAACGGATGAATGGACCCTTTGTTTGCTTCATCATCATCATCAGTCTATTTATATTGCCCCACTGCTCGGGCACAGACCTTCCCTTACATCGAGGGAGCTGGGGCCAGGATCCACCACGCGGGCCCAGTGCATTTTGTTTGCTTAATTGAACATTATTTGGACGTTAACTATGGACCCTTATTTGGAAGTTTTTTTAAATTATATGTTTTGATATTTTCTTGCATATGCGCTATGCGAAACGAAAATCTAAATAACAAATGGAGAAAAATTTTCATCCGTGCCACGGAATGGCGAGGTCGGGTAATGTATAATACAATAAAATATTTTGGTTGTCGGGCTTGTGGCCTGTGGGTGGCTCAGCCGGTAAGAGCGTGTCACGAAATGACAAGGTCGCAGGTTCAAATCAAGTCCTATCTACGGCTCGCAATTTTTCAACATTTAAAATTTTAGACTTCATGGAACTTCTGTGTGATCGTACAGGAAATCCTAATTAGGGCCATTAGTGTCTTAATTTCTTGTATCATCGAAATCCTTTCAGAATCATACGAACTATGGTTATAATTTTGTTTAGGGACAACATTGTATTCACAATCAGGAATCTATTGATATAAAGTAGTTACCAAAACTTAAAGTTCATAGTTTGATATTGTATCAGGTCATCGAGCCTGCATCACAATCTTATACTACCGACATTGATTGAACACAGTAGTGTTAGGATGCGTTCACAATGCGGCAAGCACCTCTTTAACTATTTCCTGATCTATGAAAGCATAAACTCCGTTTAATTTATGATTTAGACGTTATTAAATTAAATGTATTCTATGGAAGTTTTTATTTTAGGTACAAGGACTGGATTCAGATCCATTCCGCGGAACACCCTATTCCAACAGACTCGTCGTGATATTGTGTAATATTTTTGCACGTCAATATTTTTTTTAGTTTCTGCACCACTTTGCAATGAAAATGTGCCAACTGCCATCGCTGAAGAGAAAAAGTGGCAAAAAACTTTCAACTTTAAAAAAAATACATCATTTACTTACATTTTTTCGCAGAAGATAAGATTTCGATTCGGAAATAAGTACTCTTTTGCAGAAGGGTAACCTATTATTTATTAATAAACGGGTATTTTCTTTGCAAATACTGTCTAGATTTTCTATGCTCATTAGGAACTAAAACATATCAAGCATATTTCGTTTTTATAAAACTGCTCTGGTTCCAGAAAACTCAATCGCCTAACCAAGTCAAAACATATTATGGCACCCTCACAATGTTCTTCATAAATTACCTCAAGTATGAAAGCCGTCTCAATGATCTTGACCCCGGTGCTGGGTGCCCCCGTTCGCCACTCCATCACCTTTGGGCATAGATCACGAAAACACACGATCGGTCGATGACCGACCGAAGTACCTTATGCTTTCACTAACGGATGATACTTCAAAACAGGCAGTACATTAAATAGCTGTACACATAACTGAAGGTAATGAATGAGACAATATAGCCCATAATATAGAGCCACATAATACAAGAGTGGAAAATAAATCTGGAAATCCAAAGGCTCGTTAGGTTGCGGATGTGGAAGAAGTAGCCGCGAAACAATAAATCGACAAAACTAACAATACAGATACAAATAAACAAAAACAAACCAAACCTATTGTATCTACAGACGACTGATTGGCCTTAGCCGGTCGAATGTCCTGGAAAGTGCTGGAAAGACGTGAAGACCTCCAGTGATTTGAAACACTCCATGGCGGGAGTTGGTGCAGATAACAGATGTTTTCTAGTTGCTGAGGTCCACTTAGATTTGAAATTAAAGGCATATCTATGTCCAATCATGAACTTGCAAAGGCTGATCAAGGGATAAATTATGATGACGATAAAACTATCGTTATAAAAAGGCTACATCACAAAAATTTCCATATATTTTTTAAACATAAATTGCCTATCTTCATCCCGCACAAGGAAGCCTTCATCGTTACGCCATCGATCGCGTTACATATGAAATATGTGTTTTGACAGGCGTCATTAACGACGGTTAACTACCTGGAACTATCGTTAGCAGGCCATTTGTTGTCCTTCATCAATAGAGTGCAAGTAAAGTCGTTAGACCAAAGCCGAAAGTTCGGTTTCCTCGAATGACCACTTTGAATGTAAAGTCAAAATCCAAGCCAGGACACAGTGCCAGAAAACTAATATTATATCTAATTTCCTTGTTGAAGAAGTGGAATTATTACACTCGAATCCGGATTACTCCCTAGTTCGACTCATTGATGGGCGAGAAACTACAGTTTCTAATAGACATTTAACCCCGACGGGATCTGCCTCTACAGGGCATGATGTTAATCAACTGACAACTGAGGAGCCAAGCGACGTCTCGACGGCATCAAATACAGAAGTTGACTATGCAGCAGGACAGAACACCGAGCCTGCGGTTGGTGAACCAAGTCAACCGTCAACGTCAACTGTGCCTATGATTTCCTTTATTTTAATCTAAGGTACACCCTCTACCCGACATTTCAAAATGTACCTTTCCTTAACGATTTAGTTTGGGTATGCCATTTTCGCAACAGCAACATCTATGTATTCATTTTCTTTTGTACATGCCTCTGCTTATGTTTTGTCAAATAAAGAGATTATATATATGAATATATATAGCACAGAATGAACCAAAATTTTCCCATTTGTACTACTGCCTAATTAGTATAACAGAATAGATTACTTATTATATTTTTAACTGCTACATGCAAAACTGTTTAGAAATAAATTCACATTTTATTTCAAAGAACCTTCGAAGATTGAAACTTTACATCAGACAACTTTTCAGTCCAGTTTGTGGCCGAAACCGGAGCCCTAACTACGGCCTCTATTCATAACTTGTAAACGAGTAAACACTTTTCCCCGAGGGATATTTGTGGTCTAACGCGTGGTAAGTCATTTTAACATGCTCCATTATTCGCAGGAACTCCCATAGAACTTAGCTTATCTACATAATGAACATATTTATCGTTATCATAGATAATTGTTTTACTTAGCTCTTCTTGTATTTCTCTTATTTTGCCGACTTCAAAAGTATGATTATCATCATCAAGCAGTGTTTTGAAAGCAACGATGTGTTTCAGATTTCGTCACACCTTATCCTTACCTTTCGGAATAAGCCTACTGACAATACGAACAATCCCAAAAAAATATTAACACCCTTTAAAAGAACTCTCACTTATTTACGTAATATAATATTTTTCAACCATTGTGTTTGTAACAAAAATTAACATTTTTTTTATTCCACCATATTATTTATCTCAAACTACAAATGAGGTAGGTACTATTGATTGTACCTACAAAGCACAATCAGTCTACACAGCGACTGGTAACAGGCGGGCACATTACGCGACCGTAATAAGTTCTAGATTGCAATGATTTATGTGGGTTGATGTGGTGTCGACTGTACCTAAGAATTGCATTCAGCAAAATTCAACGTGGGTGTTACCAATTACATATTCGCAACAACCTATAATAGAACCTTTTAGCGTACAAAAACATTTGCAAAGAAATTCAATGACGAATCGAAAACCGTACAGGTTTTAATCGATTTATTTTTGAATCGACTTGTTGATATGTCGATGTTCGGTCTATTCATTACATGATTACGTTTTTTGTTGGGTTCATTTAGAAGAGAATTAAAGGTGTTGATGAGTTGACGATGGGGCACCGCTTGCGCACAACCAACCACTCGGATATTACCGGGGAATACTATAAATTGCGAAGAAGTTTGTGTACTCTATGTATGTGTGTATATGTACGTATGTGTAATAAAAATAATTAAATATTTTTTACAAAATAATGTGTTGTAAATTCTATAAAAAGTTGAGCGTCTCATAATATTACTATCTCGGTAGTAGGTTCTTGTAGTAATGTTTTTATTTCACTTTTTATTAGGAAATGTTTCTTTTATACTGTCTGAACTTTGTTGTTTCTAGTGGAAAACTTGAAGAAAACCTTGGGCAACTCATGTTGAGGAAAAATCACAATACTAATCGATCGTAGTCTCATCTTGACTAAGTCATAAAATAATTTATTCATAATATAATTTATTGCAAGTATACCTACATTACCAATAACTGTCAACATTATTGTATATATATAATTTACATTTACTTTATTTATATTAATTACATAATATTCTAAGACTTTTATCATCAGAGAAAATTGTATAAAAGTATTTTATGTAAACCGTATTTATGTAACATTGTTATAAAGAATATCTACTTACCTATTACGTCATTAGGAAAGTATTGCTGGAAGAAATCTCTCCTTAGATAAGCACCGCCTATGGGTCAGAGTTTTGCTATAAGGAACACATTTTTTTTTAATTGCGTTAAAAAACTATTTTTTTTATGTAATTATGTATTTCGCGTACAATAAAGAATACAAGAAAGCAGTACTTGCACTTTTAATTCAAGACACAGATGATCAACTTGTGTTGCATGCTGTACGATGTTCTTGAACAATTAATGTTGATTTCGATACCGCTATCCGATCAGTATCTCTATCTGACACTGGTGTATGGGAAATGCGCCAATTAGATTGCCCCATAGCAATCAGTTCCAGTGAGCTATCGGAGATCTATGAAGGATCAAAATGAGCGAAACAATAATTAACATTTAATTAGATCATGTGTGGGCTTGATGCATTATCTAGTAATAATTAATAACAAATATAATAATTGAATGTCAAATCTAATAGCTAATTGAATTGATTTAGAAGTTCAAGTAAAAATATTGAAATTAAATTATAACGGTAGGTAGGTAGTAGCGTAGAATAGTGCTCTACGGTAAACTCTGCCTGTAAAAGTCGACTAAAGCGTTCCACACACAGACGCGACCTGCACGCGGCCTGCGGCCAGTTGAAACGCATGCCCTTTTTTGGCCCCATTTTCTGAGCGTTTAAACTTACAGTTGGTAGCGATCTGAGGCAATCCGTTACATACTGGACGTTAACGACGGCAGAAAATGGGGCGACAAAAATTGGCTGCAGGCCGCAAGGCTTAAAGGGGTCGTCAGGGTAGCAAGAGGCCAAAGCGCCAGCTTCGACCGTCCAGGGTAGTAGCGACCCTGGAGAAGGTCGGCGCCCAAAGACCGCGCGTCAAGTTCTGGGAGGTGGCACAGCTCCCAGGACAGATCTGTGAAGTGCTAAGAAGGTACCGGTGCGTTCCTTATGATAACCCAGAGCCCCCCGAACAACACGAGGTAGGTCATCGAGAAGCTTTTGGTGGATAAAATACCCACATAACCCAACAAGAAGATATGAAGAAGAATTTGTATCACGGACAGGATTCGAGCCTAAGGTCCACTGGCATATAATTATACATATCGCTTAAGTGTATGAGATATGGATTCAAGGAATTACATATAGATCAAGTGTAGAACTATGGCAACATACGAGTACGACCTGCTCATGACAGGCATTATGCATAAGCAAGACAACCATATTTATATATGGCTCCAGGGTCGCAGCCAGGAACTCATCCTCAGTCTTCATTATAAATCCAAATATCGGATTGCTTATTCCAGATGCAGTCGTATTAGAATACTCGCAATTGCTGATATTTCAGTTAAAAATCTAACAAATCTCATTTTTAATGAATGATTTGAATTATTGTAAGTAATCGTGTATTTTTGTGAAAGTAACTTGAAAGTATGGATCAATCGCCGACTACCTACCGCAAAGAGGGTTAATTAGGGACGTGTTATCATGTCCGTTTTATTGTCACCTCCATGCGGAGGTGACAATAAAATGGATATGTACATGGGTATCATTAGATTCGTTTTGATCAAAAGATCGACATTTTATGCCAAAGAGAAGTCATATTTTTGGTTGTATGTTTTGTCCCCGTTGAATTCCCGTATTGGTCCTGGTTGTTGTCATTTGATGGTAGTTTTTAGACCATGTCAGACGCCTAAAGCGGCTTCAATACCTCTGACAATAGATTTGGTAACAAACGCACACGAGAAGAAGAAGAATCTAATACGAACCTTATCTACATGGTACGGTCCTGCCGATGTCGCCTCCCACAAACTCTAGCAATATATGAACGGTCATTAGTGTTGTGCCGTGCCGCATGCAATCAGTTATACCGGGGTAAGTGATTGCCGCAAACTTGCAAACTGCCATGCATTGTGCATGCATGCATATGCCCGGCCACGACCCGCGACACGTGACGTCATGTGTCATTAGTTTTCTATTTGTCGAGCTGCGTTGAGGGTAACTATAAATACTTATACGTTTTTCGAAACCTTGTGTAACAGGTTATAAAAGAAATTTTTCAATAAACATAGTTGGAAGTTCTGGAAAAAATCGTATTTAGTGACACGGTGCTAAGTAGACCGTAGCAATTCTGATAGACTGTAAGACCCTCTTGCGCCGAGATAGTTAACCCAAGGTTAAATTTAAAAAAAATCAAGGTTAAATTGCTCTCAGGTTATCCTTAAGTATCCCTTGACAGATATAATAATAGGCATGTGCTTCTATACATTTGTTTTACTCACAATTATATTATTTATATGGTAAAATATAAAAAGATAGTTTAAAGTCTAAAGCTGTCAGGATCACTACTAATGGCTGTATAACCATTTCTGTTTTCCAATTCCACCCAACTCAAGAGTGGAACTATTTTCTACTCCTCGAAGAATCTAGCCGAATTAGACCATCTTACATCTCCAAGGGCCTAGTCACAAAAGCTGCAAATCCTTATCTTACCCTCTCATTTATAACCATGTATCAAGAAATGACAGCTCAGAAGGGTGGCTTCATATCCTAGGGGTGACTTGGTTAGGGATATTATGACACTTAGGAGTTAAGTGCATCTTGTGGTATAAGTTCGTTGCTAATGTTTCGCTATATTTGTATACCTAGATATGCATTAATTTATACAACAGAATATGTCCTTTATTGACATAAACCGGGAATAAATATGGCAGTCCTCAAATTCGCTAATTTGGCCAAGTAACTACGCAAATATCTTCCGCTTCTCTTCTTATAATCCCGTTATCCTCTGATGGGGTCGGGTTCGAATTAAAGTGTCCCATACTCTACGATCGTCTACGACATCTTTTAGCTCCTCCCCGGGACATGCCATCAGTGGCCAATTCCCTTTATAGGCGCGAAGTTGATTTCAGACTACCAGGCTTACGATTCAGGCTACTCTCGAGGCTAATCATCCGATTATCTGGTATTTAACCATGCCGCAGCCAACGCCACTTGCGAATTAGAATATCCCACCTCTATGGGTCTTCAGTCAGTCTCCACAAGTCGGTGGTCGATATTAGGCTATAAAATCTTGACATTTATGTGACATTTACTAGGGTTAAAGACATTGCCACATTTCAATGAAGCTTTGCCCTACCTACAAAACTATGTGACCATTTAAGCTGTACCTATCATTTTGATGGGGACTTATTACAGGTTTCATAATGCATAATCATAATCAGTATCATTTTCTACTATTCTCGCAACTCCTATAGAAGAATAACAAAACCAATGAAAAATTCGCTTCGATAACTTACTATTTTCTGAATTTTTAATTAAGCTATTTTTTCCGACTCGCAACTTGTACAAAACTTTATTTTAAACCAATAATTTTAATAAAAAAACGGAGATATTTTTACATTTATTCGTTATGTTGTACATCATGCGGTTGATGGTGGGGCAGAATCTGGCAATCTCATTTGGTGCTAAGTACTTAACAATCCTAGACATTAAGCAAAGTCATTTATCCTGGGCGATATTTATTAATCCGAAAATATCCAATCCAAAAACATGGTATATTCTGGAATAATTTCGCTATTATTCCTGAATTAATTACCGGTACAACGGTTGCAAATTACAAAACGAAAATATTTAGGACTTATTTCAGATGATTAATGTTACTCCTTGGTGGTACCGAGCCCGGGGATAACTTCGGTTTTAATTTATTTGACCGATGCATCATGCAAGGCGAACGCATTAAAATATTTTGCCGACATATCACATCATAAACAATGTAAAAAATTAAAATGTATGTTTGTCCATAATGCGTTTTTATATTTCAAAGTCGTTGATAAAAACTTGATAACGAAAATAAGTCACATTTTTTCCCATTCCTTACCAAATTACCAATGCGAGAAACCTTGGTAGGAGCACGTATGTACCACATATTAATTATTCTAGGATGATAAGGCATACACTACTGAGTTCAGCTATCAAATCGCATCTAGATAGGTACAATCGACAGCACATCTAGTATTACACAACACGGTCAGTTTGCGTATGGATTGCTATAATAGTTGTGGAAGCTGATTGATATACTGTCGGCTGTGCTAGAAGCATCATTGGTAAATCATTGAATTACTCTTACTACTATTCTTTTAGCCACAGACTCATTGCTGAACTACATAGTACTGTGTCTTAAGATTTGGTCCTAACGCAGAAACCACAGCAAAAGTTCAATAGGTTAGTACTTACGTAACGTTATATACTTACGCATTTTTCTTTTGTTTTCAGTATACTCGGAATATACAGGGATTTCTCTAATATAGGTACTATCTCTTCTGCTCTCTAGTGCTCTGTTAATTTAGTACCCTTGCTTTGTTGCTTTAAAAATCACACGACTCAAGTCGCAGGCGTTCGCTAGTAGCCACACGACTCGTACATAATTCATACGAAGGGTCGCCATCGCCAATGACTTCTCGGAAAGGATGCCTGGTGCGCGAATTTAGTACAGGAATAGACTCAATTACATTCTGCGCTTGTTATTGGCCAATAAACTGAATTAATTGCGGCGAAAACGGAACGCGATGAACGATTGAAATCAAGCGTAGATGACAGTTTCTTATAATAATATCCTGCGTTACCTAACGTTAAATTAAATTTATTTAAGGACCGTGCAAATAGCGCATTATGGGCAAGTATTGCCATGTCCAGCAGTAGACTGATACGGGCTGATGTTGATGAGCGAGAATTCGAACGAGAGCATTCAGACAAATACATTTTATCGCGAAAGAATGCTCTCTGTCGAATGTTTGTTAAGAAATACTTCCGATCTAAGATCACTGATATGAGCTTCTGAATGAATACAGTCAAAGGTCGGTTTTTGAGGGAACTTACAGCCTTATGAAGAATGAAAAGTCATGAATATGAATGTTTCGCTATTTAGAAATTCCTAAAATAGAATTACATATTCCAAAAATAGCTCAACTACATTTTGGGCATAAAATATATTAGTCCCGTGATCAAGATGAATTTAACTGTACCTCTGACTATACTCGTACATCTATAAGCTCCTACAAAAGACGAGAAAGTTATAAGAGCAAAAAAATTCATATCTTGCAAGTTTGTACTCCGAGGTATATCGTCAGGTATGCGGAAACAGTTCAGGACGGTTCAGGCTTTTTTTCTTTACGGTCATCAGACACGTATCCATGCTATTGGATGGGGGTCACTCCCTTGGTTTGGTGAAAGTCCAATGCGTTTGTGTAGCTATAAGTGTTTCTCGTACCGATAAAAAGCATTATAACAAGATGCCTCGTTATTCCTTGGCATGACGTTTTCGACAAGAGACATCGCGACTTCGGATATTACTTCGCTGACTCAGCGACCCAAAGTTCTAGGCAACATCGAAAAGACGCCAGTCAGACCAGACAGCAGTTGTAGCAGGTACTTTCCATCCTTCCAGGGGTACCTAGGACGCTCGATCGCGGCAATGCATTCGATCATCCCAAATATTATTAAATAGCTTAGCAACGATATTCTCCCATTCTCTCGACGTGGCCGAGCCAGTGGAGTGGAACAGACTTGATTTCACCGATGGTGTCCACAGATCTTCAATTTACCTGTTCTTCCTCGCAATTTCAATTCGCCATGACCTCAGATCTTGTCGGAGATATTTCCCTCCATATTTTCTTAGGGAGAATTGTTCGTCTATGCCAATGATTTTCTGCAAACTGACCCGGAATAGTCATATTGTGTTTTCACTAAACTAACCGTGTTTCCTTTGGCACCTGTGCTTCTGTTTCTACGAGGGTCATGACCCCCTTGCATACGTCCCTTAAAGGTCAGGATGCAGGATGATTTACTCGCTCAATATTACGGCGGGAGGCAGGTGGGTGGGACACGGACACGGAATTAAAGTTCCGGCAAAATATAGCCCGCGCCTGTCTTACCCAGTTAAGATATCACTTGGAAACTTTTATATGGCACAATCAATTTATCTATGAGATATTTTAAAAGATTCAGTACCGACCGCGAAGTTCAATCGTATTCGCTATCGATTACATTTTGACAAGTGGATGTGATTATTGCAATACGTTCGTAAAGCAGGATCTTAGACAACTGATTCTTCAAGGAAAGATCCAGGGCAGAAGACGGCCAGGTATACACCTTTGTAAGAAGACGGCACCATAAGAAGAAGAATATTATGTTCGTAAGTTTTAATAAACGATAAAGAAACTCACATTGAGAAAAGAGGGTTGCCTGTAGCAGCTAAATGACATTGCCACATTTCAATGGAGCTTTGCCCCACCATTGGTCACCTACGTGACCATTGAAGGTCATATATCATTTTGTTGGGGACTTATTACAGGTTTCATATTGCATAATCATAATCGAGTTGCGAGAGTAGTAGAAAATGATAACAAAGACAATGAATAATTCGCTTCGATTTCTTACTATTTTCTGAATTGAAGCTGTTTTTTCAACTCGCATATTGTACAAAACTTTATTTTAAACCAATAACTTTAATAAAAAACGGAGATATTTTCACATTTATTCGTTATCTTGTTCATCATGCTGATGGTGAGGCATAATCTGGCATTGTCATTTACTTAGCTGCTGGTTTCTAGATAAAATAACTATCATACAATTCATACATCCAATAGCATGGATACGTGTCGTGTCGTTCCGCGCAATGTATCAAAAATAAATTAAATGTCCTATTGTTCACAAGTACACACAAATATAACACGATAAATCACGGCTGTAATAAATATGTATATCATCGCATGAGCAGGAAATCATTATCCTTTGACCAAAACAAACAGCCGACATTATTGTCTTCCCGGATTTATTTCTAGGTATGGCAACTCTAAAATAAAAAAATGTTTCCGAAAAAACGCGCCGGAAAAAAAGAAACAATTTCTCTTTATGGCTTCCGCCCCTCGCATTATGAAAATGAAGTTTTTATGTCCTAAAAGAGGTACCGCGGCGCCAACCTGACATGGCTATCCAGATTTCACGTTAAATTGACACCAACATTTCTTAAAGTGATTATATGAAGAGCCTTGTAGATAATCTGTAGCTAGATAAGAAAAGACCAAAGGCTAACTGTATTAGCCTATTTCTTTTGTGTAATACTTTTTTTTACAATAAAGAATATTTATCTTATCTTATCTTAAAAGAATATTCGCGACTAACCCTAATAGGCGTAAACATGAGTCAAAAATTATTCCGCGGTTTAAGCACCGGCCCTTTTTTAACTTATATCCTACTTAGGTGAAATCTCCGAGACCTGTAGTTAGAAATGCAATTAGAAACATAGGCGATGGTTTTAAGGAACGCCATTATAGCCATACAAATGCTTCAATAGTCTGTGTGTTGAGCTAAACTATTGAATATTAAATATCTTATAAGTTAGTTGGGCATTGGCAGTTATTTTGGTGAAACTAATATAAATCAGCAGGTCTATAAATGCTCTTCCTAAACACCAAAGTGGTAAAAAAGATGGCACAAATTTTTAAACTAATTAAAGTACTACCAATCTAGGTAGGTAAGTATATAGATATAGGTATTATATATACAGTCGAAGACAGATATGTATACAGGGGGACTCAATAAGGTTGAGATTTTCTCAAACACTACTGGACCGAATTTAATAATTCTTTTACAGTTACATAGTTTTAACTTTTATCTATCAAACAGTGAAAGAATTTTTGCAATAGGTCAAGTAGTTTTAAAGAAAATCTCAACCTTAAACAGTCTTTCTCTGTGTTCCAGCGTACTTTCAATACAACATTTAGACAGTATATAATGTAACATATTTGTTTACAAAATAAGACACTTGATGTGGGCTTCGGTACTCATAATAAGTTTATACCGATTAATATAGTATTTTAGACAGTTTATATTTAGAAAAACTTAACGATACAACAACAAACGTTGCGTTACAAAACTGTCACGATAACCTACTGAATGGCAAAGTATATCTATTACAAAGCAACATAATATGTATAATTATACCTATCCAACATTATAATGATATGTTACGATCCAACAAGCCTGTGAAAAGCAAAACAGACATGCCGCAATTAAAACAGTCATTACACAAGCGCTACGAAACCCCCAGCTATCCCTAAAATGTTGCAGAAATAAAAATATAATGTGCTCCACATAAATACTTCTCTCATACGTGTACATGGGAAATGAATAAAAGTAATTAGACATACAGTCTGATGGCTTTCATAATCTAAATTACGAGTATCTACTTAGTTATTTTGTATCGAAAATGTGATTATTACAAGTGTGTTTTGTATGTTAGTGTGTGAAGTTGTGTATGTGTGAATTAGTGAGGCACACCCTCACTAATTCACACATACACAACTTCTGTGAGGGTGTGTCAAGGTGTATATGCGTGTCAGTATGTAAAATTATGTGTCAGGGTGTGAATTAATGTGTTAGAGTGTATGTCAATATGTGAATTGCGCCAGTGCGCGATTTTATGTGCGAATATGGGACTTTGTATGGGGATCTACTGAGAAAAAAAGTCTCACTAAATACATTCCAGACGCATGCCTTCAAAACTGGATCTACAGGAAAACAGGCCCACTAGATCTATACTTAGTGGTTATGTTGTATGGATCTAGATTCTAGAGTTATAACTGATAATGATCCGTAATTTTCCCTCTACCCGACAATCAAAACCAGACCGTATGTCCCCACGACGCCTGTTAAGTAATGTTAGTTAAGTTCAAATATCTCTCCCACAGTCTGACGTCTAGGAATTCCTCTAATTGCGGAGGCTCCGGCCTAGTAATTGCGGCGTCCTCTATACTACTGGTGTCAACTGGCAAGGTGCACTTACTTACACTATGTCCGACAAGAGTGAATAGGTAGGTACGGTGGAACACAGAGAAAGGTGTACAGAAGAGTTTTTAAGGTTGAGATTTTCTAAAAACTACTTGACAAAAAAAATATATATTTCACTGTTTGATAGATATAAAAGTTAAAACTATGTAACTGTAAAATAATTATTAATTTTCGTCCAGCAGTTTTAGAGAAAATCTCAACCATATTGAGGTCCCTTGTATACTTATCTCTGTCTTCGACCTGTACCTATCTATATATATATCTCTTCGTTTCGAAATTACGAGTAAATATCTTTACCAATGACCAAATCGAGTATGAAAATTGTTTTTGGTTGCTTTAGGTACTGCAGAAGTGTTTGGCCGTTCGATATAAATGTGACTTAAAGGGGCTTAAGCCATGGCTAACGCATTTTTGCTGGATTACGTCATAAAATCGGTGGTTTAGCAACTGACTAATTAAGCTCCGATCTAAGCGTTTTATTGTATAACTACGAGTACGACGGCTCGTAGTATGGCATAGTGTAGGTATAGAAATCAATGTGAAAAGATAATAAAATCGATCTTGTAGCAAATGACTAGATCAACATTCTTATGACTTTCAATACTGCCCCCTAAGACTTCAAGGTAAGGGGGCTGATCTCAATTTTCAGTAACTTCATAGTCTAATTCGTCACATCATTAGTGGCTCATGTAATATACTTACGAATAGGTACATATTATAAGGATGACTTTATAATATCTGTCACAGCTATTTTACTAAAATCATACATTTTATAAATGACCCATTCTCTGTTTCTGGTACGTGAATAAAATGTTTACATTTACATTAAATCCATGTATTAATATAGCTATAAACGTCAACTATAAACTTATCAAAACAGTAGTAAAATCGTTCCCATCTTAGACATAATACACTTTTGTAATAAGGAGGACCAAGTATAGAGTGGTGACAATATTTGACCCATGCTTATTTGACCCATGCTTATGAGTTCAATATTCTATTTGACAAGTTACATTCGGAGCTTGTGATAATGCTTGCACTCAGAGCGGGACGTTTAAGAATTAGATCATATGACAATCATATTAAATATACCTGCTTATTATAGTATTTATTTGCTAATATTGCCATTTACTCCTATGCAGAATACCTGAATTTTCCTTAACAATGTCTTTATAAACACATAAGCATTTAAGCCACCTTAAATAACAGTCAAGCTAACAAAACTTAAATTGTACTTTCTTCTACTTTACCTGCCTGCAGTAACTACGAAATGGGTATCCTCACCTTGTCCTATAAAATAGATCACAGCTCTATATTTTTAATATTATTCAAAACATCGCTTACTTTATTCTCTTTACGGCTTTCTTCAAACCTTATGGTGTTTTAATGTTCCCCATAAATATTGTAAGGAGAATCCCAACAAAAATAAGGCATAATCGAATTACTTATTATAAACGTAATCATAAAACTAAGCTATTCTCTAAAGTTATTAATCACTTTGTTAACACTGCCGTAGAGGAATTTATTAACGATCTTAAAAAAGGTAATGAACATGAAAGTTCTATAATATCAGTGTTAACTTTGTAAGAATTACTATGTATCAAGCGAGATACTTAAAAAAATTGTTTTTTTTACAGATATTAGGACTATTTACCACTAGGTCTTGATACGAAAGGATTATGACAATGTTTTCATGTTACTAATTTTCTCTTCAACCACTGAAAATCGGCTTAAATATTCTACTATGCGCTTGCCAATGTCAATGTGGAGGGCACGAAAATCGTGTGCCAAGGACGCATCACATGGAACTCCATCGTCTCTGTTTCTACCTGAAACAGTTCAAGTACAAGGCCCTTTTTTTAAAACACCATCACCAATTTCTTCGATGTATGTCCTCCTCGATCTAACACTCTCTATGGTCTTCAATTACCTGCTTCATCAATCTATCATCACTAATTCTTTCATTCATTATTTATGCACGCTAAATAATATTTAAAACTACGCAGTAATAGCAACTTAGTTTTAAATAATTAATTAGTAGATCCATTAGCACAGGCGAGATAATCTTTATGGTTTCTTAGTAGGATGGCGTCGCGCTAAATCACCTTCAGGGCAAATAATGCTCTATGGAGTAAGCCGTATTTACATCGCAGACTCAGCTCTTGCATGACTAAAGGCACTTTTAAAACGCCCTGATGCGACGCGTATTTTTACCGTATATTTTTCGTCGGCGTCGGGCCTCATAGTGTGATTTTACCCCGTACCAGCGGAGTGACGAGCACGGCACAGTACCTCCATATTTGTATTCTTCTGAATTTTGACAGGGAAATATAAATACGCCAACAAAAATCTGATTTTTTTAAACAAGCTGAAGTTTGAATAACTATATCAGTTTAGACATAATTTTCATTGTTTTTTGTCCAATCGTGTATCGGTATTCATCAGTTCCTAAATATTGCCAGCCCCCAAGATTGCTATATAATATTTTTTCAGGCCTTTAATTTCAGTAGTTAGTGCCTTAGCCTTCATCGAAAAACTTAAAAACGTCCCGACACCTCGCCTTAAGACTCTGTCCATAGAGCGCGGCGGAATTTTTCCTTCATGTTTCAGGAGATATTATCACAGTTTTACGGTCCTGGCTTAATGCCGTCTTTTACTCAAAATATCACCTAATTCTGAAGATTAGGATGATGTATACCTGCGCGTGTCAAAGTGGGAAAGGAATGGATTATGAGGTATTTTCACCTTCGGAGCCGAATTAGTGTCACCTTGTGTCGACTCTCAAATTGTTCGTATGCAGCATTAACAGCTGGAGTTATCCTGAAATATGTCTGAATTTGGTAATAAAGAGATGATGTAAATAATTAAGAAAAAACTTCTAGTGCACTCAGTAGTGATGCTCACCCTACGTATGAAAACTCTATACCAATCCAAATTATAAAGTATGTATATTCACTGTGGATCATAAAGTTATGTTATTCTACTCGGAGGATGCCAATAAACATTACACTATCATATATTAAATGTAATTTTTTTGTATTATCCGCGATCCGTGATTGATGAAACTTTTTACTTCATATTTTACTTTAAGAATTGTGTGTGTAAGGTCAATATTAAAAGTCATACACCAAAGAATTTTGTTTGGAGGAGGAACCCCGTTCCAAAACTTCACTAGAAACCACATCAACAATAGAGGCAAGCCTGAGCGACTACTAAAAAAACTCCTAATTGCTTCGATTACATTATCGGAAGCGGAATCTTTTTAAACCCTAATATTGGGTCCAATTAACACCGCCGGGCAAAATATCCCTTGCGTTATCTTTGTAGAACGATAAGACTTTGTTTCGTCTCGCTTCCACCTTCCACAGGTGATAAGGAGCATTTAAAAACGATCCGTAACGTTTTGTCGTCTACCCGCGAAGCAGGTGTAGTGTTCAGTAGTGTCCAAAGATTATTGAAGGATAGTAGAGTGGCATATTGATTGAGGACTAATCTGCCAACCAACCAAGAGGCATTTAATTTCGTTAACGCTAGTAATATTGACGTTTGCTTTTTCGTTGGCAAATGTCAATCTCATTTTCTATTCTATAAACGTTAACGATAGTAAATGCCACTTGGCTGGGGGGCTGGTTATATCTGCAATCTGTATCTTACTCACTCTGGTGATCTGGTTTTGTTGTAAATAATTCAGTATATTTCTTCCGGTATTATTTACTGAAATTAGATTCATGTCAAAATGATGAAATAAAAAATTTCTAGCCGTGGGCAGGACTTGAACCTGCGCACTTGTCATTCCATGACAGTGAAACGTGTCATTCTTGCTCAAGTACATATATGTAAATGTCCTCGTTAATTTCTTTCTAATATCCTCTACATTAAAAATGCTGTTTTTAATCTACCTAGATAGTGTTGCAAATATGCTTCTGAAATACTTACCTGCAACCGTTTGCCTATATAATTTATGAATAGAGATCTATAAATACAATGAGGCTCTTCAAGGAAGTCATCAGGAACAATAGCCAACATAGGTATCAATGTCGAACATCTTATTCGAAGTGCCACATCGTATCGTCGGCTATTCTCTGAACATCGGCAGGTTGCGTCACCATTTCCCCTGAGAGCCGTGAACTGTATCAGTATCGGTGACAGCGACGGCACCTGCCCCACGGATTTCGTGCACCGTGACCATTTTATCTTCATTACCACCCAGAACCAAAACTCTAAGACCTCACCGCCCCCCTTCATTTAAACCTCTACCTTCTGAAGCAAGGGATCAAGTAACACCAGCTGGGAATGTAGGCTTTTTGTGTGGTTTTATATTGACACACCTTGCTCCCTTTGTTTCGGGATATCAACCCAAATATTTTACGATACGCTTCATTGAGTAAAGTTAAGAGGCTCGTGTAGATTCCTAAGCAAATGATGCATGGTTGAATTTGAGCTCAAGCAAGCGGTAAGCTATTCATTGGTCCTTATAATCAATTGAAAGGTATCTTTTTGATTAGGTATCTCGAACAATCAACTACTTACTTACAACATCTTATTTACAAATATCACTAAAATTCATACCATACCAAGCCTAAGTATTCGGCAAAAATCCGTCAAGAATTAAAATCAATATAAGTACGATGCAAGCTTCAAGCAAATCGCTACACAGAAACTAACATTTCTAAATTTTTTGATGCACCGATTGACCATCTCCTAAAAGAACCGTGACAAATATTTAAACCAAGTTCTTTCTGAGAAGAAACCATTGATTTGCAGGAAATGACAGGTCTTTCTAACTGGTTTCTTGAGTCTGGGAATTCAATATCGAGATTCTAAGCAGGTGTGTTTTAAGACAAGGCGCCCTTAGACCGATATGACACAGAGACTATAAGAGCGGCAAGCAGGATTTTTTTTTGTAAAATAATTATGTAATACCTATTGCTATATACTGTTTAGCTAACGAAATGGGAACAAACACTTACAGAAATATTTCTTCCAATTTATGAAATGTTGCATGACAATTAATTTTTCATCATGGGATCCAAGTTGTAACTGTGTGCAAAATAGGTTGCTTCCAGTAGATGTAGGTAGACTACAGATTATATACTTCCATCTGGTGCAATCGTGGCACATAACTCTCACTTCCTTCACATTCATCAATATGTTAATGCATGCTTGTAGTAGATTACATTTGACCCATGATGATTTAAAATAACATCATCATCGAAGTATGTCCTCTTGTACATTTCGATTACAATTCTCTGGGACTACAGCTCTGTCCTCTGGAGACATACCAGTGGTTCCAGAACAAAATAATTATTTGAGCATTATGTATCTCTCTTAGGCGGAAGCTAATACACATCAATATTTACGCACGCAGGGTGCGTTCAGAATTATCAGCAAAAACAAGCGTTTTCACGTCAATATTGTGGCAATTGCATCGTTATTTGAGATTCTGATTCCAGCATTGTGCATGGATTCACCTAAGCTTGGATTCAGAATCTCCAAAAAAGCTGAAATTGACACAATATTGGCATAAAAAACAGATTTTGGCTGATAATTCTGAATGCAGACATGAGATCGCGATTCGTATCACGATAAATATTGATGAGTAGCGTTCGCCTCTCTTCGCTCCTCTGAGGCTCTGTTTGTCGTTTGTACGAGCCGTGTGCCCCCAACCGTCAATAAAAACGGTCGTGGCCGCCACTGCACCGCTGTCGCCGTCTTGTCGTTCGGTTGTCGCGGCTTTGTCGGCACTTTTTGTCTCACCCGTGACTGTTTTAGTAATCCGATAGCGATCTGCCGAGTTACCGATCAAGCTTATGATCAGGTAGCGATGAAGTAATAAAATATGAATGAAATAAAAAGGTTGTAATGTTAATTTCGTAATAAGAACGGACGGGTTATGTTGTGATTACGAAAGTGGTTAAGATTTGAAGGGACGTCTATAACCAGTATAAAAGTAATAAGTATTTTTTCTTCGTTCATCTGATATTGTTTCCTTGTAGTAATAGGTCATAAACATGTTATATGACCTATTACAAGGTCTTATTTAAAAATATTTTTCTTATTTTAGGTTATTCGTATAATTTAGTATAATTTTGTGTTTGAATTGAATAAACATATTTTCATTAGGTGAAATACTGCTCAACAACAATGGAAAGGCAATAAATAGAGACTATTTATTATTTTTATTTATTATGAAAATAAAGAATAAATTCCAAAAATATATTTAAAGATACCTAACATTTGTAACATAATCGTAAGAAATAAATAAAGTTAAAAACAATTTACACGGTCGATAATAATAAATGATTTTCAAAGCAGTTATTTTCGTTACTTGTAGCGCCATCTGTTGCCGAGTAGAATGAACTAAAAGTTGTACGGGCCTATTTCCATGCATTGCCAATCAAAGAGAAGTTAGGTAGTTTTTAAGTTGTTTGCTAGGTAGATAAATCTTTAGAATTATTTTAGAGGGAATTGAACTTAAAATATGTAACACACACACCATTTATACGCCCTTAATATTACCTATATAGTATATTGTGACTATTTATGACATGGCATAGGGAGAAGGGTGTTTAACTGGTCTATATCACAAGGTATTTTATTAAAAGTTTGTTAAATTAGGTATTAAAATCAAATCTATTTATTGATTCATGGAATTTAATTTAATTTATTCAATTTAAGAATTAGCAATCACAACTTGTCCCTAGGTAATGGAGCTTACCTATACAAATATGTTCTCGCGATCTGGGACACCTAGTTTCCAAATTAATCGAATTTTGCACTGGAACTAGTTTTTGTTTACTTTTGCGCTGAATTTTCATCAGTTTACACTTTACCGGCTAGATCAACTGCCTGCCTAATTTATAATGTATGTTTTGGGAACCTAGTTTTTTGATGAACGTTTAAAAAGAGAGATTTTGCATACCTATTAATAGTCTCTTTTGGGATTCGCAGTCCTCTCTGTAACGCGACGATTTTTAAAACTACAGAACCGGATACAGGATTGGTACAAAGGGAACTTGTACGGTCTAATACAGCCGAGAAAAGTGGGTTGAGATTTTCTCAAAAAATACTTGACTAATTTATGAAAATTCTTACCAATTGCATAGTGTGTTACTCTGTAAACTATCTACTAGTAAAATAATATTTATAATTAAGGTCAAGTAATTCTTGATAAAATATAGCTACAACCTTATTGAGGTATCTCTGTCTTCGTGTGTACAAGAAACGTTCGGTCGGTAACTGACCAACAGTTACCAAATATGGAACTTATAACCTTTACATTCCTCTATCTATAGTCTCTCTTTAAAGTATTTCACTTGAGCATTTGAAAGAGTTTCTATGAAAATGAACAACACCTACACTGGCCACACAGACATCTCACATTAAAGAAACAAAGAATACGTTGAAAAGCATTTGAATCTCTACACAGGGTAATGGGTATATAGAACAAGGACAGATACGTGACCTTTCCCTTCGTCCTTGAGCTATTTTATTATAAATTCTAGGACTTACAACGTAGCTTATTAGTATTAGTAGAATAAATTACAAAGTCTCTGAAATGTAGAGCACATAATGCTCTACATTTAATAATTTCTTCTTCATTTTCGACTTTATAACTTTAACCTTTCAGCGAAATATGTAAAATATTTATAGGCTCTGCTTAAATAAATAATAAATTTAATAAATTCTCAATAAATCCGATATGGATTACTGGTTGTGCCGCGTAGATCATGGTTTACGCATGCGGAGCACCTTACATGAGCCAACTAGTCGTGTTTCATACTATTAGGCCCCTCGCGCACTAGGCAGCCAGGCTGCGCAGCCAGGCTGCGGCGGCCAGTAAAACATATGACGTTGTATGGGAGCCCGCGCACTAGGCAGCCGGCAGCCATCATAGTTCGACTGGCTGCCGTAGCCTGGCTGCCGCAGCCAGGCTGCCTAGTGCGCGCGGTGTCTTATAGTCATATTTCGAAAGACTAATGACTAACATTGACAAAAGTTTTGTCCGCTTTTAAATACAAATATTATTAGCCAACGAATAAGTAGTTCAAATAACGCCAATAAATAAGAATTTGTTTCTTTTTATTGAACCAAAATTATATAAAAAAAAGTGTTCCATATTAACAGGTTTTCAATCAGTATAAAACAGCTTGCGACAAAACGGGCGGAGTGTGGGAAAGAAAATATTTTATTGTGAGCAGAATGGACGGATTGGGAAAAGATTCTAGTAACGCGTTCGTCCTTTATAAAGTCGCCTGCGGGGGCGACGTGTACGGTGACCAGGATTCATAAAAATAGAAAAATACTGGATAAAATTAGCAACGACTTAAAAATACTACATATTTTGCATTTCTTAATATTATTGTCTTTTTTGCCGCGTACGTGCAAAATAAATGTGGTCAACTTTCATTATTCTCTCCGAAAATGCTCAAATATTTTTGTGACACATTTTAATAACACTATGTACCTAGGTACTTGGTACCACTTCATTTAATTTAAATTTTGTACAATATTTTCTACTTCATCTTCAGGAAATAAGTGGAATCAAGTACCTATATAATGTTATTAAAATGTCTCACATTATAGTTATGGTCTGACTACAAGCGTGATACCACGCCTTTGTGGCCACAGGCGTATGGGGTAGTTTAATCGTTATAAAAATTATTATTTTGGTGCAAATTGGTCACAAGTGTCTATAATTTAAATCGCAATCAAAGGGTTACTAGGAGTGAGTGGTAGATAAGAAATAGCAAACTATACTGAGGTATTTACTCCAATAGCAAACTAGCAAGCAATGGAATTCCGCCCGGGATCCGAATGTCATTTCATTCTTCATCATCAGTTCATTCTTATGTCCTCACTGTTCGGACACAGATCTTCCCTCTATCAAGTAACAACGCGAAATTTTAATTACCTCCAATTTTCAATAAACCATGGTCACAGGACCCATTGCCAATATTACTGTAGGGCGACCCGTTCAAATCCCCGTCGATCCCATCATCCGGGCGTCCTATTCGCAGACTGATGTTTACCTTATATCTTGCCCAAATTACTTATTCAAATCTCGATCCCGACCTAATTTCGTAAGTCGTACTTATCTTCTAAAGGATTCGAGTTTGTATTGTTTGGGGTTTCTTTAAGGCTGTTAAAGAGGCGTGTCCAATCTCTTAACGTGACATACGTTGAAATATGCTGATGAGAAGTTTCCGATTACAACTCTTTTACAATTTTATAGACTGCACTGTAAAATTAGATATTTTACAGTGCAGTCTATGAAAGAAATACAGTCGGTTAAGTAGCTTTTGAGAAAATCTCAACATTAATGAGCCTCTGTATATTTTTCTCAGAGTTTAACTTATGCACAAAAATATATATATTTCCCAGAAATCAGGGATACTCATTTACTAGAACACTAGAAATAGGAAATAAACTTGTATATCCGGGGTAAGTTGCAAGAAAGTCTCGAAGTTGACACATGAAATTATACTATGTATTTTTTATTTATTTTAACAGAAGATTATGTTACTGTTTCATCGGCTCTTAATGTCGTTAGTATAAAAAATCATACTTAATATTATATGAAATCAAATACTGTCTGCAAATTAAGAGCGAAATATCTAGTCACTATAAGAAAACTTACCTTTACAGTCTTACCACCAGAATTACCATTTTAGTCTTACCATGGGAATTTTAGGGAATCTACAACAAGAAACATTATTAATGATTTAATTAAATAAAGAAAAATATACATCCAATTAAGACTTTCAAAACTAAAACTTGAGCACAAGGCAGCTTATTTTAAACATTTTTACAACAAGATGAAGTACTCAGCATTCGCGTAGCGTGCCCCACACAAATTTAATTCTTCATTAATGTACATTTAAATGCAAAACCCGAGGAAGAAGGTAATTAAGCTGAAGAAATGCACTGAAATAATCTCAACCAAGCCTCCGTTGACTCTATTTCAGTAGAGTGTTATTACACTTTCATACTTGCACACTCGTATTACCGTGTTATAAAATATAATAAGAACTTACCTATGAATAATGATTTCACATTACACGAGATACCTGACTGTTGCAGGTCTTTAAATTGAAAATTACATTCATAAAATCTAATTTCAGAAAACTGATCCCGCTGAATGATATCTTAATGAGTCTTTTACTATGTACGGTGGAACACAAAGAAAAATGTACGTAAGTAGAGTTTTTTAGGATGAGATTTTCTCAAAATCTACTTGACCTATTGCAATAATTATTTCACTGTTAGATAGATAAAAGTTAAAACTATGTACTGTAAAAGAATTATTAAAATCGGTCAAGTAGTTTTTGAGAAAATCTCAACCTTATTGCGGCCTCCTGTATACTTATCTCTGTCTTCGTGTGTACCTTGTTGTACCTAACTCTTAATAATAAACTATAGTATTCTTAAATTAAGGCAATCCCTAATTGAAAAATGTTTGGTTAATCTATTTTTTCCTAATATTTTATCTAATAATAAATATTAGATAAAATATTAGGAAAAAATAGATCAACGCCTACGCCACGTAACTTATTGGATCCCCATGTCACATACAGCAGTGGCCTATCGAGAATTCCTGTCAAACTGCTTGACCAAGCTAGTAGATAATCTCACATGGTAACAAAATACGTCTTACAACTGGAATACAATTATAAACTAGCCAGGCATCGTGTCCCCAGGCGATCCTTCATACACCGAGACACGGTCGTAAAAACATTGCAGTTAGTGATGTGATGTGATGTTGGTTGTAGTATTGTGGACCAAGACCATTAGGGGTTAGGGTACCGATGGGAAAGCTAAAGAGATTCAATGACAAGATCAAGTTTGCAAAAAGCCACGTTAAATCCAAACAAAATCATAGAATAACCTTCTTAACCTAAATAAAGTTCCTGCCTCAAATTCCGCCGCAATGCTGAAGCGATTCACCAGCATTTCCGAATTCTGGTTAGGTGTGACCCAAATAAAAGAGACAACTTAAAAGTATTTTTAGACTAACTTGTCTAAACTATGGGATAGTATGTAACTATGGGATGGTTTTCTCACATAATTATATGATAGTTACGATACATCACATATTTTATTTAGGGTGTGTGAAAAAGCAGTCTCTCATAAAGCAATGCAACTCATATCCCGAGATAAGTCATTAAAATGCTGGAAGTAAATTAAATATGTACTATTATACCTTCAAGGTATTAATGAAGCGTCTAATGCAAGACTAAGACCAAAGTCTGATCCAGAGAGATGCCCATCCCTAAAACATTACACTATCCGGCGGCAATGCTTAATTGAAGGCTCGTAGTTTATAGGGATATGCCTTCAGTAAGGTATTTCATTAAGTATTCGTAATATAGGCTATTTATAGTAGGATCGCTGGTAACTTTATGATATGCTACAGAGTCACTATCATATTTATCTTACGATCTAACAACTTTTACGGTACATAATGGTTTAAATAAATTCATCGTGAAACTACACGCAAAACGGATGCACTCATTTGGTTTGAAGACCGAAATTTAGAACAAATCTTTGGTAATTTTGTCATTATCGAGAAAATCTATCTAACTAAATAAAAATAAAAAAAATAGTATAGAAATTAATAATAATATTATATTTCAAAGACGTTCTGCTGACAGTTTTAAATGCCACTTTGCCTAATCAGTTCAAGCACAATGGCGTAAAATTGATTTTTTTTAAATGTAAAAAACGTATATACAATGTACCTATAAACATTCAACACCTTGCATTAATTAAACGATATGAATCATCTACACTAACTTGAGATTTAAGTACGGTCAACGTTTGCAGTATGATTTCTTATGTCGCAGGCAATAAGACAGGCACACCGTCCAAAGTACGCTGGACGTGCTGTCGACTGTACATACAAAGGACATTCGAGACTATGTAAGTACTCTTACTTGAGTGTCAAGTTAGTTGAGAACTCGTGGATTCAAGTCACTCGCAAAAGTCAAACGGTGCAACTTGTGATACAGCCAAGAGCACTACAGTCGAGAATCCATTCATTCGGTCTTTCATTCGACCGCTTTACAACACAAGTATTTTGTTACACCTTGTATATATATATAATTCAAATTCGTTGAACACATTGTCTATATTTCTTGCATCATGGTTCTCTTGAAAATGGCGGGAAACGACGGTTGCAAAAATATTTGATAATTTTTGTTTTATTGTCTACAGTGGTTATTTTGAGATTAATATCACGTTGAATTAATCAGAAAATGTTCGCGAGTGACAGTATGGTGAATTTGTTGGATAATTTGAGCAAGATCTGGGGATTTCAAGCTTTTATCAAGAGTTCCCGCTACAAGCTCGGGAGTGAACGTGACTGTCGAGCTGCTTCGTCCAGAGTGATGACGCTACGGCGTCTCCTCTGGATGAAGACATGAAGACGCGGCTACCCAGGGTGAAGACGCTACTGCGACTCCCTTGGAGGAAGATAGAAGACTACTACATATTGAATTTTCTGTAACATGACATTGTCAAATGACGAACTGTCGAGTCCATTAATAAAATAAATTAATTAATTCTTGCATCATCCATTGCCATATTATACGTTTGATGTAAGATGTCTCTTGGTGATAGACTACCATTTTCTACCATATTGCAGCAAAATTTAAGATTTAATGGTGGCACATGGCTATTCGTATTTGCGTATTTATTATATTTGACAAATAATTGCCATGTGTGGGTGTGTGTGACAAAATATTCGTCTTATTTGCACACTCACCTATAAATCGAGTAAGTATTAATCCTCAAACAAATTAACTCGAACAAGCCTAGACAGATACTACATAAAACAGACGGCCTGCTTCAAATTTATGTGGCCATAAAATTTGAATGGCTTTAATTGTTTCAGAGCAACAAAAGATTGCATCAGCTCAAGATGTTTTGCATAATTCTGGGTTGGGATGTGATACATACGTCTTGGTTCACGGTATTAATTGCTTGAAACTGTTGAAGTGGCAAATGACGTCATTATTTAACACATTTTCATATAACGAAACTACAAAATGTATGTAAAGTAAGTATATTTAACAAATTCAATTCAAATACAAAATTAATTCAAATTGTAATATAAAAGATTACAAAAACAAAAATACAAGACCTCATGCACAATTGTGGCGGACTTGTCGCTAAATGCGATTTCTTCCAGGCAACCAATCTATCTTATGAATCTTCAGCATGATCACGTGTTTAAGTCATTATTTTTTTGTCAACAATGCAATGGTTAGCAAGTAATTAGGAAGTTACATACATTTGAATTTGTTTCCGTCTATTATACAATATTTTTCTCTTTCTTTTGCAGAAGCTAGATTTTTTTCAAATATTTATATTTTTTTCCTAATTTACACTAACTTTTGAACTCCACTAATGATCAGGTTTCAACGTATGCAATAACAACTTTTATGGGGCGACAACTCTAGGTATCGCTTAATAATAAACTTACTTATGTCGTAGTATATAATTACTCTATGCTTATGTCTTTATTACTCTTTTTCGAGCTTACAATTATATAGGTGTAGAATGAGAGCTTGGAAGTTATGGGATTTTTAAACTGTGGTGTACTGTGCGAACCAGATAGTGCAAGCGTTCTCCTCAAATTCATAACTCATCGAGTACCATCATAAGTATTCTGTGCTACCACCATGATCCATGAGTCACATCATTTATATTGCAAATAAATAATATCTTCGAACCAACCACGCCACTGAAACAAAATCCTCATCTCTCCAAAATCTTCGACAATAACAGATCTATATTAATTTAATATTCAGTACGCGTTCTTAAACCTATTATCTGTGACAAGTGTGACAAGTAACGCAGCTGATCCGTTACTCGATACCACTAGAGTTTATCTGAACACGTTTTAGCTGAAACCGAAACCAAACATTGGGATCCAAACTGAAAGCGCGAAAATACGCTGTATAATGTTATTTGGATATGGATTGTTGTCTCTAAATACTCAGCTGGTACGTACTCGTGGAGATAGTACAGCCCAATGTTCATCAAGTGTAATACTTTGGACTTATGACTGTTGTTATTGTCTGCGTCGTAAGAGTTGAAATCGCACTGCAAGTGTTCCCATTGATATGCCTGTCGTGCGTGGTACTTTTATTACTGCCACAGATACGCCACAATCGAAATCAAACCAAATATATCTCCAAATATGTCATGGTTTTATTTATAGTTAAAAAATCAATTATAGTGTTTTCCTGTGTGTATACTTTGAAGTTTATTTTGTGACCGAAGCCCTCCGAAACCGAAGTGACGGACCCTATACCACCCCTTGCAGCCAAATTAAATTCGTGTCGTATCGAGTAATCAAGACAGACACTTCGATGCACATCTGGTATCCTGGTACGTCCCTTGCAAACATAACCACCAAACTTCTTAATGTGAACATAGAATATCGAAGAGAATTTGTGGACAGAGGCTAAGATGGAATAACAATGAGAATAAGGCTATATGGGTTTAACATGAAGGTATCATATGCAGGCAATTTGTCTCGATCAAAGGACTGACAAGTGACATAGAATTTATTTCATGCCAGGGGGTTTGGTGTGTCGATAGAGCTTTGAATATTTTAAAAGTACTCGTATTAGCAAAATACTTGTCAAATACCTAAACTAGACAAGAAAGTAATAAGGATGCCTCGCAAGATTAAAATTCATAATTTTAATAAAGACAAGGCGTTTTATTTTTCATTATGCAAATACGTTGAATATTGAGAAGGATCTTATCTACATAACATTTGACTTGCTCTTTTTTATAAGATTCATTTCCCTTGGCTCGTTCATTTTGCCTACCTTCGACGTAAATAAATTGAACATGAATAATTCTTACAGCTTCAGGCTGGCGTCTAAAAGAACTAGGCATAGGGCAAAGGTTACATATTGATCGACGATTGTTATTCAGAAAACAAACACATTTTAAAGGAAATCCTCCGAATTCGACTTCCATATTATATTCTTTCTAGCGTAACTTTTAAAGAGGATTTCGCCTTTAGCGGTTAACAGACAGTGGAACTTCTCTTAATTTAAAAGGGGTGACTCGATAATCCGTAAGTATGAAGGGTCCATGACAAATGGAAACATAGAGCCACATGACAGCTTTATAAGTTTTATAACTGCAATTGTGAGAAATGAGAGATTTATCAACAGCGACGCAGTAATTCGTCTCGTCTGTAGGGGATTTCTATAAAGTAAGGCCGCTTGCTTTATGAGTTTCCTTGCTGAATTTATGAATTATCTCTGCAATATCAAAAAAGTATGAAGAGGAAATTAATACGCGACGACAAGGCATGACAAAATACCACCTAATTAATACTAAAAAAAATGCTGAAGAATCTTTACTACTTAATGTTTTTATTCAATAAATGATTTTTTGGAGATTAGAAAATAAACTTTGAGATTATATACACAACTGCAGTAATTAGGTTCAGAGTATTATTGATTTGATTAGACAAAAGGCAATTGCAAACATAATAAGTTTTTTTAATGTTTGTACTTCACGATTCTTCACGATTGAGAAATAATTTTAAAAGTACTTAGTTAATTTATATATATTAAATTTGTAAATTTAGATACATATGTATAATTGTATATATATATATCAGATATAATTACTTATAAATATTTATATTAAGATTAGTTTAATTAATTACTTATTTTATTTCGAACACAATGTAATTTGTTAACGAATAAATAAATTTGAATTAATAGAAAGCAATAATCACGCACCGACATTCGAAATAAATAGCCACCAATTTATACATCAACAGACGATAAACTAGAGAAAGTATACTCCACTTTCAAATATCAACATTCATTGTTAAAATGACATCGAGTTGTACCGTTTGGTACATCATAATCAAAACATGGCGAGCGGTAGTAACAATTACAGCGATCGTTAGAGAACAAAGATCTGGCGCAGATAGGCATATTAATCTAACTGGTCCATCGCCGACAATCGCGGAGCAAATATTATAGGCGAGATGATTCGCAGATTGATGATTGCTGCCGCCTACATAGAAAGCTATATTAAATGTGCTTGAGAGTGTTTTGAGATTATTTTGTCAGATATGAAAACAGACATGTGCGTGCGGTATCTCCTCCAGTGGCTCCAATAGGGTAGTTTTTTTATCTGAAATTAGTTTTTTTGAAGTCCAAGTAAGTACCTCCAGAGATATTGATGGTTGTGTATGTATGTAATGTATGAAAATACATTCATCCCTACTTGGCAAAATCGTCACTTCTTTAATGATTCCAGATTTCGAAATGTCTGTGTTTTATTTTTCGTATGTTTCTACAGTTGACCTCGATTATCAATTTATGTCTAATAGTTTGTTAAATTAAAGAAAATAGGCCGTACTTACCAATTGATGATATATTTACTACTTACCTATTTGATTTTTTCACGAATTTCGCTTCTGTTGTCAAGACCACCAATTTTTATTATGTAGTCTATTTTTATACTTTGTGATACCTTTTATGCGTTTATTGGGGATAAACGCTCCAACTATTCTAGATACTTCAAATATTATAATATGATGTACTTAATCTGATCCTATGCGCAACAAAATCGCAAAGCAAAACAAGAAAATCTTTCATCAATACACTTTCAGCCTTTGAAGAGCTCTCATCTTTTTTGCTGACCGCAATAAATGGCTCGCTAAAGAGATAAAAGTACCGACCCGCTTTGTGGCGAACTCGGCCAAGCGACTTCAAGTGTAATGAAAATCTTCAGCGCAGCCAGGGAAATTTCTTTCTTTCAATAACCCACCTGACGGGATTTAGTTCTTTGAATAGTTGCTCAGGTATTAGGGACGAACTTAGTGAATTAATGCGAGTGTACTTCTCGTAAGTTAGCAATCTTTATAAATGTGGAGTATGGAAGTATCTCGGAGGAGCTCGGTGGCTCAGTGGTTGGGTCAATGGATTGGCGATACGGAGGTCCTAGGTTCGATTCCCAGCCAGGGCAGCCATGTACCAATGAGTTATCCTCGGTTTTTTTCGACGGAAAAACTTACGTACATTTACCGAGCGCTCTTAAAACGGTGAAGGAAAAACATCGTGATGAAACCTGCATGCCGTAGAAGAAGAAGAAAAATCTAAGGCATGTGAAATCCGCCAATCCGCACTGGGCCCGCGTGGTGGATCATGGCCCCAGCTCCCTCAATGTAAGGGAAGGTCTGTGCCCGAGCAGTGGGGCAATATAAATAGACTGATGATGATGGAAGTATCTCAAAGCCTAACCCCACCGGAAAACAGGCACAACATATCGATAGCATTATCTTATGTACATGTCGTGGTCAGATCGTTAAATTGAGCATTTCATGAAATCGTCAGTCATTTCATGAAATGGTGGCATTTCATGAAATCGTCAAATTGTGCTGGGCATATCGTTTAAACGTCAACGTTCGTCGATTTGTCCAACGACGTTTGGTCAGATCATTAATGTAGGGTGCCCATTAAGGATGTAAGGAATAATAATTCAAAATATACTTATTACGAACTTATTTATTGTTCTAGTCAGTACCAAATTAAAAAAATATATATGTTACAAAATTCTTACAAGCATTTCAAACCAATTGTCCACTGGAATTAAATATACGAAATATTCATATTGAACACATTAAAAGGACAATAAATATGTTTTTATTAAATGTTTTTTATTATTATTATTATATTTATTACCTAATAAAATAAGTACAAAATTGTATTATAATATTATAGAACGTTAAAACGTTTCGTTTCACATACGGTATACCTTTATGAAATTCCGTTAGTATTTCAAAATATTTCTCCATCGTAATTATACGAATAGTAGGATCATCAATGCATTTCTTCTTGTATATTAAAAACTTTGTAATCCAGTAAATTATAGTCCGTCGACTTTCGTTGCCTGGTCACCCTACTTTCCTTTATTTGTTGTATAACCTAAAAATGAAAATTATTTATAAATTTCTAGGATTCAATTATTAAAAGTAAATAAGTACATTTTAGATACTTAGATGAGATTTTAAAAGGATATAAACTAAATATTGTCATTTCAATAGGTACTAACCTGTGAAATGTATTCCCAAGATTTTGTTTGTAAATTGAGGTTGGTTTTTGCGTGACTGTCATAAAATTCACACCGTTTCGTATAGTAACACTTATTCAAGTTTCCAACACACTTTCTTATATAATTTGCACATTTTTATTCTCTTTTCAACATGAATCCGCATTATTTACTTACGCACACAAACATAAACAATGACAAAGCGCGCTCTCAGCGCCTCTAGCGGTAGTTTTTGCCATTTTTCTACGATATGGTCAATTGTGTTTGGTCATATCATGAAATAGCCGTGCGTTTGTTGGACATATCGTAAAACGTTTTCTATTCATTGATCTGGCCAAGCTATTTCATGAAATGACCAATAGACATTTGACAATTTCGTGAAATGTCGCCATTTCATGAAATGGTCGACTATTTCATGAAATGTTCAATTTAACGATATGACCACGACATACATAAGATATTAGTATCGATGTAGGACATTGGATTTTCGTTAGGTACGGAGAAAGTAACGACTGTGACAATTATATTGTCTTGGGATTTTTTTCATAGAACCTAAGTTTTCATTGTACATTTACCGGTTGCTATCAAAATTGTGATCAAATAATAACCTGCATATTCTCAATTGGGTTATTCTTATACAGGGTGGCCTTGAATTCATTCGACAAAATTAAATGGATGGTTAGGCTTGTGACATACATTAATTCTGCACAGCGTAAATTAAACAATTTGGGAGAAAATAAAAAAATAAGAATTCAAGGACACACAAGGTGTAAAGTATACAATAAGTGTTGTTAAAACTTGCAAACTATAAGCAATATATCAACGACGTGCCACTTCACACAAGGGATGAGCTTATTACAAAGACGTTCCTATTAAAATCGTTAAACCCCTATAGAATTCTGAACTCAGAAATGATAATGCCATTAGTTCATTCATGTACAGCAAATATAATGTTCCAATAATCATATTACCTACGGATGTATCACTTCCATTCCATATTACAATACTACAGATTGTTAATACCAATTACTTAGATGACTATCCCAGAATATCTAATTCTCGAATTGAGTCGACTACTCGAATATTCATTTAGGCTAAGGTTTAGATTAGGTACAAATTTCATCGAATATCGTAATTTGTAAGGGTACCAATACCAACAACATGCCTGCAAGATGCATATCCCAATTCTCCTATGAATGGTTTTCGGATATGTATTCCAATATTACATTGCTCATGCATTATAAGCAGTTGACCTGGGAATGGAAACTGGGCCAGCAAATTGATCGACTGGTATTGTTTTACGGGTGTGTAGATATGGGCGGGCAGCTCCAACTTTAATACTAACGGACCGGGTAGTGAATTCAATTATCCAAACAGAAACTATTCCTGTATTGTATCGTATATAGTTTGATCTGCTATTTATGGCATGTCTATATACGATTTCCAATACTGTTGGTTTAGAATAGGCATTTTAAATATTCGTAAAAAATATTTCATTGCTCTGATCCTCTTAGATCACTATCGTGAACATTAATTCATTACTATCATCATCGGGAGTAGTTCATTGATATCTTCATAATGAATACATGTAGATACCAAAGAGTCGACATAATGATGGCACATAGAATTGAAAACATTGATCATAACATATCTTTATGTAATAAATGTATATTGCTAAATAAACTTTCAAATAAAGCTTATACGAGCATCACAATTTAGTCGACTTAAAATCAGGCATTTCAGCAACAAACTAACATTTCACCAAATCCGTAACCAAAATTCCTTTGTCACTATTCACCGTGATTCATTTCACAAACATTGGCCAACGTTCACCGCAAAACACCATCACAGATCCACCTAAATCATATGGTCAGTGACAACAAAGTGAGGCTTAAAATTGTGCGGTTTGCAGCGTTAACGTTTTAAAGGTGCCTGTGTGGGCTGCTGAGTCAGATATCCAATCTACCCCTAATACCAACAATAAACTCAAATAACATCAAATTGAATGTAAATAAATTGAAGCTCGGGTTATGAAAAACATTCATTCTTCTTGTTGGTATGGTTAGTGGTAAAACCTTCAGGGAAGTTGCAGTCGCCATTGAATGGTCTAAAGTTGGACTTGTGTCTGAAATAAAGACAAATTCATTCTATCGTTAACTTCTAAAGCACTGAAAACCTCAATTGTGATCAACGAACATGCTATCCGATGCGCGTTTGTTGTTCATCAGTATCTGAACCGTCTCAATCTACTTTACCGAGTCTTTACAGAAGGTATGTTGCATCAAAAATATGCAACAGCTGACGATTTTTGTAGTTATCTGTTTTGTAAATGTTATCATGGCGTCAAATTGGTAGTAAAGCCCGACTGCGACTGCACGATAAAACGCTTAGTCGGTATAGCTGCGGTTCCTCTGCGAACTTCGAGTTTATGGAGTCGCTTCTTGCGTGTTGGTGCAAGATATGAGCGGCGATGAGAGGAACAAAGCGTTAGCGACAAACTTGTCACACATGAGGCAGTGTAGTCTGTATTCAGTCAGATGCATCAGCCAGAACCTGCTGTATGCAACACCCAACGATAGAGGACACGTTACTGGAAGGACTATATTTAACCTGAATTGCTTCACACCACTGAATAGAAGGAGAGTACCAAAGTAATGTTAAACTGATAGTGGATCAATAAGCTAAAAGCAGTAGAAACCTAAGCAAAACTTGAACGCTGTACGTCATATGAGAAAGGTATCACCTAATGGCCACAATAGACCTTTGAGGTCGCAGTGACCCTTGGGCGTGTACCAACGCCGTGATATCAAATAATAATAATCACCTAATAACGGAGCGATAAATGGTTAACAGATATAGAGCAGAACGTCAAAAGAAGCCGATTGAAACCATGAAAAGAATTTCGGAGTGAAGCGGAGCATAATATAGGCTTAGCGGAGCGATGAACAGAATGATGTACGGGATAAACTCGATGTAGCCGCCCTTTCTCATCAGCAAGAGCTAAAGTGTGATACCTATTTGATATTTCTAGTAGATTGTAATTTCCAATTGGAACTGATTTCTGCGTAGGTATTTAGGTACCTATATAACTATATTTAACCAGTTTAGGAATTAGTATCACAATATTTCCATCAAAAGGCGCTGTAGTGTTGAGTATATTTCACAATCGCTGGTCTCCAGTCACACACACCATACCCTAGCCGACAGCTCTTTACTCGTAACAGCTTTGTTGGCTCGTTACGTCTTCCGTGCTGCAAGCGAATAAAGTTTCTTTGACGTATTTGCATCGCGGTTACCGCGGGATTACTTTAGATTCCGTGTTAGATGGACAAAATGTATTTTTGATTCCTTATCTATTGAAATTAAGTAGGTATTCGCTGAGTTTTCGGTCTACGACATTAACGATATTCGTAGAATTTTTCTTAAGGCGCTATATGGTTGTCAAAAGCAAGAGTGAGACAGAAGATGCCCCCAGCGGCGGAGTGAAGAGAACGCAGTGCCTCAATGTTTGTATTTTTATGAATTTTGGCAGGGAAATAATAATACGCCAACAAAAATCAGAATTTTTTAAAACAAGCTGTAGATGTAATTATCATTTTAAAAGACATGGAAGGGGTATTTTTGCGATTTTTTTCTATCGAGCGAAGTTTGTCCAATCAGTATCGGTATTCATCAGTCTCTATTTAGACCCTCCAAGATTGCTATATATTTTTAAGACGTTTAGTAGTTAGTGCTGTAGCCTTCGTAGAAAAACTGAAAATACGCGCTTACGAAGCCTTAAGGCTTAGTGCGTTAATATATTTCGAACTAACTTTTGCCCGCGACATCGTCTGCGCAGGATCTTTATAAATTATAGCCTATATGTTATTGTGTTATTATATTATTATAAAGTTTCATTAAAATCTATTCATTAATTTTTGCGTGAAAGAGCAACAAACATCCATCCATCCATCGTTTATATATTAGTGTGATGGGATAACTAAATGAAACCTATTTCAGTATAGTCAGCAGCACATCAAGTGTAACACTTAGGCATTCCACGCAATAGTAATACGCCGTAGATTGCAATGGTTTTGTGTAGGTCGAGGTGCTTTCGATTCTACAGCCGAAAACAGATAAAAGTATACAGGGGTCTCTTCTCACAACCTCATAAAAACTTAACCGATTGTAAAAGTTATTTTACTAGTAGATAGATTAGAGTGCGCACTGTAAAGTAACATATATTCCACTAAGTTCAACTTGAAGATGAATTTCAACTAGTTGAACTAATTGTAAAGAATTTATAGTACTTTTTGAGAAAATATCAACCTTAATTTATTCTACCTTCTACTTTTCTCTGTATTGGATTCCGTACATTACCTGGGGTTAAACCTGAAACTCTGCTTTCAAATAACTGCTGAAGGGATTGCGTTGCTAATCAGGCACTTAATTCGATCACCTCTGCGGGGCTAATTGTGGTTGACCGTACCTAGTACAACAAGTCTTTACGTTTGCATAATTACGGAGAACACAAAACCACTGTAATCTACGTCGTATGACCACCGCAGTAAAGTGTCAGTGTGTTACACTTGATGTGCTGTCGTGGGTACAATCGACAGCACATTTAGTAACTCTAGATCCGATTTCAACACTTATGGCGCAGACAATAAGAACGATAGGAAGTCCAAAGTTCAACTTAGCGTTTGTAGACTAAACGAGTATGCAACATGAAGGAAGGAACGGCCGATGGAGTAAGCCATACATTACAATTTTAGCGTGACCGCCATTATCTGGTTTTTAAGTTTATTTTCTATTTTCAATAGTAGTCGAATACATTAATGTTGGTTGTGCATAATGTTGTGCATGCATGAATAAATTGTGCATGCTGTTTTGATTCTTGTTTTAAATATTTATTTGTAGAAAAAAATAGTTTCATTTTGTAATTTGTGTATTTTCATGTACAATAAAGTACGAAGATGTATCTTTATGACGTTAGGTATGAGAGCGAAAGTGGATATCACACTTTCAGAAGAAAAAAAATACTTTAATGTACTCTCTCCAACCGGCTTTACGACGACATTTTTTTCCTTCATGGTTTGCAAGGTGTGCATCAGTTAAGGTGCGGCCATACATCAGCCGACGCACGCCCAATGATTATGCACCGCACGAGTCGATAGCATCGCGCTACCGAGGCCACCACGCCCGCCGTCAATCCGTGTGTAGAGTGCCTTATAATGACGTAGTTGTATAGGCTTTAACCATCCTAACTATGGAATGATAACCCATTGCCTCGAGACATGTTTGATAATGAAGAAAACTAAAGCGTATAGATTACTAATTACTATCCTAAATTCTAGAAATAGAACATCGTCGATTTTAGAATAATTTTTTCTATACTCAAATTAATTTCATCATCCTTAAAATATTATAACCTCCTTAAGATTGAGGGCACGGAGGGGCTCAGATGAAAGTGTCACTAGCGGTCACCCATCCAGACCCTGACCTCGCACAACGTTGCTTAACTTGTACGATCGTTTTCAACGTGTACTCGCAACTGGACTACGAACCCCTCGGGCGATTTAATAACCTCCATAAGATTGAGATTTTGTTTAAAGATTTTTTGTAGTTGTTTTTGAGAAAATCTTTTCACTGAGTTAGAATTAATTTTCTGCATCTCGGTAAACCAATATCTTTATAAATACCAGAGCAATATCTAATTTCCAACATTCCCAACGATAATTACCTAAATATCAGGTTTACACGACCAAATAATTGATAGCAATTACGTTTCCAATTTTACTTGATTTAATATCCCCTGCAAATTCACTGGAGCCCTCATATTGCGTTCCTTATTACGTGTTGTAATAGCAAACACAGGAAGTATAAATATCTCTTTTTACCTGTGTTAAAATTGTTCTAGAACAATTCTCGATGCCAGGCACGAACTTTGGGGCCGAGTTTTTTTAATAGAATGCTTCAAAGCAAAATCGTAAAATGTTAAGGCTTTTAAAACCTTACTTTTGTGATAATTCCGGTCACATTCAATTAAATATCAATGGTAAATGTACAGTACGGTTTAAATCTCAACAACTATGCTTCATACAATAAAAACTATGTTTGCTTAAGGAACATAGTATGGATTTTATTAGAATCTTAAATTAGCTTGGCTTAAATCTATACCATTAGGTATCATTCGCAGACACAACCTCGGGAGAGAAAGAAAAATAGTATTATAAAACGTCACACATGGCAAATATGACAAATACGCAAATACGAATAGCCAAGTGAAGTGCCACCATCATACATAACTAACCCTATCTCAATTTTACTGTCAGATCTACTAAATCGGATAGAATGCTTACGTATCTATTCTAAAGGTTCTGTAGTTTCTGTACCCTTGCTGCGCCCCTGTCTAGGACAATTACGTTTGCAATTAAAACTCGGCCCCAGAGATATGCTTGGACTCCTAGCTATTTGTCAGTTGCCCACACGATTGCAGACTGACCTAACCCGACCTCTGAATGAAATTAATCACACATTTCTGTTTAATTATATCGTGCTACTGCTAGTTGGAATTTCGGAGCATCTTTGGGATTTACTCTAGATAAACGTCTCAGTATATCTTGATCTTTAAATGCAGATTGTTGATCTTTGTTGTCTAGTAATTGTAGAGGTCATTTGCGAAACAAAGAATGGAATGCCCTGTCTGCGTCTAGTTACATCTATGTCTGGAAGAAATGTAATGAAGTTGTAAGGATGTAATTTTAATGAACGTAGGTAGATGAAGAGGGACAAAGTAAATTGAAAAGTTGTAAACAGAGTGTGCATAAAGAGACTGATGAATGTGGGCGAAGCGATGTGGTGTGTCAAGGTAGCAGCTTATGGATGTCCATTGTCTCCGGTTCTATGGCAGATCCTACGAAAGATACAGACAAGCAGGTAAGCCGCTTAAGAGCCAAAAATTGCGATGTTGCACTTTTATAATTTACCTATAAATATATATCGATGAAATGTTAGTCTAAACTGTTACCCATAAACCGTATCACTGTCCCTCTCATACTTCGTTAAAACTTTAATGTAAAAAGCGGACAGGAAGCCTAAACGGTGGAGTAACTTTAAATCACGTTTATGGCTCCGCGCCCGAAGTTAATCCGCCTCTGCACATAAATTGTAACTAGGTTTTATATACTAGGGCCATATATGTAGCTGTGCCTTTGATTTTGTTACCCTTATATTCATTGATATGATATTCCTCCGATCCTAATAAATGAGTAGGAAAGTCACTTCGTAGCATAGAGTATAGCAGCTGATATTACCGTGCAATTTCTGCACTGGGATTTACTGTAGAATGCGCAACTATCAAAGGCATTGCGCCTCGTGAGAAAATACCTCCGCAGCAAACGTCAGGCCAAGCTTAAACGCGGATCATAAAGCGCCATTCCTCGTCCGGATTTCGCTGAAAAACTCAAGCCGTTCTAGCAAAAACGTAGTGTTTATTTTACTAGAAATGTGCAGCTGCTTTTCTTCGTCTAATATCTCATTCAAGATTCATTCGTGCTTGGGAATTATTATCATCTCACCTGCAGCTAATCAGCGGATTAACGTGCCTGTTATGCACAAAACCCTCAACATGGTCCCAATGCGAATTGATGGATTACACTGTCTTCTATGCTCAAGCATTCAGGTTTTAAAGAGATCTCTCGGATTGGTTTTTTATCTAAAATTCTAGGTCATCTCAATGGTACCTGTAGGTCTTATATGACTGGACCAACCCTCCTAATCAAGTGACATTCGTTAATGCTAGTAGAATAGAAAAAAGTACTATGACTTGTGCTATTCTTGCAAAATGTGAAAAAATGTTGACGTGCAAAAATGTACACAACGTTGTGTACATTTATTTTACAATAAAGAGATTTGACTTTGACTTTCGGCTTGGTTACAATTACCTGACAAAAGCTAGCCTCTAACAACAGGCATGCCATTATTCATGTGAGCCTGACCCAAAGTGAATCCTATCAGAATAGTTAAAAATCATTTTAGAATCTCTGGCTAGTCCGTGAGAGTATACATTGCACTATCACTGTTTTATCATTATTCCGTATTGTGCTCTGTGTACGTCTACATAACCTATAGGTGTAAAGGAATTAAGCAGGTACGTCTTTTTAGTTTACGTCATATTCCAAATTAACTTCCATAACAATGAAAGTTTAATAGAGCAGGTGGTGAATTAAGTAAAAGTTCCACCCTGTACACTAGTGGAGTTGTGCACGCTGTAGATAATTAAAACGTGGCAGCTCCGCAACTCGGATGGTAACACATGAATATTCTATTGAGGGGAAGCCTTATATGTAGTAACTTTGGCACTATCGGAGCGCTACCTGGTACAGTCGAAAATAGAGAAAAGTATACAGGGGTCTCATTAAGGGGGATTTTCTCAAGAAATATTTTACTAGTAGATAGTTTAGAGTACACACTATTTATTTATTTATTTATTTATTTTATTAATGGACTCGACGGTTCGTCATTTGCCAATCTCATGTTACAGAAAATTCAATATATTCAATAGTCTTCCTATCTTCCTCCAGGGGAGTCGCAGTAGCGTCTTCACCCTGGGTAGCCCCGTCGTCATGTCTTCATCCAGAGGATTTTGTATTGCTATAAATGTGTCACTTATTAACTTATGTATTTTCGGCAACAGTCAAATATAAATTTTGTATTATAACAAAAAATCGTCCTCTATTATTGTCAGTATGAACCTGAGGTCTGAACCTTAACATCTCTAGTTATAAAAACTAGTTACAATAACACCTTGTCTAATGTACTTGGAATAAAAGTATTCATTATTCATAATCTATCGCCCAAGGGAACTTACAAATTCATTATTCATAATTCTTTGCTCCGTAAAATAGACATCACATTTTAACATAATGTCAAACCTACAACTCTGTCCTATAAACAATTTCTCGAAGAGCGCAGTATCATGAAAGCAAGAATTGAAACCGCTCATTTCACTGCACCACAAGTCAGCTATGCACTGTCCCGAGTGATACTTGCCAAGTCAGGAGTTCATATAAATTCCATTCCAGACAGTCAAGTTACTGTCTGAGCGCTAGAGAACAAATGTGAGCTGTCGCAAACGGCAGCAGTTCTATTCTAACCCTAAGTTCCAACTCTGAACCATTTAGTTTAAGAGAATTCATCAATTCCCCTCTTTCATGGTCTGTTTACAGAATAACTTTAATTACTGCTCTTACTCATACAGTTTTACTAGCAAATTCAAATATGTTCCCAAGCATAATGACTAATTTTTTAAAACTGTTTCAATGTGTTCTTACGCATCCACAATTTACTAGAAAAATATAATTTCTCCGGAAAATAAAGGTTTAGTAGCATTAATTGAGATTTTCTGAACTAATTTTGAATTTCACGCTAAAACGCTCACAAGTGTCATGGCGTCGGCTTGTGACGTCACGGTATTTTAAAAACCAATGGCGGCATACAGTTTCGCGACAAATTTTGTTATTTTGTGTTTTTAACATGAATAAATTCTGATGTGTATAAAGGCGTGCAGTCGCTCAGTGTAGAAACAAATACATCGATAAAAACTCCGACCAAATAGACAATTTTAATTATAGAACTTCGATTGGATTTCCATCTACTGCAATTACCATTTTGGCTTCTTTCACATTCCATCTCTCTCTGTCTTCTCATAGTATGATTATAGGTAGGTAAATACATATTGATTATGAACTATGTAAGGCAAAGCTGTAGTTACAAATATTATGTCAAAAACAACGTTCTGTGAACATACAAAGGTAGAACAAAATACCTTTACAGCATTATGTTAGACAAATTGCCTTGAAGTTTACCCTTCGTTGAACAAGACATTGAAAAACCCAGCACGTAACCTTGATCTTTGCACACGGTTGTGTATTTGTATTATTTTAAAACATTTCGTGTGTGAACCGAATTTCCATATCTAGAATAGTTTCCCCAGGAGCTTTGTCTTTTCATTGTGGAACCACTTCGAATCATTGAGCCAGCGGAGTATGTAAGGATCTGTCATTCATAGCTATGTTAAATTCTCGGAATATCTAGTCGGTTCAACTAACTTGTTAAAAAATGTTTTTTTCTTAAAAAAAGGGTGTGCAGCAGATTGGCCGACAAAAAAATTTGGTGGATTGGTGGGGACCGCACCAATAAACCAAATAAATTTGTCGGTCCATGTGCCGAACACCCTGTGTATGCGCCTTTGTATTCTACTATAATATGTTTTCATATCGTATTGTTTTCAAAACATAATACCTGAGTGTTTATCTGTATTTTCCGGATGGCTGACCTCGTTGCACCGAAATTCTGTCAACGAAATGCGCCCCGCTCCAGTCAGCTTTTCAGCGGCGTCATGTATCAACATGATACGATGAGTGTGGTTTTTAAATTCTTTCAGAATATATTCTTTCAGACCATATTCTTTCGGACCATATTCTTTAAAACAATATTATTTCGGACCGTATTCTTTTCTAGCACGTATAACTTTTAAAACTCGTTTGTAATCATTAACATAACATTTTTGGAAAATTCCATTGTTGTTATTTGCTTTGCATTCAAGTAACTTACTCATCATTAAAAACGTTTATTCCAAAAAACTAAAATTAACTTCTTTCACTGTAAGTTTTACTCTAAGATTACCTTACCTTATGTTATATAGCATGTTGCATGTATTCAGTAAGTTCAGTTCAGTGACTTCACCATACCTAGAAATCCATCTAAAATATTCCCTATCTCTAAGAGTTCTGCTCTAACATGAATAAACGGTCTCTTTGATAGCACCCTTGTAACACCCCTCTAAGTCAAACAGCGAAAACTTTGCAAATAATTATAATGCAGCAGTGAGTGAGGGATCGACGCGAGAAGTGCACTTCAGGATAATGATGCGCCGCAAGAAGACGTTGATGTAGAATTCTGGAATGTTCTTAGATCAGCTCATACCGTCTCTTGACTTTTGAATCGTAAAATGTCTGATTTTGTCTCATTATTACATTACTTGACAGATTAATAATCCAGGACAAGATTTGTGGAAAGAGGAGCGTTGGCAGGAGAAGACACTCTTGGCAAAATATTTTACGTGATTGGTTCGTCGGCAGCACCGGCTCCTTGTTCCGGGCAGCCGTTCAGAGGATGGAAATTGATGTTGTCCAACCTTCGATGAGAAGAGGAACGTTGAGAAGAAGAGATAGATTTTGAGATAATCAAGTGAGATAGCAATACCATCCATTAAGCAATAATGATGTATTTCACATTTCGCGTCTATCTTATGCTGAATAAACCTTACCTGTATCAGAATTCCAGTCAGCGATTTTTGAAGAAAAAAACGCCTACGCCTAATTCCATTATGGCACAAAATTTAGATAATATCTACGAAGCTACGAGTGCCTAGATAAGTATATGCTATTGTATCGTAATTGGGTCCATTATAAAAGTAACCATATGACATGACTTGAAGTTTTGTTGCCACTTTTTCTTCTCATCGTTGGCACAATTTTTTGCAAACTGGTGTAAATGTAAATTTAAAAAATGTTGACGTGCAAAAATGTACACAACGTGCTTACTTGCAATAAAGACTTTGACTTTGTCTACCACAATAAAGTCATGTCATGTGGTCAGGCAGTGGCTATTTACATATCGACTCCCTAATCCCTCCATTTGCTTTGATAAGCAATCTAAACAAAACAGTAGGCTTAAGCAATATTTTCTTCCTATTCTTCCTATTCTTTGTTAAACTCAAATGTAGAGCCGCATCTAGCGTATTTTATCTCGCTATATTGTCAACCGGAATCGCTAACCTGCCAACAATCATACGAGGGAAGCATAGAAGAAGACACATTGTATTTAGCAACCCTAACGTTGGGGCAGTGAAAATCGATAGCACTTGGGTGCATCACAGAAGAAGTTTTAATGAAAGATTAATGCGGAGGATTTTCATTCACTGGGCCATGGATCTGAAAATTCTCAGTTTTTCAAGGAAATACGTAGTAAATGTTATATCAAATAAACTACTAAAATATATGTCAAATTAACTTTGAGTCTACCTATAACATTTGCTTCAACTTTTCCTAATAATTATATTATTAGAACAGAATTTCAATGTTTTGTGTAATAACTTTTAGGTTGCATGTTGCTGTAATTAGAGTGTATTTTATTAAAAACTTCCAAACCTGACAACAATAAACGAGAACCTAAAATAACCATTGCAGAACGGCACAAAATTACATTTAGTTTGTTTCACTGCACTCTATAATGGACATTTCAGCATTTTCAGTTTAAGTATTAATGAGAAAATATAGTTATTGTTGAATTTTATATTCGGGACAGTGGAACGAGGCTTACAAACAAAGCTTGGTGCATTTACTACGTACTTTAAAAACGGAATAATACCTATGATTACCGCAGGGATTCACCTTAGGCCCAAGAGTATTCTTAAATAGCTATTATTGCAAAACACTGTAATTAAATGGCTAACACCGCTGATCGAATCGTTTAGTGTGATGTTTATTATTTTCCTTCTAGGGGAAAACTTAATTAACCAAAATATTTTGTTGAAGAACAGTTACAGATAAGGCAGTGCATAAACACAACCCGTATAATGTCGCCTTTCTTTATTTGTCTCTTAATGAAGCCAGCAGAGATATTACAGAACTCTTAGCTTTCAAAGCATAGTAAAGTATGCATTGCATTACGTCTAGAGTATCATACTAAAGGATGCTAAAGGTACAAAAACCGACCCACATTGTTATCTACGAGTAACACTTTAATGTCGTTCTAGTGCAAAGTGTAGAACGCAACGTCGTTGGTATAAACCAGGTGCTTACCAACATTGTAAGGTTAATAATAGTTAAGGTTACAGTGACCGCGGGCCACTGTCGTTGTAGATAACTGCTTTTGGTAGATAATGGGTTGAATTTATGTATCACTTTTATAACACAAGCTTGCTGTGACAGAAATGTGCTAGCTAGATATAGATATATATCGATATATAGATATATATAGTTGAGTACCTATTTATCATTGTTTATTGATTCTTATTGTATTATTTCAGTGTAGAATCATAGCCGAGAATATCTAAAGGTTCGACTCATTTTGGACACAACTAATAAGTGATATGAGTGGGAACATTTGCAACAGACCGTCCATATCAAATACACGAAGTGAAAACGCATATGAGATAAAGTAATATTATAGGCAGGTACTGCAGAAAGGTCTTGCTATTAAACTTAAGAGAAGAGGAAAGGAATCAAGAGTTAGATAATCATATAGGTATAGTGTATTGCCAGAACGCAAACAGGTAGATTGCGTATAGTTCATAGTCATTTATTGATAATTATCAATTACAAGTCAATATTAGTACATTAAAATAAATAAAATAAATTAATACTATAGGTAATTCAGTACCTACATAAATTAAATTCATATTTAGAATAGATTATTGTTAGTTACATTTTAGTTTTAAGAAATCATTGAAGCTGTAGAAGGACTGCTCGACAAGCCAACTCTTTAACCTATTTTTGTAGCTCCTTGCACATCCAAAAAATTTAGCAAAGAAAAGAGCAGAGCTTGACTTCAACGATATGTTTAAAGTAAAATCTGACTCAGCAATAATTTTCCACTAGAATAATAATAATAAATGGAAAAGCTTTTTAAACACTCGTGCGTGCCCTTTCTTGTTTTCGTAGGATCGTGATAAGGATTATCTAGTTTAGGGGTTTATAAATAAATCTCCAAACGCAACAGTCTGTGTGTTAAGCAAGGTCAGGAGAACAGCTTTGAGGGTAACGTACTGTCGAGGGCACATCAAGAGTAACATAAGATAAGAATCGGCTATTAATTAAATATTGTAAAGAAATACATAAACGACGTATCACTCCATGAAGGCTATTATTGTTATTTGATGTTCGGGTGTTGGTTCAAACCCAAGGGTCAGTGCGACCTCAAAGACCTCAAAGGTCTATTGTACGGCAAACCGAGTTCCAAGGTCAACATCCTTCAATAGTATGATGCACTTGTGGGCGAGAGAGTTTTATATCTTCAGGTGGCATCAAGTGTCCACCTAAGGCTCGGCTTCTGCTGTTAATGAGAGAACATTTGTAACAATAGACATGAAATCGATACAAATTACATTGCCAGATTTCAATGGAGCTTTGCCCCACCTATACAAAACTGCGTGTACATTATCATTTGTTGGGGACTGATTGCAGATTTCATATTGCATAATCATAAACAGTAAGAGTTGCGAGAGTAGTAGAAAATGATAACAAAAATAACGAATAATTCGCCTCGATTTCTTAATGCTTAACGCTCAGCACTATCTGTTACATTGTCTGATGGTGGGCCCACAATAAAAAAAAATATGTCACGTTACAATGAATGATTAGCGGAAAAACTAAGAGGAAAACGTACGAAAACTTTTAAAATTGATTTTTCGACGCGAAACTTGTACAAAACTTTATTTTAAACCAAATTTTAATTAAAAAACGGAGATATTTTTACATTTATTCGTTATCTTGTACATCATGCCGTTGATGGTGGGGCAGAATCTGGCATTGTCATTTGCAAGCGAAAAATTCTGTCAACGATGAGCGCATAGAGACAGCGGGGGACGGGGTGCCGTATTAAAGAGATGCGTCCATGTCGATAATATATCTAGGTTACACGTGTCGCGAAGCAATTTTGCGCTTATTTGCCGGCAGACACAGGCTATCCTGTTACAGGTCTATCGGGTAAGTGGTCTGTGGAGTCTAAGCTTAAAAGTTAGTGCACATTAACTTGAATTATGCCAGGTATTCTTGCATAGGTGTAACTCGTAATACCAGTTATTCTGAGTCACACCGACAAAGTGGCGTTTAATTTATAGATGAGTGAATTCAGTGCAAGCCAGGTAGCGATTATCAAGCGAACGAAGCACGCGGCGTGTCCGGCGTATTTGCATGCAAATACCGACGGCCAGGGACGTGCCACAGACTAAACTCAAGTGATCGAACAACAGTGGTGCAATTCTGTAAGCACAAACATCCTTACAACCTATAAATCAATGTTACTATATTGACGATCTATGTGTCAACTCATTGATTGTTTTTTTTATCATGTTGAAGGCAAGACTGTAACAAACATCCTTATAAGGACAACACACAACAGAAATAAAGTCCCAGGTGGCGACCCTCTACCGCTCTACCGCGACTATCATCATTTTCGTTTTGACACATGGATGATATACATACATTACCATAGACATTACTGAGTTTCTTATTGTCGTTTACTAAAACTAGCGAACCTATTTCAGTAAACTACCCTCAGATGAAGCAACTAACAATTTCATATTTATTTATTCGCTAACAATGTTCATTGTGTTCGAAATTCATTGTAATCTAAAACAAGCAAACAATAATACTATTGTACAATATAATATCTACCTAATTAAATACAATTAATAAAATTCAATGTCAACAATTTCGAAATTAACTATTCTAAACAATGTCAACTGAAAGGCAGATAACTGGTACGTACTAATAATATTAATGTCAACAATTAGGTAATCAAAAATCATCTATACTGTACCAGCACTTCTTCAAAAGATACTTAATAATTATAATTACTAATATACTGTTAAAGCCTCTTTTTGTTTAAAGAAAATTCTGGACAAATGTTGCTATGGGCGACGTGCTTGAAACTTGTATATCAGAATGTTTTAACAAAAGCCGTCGTACTTCACGTAGATTTATTTATATGTAGTTGACTACTAAGTTTGATCGGTAGGTCTTGTAACAGAAAACAGCTCTTTATACTGTGAAGCTCCATGCATTAGTAGAAGTTAACTCTTACTTCGTTCCATTGTTCTAAAAATACAAGTAAAGCTAAAAACAACTGAAAGAGCGAAGTGAAGCCACTGTTATTACTTAAGCTGTGCTTGGACTTACGATGTGGAAAGCTCAACGCAATGGTTTTATCTAGAACAGGAATTACCGGTACCTACCAAAGTTTTAAATCTTAAATGAGCCAAGGTCGAGGTCGTCGATCAAACAACAGCCAGCGTGTGTACAGTACAACTCAGAAGTACTTAACAGGGTTGTCATATTCTAAAGAACCTACGCCGATTAAAAAAAAATTCTGAACTCAAAAGACATTGCCACATTTCAATGGAGCTTTGCCCCACCTACAAACTATGTGACCATTTAAGCTGTAAATATCATTTGATTAGGGACTTATTACAGGTTTCATATTGCATAATCATAATCAGTATCATTTTCTACTACTCTCGCAACTCCTATAGAAGAATAACAAAAACAATGGATAAATCGCTTCGATTTCTTAATATTTTCTGAATTCTTAATTAAGCTGGTTTTTTTTCGAATCGCAACTTGTACAAAACTTTATTTTAAACCAATAATGTTCATAAAAAACGGAGATATTTTTACATTTATTCGTTATCTTGTACAACTTGCGGTTGATGGTGGGACAGAATCTGGCATTGTCATTTCGGCGTCGCTTTCAGAGTCCAGTTTTATTTTTTATCGAGGTTCTTATCCCAGAACCTCTCTGAAGCCGGAATGAGCACTTTTTAACCCGTTTCACAAATTAGAGGACCAAGAGAATTTCGAATCCTCGGCTAGACTAGATAGTTCTCAGTTCAAAGGTGCACCGTTCGATCGCAAGCTTCGACACAGGTACTCGATGCTTTGAGAAAACCGTTGAATTTTGTATGAAATAGCCTCGGATGACAAAAACTTTTAGATGTGACGTCTGACGCCCAAGATTTATAGCCGAGATATTATAAAGCTCGCCAGCGAGTAAGTAAACCTTAGCTACAAGGTTCATGATTAGTGCAATTTTAGCTTCGCTACTAGTTATTACGGACGCAATAAAAATCGCACCAATCCTGGACGTCGTAGCTACGGCTTTTATGTATTCTAAACTTACCTTAGCAACTCATGGTAGGTAACTGTTGTGTTCAATCAATTGAAATGCAGCGTAATGGCGATACCAAAGGAAAATAAATATCGCTAATGCCTGTAAGCTAAAATAAGTTGTATTTCCTCTAGATAGAACATCTAATATAAAATAATTTAAGAAATTAAACAATTATACCTATGTGAAGAGATACAACCTACGAGTATATTTCATACAAAAGTCTTGAAATTTTGGAAAAAAACTGTACTTATCTTTAGAATGTAGAGCAAGGTAGAGCAATTCTGAAGTGTTTCTTTCATTGACGCAGTAGAACAGTTATATCACTTATTCTAAAGGTAAGGGAGCTTTAAGTGGCACCCTTTAAGGGCCTTCCATGAGCCAACTAGCGCCGCCAATCTTAAAATATATATATGTATATATATATATTATATATATATTGATTATATCTTCCAATATAATCAATTTTATTAAAAAAGTTATTGTACACATTGTTTATTACGATAAATACTATTTTTTTTTTTCATTTAAGGTAAGTACCCTATATACTTCTTTCTGTGGCCCAAAGAAATAGCAGATGCACTTTGGCGTCGGCGTGGATGGATGATATTTCCTTCCCTACGACTTACGTCCCGCTGACGTGTAACGTATGAGGGAGGTATTTTCACTCGGAGGCGACACTTTCAACTCTAGAATACTCTGCCACTTGACATTTAGAAATTTCTAGTATTTTTACCCGCTAGCGTATTCTGAACCATTTCTAGGGTTCCGTGTCTCAAGAGGAAAAAAGGAACCCTTATAGGATCACTTTGTTGTTTTGAGATATAGGCCTTGACAGACAGACGGCTGTCTGTCAAGGCCTATATCTCAAAACGCGTGGACGGATCAAGTTGAATTTAATATCAAATACTCAGGTGTGCAACCTCATGCAGCAAACTTCTACGACAACACAATCAAAAGATATGGCCGTTTGTGTCGCATTTTCTCGCATATTTGTATGAAAATGCAAGAAAACCGAAACCAAGGGTACTTCCCGTTGACCTAGAATCATGAAATTTGGCAAGAAGCAATAATTATTAAAATGTTCTCCTATGAGCACTGATTGAAAGTTTTATTTGGAACATTTAAATGACTGAATCCTCTCCAAGAAGCATTTGATGACTGAGACTCCTAGGAGCATTAGTCGTTAAACGCTGATGATTTGTGTTGCGTTAAATTTAAGCTTTTTTTAATTTAGATCATCTGAATTTATGGTTTGACTAACTATAGTAATAATCTTACTAAGATTTTTACCATAAGTTAATCTACCTTGTTGGCTTTTAATAGTGATACATATTTTATTAGACCCCAAATGTTAACGTTCAGAAACCTTAGGTCACCCCAACCTTTACCTGTAAAGGGTAAATTGCCACAAATATTTATCTAGACGAGACCAAATTTATCTTGAGGAATGATTAAATAAGATATAATGAAAAATGACAAGGGTTTATTAAATAAAGTGTATTGCGCCGCCGCCGTAAGTTAATTTATTGTCTCAAAATTTTTAATTTATTGCAAATAGACTTAGGGCAAATGTACCCAAGGGGTAAATGAAACCAACTACTACAACTATTTATTCAACAATCCGGCGAAAAACACATTTTGTTATAAGAATTATGATATGCCTCTTTAATTAGGTAAATTAAAATTGTAATTTGAATAACTGCTGCTCATTTGCTTCAAGGACATAATTATGAATATATCGTACATACAATCGAAGAGTTATTTATATTTTTACGACTTTAGGTACCTGCTTTATAAATAAGCACGATCTCCTACTTGTTTCTCAGTAACTTTTTTGTCTATTATCTGAATTATCACAAATGTAAAACATAAACTCTACACACCGTGTAATACGGCTTTAATTGCAATGGTTTTACATTTCCAGGTTGGCTTGCTGACGATTGTACAACGGACAATTAAAACGTTTCCTTTTTATTATTTTCCATGTTTATAATCAGGTTTCTAGATATTATAACAAAAAGTTATTCGACATTATATAAGCACAGATTTTAATGCAAGGATGATCAGTAGACCTTCAGGTATCTTTTAGTCTCCAGATTATTGTGATAAACGTAATAAAATGTTTAAATTATTGTTTGTGTATGTTTTGAGTTATGTTCTAGTCGACTCCAACGCTGGAGTAGGTAAGGAAACATAACATTATTATAATTATTCGTCTATATTCCCATTTGTTCAGTTGGTCATTTCAGTTGACTGTGAATGCCGTATCTTTCCAGTTCCATAACTGAGACCTATAAAGGAAGTTAAGCTATTTAAAATGGCCTCGATGCATCTTACATTTAATTTTCGGCACAACTACAGTATTAACTACAGTATTAACTACAGTATTAACTACAGTATTAACTACAGTTAGTGTTAAAAATTAATACTTACTAAGATTTTTATTTCATTTTTAACTTTATAAATATTTTGAGGTAGGTAAGTGCGCTAATCTATCACATAGAAAGCGAAGCGCGAATGTGACGATAAGAAACGTGACTGAAGATATAGGTTAGGTAGTGTTTGGAGGTTTGGATGTAAGGTACCTATTGCTTTTCGTGTAAGTAGTAAATAGGCGAAGCTGATAAGATTGTGTAATGTAGTATAGTATTTTGCTACCCTGTACTGGGGCTATAAAATAAGGTATATAAATTGAATCACTTATTTTCAGTATCATTCATCACACCATGCAAATACAATGACAAAGCCTGCGTGCACGCATCAGCCCAGGCTGCAGTGCCACATATAGTGGATGGTCTGCCAAGCCTTGGAGTGGAAGCACTGGACCCTCTTGTATTAGATGATGCCAAAGCAGACGATGAACAGTTGAAGTTGGCTTTTAGAAATTTAAAGGTCACTGGACTAAAGAAGTGCAAGTTTGTGAATATTGAGTAAGTTGATACGAATGTCACTTAATACAGTAATATCTTACAGTAATTGTGATCATTAGCATGCAAGTCATGTTTACTATCATTAGGTGACATTGGGCCCAATTGGTGACAATCAAGCAAATAGTTGTATAAATAAGCAACAATTGCTGTTATTCATAAACCTAGTTAAACCTCACTTCCTTTAAATTATGTTGCTATCCTTTTCACACTTCGTTAGAAAAGGTTAAGATAGAAAGGGACAGGGGGCCTAAACGGTGGCGTAATTTTAAATCACGTTTAGGAATAACCCTTTGAGTGCGATGAAGTCTGAAACAGATCCGAGAACTTGGCCACTATCCACACAACAAGAGGAATAGAATATGACCAATGTTTTTATGAAAAGTAAACGAATAGACCTTCAGTAGTTCTTATCTGATCTAGCTAAGAATTGTCATCATCTTCATCTATCTACGAACCATCTAGCATGATGCTTCAAATTTCTTTTAAAAAAATGGAAATCTTAGAATCAAATTGACATCCTCATGAACTTATCGTCACCAATCAATCACCATGTACTTATGTTAATCCATTGCTGCAGCTTAGAGGCTCTAGGTCTCTCCCGTCGAAAAAAATTCATAACAAACTCTCTTTTCTACCAGATTCGTCACCGAGACCACACTCGCCTTCGACGTGGAGTGCCCTATCCAAGCCACTGGAAAGTACAATGTCGCTGGAAAACTGTTTGTCATACCCATTGAAGGAGATGGCGACTTGATTATTAAGTCTGGTAAGTGTCTGGTATCTGTAGTGTTTCAGAGTTCGAATTGGTAGAATTCCGAAATGGGGTAGCGATTTCCAATTTTCAGGTAGATCAACGAGCCTCTTGATGGTCTGACGATATAAAGTCTAACCGAACGTGGAATGGGAAGGTTATTCGTAAACGTGATTTAAAGTTACGCCACCGTTTAGCCTCCCTGTCCCTTTCTATATTAACCTTTTTTAACGAAGTGTGACTGGGATAGCAACACGATTTAAAGGAAGTGTGGTTTATGAATAAAAGCATAAGTGTTTAATGTTAGTTCCCAAAGAGTCTTTGGGTAGCAGTGGAGTCGAGTAACAGACAGAAGCGGATTGAGTATGAATGAGTAGAGGCTCATATGACTAATATGGTTCAGAAACTCAATTCTGGAATAATAGATATGAATTCAAACTCTTTCGACTCGTTGTGGCAGAATAGATATAAGATGCCGGAAAATGACGTTGCTCTGACAAATCCGGGGGTGTGCGTTGTTAGGGCTAAACAGATAATCCGACCCGCTCAAAGCTATAAAAATAACGCCAAGGCAATAAAAATTACGCCAACCTCCAGTAATGGATACCCAAAGAAAAAGTACTTATACTATTTTCTCAAACACGTGAACAAGACTAAGGATTAAGGACTTCAGAGCAAACTCATTGTATGATAGAGGCCATAATCATGGCTGATTAAATTGATAGAAAGTATCACTTCTTGTTATAATTAACATCTCGCAAGGTGCGGTTCTGTGCCCAATAATCATCATGATTCGTGCCGCGGAAAGCACGTTAAGCAGTTGGTCCCGGTTGTTGTCGCTTGACAGCAGTCGTTAGGCCACGTCAAAGGCCTATGGGGCCTAAATAACTTTGACAAATAGGTTTTGTCACTAAACCACACCAGAAAAGAAGAATAATCATCATGACACGAAATACTACAACAATGATACTATGACTTCATGGGCCAAGAAGCTCTTATGGCCTTATCTTGTAACTGCTATGACCATTGCATTAATTATTCTTACAATTGCAGATAGAATTAAGCTCACAGTAAAAGCGGAATTGGAGAAGATCGACGGAGCTGATGGCAAGAAACACTTTCATATCAAATCTTTGGAAAAGAGCTACGATGCTATCGATCCGGTCCAATTTCAACTAGACAACCTGTTTTACGGAAATGAGGAGAAAGGTTAGATTTCACTTACAGTACCTACCCAAGTTTAACTATAGTTAGAGATTACAGGTGGCAGGGTTAAGGGTATGTTCACCGTTAACCTTGAAATTAGATAATCAGTATTATTGATAGAATCTAAAAACCCTATAATTTATAATGATCAGCTGATCGGTACAAAATGTATGAGATATTAAATTACTTTTATGGTTTACTGATTGTTAAAATATCCGTATTAGATTCTTTCCTTGATACTGATTATACAGTTTCAAGGTTAATCGTGATCATACTGCCTTCGACCCTGTGTAGTAAACCTTTATATGTAAAATCCAGGTAAAATCATGCAAGTTTTAAACGTGGAACCAAGTGATTTAACAGTGCTAGTGTTACCTTATTCAATTTAATCATCTTCGTCGATAATCCTTTCATCATCAGTCTATTTTATATGTTCCCACTGCTCAGGCACAGATCTTCTCTTACATCGAGGGAGCGGACACAGTGTCGATTGGCGGATTACACATGCCTTAGTTTTTTTCAGAAGATAATAATGCCGTAAAAACGGCATGTAGGTTTCATCACGATGTTTTCGTTTTGAGAGCACTCGATAAATATACGTAAGTTGGTCCTCATTGGTACATCTCTGCCCTGGCTGGGAATCGGACCTCCTCTCCTCGTATCGCAACCATTGCGCCACCGAGCTCTCCTATAATAGATAATCATGTAGTAGACACTAATATTGTTACCACTTCATTCCTTTCTTTGTCTTTGCAGCCAAGCCTGTCCGAACGATCCTGAATGCCAGCTGGAAGGAGCTGATCCACGGTATCGGCAAACCAATCATCCACCAGCTCATCGATAAAGCTGAAGTTGTGATCAATGAATTCCTCGCCGCTGTTCCTATTGACGAACTTCTGCTATAAACTATGCCATACTTTGAATAAACTATAGAGATGATCATCAATCAAGATATCTTACCTTTTGTACTGACTGTATTTTAAATTGTTTTACTGAGCTATTGTCTTTACTTAAATCAAAGTAGTATAAACTGATATCATACCTAGTCTTTGGGAAAAACGAAAATCACAAAAACTTATTTTAATATTATTATATCGGACATTGCTTTGCTTCGTGTATTCCTCCAATCACAAATCTGAAGCTTGTCATTAGCATTACGTAGTTAGACGAACTCACTACAGATCTCATGGTAAAATGGTACAATCCCATTGTCGGTCGGATGCATGCGGTAAACGTGTTCCGCCTAGTTCTAATGCTCCCACTTCACATGGCTATTCGTATTGGCTATTGGATGTTTGTCAAAATATTTGACGTACATACAAATATGCAAATACAGACTACGACCGTCCACATGAGAGCCAAATATAATAAACATACATAAATCGTCGGTCGAAACCGGCAAGCGCGAGGAGACGCGTATTTGGTATTTGTCAGTTAGTTGAAAAAGGAAAAGAATGGAAAGTGGCTGTGTTTGTCGAATAGACAAATAAGACGACGACGTTGGTATGCCAGCCACACATGGAAATTGTTATATTTGTCAAATATAACAAATACGCAAATACGAATAGCCAAGTGAAGTGGGAGCATTACAAGTACCAAAAAATTATATAATTCTATAGCCGAAACCTATATTGTGAATGGGCTAAAATAAAATCGCTACTTCAATATTCTCAAAAATTGCTAAAATATAATAATAACCACAGACAATACCATTAAAATATTAATACAGGCTGAATGTACGTTATTGTAATTATCTACTAAAACAAACAAAAGCAAAATCAGTTAATTAAATGATAGGTACATCGGTTATAAATATCAGTTTATTATGGTTGAGAGATAATTACTACTTACTTTACAGCTATATTACCACCTACTGCGATAGAGCTCTGTGTGTAATAAATGTTGTTTTATTACCTGCTACTTTTCAGTGTTGTTTTTTACTACTTTTTTTACATTTAAACAGCGGCCAGCATCCTTTTTGAGTGTCTCTATTGTTGGATTGGTGTATTACACAAGCAATTTTATGTAGATATCAGACATGTAAGTTTCAACGCCATGTTTTAATTTAAAAAGCTTTCGCCGTTTTTGATAGTGTGTGGTAAATTTTTCTTCGATAAAAACGAAGAAAATTCACAGGAGGACATGGTCCGAATCAAACCTGGGCCTTCGTGACGGAAGTTCATTAAATTTTCCAACCACAACGCCATATAAGTACTTATTTTTACTAGAACTAATATGACCACTACAACGGACCGAATATGACGAACAATATTCGGCGTCTTTTTTGCGTAGGAATCCAATATGCACTATCATTTCACGAAGGACTGACACTATCTATCGACACGGTCTATGAGCGCTCATACTTGTACTGTAAGGTATTCAAGCATGAAGTGGCTGCACTGCCCACATTGCATTTCTAATCTCTATTATCGTTCTGTAGCGTCACCTATTTCCATAGCCGCTCGCCTCTAAATCGCATGCTCTCAATCAATATTCAGGATGCCAGTCGAGTAGTCTAATTAGGATGGAGCTGCCAATGGGGCTGACACGTCGACCAGACAAATGACACTTGAAATAACGACTGTCGGTAATTGCTGTCGCCTGTCGGACGACTACGTGGTCTGTTTTCTGAATAAATGCACTTCTGCGTGGACGTTTTGTGTTTCGAGTTTTCGTAGTAATTCAGGATCTGGCAACGACCCTTAATTCTGTCTCGTTCATCATCAGTCTATATTTCATCATCAGGCTCCACTATTGAGGCATATGCCTTAAACTTACATCGGGGGAGCTCGAGCTATGATCCACAATGCGGATTGGTGCATTACACAATGACTTCAAATTTTTTACTTTTCTCAAGCATGCAAGTTTCCTCATGATAATATGTTTTCTTTCACCGTAATAATAAGTCTTATTACACGATTATCGATATATATGTCGTGGTCATATCGTTAAATTGAACATTTCATGAAATAGTCGACCATTTCATGAAATGGCGGCATTTCACGAAATCGTCAAATGTCTATTGGTCATTTCATGAAATAGCTTGGCCAGATCAATGAATAGAAAACGTTTTACGATATGTCCAACAAACGCACGGCTATTTCATGATATGACCAAACACAATTGACCATATCGTAGAAAAATGGCAAAAACTACCGCTAGAGGCGCTGAGAGCGCGCTTTGTCATTGTTTATGTTTGTGTGCGTAAGTAAATAATGCGGATTCATGTTGAAAAGAGAATAAAAATGTGCAAATTATATAAGAAAGTGTGTTGGAAACTTGAATAAGTGTTACTATACGAAACGGTGTGAATTTTATGACAGTCACGCAAAAACCAACCTCAATTTACAAAAAAAATCTTGGGAATACATTTCACAGGTTAGTACCTATTTAAATGACAATATTTAGTTTATATCCTTTTAAAATCTCATCTAAGTATCTAAAATGTACTTATTTACTTTTAATAATTGAATCCTAGAAATTTATACATAATTTTCATTTTTAGGTTATACAACAAATAAAAGAAAGTAGGGTGACCAGGCAACGAAAGTCCGTCGACTATAATTTACTGGATTACAAAATATTACATCATGGAAAAACTGGAATTACAAGTTTTTAATATACAAGAAGAAATGCATTGATGATCCTACTATTCGTATAATTACGATGGAGAAATATTTTGAAATACTAACGGAATTTCATAAAGGTATACCGTATGTGAAACGAAACATTTTAACGTTCTATAATATTATAATACAAAATTGTACTTATTTTATTATTAGGTAATAATTATAATAATAATAATAAAAAACATTTAATAAAAACATCTTTATTGTCCTTTTAATGTGTTCAATATGAATATTTCGTATATTTAATTCCAGTGGACAATTGGTTTGAAATGCTTGTAACAATTTTGTAACATATATATTTTTTTAATTTGGTACTGACTAGAACAATAAATAAGTTCGTAATAAGTATATTTTGAATTATTATTCCTTACATCCTTAATGGGCACCCTACATTAATGATCTGACCAAACGTCGTTGGACAAATCGACGAACGTTGACGTTTAAACGATATGCCCAGCACAACTTGACGATTTCATGAAATGACACCATTTCATGAAATGACTGACGATTTCATGAAATGTTCAATTTAACGATCTGACCACGACATATAGATCGATTCTTATGAACTGTGTGAATCTATCGATCGATTTTATCCACTAGTCATTGGCCTCAAGATAAAATTAGTAAGTTTGAATAAAAAAGATAATGTAGTAAGAAAAAAAATCCCTTTTCTATTTCTACCTACCTAGAGCCTATAATTTAAGATCTCGGCTTATATAGCTAAACAAGACATTATCATAAAAAATTCCAAGAATTGTAATCATGATGGCGCATAATACAGTGTTTATCTTGTTATAAAAGCAGTCATTAAATAATTCAACCCAATAAAATCAATGTAACTACCCTCCCATAAATAAATTCGTTTTACGGCAACAAATAGCATACGAAACGATCGTAAATGTTGCTTATTAAAAGACCGGTAGGCGTAAATATAATTAGTTCTGTAGGATAATGTGAAATTAGTTATTGGGTTCAATTAGGGTTATCAGATAATCTGGATGTGCTGTAATTTAATGGGCACGGTCTAACAAAATACCTACGTATTTGTTACTATTATAAATTTATTAGTACCACTCCCTAATACAGCCATAACGGGAAAATGCTCTAACTTTAAATTTAAATTAGTTGACCAATAAAATATTTCACAATTGACAAGGTCTAAATTTGTTTACCCCCCTTTATCATATTTTTTTATGAAAATATTGGTAAAATTAAGGGATCCATATTTATAATCACTATGTATTGTATTCAGAGATACAAAATCATGAATTGGTAATTTTCTTTTAGGATGTTCATAATTTTTAGACCTTGTCAATTCTACACAAATTCAAAAGGTTTCGTTCCTCAAGTCCTTAAAGGAACTAAATCTTTTGAATTGGTAAATAATAGAGTAGAATTGTGAAATATATTACTTTTCGACATAATAACTTATTTAACAGTTAGATTGTGTGCGTATCAGTTCAGTAAAAGATTTTACACGAAAGAATTACTATACGAGTAAGAAATGAAAATGAGGATGCTCATTTAACCCTTTGACTAATGAAAAACAACGATAATCGTGACTAGTGAATGTTAAACAAAATCATGGCTTAGTACTATACCTAGTTAGCTAGGTACCCTATTCCGAATTAAAGATTTTCTGAAACCCCTATTCTCCTGTTCGAAGTAAACTGGAGGTTCCAACTCGTAAAGCTGGTGCTATAAACGAAAGTAATTTTTGAGCTGTTAAACGCGGCTAACCGCTGAATATTAACTTTTTAAAGGCATCTCATTACCAACCTGCAGTAACTGACGTTAAATAACTTTCCAGCAATAAAAATAAAACTTAACAGTTGCTTACATATAGGTACTTATGTACTTCGACAGCTGCTGGTGCTAATTCTTAGGTAATGTTTTGTTAGATTCAGATTAACAAACGAATAAAACTCACTTTTTTGGTGGAAGTCGGTATTTATACCGACAAATTCGACCGACGTTGACGGTCATTTTCAGGGTGAGTGCGCCGTACTACGTTGTAAAACGCGATGAGTACGTTCGGAAAGCACCGGCACCGTCGGCGGTGCATGTGGCTGTATTCGTTGGTCGATGCCACTTGTGTTGTGAATAATATCTTGATTGGCTAGATGTAAAACTAGGGTTTGCAGTCCCATTAGATCTATAAATGACTATTTATACTAATGCCTTTAAAGGCATTAAAAACCACGAAATAATGTCACTGTGTAAGTAATTCTATATTTAACACGCACCTTATCTCAGCTAAACTTATTATAGATGATTTTAAGGACTTTTAAGATAATACTGCCATTTTACTACCCATCGACATTACGAAGATAAAGGCTTTCCAGACATAACTTTTTCACAACCCAAAAAACTGAAGGATCGATTCAGTGCTCGAAACGATAGGACACGCGTAAGGACACTTATCATGAAATTTGCTGAAAATACCGCACCTTTTACTTTTATGATTTGTCTTTTAATGAGAGATTGGTGTTTGCGCCTATAATATAACTGAAGAAGTTTTAGTTAGCTAGTAAATTATTAAACATCAAGCTATACGGTCTAAAAGACACAGAACAGTAGTTACAGGAGATTAATTGAGATGGGGATCTCAAAAAGTACTTGCCGATTTTTTTAATTCTTTACAGTTACACAGTGTGCACTTGTAAATATTTAAAAATTATTTACTAATAAAAGGACTTTTACAATCGGTCAAATTCTTGATAAAATATCAACCCTAAAGAGGCCCTGTATATGTGTATCTGTATATTTACCCAGTGTCTATTTTTTCTCTGGTTTCGACTGTACCAAACTGGAGGCGACAGTAAAGAAGACATTTAGGAGGCAGATAATAAGAACGGTCCAAAAGTTCAAAGTGGTTATACTTGATGTGCTTTGATGTGTACGGTGGAACACAGAGAAAGGTGTACAGGAGAGTTTTTAAGGTTGAAATTATCTCAAAAACTACTTGACCTATTGCAAAAATTCTTTCACTGTTCGATAGATAAAAGTTAAAACTTTGTAACTGTAAAAGAATTATTAAATTCGGTCCAGTAGTTTTTGAGAAAATCTCAACCTTATTGAGGCCCCCTGTATACTTATCTCTGTCTTCGACTGTACCTACATAATGAAGGTATAAAAATCTTCAGTAGCATTTTCTTATTTCGCCTCAAAATTAATCATTCCTAGTGTAGGGAGTAATTCGAGTGCAGTCGACACCGCCGCCGGCCTCTAGTGTCCTGCCGAGACGATACTTTGGGGGAATCTCCCCACTTTATAAATTGCACAGATCAATATTGCCACACGCAAAATGACCCCGAAATTAGGGCAATATGTGCGAGTGTTTTGGGAAATGCGAATAGGCCAATTACGTACACATAAATAGCTTACAATTTTTCAATGTTATATAATGTAAGTTTCCTCACTTATATTTTCCTTCTAAAAGACGAAGGAAACTCATTTATTGTATGGCTGACGAAGTGACACTCACCTTTGTTAATGCCATAGTAGAATATATACACAGTATTAATAAAATCTCTTTTCAATTTCGCTTGAAATTATTGCAGCGCATGTCGTAGGTATGTACAAAGCGCCGCCCGATCACGCTGTCAATGACCCGGCCGACAGGCGACACGTAGATATTAGGTACACGTATCAACAAATTGTATTATTTGTAGATTTCTGCATGAAAAATCAATCCTCATTATAGTGTATATTATCTCCCCCGAGTAGAGCGTCGTTGATCGAAATATTTTTTTATTGGTGATTCTAGGTATTTTACCCGCGATATATATTTTTCGGGGTCCTTGAATATCCCAAGTGTATTTACTATAGACTAATATTTATCCTAACAGATACCTATTTATTTCTTACCCAAACGTTCACTTATTCAGGCGCCTCATGACATGGACACAAAAATCGGAAAATTTTGGCTCTGAACTTTTCCCTATCAAGAGGGAGCACCGAGAGACTACGACTTGGTCATCAACCTCGAACTGGAGCTGCAGCCTCCTGGCTCCGTATCTTGGGCAATCGTTCAAGGCACGCTCAACGGTCAGCCCCCTTACCATGAACTCTTATAGCAGGATTACTTCAATATTACTTTGTTACTTCGTACAACCTTATTAAGCTTACTTTAAGGTAGTCATTGTAAGAAGTAACAAAGTAATATTGAAGTAATCCTGCTATAAGAGTTCATGGTAAGGGGGCTGGTCGATGTCCGGGACACACTTGCAGCCAGGGTCGTCACATCACCCGAAGAGGTGGAGTAAAAAGCGTTGATCGAAACCACAGTTTGTATTTCAAAAAAAAAAAAATACTAAACCGACTGTCATTTTAATCCCAGAAATCCCCACTGGCCTGGCAACACTGGCCCGCTATCTAAATCTGTGAGATAAGTGCTCCTGAACTTTCCAATTCCGCTGCACATCAATAACACTGACAGTCGGGACAACAGATCAAACACAACTCGTAGTGGGGATATGACTGATGGAATGGGGGATGTCGTAGGTTTCATACAATTTATCAAAAACTAACCACAGAGTTGCCTCGCAATATCGAAGTTTCTGGGAACCAATGTTTTGGCGTAAGAATATAATATGCTGTTATTAATAAACCTAGTAGCGCCGCCAATCTTAAAAAAAAATTTCTTACAAATTGAAAATTTTTATTAAAAAAGCTATGTACACAATCTTTATTGGGATAAACACTATTTATTAATATACAATACATGACATAATTGCGACAAGCAAAGTTGTAGTTCTCAAATGTGCCAAAAACGTCAGTTTTTCGTAATTATGCGAACTACAACTTACCGACATTGAATCACGTTATAAATAAGCATTTAAAAAATAGTATTTATCGTAATAAACATTATGTACATAGCTTTTTTAATAAAATTGATTGAATTGGAAGACATTATTTTTCAAAGATTGGCGGCGCTAGTTGGCTCATGGAAGGCCCTTAAACCGTGTTGTTGTACCTTTCACACTTCGTTAAAAACGTTAAGGCAGAAGTCTTAAACAGTGGAATAACTTTAAATCATGTTTATGGATAGGTACGCGCTGTAATCATTTTACATGCTATTCAAAGCCTTTATTCTATCTTCTTCCGGATAAAGTGCAGGTAAATAAAGGCATTAATTTGAATTTTCTGAAGTAAACATATGAAAAAACAGATGCCTCTCTGACGTATGAGAGTGGCAACTAGAGCGGAAGCCTGTCCCCATACAAAATATACCTACTTTAGACTTTGACTCTCTCCATTGAGCGAGGCGAATTTTTTCCCCTTCATGTGCTAAGTCAATTTTATTTAATGAAAAGATGCAGCAGTTTTTAAAAATAGCTACCTATAGTAATTGCGCCTATTGTGAAGAAAGTAATTAATAATTTAATTTCTCAAGAGAAACAACCGCATTACGGTAAGGCAATCAGTTCCACCACAAAACTTCTTATACACAGGAAGCATGGAATCATTCCTGGAACATTCGGATTCTAAACCGTATTACCTACATAATTAGGAGTAATTAATACGAATACCTGCTATTTTGCACAAATACCGAGTTGTTTAAGGTGGACGGAGAGCTGTCATAGTTGACAGCTCAACTCGTTTTGGCTTAGTAGCCAAACTCGTTTTGGCTACTAAGCCAAAACGAGTTGTTATCACAAAGGACGTTGAAACTTGAACTATTATTGGTAATCAAAAGAAAATGACAAAAAATCTAGTAATCGTCCTCCCTACAAAATAGGTAATTTTTATAATTAAGAATTACTGTTTTCTATAGTTCATTGTTGCCTGGAAGATAACTATCACTCCAAGCCGCCATTGGCGCAAAAGGGCCGCCATTTTCTCACACATTTTTCATTAAACTTTTCGCCATACGTTAGGTACCTACCTATTACATAGATTGAAGTATGAAATCGACATACAAACATACCCTGTAATCATTGATTTGAACATATAATTATATTACATGTCATGAACCGTCATTTATTGTAATCTGCAATCACGTCAGTAGGATATAGGTATACGATCATCATAACACGATCATTCTTACAAATAGGACTAGGTACATTATACTTTTGTAAGAAAATTATGTAAACGTGAAATAAATGATATCTAAATCGATATAAAATTTTATTTACTTCTTTATTACATTTTATGTATCGGGCAAACTTGATTCATTTGTTAAATTTTTAAATTATTTTGTCATTTATCTGTCTGTACTATTACCTACGTGACGTCATCCCCTGCTCCGTCCCCCTTAAGTAGTACAGGGGTGTCATCACTTCACTTGTAACGGAAGACGTAGCATCAAAAGTACCTAATGTTAAGGTAAATAAGATGGAGGTACGGCGAAGGAGGAACATTAACAAGTTCCGGGAGCAGAATCCAAACAGTAGCTAAATTAATTCAAATATAACAATAATCTCATTAGACAAACATTCATGTTTTGACTATATTTTGTTAACAATTCATATTCATTATGTTATCAAGTCATATTAGTTGAAGCGGTCACTGTACACGGAAAGAAAAGATTAGCTGTAGTTGTTAAGTATTCGCAACAGTAGTTAAAGCTATTACCTACAAACTAAAAGGGACAGCCAAGTTTTTTGCTGTTATTGCTTTTTGGTTTTCCTAGCTAGTTCACAATTATTTGCTCTAACTGTGGTTGGCCAGTTTCCTAGATAGTTCACAATTATTTGCTCTAACTGACAAGGCCGTGGTTGTTTTAGCTAGAAATCAACAGTTAAGTAAAAGCTGCTACAGACGACCCTGTTTTTTTTTCAGTGTAAATACTTAGCTCATCGATTCCACGAGATGTCGGAAAACCGACGGTAAATGAATATAATTAATTAATTACCTAATGGATTCTCTCGTATGAGCCGTGGAATTAATTCGGATTTAATTTAATACGTCCGATAGGTGACGAGCAGGTGTCAACCGGTTAAATGATGAGGGTATGCCTTCGTGGAAACAGAGGGATGATAGTAATGTACATCAAGGATAATTCTACAAGAGCATATCTACCTTGTCTCTACCGGACCTGGCAACAGTCTTAACGTTAACCAAGTTAAAGTTAGCGTTAACGATCCTGGTTAACTCTAACGTTAACGCTACTAGAATAGAAACAAAAATTTATTGCTCACGAAACGGCGACTAGACCATGGAATTGCGACATATGCTACTGCTACATGCTAAACTGCGATAACACGGAACTACGATAATACGGAACTGCGATAACACTGAACTGCGACAACACTGAACTACGATAATACGGAACTGCGACAACACTGAACTGCGACAACATTGAACTGCGACAACACTGAACTACAATAATACGGAACTGCGACAACACTGAACTGCTACAACACGGAACTACGATAATACGGAACTGCGACAACACTGAACTGCGACAACACGGAACTACGATAATACGGAACTGCGACAACACTGAACTGCGACAACACTGAACTATGATAATACGGAACTGCGACAACACTGAACTGCGACAACATTGAACTGCGACAACACTGGACTACGATAATACGGAACTGCGACAACACTGAACCGCGACAACATTGAACTGCGACAACACGGAACTACTATAATACGGAACTGCGACAACACTGAACTGCGACAACACGGAACTACGATAATACGGAACTGCGACAACACTGAACTGCGACAACACTGAATTGCGACAATACGGAACTACGATAATACGGAACTGCGACAACACTGAACTGCGACAACACTGAACTGCGACAACACGGAACTACGATAATACGGAACTGCGACAACACTGAACTGCGACAACATTGAACTGCGACAACACGGAACTACGATAATACGGAACTGCGACAACACTGAACTGCGACAACACTGAACTATGATAATACGGAACTGCGACAACACTGAACTGCGACAACATTGAACTGCGACAACACTGGACTACGATAATACGGAACTGCGACAACACTGAACCGCGACAACATTGAACTGCGACAACACGGAACTACTATAATACGGAACTGCGACAACACGGAACTACGATAATACGGAACTGCGACAACACTGAACTGCGACAACACGGAACTACGATAATACGGAACTGCGACAACACTGAACTGCGACAACATTGAACTGCGACAACATGGAACTGCGACAACACTGAACTACAATAATACGGAACTGCGACAACACGGAACTACGATAATACGGAACTGCGACAACACTGAACTGCGACAACACAGAACTACGATAATACGGAACTGCGACAACACTGAACTGCGACAACACTGAACTGCGACAACACTGAACTGCGACAACACGGAACTACGATAATACGGAACTGCGACAACACTGAACTGCGACAACACGGAACTACGACAACACGGAACTACGATAATGCGGAACTACGATAATATGGAACTGCGACAATACTGACCTCCGACAACACTGAACTGCGACAACATTGAACTACGATAATACGGAACTGCGACAACACGGAACTACGATAATGCGGAACTGCGACAACACAGAACTGCGACAACACGGACCTGCGATAACACGGAACTCTCTGATAAATAAAATTGTACACATCGATTTGCGAACATCTGTATTATAACTTATTGAATGCAATGAAGTATTGATTTCATTGAATCATTCGAGCCCCAAAAGAACAAATATTTCAGCGCCCCTTGAACTTGAACTGCACAGTGAGTTGGACAAATAAAATATTTATTACACCGCTGTGTATTGGACCACAAAGTGCTTCCACAATGTTATGTTCCGGCGTTTGCACTGCTCGCCTCACTGGGCACAATCACCAGCCATCGGATATCGGCTCGATCAATAAAACTGACCTAATAGATTGTTTACTTTTTTTTCTCACACTCTTCCTTAACCCTCATCCATTGAATGTCTACAGAATAAAGCGACAATGTAGCTAATTCTGTTCTGTAGTGGCCACTAAGATGAATCCTAATCCTGTCACTGTCGTTCATATGCAGCAAATGAGCACGGGAAGCGTATATCCATGATCATCTATTTTTATGTCCCCACTGCCCGGGCACAGACCTTGGGCTATCGTCCACCACGCGGGCCCATTGGAGATTGACAGATTACACGTGCCTTTTTCTACGGCATGCAGGTTTCGTCTCAATGATGGTTTGTTCGAAACTAGAGGGCTGCACAGACCGACTGAGGTGTGTACACCTCCTTACTGTATTGTTTTAGCCAACGACAATCGACCGTGTAACTACGCCCTTATTATTTTATCTGCAAAACTTAATTCCATGTTACTTGTTCAAGCCCTGCAAAGAAAGAATACCTTTACAAGCAGTTCAATTCAAGGCCCGACACAATAAAGAAAGCATTATCAAATGAACGTTTTATTTTATTTGCCGCGTTCTCATTTACAAACAATGCAATCATACCAACAGCAGATCTCATCGCCGATTATATCTCGTTTGCGAGTCGGTGGTATTTTCGTCTTCTTTTTTTAAGTCACTGTTCCAATCGTAATGCGAAGCGATCGAGGAACTCTGCACTATTAAATAATCTAGAACATTTTCAGGATTGGATTACTGTAAATGGGTTCGAAGAGGTTCGATCGAACTCATGACATTTTTTTTAAATAAAACTACGTTTCCACGGACTCTTGGTCCGTGGTTTTTTTAGATTTGTTTAGTTGTTAGAATTTTTTTTCCTTATGCTATTGTTTCTACGTACTCCTCACCACTACACTTCCTGTTCTTCTTAAGCTTATTAGTAACATTGAGATCTAGAAGTGTAATGTTTCTATTAATAGCCTACTTATTTAATATTAAAATTAAATTAAATTTAATAATTAATTCTACTTGCATGTAAGTTATCAAACTAGTTGAACTTCGTATTTCAGGGGTAGGTTGCGGAGAACTGAATAATATTTGCAGTCTAAAAGTCATACAGATACTTATAATAAAGCCTACCACACACACAGGCGACCTGCACGCGGCTTGCGGCCAGTTGAAACGCATACCCCGCCCCATTTTATCCCGTCATTAACGTCCAGTAGGTAGCGATTTGAGGCCTAGACCGCAGACGCCTGTTTGGATAGTTTTTGTGACGTCATTGACAGACTTTTTGGTAGTCAGCATTGATCTCCTGTTTATAGGAGATCAATGGTAGTCAGGTAAAAAGTGATATAAATAATTGTGTATGTAGGGTAGGTAGGTATATGACAAATAACTTGACATTAGAAAATAATATTAATTGTATTTTGATTGTATTGTAATTTTATTTAATAATTTATTTTTATTGTTTTTGACATTGATAATTGATTATGTTAGATTAGTTTTTGACTAAAATATTTTATTACTATTGTATGGATACAATTTCGCTTTGGAACTTAATCTGTAATGAAATTGTAATAACTGAATAAATGAATTGAATTGAATTAAATCCTCCATCCAATTCATAACGACCTTTTCTGCAGAAAGTATGAGATATATATTAATTATTAAAGTATTAATGTATTTTATATAGTATGATTATATACATACTTGGGTATTTGTAGTAGGCAATAAGTTTTACATGGTTAAAAAAATGAAGCTCATATATGGAGATTTGTAAATGGCTTACAGTTACTCATAGATGTTATCTATATTAGTATGAAATAGCTGTAAATCTTCCTAAGAATAAATAAATAAAATAAAATAAAAATATGTATAAGTAATTTTCTAACTATACTTACTCTACGGTATCGGTGGAGACAAACTGCCGGGATCCATTTCCATTCCAAACGGATCCCGGGATCGGTGGAGACAACCCCCTCTGTAGCTACAATTTTCTAAAGAATATTGATTTTGATAATATTTATAAATAAATGATAATTCAAATCACTATTTTCATTGAAAATACGTTCAGCAATGTCATAACAGGGACATCAGAAAGTTTAAGAGACATTAAGTTGACGTCAACTTCGCAGCAAGTTGTTAAGTTTCGCGAAACTCCAACCAAGTTACACGTCCTCCTGTGAGTATTCCAAGTTGCGCTGAGGACTTTACAATGCGATTATTTGTTGGCCAGACTGCTTTGATTGACTGATTGGCTGGTAACGATCGCTAAGTAGCTTTAGGGGTTGCCTACCTTTTAACAGATTAAAGGGAACCTACGGGTGAAGCCACCTTTATAATGCCAAATTTTATTTTCGATAGTTCCATCGTAAATCTGAGCAATGGATCAACAGAGAATGGATGGAGTAGCCTCTTATACAGGGTGTGCTTGAATTCATTCGACAAATTGAAACTGGGGGTTGTAGGGTAGGGCGGGGCTAAAAGGTCCATTTTGCGTATATTGAGTCATAACTACGTACGTTTAAGGTTCATGTGAAAAACTTTAATAATAATAGAAAGCTTAATCCTTCACCTATAAGTAGCAATAGTCGAATACGACCAGAATTTACCAATGCGCCAAATATGGGCAATACAAAACGTTATGTCGAACGGACCTTTTTACCTCGCAGGTGGGGTAAAAAGGACCAGTCGGGGGGTAAAAAGAACCAAGACAATTAGATCATATTTTGTGTTCAAATATAGGACATAAATAAAAGTAAATAATCTTTACGTTCATTCATTCATATTTAATCAACAGATATATTGAGACTCTATATATTCTCTATTTAGCACTGGTTATTAAGTTTTATAATTATGGCACATTATCAAATCAGTCTTAATAACAAATCTTAAGGTAACTAAATCTGCCGGTCGCTGCATCAACTCTACTGATTTCGTACCACGCTCAGGGGGGTGACCGCGACTTCAATCGTTGTGGTTATCGTTTTCATTTTGACACTTGAATGTTATACCTTGCTGCGTTTCGTTGTCGTTTGTTAAAACTTTGCAAAACATAGCAGCAATGTATAGCGTCCATGTGTCGGAATGAAAGCGATTACGGTAACGATTGGAAGTCGCGGTCACCCCACAGTAGTTTTTTTGTAATTCCGCATCCTGGAAATAAAATAGAAATTATATAAAATCAAAACATTTCGTGGGGTTAAAAGGTCCACCGCGGTCCTTTTTGCCCCAGTGGTAGGTGGACTGTTGTTTTAGGTTAGGTAGAAAAACAAAGCGATACAAACAAAAAACAATGTCACTACGTGAAACTTGATACCACTAACCATTTATAAAGAGAAGTTATGCTTCGTATGTTTTGAAATATAACCGTGAGACTAAAACTAAGTAAAATCTAAAATATTACTTACGTGTAATTTTCGCACTGCGTGCGCTTGTACCCTCAACGGCTCTAGGGAACTCGCTGCGCGGGGCGGCATGCGTACCCGTCCCCCGCCCGCTTCATTCACCGGCCACTCCGTTGTCTAACGGACATTTAGTTTCGGAGATAGGCATGGTGGACCTTTTTACCCGCGGACCTTTTAGCCCCGCCCTACCCTACTCGCGATAAATATTAAATTGGTACGCCAAAAAAAATTGTAAGTACTAAATACACCACACGATGACCTTAGAAATGACCATTAGATCAAATTCCAGTGAAAGAAATCGTTGCAAAAATTAAAAATACCTTAAAATCTAAAATTCCAAAGCACAGTAACGATGCACATCAAATTAATATATTTTTTGATAGGTTGAATTTATTGTAACATTCTGAACATAATTCTGAATATCGTTTTTAGATGGCTCAATAGCATACAAAGCACTATTTTAAAAGTAATTAACATCTATTTTAAAATAAATAAAAATTAGAACATGATGAAAAAATTCTTGCCGTGGGCAGGACTTGAACCTGCGACCTTGTCATTCCGTGTTTATTCACCGAGCATGGATAATGCGTAATTCAAATTCTGAATAAATAAAAATGTTTTCAAAACTAAAACTTCTATCGCAATGCGGTGGAAATCGGCTTTAGCAAAAACTATAGCCAAAACAAAGCGACTTAATAGTAATAACACTTTAAATAGTTATTTGTTTACAAGAGAAAGCGTTTCTAATCCGCGGCAACAGGTCGCCCAATAAAACAAAGGCACTTGTTGGGCAAAGTTATTGATTTCTAGATCATTCGAACAAGCGTGAAACAGCTGTGCAATACTCGTGTAATTAGTACGTAATTAAACGTGCAATGGGTGCAAATAGGGCATTTTGCATCGGACTGATCGACACAAAAACACTTAGCTTAGATGTGCCCTGCTAATGAAAAATGCAGTAATTGACATTTGCGAAATTTTTTAAATGAGGGGTTTTCAATGTTACATTTAAAAAAGAAAGAAAGTACCGATAGCCCCGGTAGATGGCACTGACTGGTCTGATGTGAACATCAAATGCGTTGTTATTGCTTGTAACTTGAGCTTTTCGCATTTAATACGTAGTATTAATTTGTACTGTATTGTTTAAATTGCACAAATCAAAAAAAAATTATTCAGCTGACATTGAAATTTTTTTCATCGTGCTGTGTTTTTTTTACGATGATATCGCACTTCGGTGCGGCGCCATCTATTATCAACTTAAAAAGCTTGTTTTTTTCTTACAACTGTCACTTTGAAAACCCCTAAAGTTTTCTGGCCACTGACATATATAATTTTTAAAAAAATGCCTAAAATATATTATCAGTCATTAGAGTAGCATAGTTTTTTTCAAGTGCCGGCATTTTGCAAGGCCTGCATTTAGTATTAGCACGACAGAGATACTAGGTACCAAATTACCAAAGACCGGTAGCATGCGTTCCAGTTCCATAGTCGAGTCGGAAGTTCTAGGTTCTAATTCATAGTTCGAGTTCGGGCTTGCAACTGTCAGATCTCATACAATTTTGGACAGTCTTAAGTGCAAGCTAACACTAAGCTCATGTTCAAAACTCTATGAACACCGGTCTTAGAGACTTGGTTGCTCCACTAGTGCCAATGATTGAAACTTAGCCATAATTTTATGATTCATCGAATTTCAATTCAATTTTCACATTTCACTTTGCATGGAAGGTCGTGCAAACTTCTCAGTCACACACACACAGTACAAATAACCATGAAGCAAGGAACTGTCCCCATGGAGTAAACCATATTTACATCGCACACTCCGCTCTTGCATCACAAACTTTAGCGTCTCTGTCGTTGATTTGTTTTTCTTTTTAAATAGTAGACGACCATATAAAAATTTAAAGCAGACGTATATTTCGTGCTAATAATTTATGCTCTTTGGTATGAGAGTGAACAACAAGGGCGAGTCCCCATACACAGTACCTTTTGTATCAGGTTGTCATAACCAAAATATATCTAGGTATTCTTTAGGCTCTCTCCATAGAGTGCGGCGAAAGTTTTCCTTCATGCCTATAACAAACTCCATGGCTCCGGTCAGCTGGTAGGTAATAAGTGTAATTAATTGTTATTGCTGTCTGGGAATTTATACCTTATTGGGGTTTACGGCTTCAAAGGATAGCCACGTTTGTGGCTGGAAACAGAATTAGTGCGACTGATTGTGATTAATGAGTTGACAATTGTTATGGTTTTGCTAATATGGCACACTATTCCTAGAATCTCTCTTATTTCCTATAGTCATAGAATTCTAGGGTTTACCGAAATGTTATTAAGTAGGTACTTACTGTCCTGCCACTTTAACCATAAACGTGTTACCGTTTATTCCATGGTTTAAAGCCATCGGTCCATTTCTTAACGAATTCACACTTCGTGACAAAAAACGGTTTAAAGAATGTGAGATTAACCTAGGTTTATGACTAACACTAAAGTTTATTTTCATTTACACATTTGTTTCCCAAACAGGAACAGTGCCTTTTGCGTTAAAACAAAACAAGAAAGCTATTGTCACAATTGATAAGTACACATCTGTCTTTTTTGGAAGACTACCTTGGATATAGTTGTTTCCTTGGAATAGATGTAATGGTTGTAGTCTTGGTATATTTTACAAATTATTATATACAGACAAACCAATTAGGTAGGTACAGTCGAAGACACAGATAAGTATACAGGAGGGATCAATAAGGTTGAGATTTTCTCAAAAACTACTGGACCGAATTTAATAATTCTTTCACAGTTACATAGTTTTAACTTTTATCTATCAAACAGTGAAATATTTTTTGCTGTATGTCAAGTAGTTTTTGAGAAAATTTCAACCTTAAAACTCTCCTGTATACCTTTCTCTGTGTTCCCGTATCCATCTAGACAAAACTAAATGCAATCTCAATCTTAACCAATATCTAGGTATCTTTCCTATATCTATTCTATTCAAAGTTCGATAACAATTTCTTTGATAGGTGGCCCCTGTATGGCTTAGAAAGAGATAGCCCTAAGCCCAAACATCGCCATTATAAATATTGTTACTGACAAATGGTTTGGTTTTTCACTTTTTGTTGGCATTAAAACTTCAAGCTTCGTATGAATTATGGATATTTACCCGACACGCGAATGTAGCAAATGAGTAATGCGTTTCAGCGCTAGTTTATAGAGGCAATAAACGAGGCTCAGCTGTATTCATGGAAGTCGTTAGGGCGAATTGTCTCTTGAAGCGAATGAAACTGCGATTTATTCGATGTCACTTTTAATCCGGGACTGCAGGACCTCGTATACGATTATGTTAGACTAACGATCGCTCCAACTTATACTACTAAATCTACTAATAGGTCTTTAGGCAGTATATAGGATATAGCAGCTATTTCGAACCTCCGGCACAATAACTACTTATTGTTATATTGTGTGTATAGTATATTTGTGTATCTATTTTGTGTATACGAGTATATTTCATACCATGGTATTCACCCTTGTTCGATTATTTTTCATTATTGCATCTGTAGATATGTACATGTGAAAACTTATAATTGGCTTATAGATATTATTTAATTATTTATTTTGTCATTGTAGCTGTTTGTTTTCCGAATAAAATAAAATAAAATGCAGGGTGATTGGAAATTCGATACATTCCTTGAAAGGGGTGATACTAGAGGTGGTTTGCAACAAATTAGGCCCTATTAACGAGGGGTCTAAAATGAGTGGTTTCTGAGTTACGGTAGATTTAATTTTATTTAGCATTTTTCTGGACTTGTTCACAAAAAAAAATTTTGTTCAAAAACTGGTCTACTCTGAGCATTGAAATAATACTTTTCTGAAAGCTGATAAAGTAGAGATTACTTTAAAAATTGCATGCCTAAAATTCCCATTAACTCAAAAATAACGAGGTTTGAATTTTTTTATCAATGATATGTTTTTTAACGTAACTCGGAAACCACTCATTTTCGACCCCTCGTTAATAGGGCCTAATTTGTTGCAAACCACCTCTAGTATCACCCCTTTCAAGGAACGTATCGAATTTCCAATCAACCTGTAGGTATATTCTATATACTATGTATAATGTTTACAATTTGTCTGCTGAGCAGACTCTGCTCCTTACGCTATCACATACCTATGTAGTATGATCGAACACAGATAACTACATAGGTTTAAAAAAGAGCTATAAAACGTATAGATTTTCTCAAAAAGTTCTACACCCATTTTTGATAATTGTATACAATTACATGTATTCTAAACTATCTACTAGTAAAATATTTTTTACAATCGGTCCAGTAGTTCTTGAGAAAATCTCATCCTTATTGAGCTCTGTATACTTTTCGATTGTCGACTATAAGTACTAAAGGATATAAGGATCACAATTCGTCTGCTCCCCACGCTATAAGTACTATATACCAAACAATGTGTACTTCCATACACAGCAAAAATTAATTCATAATTCGGTCCGTAAATAATTATGTTTGAAGTTTCAATAGAATAGAGATATCAAAGATTCAGCAGACATTTACCGTAACGTATCTAGCATCATCATCGTTCCTTTAAAAACCCCTAGGAAAACTCACACCGGGGATCGAAGCTGGAACGTTCGTTTTATGTGTCTCCCAACCACTACGCCATCGAACTCTAACATACCTATGAGCAATCACAAAACTAGCACAAGACCTAGGTTTTCAGAGTAAGGTCTCTCTAAAACTATCTACGAACTCGCCGACCTAGTTTGAGTTCCAAACACACATTAGTTCAATTTAGAGTACCTACCTACGAGCGGAACCGGAAACTATCCATCATAACTATGACAGTGACAGTATGGATGCGGAGTGACACAGATTCCACTATTTACATAGACCAGCGGTTCACAAACTTTACTGTTGTAGCCCCCTTTATTATCTCTGCATCGATTATTCATTGTTCAGCCATGCCTCTGCATGTGGACCATCCTATATTTAATTAAGGTATGCCATCTATTCAGTCTTCGAAAACATGAAAATTTAACCAATATGCAACTTCATTGTATTAACTTCTTCTTATTGGGGGTTGCCTTTCCAACTAGTGAAGGTTGGCAATCAGCTCTTCATATTTGTGCATATCTTTCGCGAGGCGGAACAGGTCTGCGGCGCTCGCGATTCCAGTCCATTCCCGCATAACGCAGCCACGACTTTTCCTGGGACCGATTCTTGTCTTTCCGGCGACTTTTCCCATCATAATAGGTTGGAGCAACTCATAGCGATCGTGCCTCAGAGTATGTCCTAAGTACGCCACCTTACGTTTCTTGATGGTCTGCAAATGTTCGCATTTTTTGTTCATCCGTCGCAGGACTTCGACGTATTAACAGAATATATATTAAATAAACCAATGAATGAACTGATTAAACGCATTCCTAATTCTCCTGCCTTTTTCCTTGCATCGGCTAGGGACTCTCAGATCAGTAAAACGGGAACTTTGGAGTACCTTGTACTCAAAGTTTTAAGCGATCCGTAATTATGAAAAAAAAATTATTGTCAGCATTTACATGGTTCTGATGATGAAATGATTCAATATGCGTATGTTACTGATAGCTAATTGGTCGAAAGATGCTTAGAATACTAGGAAGTGTGAAACTATCTGCGAATCCTGCAAAAGACGCAAAGAACTGACCAATTATACTACTACATAGGTAGAAAAACAAAATATGCTGCTTCTAAAGTTTAGACTCAACATCTTATTAATATTAAAGGGGCCTGTATTCGCCAGTTTGGAAAACACCGGCATAGAGGCTATGATATGACGGATTGCGGTAATCAAATCATTTCGGAAGCATTCGCTTTCGCATTCGCACCTATTATATTCTCAAACAATTAGTCGGATATTACGTGAGGAGGTATTTCAACTACTCAGGTGTATCTTTGAATAATGTCTACATTGTAAACACCGAAATTGTTGAATACATACAATGTATTTAGTAATAAGCTGCTTGTATTTTCTTTAGTGTCAGTAGATATCGTAGTAATGCTATCATTATTAATTTCGTTATTTATTTATTCATATCTTTTGTGGCAATATATTAGGTAAGTGTTGAATTGCTTATTCTTCTTCTTGCAGTGCCTCTCCACTAATGAAGGCTGGCCGTCAGCTCCGCATATCTCCCTCTGTCTTGAGCCAGTCGAAAAAGCTCTTCGACGCTGGCTATCGCTGTCCACCAACTTATATTGCGGAGCCACGATTTCTTCCTTCTGCCAACCCGCCTCTTCCCCTCAATCTTGCCAATTGCTTGTAGTGATAACAAAAACCCTGAAAGGGCAGTGTATCATTGCATTTGCATAACAAAGTGTAGCGCAGGAATATAAGCAAAAGAGTGCAGAAAAATGTATACACAATTATTTTTTTGCAACATTACATTACATCCTTGAAGGGTCCTCTATGCAGTCTCTACTGAAATCTGTATTCACTCATAGTGCCTATCTGAAAACCCAAAAAACATCTAATAAAGGTTTTACACACATGCTTTTCAACACAATGAGATTTATTACGCGATTTTTTCTCCACGTTTGCGTTTTCGAACAATAAAACAATCGGGTGAAAGGAAAATAAATTGTGGCCATAGATATACAACCAATTTGGGTTCGCACGATTTCTCCTAAGCCTTACCTATTACAAAGAAATATCTCTGGAGTGAGAAATAAAGACGAAACGGCTCAAACACATTGTCAGAGTTGTTGAGGCCACCGCATTGATGATAGAGACCTTGGGCAATGACAGGCCATGAGCCCTATCGAAGGACATCAGCCTGGACCGGCTGCGTCAAGTTTTTAAACGATGCGATCTTGTTTCGCATAATTATCACCCAACGTTTCTTAGCTTGCACGCATTGACTTATACCAAAACGTACAACGTGACGTTTACAAAATAAGACACTTGATTTGGGCTGCGGTATACGTCAATGCTCGTACACACGAAGACAGAGATAAGTTTAGGGGGTCAATAAGGTTGAGATTTTCTCAAAAACTACTGGACCAAATTTAGTAATTCTTTAACAGTCACATAGTTTTAACTTTTATCTAACAGTATTCTTGCAATAAGTCAAGTGGTTTTTGAGATAATCTCAACCTTAAAAACTACCCTGTTCACTAGTTACTGTGTAAACCGTACGACACTTTAAAGCCGGACATGACCAACAAAGAATGCCCCTTTTACCTGTGATAGAGAAATCTCCTGACGCTACCGAATGTATTCAACATCTGAATGTCAACTCTGTTACCTAACTGAAGAACGAGACTAAATAAACGTTTCCTGCATGGGTACTTGCGTCTTACTATATAGGGTGTCCTTGAATTAATTCGACAAATTGAAACTAGGGGTTGTACTCATGATAAATATTAAATTGGTAAGGTTTTTTAGTAAATCAAAACTGCAAAAAAAATTGAACTAAGTACGTCACAAGTCAGACCTTAGAAATCACCATTAGGTAAAATTCCCGTTAAAGAAAGCATTGTAAAAAATTAAAAATACCTTAAAATATAAAAACTCCAAAGCACCGTAACGATGCACATCTAGTTAATATTTTTTTTGATAGTTGAATTTATAGTAGATATTTTTTTTCCAGATTGTTAGAATTAATTTGTCACAAGCCTAATCATCCACTTAATTTTGTCGAATGAATTCAAGGCCACCCTGTATATAAATGATCCAAATAAATTCAATGTAACATCACTCTTACACTCCTCAAGGATGCATAAATCACTGCTACCTACGCATTAGTATGTAAAACACTAAAACGCGCCGCGTGCACGTTTTGTTTGTTCTGCATAATTGCAGCATGGCCAGATATCATCCAGGGGGTTAGTGTGGTATTACGGCTGACAGCTACAGGTGCTGTGGGATATCTCGGACCAAAGAATATGCATAATCTCTGACTAACGTGCTGATCTGAAATGATAAAGCTAAGGTGTTATTAGGAGGCTTGGTGAATTTGTGTGTGAATAATACAAATTATACAGAACCTTTTTGTTTTTAAAAGCGTACATTTCTGAGTATAACATTATATCAAACGATGTAGCTATTGCAGAAAATGTTTACCTTGATTATAAAGTTCTTAATATACTGATTGATGAAATACAATTCTTAGATCAAGGAAAACCGAATTTACTAAATTGCTAGGACGAATAACTAACTGTATTTACTTACAAGGACTTTGTTGTAATAAATAACAGACTATTAGGTAACTTTAACGTAAGTAAATATGTAAATTTTATGAAATTCGAAACAGATAAAGTATAATTCAATCGAATTTGATATTTAGCAAGGAATCATAACAAACAATAGAATAACAATAAGTAATTAACCAATTCAGGAATTCGATTGAATTCAATATAAAAGCAAATTTCCGATTCCCTAACTCTACTCCGGAAAAAATAGGTAACAAACTTCAAAGGCAGAGAGATCGCAAAAGTAAGATATCTATTCCGTAACAAACCGGACGAGTCGCGTAAATTAGGCGCGTCCCATAAACCGCGGGATCTTTTGTCTTTACCGTGTCGAACTTTGTATCTAGTTCTTTGATCAGCTTTGTTCGGAAACTTTGAAGCGGTGCAGGTGCCTCCGAGATCGTACTCGCAGGTCTGGAACAAAAGTGTTTTAAGTTTGTACACTGATTTTCGTTCTTATATGAAGTTTGTACCTATCCTAAAACTTTTGCAAGATAATAAGACATCAAGATAAAATAAGGTAGGTAGGTGTGATTCTTCGTATTATGCTTCATCACGTAGAGTGAGCTTAGGGACGACGGTTATAATTGTGTTATACCTACTCTCGAATTGGCACAATAGGCAAACTAACCATCGTCTAAATATTTATTAAACTCAGCGGTCATCGACTACTATCAGTATCATTCATCAGCGTTAGATATATTTACCGTAAGGTTCCTAACCATTATGTCATTTAGTTCTACTAATAGAACCAACTATATAACAGCATGGTCTAACTAAGCACGTTGACTCCGTCAGACACCAGTTTGTCAGGCAAGGGTGTTTCGCAGGGTTCGGTTTTGGAACCTCTGTTATTTATTATTTTTGACAACGATTTACCTCACAGACTAATCAATACCTATAAACATTATTGCTCTGATCCAACAGGCCGACACATAATACAAAGAAAAATATTCTATCTAGAACAAAGGTTACTCCATAAAGTAAAAAAAAAGATATTTCTACAGGCCTAACCTTCTATATATATTGTTATTCTGAGTTATTATTAGGTACATGTCCTTGGAATTACAAAATCCTGGAGTCGCGACTGCACTGTGACATCTGTGTTTTGACATTTTAATGTGCCATTTGGTACGGGAGCAGCATTTGGTAATGCCAAACGCTTTTGTTTGTTCGCGAGCGCCTGGCAATTTATGTACGCCGAATGATAATTTATTGTGGCAGTTCACCCTACTGTGCGACAAGCGTAAATTGGCAAAAAAGGGAAAAGTATTGGCGGAATGCGAGTATTATAGCTTTTGGTAGAAATCACTTAACTGTGCATTATACTTAGGTACAGCAAAACAGTCTCGTACCTTGTTAAATTAGAAAAGTGGTAGACAAGCAGGTGGAGAGCTCGGTGGCTCAGTGGCTGAGTCAATGGACTTGCTTGAATACGGAGGTGCCAGGTTCCATTCCCAGCCAGGGCAGCCAACGTACCAATGAGTGAGTCTCGTTTTTTTCGACGGACAAACTTACGTACATTTACCGAGTGCTTTCAAATCGGTGAAGGAAAAATATCGTGATGCCTGCATAGAAAAAATCTAAGGCATGTGAAATCCGCCAATCCACACTGGACCCGCGTGGTGAATCATGGCCCCAGCTCCCTCGATGTAAAGGAAGGCTGTGCACGAACAGTGGGGCAATATAAATAGACTGATGATGATGAGACAAGCACAGATGTGCCACCTGATAGTAAGCTGTCGTTGTTCCTAGCCTCGAAGCATAAACGATATAACACGCAGAGGGATCTTTTATTTTGAGCATGTAGGTGCCACGTTGAAATAACAAATGGGACAAATTGCAAACGATACCAAAGGCACCGAACCCGTTCATATGAGATAAGAAAAAATCGTGAATCAAAGGCCGATGGTCATAGATAGTTTTGAGCATGAGTGGAGTTTAAGTTCGGTCGTACAGTTTTCATACAATTTTGACAGTCGTAAGTGCGACCTCACGCTGAATTCATACTCAAAACTGTCTAAGACTGTCGGCCTCAGAGACAAAACAGGCACTGTATGCACTCACTAAGCGCTGTCTCACGAAACAGCAAACTGAACGCGCATGACGCTTCTTTTTAGGATTATTTTCTTCTTTTCTCGTGTGGTTTAGTGACCAAACCTATTTGTCAAAGTTATTCAGGCCGTGCGTAGGCCCTTGACGTAGCCTAATGACTGCTGTCCGTGCACCAACTGCTTAACGTGGACCAACTGCTTAACGTGCTTTCCGAGCCACGAAGGGGCTCAGATGAAAGTGTCACTAGCGGTCACCCATCCGGGCCCTGACCTCGCTTAACGTTGCTTAACTTGTACGATCGTTTTCAACGTGTACTCGCAACTTTAGGATGACATAGACCTAGATAGACCATAGAAAGCCTAAAAACCACGCCAATAAAATAAATTAAAAAAAATCTCAATTCTTATTACGTGAGACATAAGGTCAGTCTTTGCGTAAAGAACAATAGAGATACCTAGCTGTAACAATTCGGACACATGTATCCCGTTCGTTCGTTGGGTTGTTCCGGAACATATTGATAGAGGGCCTAAACAAAGCTCGTTTAGCGCGTAAAGTACCGCCCGCCGAAGATAGGAATTAATACACAATTGGAGGGTGACACAGCATCTGATATAGGAAATAGGATTAATGAAATTATTTAAGTTTTTATTCCAGATTTGCAATGCATAAATATTAATAAATTAACGAAGTACGTACAGGTTTTTCGGAAGTGGTACTCTGATTAATGTTTTAGGTCCACTTGGAATAAAAGATAAACCGAGAGTTAGCGACATAACCCATGATAACTCACATCCATTTTCTAACCCGTGAAAAGTTGCAAACTTTCGGGTCATCTATTGATGTACAGTCGAAGACAGAGATACGTATACAGGGGACCTCAAAAGGTTGAGATTTTCTCAAAAACTACTGGACCGAATTTAATCATTCTTTTATAGTTACATAGTTGTAACTTTTATCTATCAAACAGTGAAAGAATTTTTGCAATAAGTCAATTAGTTTTTGAGAAAATCTCAACCTTAAAAAGTCTCCTGTACACCTTTCTCTGTGTTCCACCGTACTACCTATTGAAGTATTTGTAGAGATCAGCAACTCATAGTGAAACGATAATTTGCTGATCGTGGCCGTCAAACGCCGATGCCCTTCACGTGTAGACCTGAAGGTCCTTCCGTTTTGTAGAGAATTTATAGAGTTTCGATCTCATCTCATGGTAAGCGAAGATAAGGTCGATGACAGGACGAGTGACTAAAATCTGGTCGACGAATATTCACTCCACATTTGTCTTAGGACGTATACGTACAGTCTGTTTAATTAATCTAATGTCCGTCATAGTGCAACGTGTGGTCACTGCACACAAGACGGAATCTCCCCTTCCGGCACAGTTGCTTGTGTGTGCAAAACACGAACTCATTAGGCGAATATTATGCTATCAGCAGAATATACTTCCCGATAACGGAACGCATTTTATAGCCACCCTTGCGAATGCTTATTCGCTAAAACATACTGTATTGCAATGTGATGTTGTCGAATTTTGATCGAAAGCCGTATTTTTACGCTGTTTTGAATATATTGGAAACACATTACTTGCAGTTTATGTAGGTGTATTTGCTGTCGTTTAAGGCTGTTGAAGAGGCGACACTGTCAAATAAATTGTTACAGAAACACACGTTGAAGCTTGAGCTAAAAGTGAGTATAGCCTAGAGCTAGACTCTAGACCATTTACTTGTAACAGAACAACGAGCCGCTCTATGATATGTTCTAGTGGATCACCCTTTCACGAACCAAACCTCATGGAAATGTTTTGGAAACTGAGCTTTTACCTGTATTGTACCATTCGTAAGAACGTTACATTACATAGAAATGCTCGTGAAAATGCGCTAGTGTATATCCATCTTTATAAATCATTTATGTCATTTTGATTTTCTGTTAAGTATTGTTCTTTTAATGCGGAAACCTTAAGTTCTTCTTTCCTTCGTTCTTAATTTAGACGACCTAACTTTTAAATAATCAAAGGTCGTGTGATTCCGTGGTGTTCGCCAAATCTAATCCTTACCTAAACCTGAGTAACAGTGACTGTAGGGTTTTACTGTCACTGTTACTCATACTAGAGTGAGCGGAACGCTTCGCTTAGCTACGATTAAATTTAGATTTGCACACTGTAGAATCGCTATTATCGGTTCTAATATATGTTATGATAACAACTACTATGGAGGGAAACCTCTCCGTCCTTATTGTTGAACCTTAATGTTGAACTTTGAAGGAAAACGTTCGAAGTTGTCGCTCGAATTCATCCACTAATATTTTTTTAAGCAAAGAATAAGTTTTTATTTTTTTAGCAACAAATGAAAAGCTCCCGTATTTTCATTTCATAACAGTTCTGAATGAAACACAAACTCTTATTCATGTCTATTTCTAGAGATGAAAAAAATCTGGGAGCTGGAAAAGTTTTTCTTTTAAACACAGCCAATCCTTAGACAAATGTCTGTAATTTCTATAAATGGAAGTTCTTTGGTAATGTATTTACATTAAGAGAAACATCTGCAATTCTCTTAGAATCTTTGAGGTTGGCATTTGTTCTTTTATTATTTTAAATTACATGATTTATAGAATTTGTGAACGTGATTTAGCATAAAATATGGTTTAAATCGGTGGTTCAACAACTGTCATATTAAATCATTGTTTTGGCAGCTATGTGTGGTTTTTTTTTTTCAGTTTCTAAACTATACCTAGTTCAATGTAGCTGTACAATTACTAAACAAATTCGTAATTATAAGTACCTACTAATAATTTCCTTGATTAGTATGTATGTACTTATCAATATAATAATATATTTTGCCAATTTAAAAGATATTTCAAAACTTTAAATATCTCTTAAATTAGCGAAATTATGGACTGGACACACTTAACGTTTCCACCCTGTAAGACGCCAAGTATTAACCACTTGAAAGAAATTTGAGAAAGATTACAGAAAGTTTCAGATTTTTAACCAACTTATTTCAGTCAGATTATGAAAAACCAATAGAATACTTGCTACACTTTCAATTTACCACTGTACTCGTATATAAGCCACCTTACACCTTAATACACGGTATGAAGTGCATTACATTCCACCACGGAATCCATAAGTGGCTTCTGCTTACTGCAACATGAATACCCATACATTGGATAGGGCATAGGATACACGAACTATGAACTGAGTTGTACTCAGTGTGGATAGAGTGTAAAATGTAGAAGCATAGGCTATCATTTTGTTAGAAAATAATGAGTAATGTCGTATTAATTATTAGCATATTAATAAAAGTTGCCTATTTAGATCACGCTTTTACAGGTCAAAATGAGAGGCCGCGGTAATAATAATAATAATAAAAATGTTTTTTCCGTAGAACATATTATACTATAGTCGCCTCCGGAAATAATTTTAAATAAATCAGCCGCTAATGTTTATGGATGCAGTTTACAGCCACCTATTTTGGCACTAATATTAATCTACTATTTACACAATTGTAGCGATTACAGAGTGTGCAACGCTAATTTTAATCGACGCTAAGCGAGACGTCCCGCCTCACTCTTACACTAGTAGCATGTGAGTGACAGTAACTTGTGCTTATAGGTTTAGTTAGGATATTAGATTTAGGTCTTAATATACATAGACAATTTTGAGCAGGAGCTTAGCTTATGAGCTCACTCTTGCGACTGTCAAAATTGTATGAAATCTGACAGTTGTCAACTAGCATTCCAAGCTGCCTATAAATATCGGCATTAGTGGCCCCGACAAAATCACTCCACAATGATTTTGTGTCGCGAGTGTATCCTACCCTTACCTGTACTAGACAAATAGCTGGTATAATTAGAGCGGGGATCGAACGTGTAATGAGCCAGTCGGACACTAATTGCGCCCGCGCCGATTTAAATATATCTAGCGGAGTGCGGGGCCGGGCATCGAACTGTGTGCACCGAGCGCTATTTGGGCTTAGTGGGCAATACACATATGGTGGGAATGTAGGAATTGCGCCAAACTCGTGTTAGGAGATAACGCTGTGTTAAGTTCGTAATCCCGCGCTAAATTCCAAAAACTCCGTAAGTACGTAATCAAATCTCTATCTCTTATTTTAGTGACCAAACGTATTGTAGTAATTGTCTAACTTGTAAACTTTTTTACCAATAAAATTCATATCATATTATATCATATCATATTGTCAGAGTTATTCAGGAGTTTTGGAACTGAAATTAAAAATATGTATACTCAATTCCTACGTTCTTTTAATTTCAATTGATTTTACAAAAGTTTTCGTCACAGCTATATTGAACCAGAGGACCTAGCCAAGTGGCTTTGACTTTCGTTAAGGCTAGTAGAAAGATATGAAAATATATGGTGACGTTTTTTTTTGTCAACTTTCCATCTCATACATTTTTCTTTGCTGATCCTCATTGGTTAATACAAAATTTGAAAAAAAAAACATTTCTTTTATAAAATTGTATTAAGAAAACACAGTGTTCGGAATCCTGAGCAAAAATATGAGCAATTATATTAATAACTAATCGTCCAATCGGCAGATGGCACTAAATAAGTAACCCATACAAAAAGTACAGTCAGGCGCCCAGCGGCCATACAATAATGAGACAGTTAAAACAATTACTCAACTAAAACAAAGGGGATACAATGAGGCATTGTGTTTTTGCGTACGTCACCTGTCTACGGATACAATTTAAGGTGGACGGAGAGCGTTACTCCAATACTGTGGGGTGACCGCGACTTCCAATCGTTATCGTAATCGCTTTCAATTTGACACATGGACGCTATACATTGCTGCTATGTTTTTGCAAGTTTTAACAAACGACATCGAAACGCAGCAATGTATATAGTTCAAGTGTCAGAATGAAAACGATAACGAAAACGATTGAAGTCACGGTCCTGGTCCGAAAACGAGAATCATAGACCTTTTGAGTGCAACCTTAGTTTGAGCTTGCTTTTACAAACGTCAAACTATATTGAGGTTTGACAATTGTAAGAGCGGGACGTCACGGGATTTTAAGCCATATCCCACCCTAATTATGTGGTCACATCTTGTAAACTTTTCCTCAGCGATGCCTATTCCCCAAACAACAGCCAAATTTTTCCCCAAAATTGCGATAAAATCCCCCAATCTGGCAACCTTGACACTATTGTTGTTTGCAAATAAATGATTCTGATTCTGACGACTGTCTCGGTCCCCCTTAACTCTGATTGCAGTAATTACACACTCAATTTGAGGTGCCGACGTGGAGGGATTGCGGACCACACGGAAAAAGTTTGGCGAAAAATTTAATTTTTTGAACGCGTTATGAATACTGAAAACTTTGTAATTGTCAGTGTAATTATGACTATGCGGGAGGTACATTATTCAAATTCGTAATGTTTAATTCGGAGTCATTAGTGTACGATAGAGCTCGGTGGCGCTGTGGTTAGAATACGGACTTCCGTTATGGAGACCCGGGTTCGATAACCAGGTCGGCCATGTATTAATGAGTTTTTCTCGGTTTTTCGAGATCAGATCATTGCCTACGTAAAATGAGTCAAATAACAATAAAATCTTAAAAATAACATTTTAAATAATTCTAACCTAAAAAAATATAACCTAAACTAAAAACTATATGTACAAAGGGTTAGTTGAACTATCTGAATGGCTTAGCATTACAGATAGTTCAACCGATCCCCGTTGTCCGGCAACGTGCCCAAAATGCTGGCGGCATTTACACTCTGGATCGCTAGATAGATAGGTACCTACATTTTTTTAAGAGTCCTACATGCTTGAGAATAAAAGTCTAGGACATGTGTAATCCACCAATCCGTACTGGGCCCGCATGGAACATGGCCCGTGTTTCCTTGACGTAAGGGAAAACCGTGCCCCAACCAACATAATTATTGTATAGGCTACTGATGAAGTAGAGCTAAGTGCAGTTTATAGAGCGTGCATTGAGGAAGATATTGATAAATGTAGATGAAGCGAGAGTTATGTGACACAGGGACGCAGCAGATGAAAGTTCATTGTCTCTGTCTGCCTCTAATGGAACATGCGGCGTGAGTTTATATACCTATGTAATAACTAGGTACGGTGGAACACAGAGAAAGGTGTACAGGAGAGTTTTTAAGGTTGAGATATTCTCAAAAACTATTTGACCTATTGCAAAAATTCTTTCACTGTTTGATAGATAAAACTTAAAACTATGTAACTGTAAAAGAATTATTAAATTCAGCCCAGTAGTTTTTGAGAAAATCTCAACCTTAAGGCCCCTTGTATACTTATCTCTGCCTTCGCCTGTACTAGGTAGTTCTACAGACAAAGTGGTATTCTAAAAACTAATTCTTGCTTTTCCTTATTGCAGCAGGAACTAAATATAAATTCAATAACCCCCCCTTTCCTATAACTCCCAATAACTACATAAGAAATGGACCTAGAACAGGCGATCACGCAATTGCATGCGGTTCTACTATCATGCGGATTTTGCCTCGCTTGCGTTCCTCCGCATGCAACCACAGGGTGACTAATTCTTGTGACAAGACAAGAATTATTACAAAAACAGAAACTTTACGTATTCTTATGTCAGTCCCGTGATCAGACATCAAAATCCATCAAACCTCATACATCAAAATCCATCAACAGAAGGTACAGAAGGCGACAAAAACGATAGTCGATAAGTCGAGTAAATCCTCCCAGACTTCAATAAGGCAATGTTTAGTATGACTGGCACACGACCGTTGCGAGGACACCATATGAAATTAGACTGCATCACCTTCAGCACCAATGTCGCTCGTCACTTCCTGAGCAACAGAGTTGTTCAGGCCTGGAACTCATTTCCAGACGACGTTGTCTCTGCCGTCTCAGTTAACGCATTCAAAAACAAATTGGACAGTTATTTTCAAACCATTAACAATAATACTACTAAAAGTGATAGACTTTACAAACACTGTGAAGTGGACACAGCGATGAGCTGCCTGTCCATAATTAAATAATAATAATAAATAACTAAAACAACTCATAATAGATAGAGCAAAGTTGTTTATACATAGTGTACCTACCTATATTACATCTACCTAATGCATTAATTTATAGAATACCTACTAGTAATTGGGGTAAATTGCACCAACAGCACTCTAAGGTTGACCTGAGTTAATTTACAAAGAAATATGGAGTTAATCTTAGGTGCAAGTTGCCCTTAAATTTATTGTCCGCATTTGAATCATAGCTGGAATATGACAGAAAAACAACTGCAGTGTCAAAATTGGTCTTCAAATGTTATATCCCGAGAAAGCGTCTGGTTAGAATCAAGCCTCGCGTGACAGGAAAAGCTCCCTAAGAACCAGTTAAAACCGGATAAAGCTCAACTAACGACATGTCATTAAAATAAATCATCGTGTATCGTATCAACAATCTTTTGATTGACGATTTTCCGATTACAGCAGTGCATAAATATTCCATTTGTTTTGCATACAAGGGGATCGAAACACGTACTGGGTCTGAACCTTAACGTTCTCGTACATATTACTAACGTAAACGCCACAGTCTAAAATATTTCCATACAAGACTCCATCGAATGCAGTCAGTATAATAAAAGTTAGTATAGTAAATATAAAGGCTGTGGCTTTAACGATGAGGGTTTGATGTAACGTGTACTGACATAAATAGCTTTATGCATTGAAGCCATTCAGTTATATTGATTTACGAGGCATCTTCGAGTGGGCGGTGATATGTGAGCGTTGGTCCATTTTCCTTGGAGCATGTTAACTCTAATTTATTAAGAGTACCACCCAGCAATAAGATATTAGAGCAATAAATAGATAATTTTAATGTCATTATTAATTATACGGAGATAAAACATGATTATAAAGGTTGAGGGCTAGCTTTTATTACGCAATTTTTTATATTAAGTCATCCTATCGGGGGCGTCTAAAAATTAACATTTATATCGTATATTGCAAGTAATTACATTGTGGACAGAAATGTGTATGTCAACATTATTTTTAGAATTTACGTTTTACACCACTTTTCAAGGAAAAAGTAACAGTGTTGAAGATATAAAAACGCCAAAAAGCTTTCAGGAGTATACATCTTTAAAAATTATATTTTTCCAACAATAATTATATGTATACTTACTACTTACCTAATATTAGGTACGGTTGAACACAGAGAAAGGTGTGCAAAAGAGTTTTGAAGGTTGAGATTTTCTCAAAAACTACTTGACCTATTGCCATAATTCTTACACTGTTATATAGATAAAAGTTAAAACTATGTAACTGTAAAAGAATGATTAAATTCGGTCCAGTAGTTTTTGAGAAAATCTCAACCTTATTGAGGCCCTCTGTATACTTATCTCTGTCTTCGACTGTACCAACCAAGTACCATACCAACGTATTATTTTAATGCAAGCCATTCAGATAGTTCAACCAACCTTTTGTACATATAGTTTTTAATTTAGTTTAGATTTTTATATAATAGTTATTTTTAATATTTATTATTAGCTATAAGTACCAACGTATCTATCTACTATTAACAGATTGAAAATTGCACCCAAGATAGTAATTTTATTGTACCTTGTCCTATTTAACGATTGTGTAACAACGGAACGGATGTAGGCAACTTTACCAAGGCTCTATGTGCCCCATAGAGCCTTTGTCCCACAGCCGGCGAGTGCAAGGCCGGACACCATACACAGCCTCCATACACGCGGTAATTATTGCGCATAATGTCATTCTATTATGTTATACCGGTTATACTCGTACGGACAACAGCAGATCAAAGTACGACTTTAAATCTTACGACGCAGATAATAATATATCTAATTTCGAATTTAATTTATCTACATTATTTGTACTAATTAATACGAAGCATGTTAATTTATGACTACGTATTTTAATTTATTTTATTATTTTAAATGCAATAATGACGTGTAATGTACAATCTATACATATAATAAGACTGTAAAAAAGTTGTGTCTGTACATTGGACATTTTTTTGAAAAGAATAATTGTAATGTGTTTTAGGAACGATACTGATGCCAAAACACTAATTTTTAGAATTTTTGTCTGTTAGTCTGTGACTTAGCTGAGATAGCTGAAATATCCGGACAGATCATAGGCTATAAGCCATGGCGGTATGTGATGTGGAAACAAGGATCCAGAGATCAAGATCTGCCTCCTGATCTATATAATATAAAAATAATTCAGATGTATAATTTCAATTTCAGTTCCGTAGCAAAATGGAAAATCCGAGCATCCGGGGCATTCAGGTCGGCCGAGTTTAGGGTCGGAACCCTAAATCTACAACTATCAGTAGGTACGGGAAGTACCTATCAATGAACTCTACCAAACGGTGTGCAGTCCCTCTAACTGCAGCTGGTCAGCGGTAGTACTCGGTAGCCCCGACCGAGTTATTTATTCTGTGTGAAATGTCGGCCAGTGGTCGGCCGGTTCATTTCTATGCAAATGCACACCATGGGAGCTTCGTTATGGCCGGCTGTTAGGGTTGTATTACACTAGGGTTACATTAAAATATATGTTGTATAAGCATGATAAAGTGTTCTCAATAAGAAGTTATCTCTCGGCCATAACTGTGATTACTACCAAAGTGCACATAATCAATTCATATGATTCAGACATAAAATAAAAAATTCATGTTTTAGTACAAATATCCAATTTTAAAAATTTCCGAAAGACTCTTGTCGGTGAAATGTCACTTTATTATTGTGTAGGTATTCTATAGACTGTGTTATAAATTACTGTAATATGTTTATCGATAATAAAGCCTTTTGAAACTGGATAAAACAGAAAATAAGAAGTTTAATGTGTGTAGCTGTTTAATAAACATAATAATATTTTGTAACAATTTATGTTAAATAAATAATTTTGAACCTTGCCAACTACTTAAGGCTAATACTTTAGGCACAGGATAGGATTTACAACCAAAGAAACACAACAATTTACTAGTGTTCAAATAAAATGTTGGAAACTTGGCTAAAAAATTTGCGACAAGGCTCCTTTGATTTAATGAACTGATCAACGTGAATGTGTAGCGATATCATTGTGAGTCCACAATAATTTCACCACGGCGCGGCATCGTCGTCGACGTCGTCATTATCATAGGCGTGGTGTTAGTGTATCTCGATCCTTATTCTACGTCATAGTAAGTGTGGGTATGTTCACGGTTCGTACAGATTTGGGCATTGATTAGAAAGCTGCTGCAGCTACACGGTGACTCGTGTAAGTGCCACAATGATAATAGGATTACAAGCTACCGTGAATGGTTGCTAAGGCCCGTATTAATAAATCACTCTCAGCTCAAAAGTCAAGACCTCAAGATGGCGTTCCTATTAATAAACGATACTTACGTGCGCGTTTAGGAATCGGGTATCACGTGAGTAACGCAGTATTAATAAGCAAAACTCAGTTCTCAAGAGAACTGTCAAACTCACACTTGAGAACGTGCTGATTGCAGGCGAACCAAGACTTGAGATTGAGAAAGACATCACGTGATACGCCCTCAAGATAGGTTTATTAATAAATGACATACTTGAGACAGTGATCATGTCTTGAGAGTGTATCAGCTGAATTCGCTCTTGAGGGCGAGTTTGAGCTCAGACTATTAATAGTCGCCATAAAAGCTGTTGTGGGATGAACTTTGATGAAATCTGCCCCTAGCAAGTGGTTTTTACTTTCGTTTTCGTTAACACTAGTAGAATTTAAAGAAAAATATATGGACTTGACATTTGCTTTTTCGTTAGCAAATGTCAATCCGATACATTTTTATTCGTGTTCTACTAGCGCTAGGGGTTGATAAGTCACTAACATAATTGGTGCTATAAAGTCCGTACTTAGGGCTCCAATAGACGAGCGGCAATGTGTCAGCGACAGCGACACTGGCGTCGCGCGACGGCCAAAGTGTCGCGAGTTGCCGCGCAGTGTCGCGAGACGTCTGTTGAAACCTCATATCAGTTAATACACACACCGTTTGCAAATATATTTTATCTTACTAGAAAGTTGGATAGGTACCCTGAAATATAGGTTGTTAGAAAACAACAAGTCTAAACCGAGCAAAATTCTAAAACTATGGACGCTCCGTTATGGCCACGAACTTTTTAGGGCAAAAGGGCAATGTTCCGCCGAAACAATTTCGACGCTGCGCCACCGCCATCGCGCTATCTCTGACAAGAAAATTATTTGGCGCGTCTCCCGCCCCGGCACGGCACTTCCTCGTTTGCACAAAAAATAAAGCATGGCCGATGAAAATTTAAAAAAAAAACAGCCAAGTGCGAGTCGGACTCGCGTACTGAGGCTTCCGTGCAACGCAACTAAACCCTTAACTTAATATAAGTTTGTAAAAAGAAAATAATATTTTTGGGGAGATGTAGGTACTCGTACCTTCAAATTTACAGTTTTCGGATTTTTTCCTCTACCTACTTGTGCTATAAGACCCAGCATCTTGCCAAATTTCATGATTCTAGGTCAACGGGAAGTACCCTATAGGTTTTGGTGTTCTTGCATTATCATACAAATATGCGATAAAATGCGACATAAACGGCCATATCTGTTGGTTGCGTTGACGTAGAAGTTTGATTTTTTCATGGCCGCATAAGTTTGCAAACCTGAGTATTTGGTACTAATTTCAACTTGATCCGTCCACGCGTTTCTAAGATATAGGTCTTGACAGACAGACAGACTGCCATAAAGTGATCCTATAAGGATTCCTTTTTTTTCTTTTGAGGCACGGAACCCTAAAAAAATGTATACCTTTAGGCTCGTAGCCATAAAGGTTGATAAACGGTGGCTTATTGTGACAGTTGCTAAACCACCGATTTTCTATGGCTTAAACTTTAAGTCACGTTTATGACTAAGAGCCTTAAACTTCATATACCTGTGTGTTCATAATATAACGAAACGTTACGCGTAGCATACCCGTAGAGGTAGAGCAAACAACTAAGTTTCCTTGAACTTAGCAGGTAACCTATACGTTACATCATGAAGTTCGCCGGGAGGAAATGTTTGAACATCCATAATGTTATGTTTAAGTGTATGGTAGTGTAACACCAACATGGAGAGAACTATACTGCTCGGCAAAGTTGTGGGGTCTAGACCACGTGGCCGGAGACCAGCCCGCTGGACTGATGCGGTTGGCAGAATCCTCGGCGTGCTCTTTGAAGAGGCTGTGAGAAGAGCACAAGATCGTGTCTCCTGGCGCCAGTTCATACATGCCAAGACGGCACCTGCTGTTGAGGGTCACGATCCTCAGTACTGAAGCAACGATTAGGGAGGAGGACGGTGTAACGCAGAGAAAGGTGTACAAGAGAGATCATAGGAGAGAGTTTCTGAAAATTCTTCTTCTGAAAAAGATTCTTTGACTTTTTGATTGTTCTTGAGATAATATCAATCTTATTGACTCGAAACATTACCCTCCTCCCACCAGTCAGATAACATTCCTCGCAAAAAAACTGCCGGATTACGTGTTGTTTCTGACACAACTCATTCACAAAAGTAATGGCATCAACATTTCCATAATAAGCAAACGCCTTCGCCTCTAAGGCTATGGACTCAACAGGCAAATAGTTTGCGGCTTACTGTTTGCCTTCCACATATTTTCGCAGCCGACTCATTCATTCATTCAGCGGCCATTTGCAGCAAATATTCGCGCGTCATTTGTTTTTTTATTGTTTGTACGGACAACAGAACATCAATGGTAACACTTGCAGTATGATTTCAAGTCTTACGACGCAGACAATAACTACTTTAACTTGATGAGCTTTGACGTGTAACCCCACAACGACTACCACTTTTAACTGTCTTTCGCGGGTTTGTTAGTAGTATTTGTTATAGTAACTATTTTGATAAGCTCGCTCTTTGTACCAATTTGTTTCTTCTGTATGTTATTATTTGTCTGTGTTGTGCAATAAAGTGTTAAAATAAGCAAACAAAGAAACACACAGCGGACGGCGTGCTCGCTATTTCACTGCGTTGCGCCGGCGTTACGCTAGCAAACTGACTCTACCAGCCGCGAGTCAGCTAGCAACACAGACCACTTACCCAATAGACATGAAATCGTTACAAATTTACGATGAGCGCATAGAGACGAAGCGGGACACAGGGGTGCCGTGTTAAAGAGATGCGTCCATGTCGATAATCTCTAGGTTACACGTGTCGCGAAGCAATTTTGCTCTCATGTGCGAGCAGAAACGGGCGCCCTCCTATTACAATTCTATGGGGTAAGTGGTCTGTGGCTAGCAGACATTCAGCCGCTATTTCCCTAATGGATCCACGGTCTTATATAGGTACAGCGGAGTGATACAGAAATCGACATCAGCCTGACATTATGGGAGACGCGGCGAGGGGACCCATCAATTCCCTTTATAGCCACTTTCTTCTGCCATCAACACTATCTGACTGGGTGGCACATTAAATTTTACGAGTCACACTCATTTGTGAGCCGTACTGTTAGTCATTTTCGATATTTCGACCTCTTTTCGGTCGCTGTTTGCGCTCTCGGTGGAAAAGTTACAGCTTTTAGATTGTCGTTGTTTTGCAAATGGGTAGGTATGTTGCAGGAAGGTTGGGAATTTAGGCATTTTATACAACGTCGGGGACATTTATTTAGGTGTCCCTTCTTGTATTTTTCACAATACAATACGTAGGCTGAGATATACAGACTATTTTGAGTAGGTACGAGCTTAGTCTGAGTTTCTCTTACCACTGTCCAAGTTCATAGAGCGAGACAAATTCTGATCAAAATTGTATCTGGATCTAGGCCTTATACAATTCTGACTTTGAGTAACAAGAATTGAAATCGTTGTAACCATAATTGGTATGCTAATGTGTATAGGTAGGTATCTATCTATAGGTATAAAATTGAGCCTGAGATTCAAAGACAATTTTGAGCACGAATCTTAAATCTGTCAAAATTCTATGAAACTCAAAATTCTATTACATTTCAGTAAACCGTGATCAAACTTACAAAAGTCGTCCTTTCAATAAATCACTTGCTATTTTAGCTATTTTATTGCACTCAAATCTTCGGTCGTAATTTGTTGAGAGGGCCATTTTTAGAGACTTTGAGCGGATTAACAATCGCGAAGTAGGCACTCTGTGTTACGGGCCCAGGCGTTTCGTAAACATACTAAAAAGTAACTTTGACTGTAACATTTGCCTGTAGGGTGTGCATTTTATTTTAATAATACCTAAACCTACTTGGTTGTGACTCGTAACTTGTGCGTCCCAGGTGCTGTGCTTGGTGTAACTTTTTCAATTTTAAAACAAAAATTTCAGCTTTGCGTTTTCTATTGCAGGCAAGATTGTATGTCGTAATATTATTATGGAAGCGCAGATGCGGGTGAGTGCATTACAATCGAGAAGGTGACTCCAAATCTATCGCTCTGAGACTTGTAACTCTGAGGTTTTTAAAATGTAATCATACGAACTACCAAACGAACGAGTTTGTTTAAATCAGAGAAAAGTATACACAGGACGAGACCTCATTATGGTTGAGATTTTCTCAAGACTCGACCGATTGTAAAAAAATATTTTACTATCGGATAGTATAGAGTAGCGTTTCTCAAAGTGGGGTATATAGAACCCCTAGGGGTCCGCCATTCGGTAGTAGGGGGTTCGCGACAAGATTTAAGCAATGGTATGACTGGTCCAAAATTCGTAAAGGAGAAAGTTTAACGATCCATAGAGAGCAGGCTCCCAAAAAAAAAATTTTACGGTACCTCAAATTAGACACTAAATAGGAGAGATCGTACTTACAAAGGCTGTACAAATAAAAAAAAATATGCATATGGGGTTCTTGTAAACTTGCATTTTCATTTCGAATATTCTAACAGAGGTAGAAAATTATGGGATGAATATTGAATATTGTCTCAATAACAGGACGGGCCTTACCTTGAAGCTCTATTAAGGCGAGGTGTTGGGACGTTTTTAAGTTTTTCGATGAAGGCTACGGCACTAACTACTGAAATTAAAGGCCTGAAAAAAATATATATCAATCTTGGGGTATCTATTTAGGGACTGTTGGCTCCCGAAACACGATTGGACAAACTTCGCTCGATAGAAAAAAATCACAAACATACCCCTTTCCTGTCTTTTCACTGAGTAGTGTGTCTAAACTAAAACAGTTATTCATACAAAATATATATCAAAATGTAGGTTATTATAAATAGAGGAGCTTGATAAATTAAAAATCTGTTGTTTCTAACGTTTTTTTTATACCAGGCAAAATTTAAGAAAAAACACAATTTGTATAAATACAAATGCACGGCGCTACGAGCTTCAGTGCGCCGCTGGGCGCTGCCGAGGTCGGACCTGTATCGATTTTTGCCAAATGTTCCACTTTGGTCTTTACCTTGGAATAGTTGGAATGCTCCCACGATCGTCATAACGTAATAAAATTTAAAATAATACGAGTCGAATTTGGTCACACCTATACTTTAAGATTATTAGTTTACTAATCACGGAATGATTGTGCATCGTTTTGAATAAATAAAAGGACTCGTAACCTAAAACAGATATTCCTTAACACAATAGATTTTTCGCGAACCATGTTTTTGAAGTCATCATATTACACGCGACACGAACACCAGTGTCGAGTGTCGTATATTGGGAGCGAGCAGTGGTCTGATAATTGCAGATGAAGACAAGTCGGCTAACATTACAGTGGGGCTATAACATTACGGTTCTCAAAACGATCAAATCAAACCATGTCATAGCGGCCGTGAAAGGGACAGTGCTATTGCATTGGTATAGCGGCGTCTCTGGTTGGCGCGCCATGACATGGTATAATTTCATCGTTTTGAGAACGGTAATAGGGGGGCTGATCAGTAACTTCCAAATTGACCAAAGTGGAACAGGCCAAAACAAATGACTATTGACGGTGATTTGTCCCACAGAGCAAACAAACAAACAGCAATCGAACTTAAAATAGTTTATACGTCCTTGCTACTTGTAAAACTATGTACAGTGAACATCACATAAAGTTTGCCACATTTTACTCTACGCACACTCGCACAGTGATAATAAATACGGGCCAGATTTCAATAGCTATGCAAGTGTAGCTGTGGTTTGTAATGTGGTGTGCGATATATACCTGTTTTACTCTAAGCACAGTGATAATACGGGCCAAATTTCAATAGCTACGTAGTTATAGACTGATTCAATATACACTGTGCCTACTTTTGAAAGTACAGTCAACAGCACATAATGTGTGTCATGTTTTACCCTACGCAGTGATAACACGGGCCAGATTTCACCATCACTGACGTCACACCTGACACCAATAATAATACTTACCTAACATCACGTTAAAAAATTCGTCATTTATTTAGTTTTATTGATACACTTGACAGTTTGTCACTTAAATTTGTCAAAGACAGATTTGTTGTAATGCAATCTCTATGGTTACTACCATTTTAATAAATTTTGTATTTTATAAGAATTTATGCTCAATTTTTTATTAAATCGCGCGAAAGTACTTTCAAAATATATTCCCCTAGCAAATAATTTGATTATTCCAATTTTTCACTTTTATTGATTTTATTACAACAATATTACCTAATTGACATTCCTATTATAACAGGTCTTTTTTTCCGTCAGATTAGTATTAACATAGTATTTTATTCTACTACGTCATACTATCATACGTCAATATAAATAACTTAAAAAATAATTAAAATATATAACCTGATACCTGATAGACAAAAGTTCAAGATTGAAAGAAATATTTTCCGACAATCGCGAAAATTGAAATAAGTAACTCCGAAGCTGTCAGACTTGGGATATCCCTCATCATCAGTCTATTTATATTGCCCCACTGCTCGGGCAAAGACCTTCCCTTACATCGAGGGAGCTCGGGCCATAATCCACCACGCGGGCCCAGTGCGGGTTGGCGGATTTCACATGCCTTAGATTTTTTTCTTCTTCTTCTACGACATGCAGGTTTCATCACGATGTTTTTCTTCACCGTTTTGAGAGCACTCGGTAAATGTACGTAAGTTTTTCCGTCGAAAAAAACGAGGATAACTCATTGATACATGGCTGCCCTGGCTGGGAATCGAACCTGGGACCTCCATATTGCAAGTCCATTGACCCAACCACTGCGCCACCGAGCTCTGCTGGGATATCCCTATTTGGCATTAAATGGGTCGATAATGTTGGCACCGACAAGTGGACTTCGGTATATCGTCTATCCGTGGGACATTCTGTATAGGTATTATTATGGGTAGCGAGCTGTGACGTCACAGTGAGGACACTGGTTACGCTTACTCTGTGTACCTGCGCGAGTAATGACCCCGATCAATGCGCGTCATCCCTCTCTCGCCCCTCCCTCGCCCCGCACCTCACCCCCTCACTAGGCTCAAATGGCCTCGCCTTAAGGTAGATGGTATTTCTCCTTTGACTCGATTTGCAACAAGAAAGAAGCACATTTATTTTTAGCAATATATTCATTAGATTTATTAAAATAAGAAACCTTAGTTTCTTTATTATTTTCTTTGGGCCCCAAAGTGTGGGAGGGTCGCCGTCATCTGGAAACGTGGAGACATATGTTTGCGAAACCCTGGTATAGAGTACACACCATGTAGTAAAGAATTATAGAAAATCAGTCAAGTAATTTAAAGTAAATCTCCACCTTTATTAAATTCATTACGCTCTTGTAACACATTTATTTGTGTTTAACCGTACATCATTCTTTAGATTTCAGCGATAACTAGTTACCTACCAGCGTCGGACTGGCCATATAGTCGAGGTATCATTTGCCAGCCGGGCCTGCATGGGTCCTACCTACAGCCTGTCTTGCGGCAAGCCTCTTGCGACCCAAATGTAAATTAAATCAGATAATTCGTTCACAATTAGAGAGAAATTAAATAGAAAAATTCGAAATTTTGTTGAATTTGTATATTTCAATATTATTCCGTATATATAGTATTCCATCTACCATTATCCAGTCTCGGCCCCCGGGCTTGTGGGGAGCCACCCGGGCCCTTCCGGCTCAGTCCGACCCTGTGTATAACTAAGATAGAAGTATGAAGGATTTTTCTTCGTTATTTTTCACGAACTAAAATGACTACACTTGGGATCGGTAAATGGAGATTCATAATTGTCCCCCCTTATTTTACCGATCGCGACTGGCTCGGAATATGGCTGATACCAAACCAGATTTAGCTACTGTTTAATTTATGTAATTCTGTTGACTTCACCGAAGGCAATAAAACCCTCATTAAGTCATTAAGAGCAACCCATTAAGAATTCGCTCTTACCTAATTCATTATTTACTTCAATGTCTCACATTTTCCATAGAAAAGAGGAATGTAAAAGATAAAATCTTTCGTCTCCACAATTGAAGAAAAGTAGGTCGAGGGAAGGATTAAGTAAAATTTAAGAGGCGTAATGATTAAGGGCGCGTACGTACGCTTCTCGCCCTTAGGTTAAAAATACTATAGAATCAAGGTAAAGCGCTAGAAATGGCGAAACAAAAATTGCACTAAAACTTCGGATAATGCAATCTCGCTCTCAATCCACCGACTACAATGGCTGTTTCTTCGTTTTTACTACTTCCGGCTCATTATTCGCTCCCTCCAAAATACCCGAAATATTAACATTCATGGGAAAACATGGATAATGTTAGTATAATAGTAATACTTACGTATCGTAGTCTGTCTTGGAAATTGTGGATATTGGTTTATTATAATGACTTGAGGACTTGATTTTCAATATTTTGAGTAAGTATTGCATGGATAATGACCAGCAAATAGTAAAATTGAAGAAATAACCTCCTCTAAACTTCTTCTGACGCATTAATTTCATAGTTTTCAACAATCACTTCTCGATTTTTTGTGACTGCCACGAGACACAATTGAGAGCTAGACTGCACTATCTATAGTGCAATTTTTAGACCTTTAATCCATAGTATTTTAAGGCTAAGATCACACCCTTAACTTTTATATCGGCGCAAGCAATGTGAACGCGCGCTAACGGTAATCTTAATTAATTAGTGGAGATGTGGCCTCTGACGTCACGAGCCCACAGCTGTGTACAAAATTAATCTCAGAATCATGCAAATACAGCGTTAAATAATATAGCAGGGTAGTGTTGTCAGCGGGGTAATGAAGAAGGCAGTATTCTGGGACAGACGTGATCGGTAAAATACCAGACAAATATCCTTCTCACACCGTTATACCGATTGCGAGTTAAAAAAAAACCGGGACAAAATTACTTAAAAACTGAAATAAAATTATAATTTATTGATAAAAGCTAGGCCTGACTAATAATGCATGATTAAGCTTGTCACAAAGTGGATACTAGATTGTAAAAAAAAATCAAACAGGTAAATCTCTGGCTAATCCGCAAGAGATAAACGCCATGGGACGGATTAAGGAGTCCATAATAAAATGTGATAAAACCATTAGCAAACTGCTTGCCTCTATTTAATAGACAAAGAGCAGTTATTTTTTCCTATTTTCACGAACTAAAATGACTAGATACCACTTGTAATCGCTAATAGAGCATTTTAATACTGGCCCAGAATAAGACTACAGGTGTTTTTGCCACTTTAACAATTATCTCTGTGCTGTGTTAGAAAAAAGCGTGCCACGGAATGGTAAAGCCTTGGCTTCGAGTCTTAGTCGAGGCGACTTTTTTCTCTATCTATATAAATAAATATGTAAAAAAGTGACAGTCTATGCATTCTGTGCATTGATTTGTGATTAACACTCCTAATAAAGTGTTGCCTAAACCTTATCCAAACCTAATAATAAACAATTTAAACGCTAAGTGAGCGTGAAGGCATCGCGTTTGCTTTAGCCGTAAAACTGGACGGTCTAAGCGATTTATAGTTTGTTGGCTTATGACCAGGGAGGTATTAAGAGATCAGGCACTGGGCCACGGTCGCATGTCTGATAAAATAATAAAGTTTAATATTATATCGAATGAATTCACCTGGGTGAAATGATTCCAAGGTGATATGAGGACACTCAAAACTTAACTTTATTCATCCAGGTGAATAAAGTGGAGTAAATCGAATCTACTACATAGAATAGAATAGAATAACATTTATTGCCTATTAAGTATATACATATAAGAAATAAAAATTACAATGACAATTAACAAACATATAACTTAGGCAAAAGGTTTAGGCTTCAGCTGATGCTGACACAGAGTGCGTCAGCGCTGGTTTTCAGCCCACACCTGCACACATGCACATCATTTACTTACACATCCTTAAAATAAATTTAAATAAATGAAATACGTAATTCTAAAATTTTCTAGTTAGATGAATGTGCCAATTCCAAAGTGTGGCACGCTAAATTCAACTAATTTATAACCGAAAAGTTTTAGAACAAAAGTTGTTCAGTTACCCATCACCCTCGGTTCGGCTTCCTATTCCCTTTCCGTTACCTACATCCTTAGTAACAAATCAAGAAGGGTCGCTAAATATCTCGTATCTGGGGCGCATTAGATGCCTAATTACATCACTGGTTATTACACAGTGCCTAGCCTAACTGCAAGATATCTTTCCGGGGTCAAGCGCCTTCGCCCCAGTAAGCTACACCCACACACATTAACAGATGGAGCCTTAAGTCAATATGCAGCTATTGTTTGTTTGTACAACACTTTTAAAGCGAATAGCCAAAAGTGGAACTCTCGAGAGAGCCTACTGTAACCTAATTTTTGAAGCGTCAATGTTTTCTTTCACTTAAGACGGTTGTAAAACTTCTTGGTAATCGATGGGTAATCGTCAATTTCTTGAGGAATGTCTGGGAGATTAGTTGTCTTCTCTTCGCTTCTTCTTTTCTTTTGTGCTCTACTACATATTCATAAAATTCAATATCTTATCCGTCCGGTATGTTTGCTAATAACCACAGTCATGCAGTGGTAAATTATCAGTCGTACCTACAGATTCGTCCAAGCATGACTTTAGAATATTACATACCTACATCAACTACACCTACATTGCTCGTACTATACCTTGTATCTATACCAAAAAATTGTCAGAACGTCAGCGGTTCTCGAGCTAATACCTATTTAACAAGTTTCATGAGCACAGCCAAGTGGCACTGACTTTTTAAGTTAACGCTATTAGAATAGAAAGAAAAATGAATGGTATTGACATTTGCTTTTTCGTAATGTCAATATAATAATGTAAACCGAGGCCCAAATCAAGTGTCTTATTTTGTAAACAAAAACTACCCTCCCCCGCTAACATTTCAGCTATTCTGTGGTTATTGCATAGATATTTAAACATTATTAGATCGGATTACTTTATTTTCACAATGATGAACAAATTTAATCAATTCCTTCAGTTGATGAATACATCACAACAGGTAATTAGACGATCATATTTGTTTACAAAATAAGACACTTGATTTGGGCTCCGGTACCTATATACTATTTTATTTATCTTCTACTATTAGCGTTAACGAAACTCATGCCACTTGGCTAGCAGGCTGGTAAAATATAAAATAGCAACAAACTTTTAAAGTTATCCAAAGTTATATATAACTAACATACTTGAAGTAAGGCCCGTCAAACCATGAGTCATCGTAATAAGCCATCGTAATATTGCCATTTCCACATGAGTCATTTCATTAACCTGATAACAACAAACATGACAAACTAACCAACTTACAACTTACTCCTACAAACTCCAATTTCAGCCTTATGTAGATCAGCTTAAGGGCAATAGGGTGTGCATAAGTTTGGTTCAGGTAAGGACTTTAGGGATGTTGTGGGGTTCCGAAACAGGACGTCACGCGAGGTGGCGCCAGCAGTGTTTTACTTGCCCTGGTAGTGTGAGTACACTTTATATTGTCCTACGAGTACGAAAGTTATTTATGACGTTTTACAAAGCATTTTTTTCTAATTAGTAGTATTTAAAAGGGGTAGGCGAAATGACTTCTATCTGCTGCGAACCTAGTAGACCAGTTTCACTTTTTCAATATTTAGCAATCTCTTTATGGACTTACGTCGATTTATAAACAATGTTTTGACAGAAATATTTTTCTCCTCAATAACTCTAAGGCCGAGATTCATAGACAGTTACGCATTTAAGCGAGCTAAGCAGCTTGGTTTTACAGCTGTCAGATTTCAGCAAATTTTTATTTATTTAATTAAGCTCGTGCTCAAAAGTGTTTATGAACTTCGGCCTAAGTATACCAAAAAAGTGTTGAAAAAGGTGTTTCGGAACACAGCATTAATAATATTTAGAGAGACTGGTCAAAGTCTCATTTTTTCCAATCGCATGGTAACACTTTATTTATTAACGAACAAATGAATATGGCCGCTACACTTCCCTCTCTATTTATTGTATGTTGTCGGAAAGGGACATTTATAGGGCCTATTCGTGCTTGTAGCATTCGGTGCAACCTTAAAGTACGCTGTTTTATTGAATCCGATGTAGCGGTGCCGTAAACATTAGGGTTAGAGCTATAGTAAGTTAGGGTGTTATTACATCTACACGAATCGATAGCATCGATCAACGCCGATTCTTATTCACTGACTCCACGAATTTGGAAGTTTTTTGCATATCCCATCACTGATTAGAAAACACTGAAAACAGCAGGATTGCTGGCTGATTACTCCACTGTTGTAGACTTTTTGGAAAGGTTGTATTATCGTCTTCATTCCCATCGTTCTGGTTTCTTCACATAAGTGAAGAAACCAGAACGATGGGAATGAAGACGATAATACTATAATAAGATAATAAGTATAAACTTACGTGCTAAACCGATGTACCAACACATATAGGTACCTTCATTGGGAATCAAGACACATTTTGACATTGGTCACTAAAGCACAAGAAAAAAAAATCAAGATATATTCAAATAGTAACAAATACGTCATTGCCGATTGCAATAAAGGGCTTATAGCATATTCTCAATATGGTCTGAAAATTACCGTACACTCGACAGCATATCAATTACAAGACTTGAAGTACGATTTCAACTCTTATAGGGCAGACAATAACAACTGTTTGACACCACACCCTGCACTGCGTATCTCTTTTCTTTCTTCTTATGTATCTCTTGTGTAGGTACTCTGTGTGTGTCAAATAAATGTTTCCTATTCTATTCCTGATTGACACCACCTTAATTCCAAGGTTAAGCATGGCGATGTTCTACAAGCCAAAATCGTCGATCATTAGGCCTTTATACACCAACTGATCGACGTCGATGGTATAAATGTAATAACACCCTTAGGGAAAGGAATAGGAAAAGGGATAAGAACTCAGTGAGCTGTGGCACGTATTATGTTGGAATTTTATTAGTTTTGGATATATCTCGTATACTTTCGAGGTAACTGCTGTTTGAGGCTTGAGACAACGTCACGTTTGACTTGGCTCTTTCTCGCGCAAAGTGATGGTGTAAAGGTAAATTAAAAAAATGTAGCGTGCAAATTATTTAATATACAATACTTGCAAAAAGGATAATGATTCTGATTCTCAATTTATGGGTGAGTAAAGTGTTCAAGTGAGCGTGTAACCCCGTCTTACACCAAAAGATAACCCGAGGGTTAGCGACAAGCGTAAACGTCTATTCCACAAAGTTCAACTAGTTGAACTAATTGGACAAAAATATTTCAATTAATTCAACTTTGTAATTGATTCTGAAAGTTGAACTTGCTGGACAAAATTGATCCCATTAGTTCAACTTTCTTAGTGGAATAGATGAACCGTAAAAACGCCATACATTTTTCTTATTAACTCTGGGTTAAGCCCCCTTGGTGCAAGCTACTTAGGACCTTTGGTCGTCGATAAAAATCTAGAATATATTCTATGTATATGTAGGTACCTATTACATTGGTAAATATTTTTGGTTCTACTAAGTCGAACAAAAGTGGTCTACCTACCTATGCTTAACATATCCTTGTCGGCTTTACCTACTGCAAGATTTTCTTTACACGCTGTGTATACGAAACAGCTGTAAGTTCTCCATTAATTCCGCAAACTTGACTTTCATAGCACGTGGCTACATTACATAACAAAGTAAGTGCCTACCTGCCTACATTTATTTACCGCCGCCGTGACGACGTAGGTGGCTTCGCAAACCGCAAGCCTGCCAGCGATGTGGCTTCGAATTACAAAAACGAACGCCACCAGAGCTCTTTAATTAGCTCTTTGTACAGTCGACATCCACTTACACAAAACCTTTGCAGAATACTTTGATTGCTGTCGCATAATGGTGCTTTTCCACCAGAGATGTGGAAGACTCGCTAGCTTCTTCGCTTAGCTTGGACCTCGCCAACTATATCACATCTCTGGTGGAGAAGCAGGCTAATACATGATGTGCATTTGACTCTACATCTACCGTTACACTTGAAGTGCGATTTCAATTCGTAGGATGCAGACGTCAGCTATAACTGGGTGATTGTATAATTCAGTAGTACTTACCTAGTAGTTTATTTTACCTTCTAAGTTGCATTACTTACACACATTAGCTGCGGTGTTATTCTCTAAAGTTTGTGTTGTGTTTCATTTCGGTCATGCTTTGGTTTTACGAATATTGTATGTGATTCTCTCCGACACAGCACAGTGATAGAATCACTCTCAGACACACAAACAGGATAAGGAAGGCAGCCAATTAACGCTTTTATTCGAGATGTCCAATTTTATTTCATTTACACACTTACGTGTCGGGAGCTTAAGTGGATGAATTAGTGCCCTTCGTTAAAGCTAATTTTGTGATTCGGTGTCAATGGTTCCCTTTACTTGGTTTGAATAATTTTATGTACCAGTTTACTTACATTAAATGAAAATCTGCTGATGGTTGATTATGATGTTTTATTAATTAATATTATTTTCCTTATCAACTGTTCTACTTTTGAAGGATGTTCCATTTTATGTGTTTTTGTGTATTAGGGTGTATTTATGTGTTTTTGTTTTATATTAAAAATAAGCTAATAGCTTATATTTAATTATAGCTTATACTTAAAGTATAAGCTAAGTACCAATATAAATAAGTAAGTACATTTGTTTTCTACGATTTTTTATAGAAAAAGTAGTCGCCTAATTGATTTCAGTGGGGAATGGAATATTGAAATTAGTGTTTATATTACTTACCTACATAAGACATAAAATATAAAAATTTGGCAAAAAAACTTAGTCACAAAAGCGATGCGTCCCGTTTACCAGAATCACACTTTTTGTGACCCCCGGTAGTTTTACTTCATAATAAAGTACCTATATAGGTAGTTAAAAATATAGTTTTTATTACTTTGTAATAAAGAATAATAAAAATTGAAGATTCCAAAACACCCTCATTCAGCCATCAACCCCTATCACTCGGCTCGATCGTACAACTTCCACATAATATACTAAAATAGGGGTCAGCAGGCCTCATGCCTCGAGCACTGACCCTCAGGCTTATTAAAGGCCCCTCGGAACCCCATAATCCTATCTGATCTATCCTAGGATTATTGTCCTGACTCTTCCTTCCATGGATCAAGAAACGTGTAATAAAAACCATTTAGAAAAGTTTTAGGGGCATGATAGTTTATATCTTATTTCTCTGAGATATCTATAGACTATAGATAGAGTATACGAGGATAGGAAACCAAAAATATGCGGCAACGATTTTTTTTACTTTTCATACATTTTGTACCGATCTAATTTTGTGCTAATCGATTTGTAACATACATTTATTTTTATTTTTTAATACTTAGGTTTTTTATTCAATAAAATAAATCTAACTTAATACCTATCTAAAAAATAACATATAATACTTATAAAATAAAACTAAATACCTACTAAAGAACGAACACGTCGTCAAGATCCCCGTTCTGTGGAATGCTTCCCAGGACGCTGGCAGCATTATTTATTATCATTTCATTTTTTAATTGAATAGTTGTAGAACAAATTTTGTCAGTTACCGATCCTATCTTCGGCTTACCTACTTTACTCTTTCTGTTACATCCTTTCCATAATACTCGAATGTATGAGTACAGGTAGGTACCTACTTTCATAAAATTCCAGAAAAAACAGTCCAAATTGAATGTGGATGAAACGAAAGTGATGTGCCCTAACTATTGTATGACTATAATTTCGCGTTAGATGTAATAAAGGAAATTGTAAAAAATATTGAACAAAATTGATTTTTTAAATAACCTTAAATAACTAACCCGCCAGTGCAACCCACCCCTAAACTGATATGATGAGTAAGAAAATAACAATTTTATTGTATCTCTATTAAAAGTAAACTAGGTGTAAGTTAAATTTACTAGGCGGTGGACTGCGCTAGAATAGTCTACGGAAATTCCGTAGCTCCACGAGAAATATTAAAAAGCTATAATTTAAGCGAGCCATTAAAATTCGGTTAAGTCCAGCCGTCTGGCCGTTACTCGCCGGCGCGCCAGTTGAAAGGCTTGAAAACATAATAACATGTCATTATTTCGTCTTTAATATTTCTTTTCCTAATAAAACACTAGCAGGACAGGCGTAGTAGAAAAAACAAGTAGTCTAACTTCAGAATAATTACTGTTTTCAAACACATCGGTCACGTGTCTGTCTAGCAAATGGATGAGCAAGATTGAGATTTTCTCAAAAACTACTTGGTCGATTGTATAAATTCTTACGTTACAGTACCTACTGTATAATTGAAGATGTTTTTACAATCGATTGGAGTTTAAAAAGTATGGGACTAATAATTTAATCAATAGTCTCTCAATGACAATAAAATTATCTAAAAAGTAAGTAGGCCCAGAATGGTCATTCTTCCTTAATGAGGGTTTTGTATACTTTTTTCTGCATATTCCTTAGGTAATTTAATTACATATAAGATTACTATCTTTATTCAGCACACTTATATTACACTTATATTTATTTCTCTGACTGCCGAAAGGAGGAGTCTTTGGTAGTCTTGTAGACTAAATGGTTTAATAGATTTTGATTTTCGACGTGTCGTTAGATTGGTTTTGATCACAATATTGTCATTTATTCTCTCTACGATTATATGCCAGAAAGCAGTATTTTTTAATAATTCACTTGTTTGATGTAATCTCTATAAAAACCTTATTAATTGACCTCTTAATAAATAATTACGTCAAACAATTGGTACTTACAAAAAGTTTGAAACGTTTTCAAATCAAAAAGGGAGGCGAGTATTTTGTATTTAGTCTCAATCGAATCCATCGAGTTCTTGCATCTTTCTCTCTCTCCATAACAAAGAAAGGGATAGGTAATTCCGATTGATTCGAAACGGCTAAAATATAGCAGTCAGAGGCAGTAATAATGGAATGGTATCGTTTCGCTCAGCCGATTGCGATAATTAAGCAAAAATCTTAATTACCTTCCTTATTGATTCGGGCGCGAATTTACTTAATTTGAAAACGAGAGCCTTTTTTGCTTCCGCTCGAAAACCGTTGCCCTGACGACGCGACGGGAATTCCAAAGCCTATTCTGAAATAAGTAGGTACTTACTTACCAAGATTTTGTCTTGAAAGTAGGTAAGCGTCCTGGTAAAATTACTAAGTACCTACCTCAGCATGTCAAAAATTATTACGTCTGGTTGATATAGTTATTAGAATAATCACCTAACTATACCGATTACTGTATAGGATTAGTGTTAGTCCAATTCATAACATTTATGTAATTTCAAATATTATTATTATTGTACAGCTAACAGCAAGACAAGCTCAAGTGTAACACTTTGGACTTTGGACCGTTCTTATTAACTGCGCCATAAGAGTTGAATTCCCACTGTGTTACCAGTCTGCTGTTGTTCGTCCTACCTAATACTATCTACTTAGTCCAAAAATGTGATCTTATTCTTTAAAAGAGCTTTTCTTACTTTTTCTCCTCAGCGTTGCGTTGACACGTTTTTCTTTCAAAGTGGTAATGTAAATGTAGGTACACATCCAAAAAATATAGTAGCAATGAAAATATATAATTCTTATTCCTGTGTGCATAATGAAGTATTAGTTATTGTACAACATAAGTTATTGTCGAAGTGTTCAACAATTAAATTTCTGTCTGATAAATTCCACGTGTTATCAACTTTGGCCGACGCTTGGCAACTTTAAAACGTAAACTCGGACATTACTTTTAAACGTTATGTGCAATAAAGAATGTTTCACAATGGGGCTCTAAATCAGCGGGTCATAACATCCCGTCATGTCAGAGAAACTCTTAAATTAGAAAAGCATGTATGTTAAAATAACAATTGGTTTTGTGGTTTCCGTTTCAGCCAATTTTATCCGACTGCCGAAAGAATGAGGAACTTCTTGAACTTAAATGTATATCTGTTACGATAAGCCACGAGCGGCCCCCCAAAGACCAGATGAGTATCTTTTAGTGCCGTCTTTCTCAAAGTGGACAATAATGCCCACTTGTTGGCACTGTAGGCCTAGAGGTTAAGGTTAAGGCTCCAGAATTATTTTAGAATGTAAGTTTTAAAATAGCGTAGACGAGTTCTCGAATGGAGGCCACGAACGGGTAAACGTAGTGTGGGATGCCCCCCGACCAGATGGAGGGATGACCTTCGCAAGATGGCTGGCAGGGACTGGATGCAGAGGGTCGAGAGTAGGGTTGATTGGCGCGCTTTGGGAGAGGCCTACGTCCAGCAGTGGACTGATACAGGCTGATGATGATGATGAAATTTATTAAAGTAATAAATGTCATTGTGGTTTTTAAACTGTGGTAATGTAAAACAAAATGTGGCGCTGAAAAATAATTGACTTTCAATGTAGACGAAACAAGTTTGAGAACCTCTGTTTTAGTGTAAGACTAAATAGCATTTTTAAAGAAAGTATAAACAACAGTTGTTACCGTACACTCGCTCCACTCCCATATTCCGCGTAGTCAGCAGATCTAATTACACGTTGCTGCGATCGGCCACAGATTGTAATCATCATTCCCGTTCCCATCTGTCAAAACACCGTTCTCTCGACAATAGTTAGGAAACAGTTACATGTGTTTATTGAATTCACTACCGGTTGCTAAAGTGGTCTTAATTTAATCGCTAATTGATGATGATGAGTGTTCGGTTTTGTCGCAATTATGGAATTGAACTTATATTTATAGTATTGTCACTGAAGAAAGTGGAAAATGTTCATTTATTTTGTTGATAGTACCTAAGCGGTAATTTATAATACTTAAATCTCTCAAATCGCGAAACGTACTCGTACTGTAAGCTAGACTCTATGTAGTCTCTAATCAATTTAGACTCTATGTAGAGTCTAAGTAAGTTAAACTCTATATAGTCTTTAGTAAGTTAGACTCTATGTAGAGTCGTAAGCCAGTTAGACTCTATGTAGAGTAGTAAGTAAGTTAGACTCTATGTAGAGTCTAGGTAAGTTAGGGTCTATGTAGAGTCAAATTATTGACACTACCCTGCTGTGTCCTCAAAACAACAGCATATAAAATGATTTGAAATGCGATTTTCATTCTTATGGAGCAGACAATAACAACCGTAGAAAATCCGAAATGTTAGTTACACTTTGCTTGAAGAAGAATAATATACTACGAGTATTAATACATCTTCAAGCAACATAATGACCTATTAAAATGTTCTTACCTATTTTTTATTGGACGAAGTACGTACAATCAAGGAAAACGAACCGCTTGCAATTTGTAATTCCAGCCGCTACGATGACGGAACGTCTAATTACTATCGACCAGATCGGATTCCAAGCGTTCTATCCGCATGGTCTCTACCAATTGAATTGTCGCCATGTTGAATAATAAACCGTTATTCGCCTCGGATAATTGATCCTCTACTTAGAAGAGCGACTGCAGGCGACATGCGTCCTCAAAGACACTATAGCCGCTATAGGTTCAACAAATGAAAAAACATGGCTGTCTGTAGCGGCTAAATTTACTTAACTGTTGATTTCTAGCTAAAACAACTACGGCATTAGCAAATAATTGTAAATTATAACCAGTCAAATAGTACTGTTAAGAAAAAAAACAGCAAAACACTTGGGTGTCCTTATAAGTATGTAACAGTATAAAATGTAAGTTCTCATAATGGTTCGTCAAAAAACTCCTTCACTGAACATCTCCTTTACATACGTTACAAGTACGTAGATACAGTAAAATCAGAATACTTTAATTGTATTTATGTTGATTGATGTACTGTTGACTGTCCTACTTACATAGACACACTGCATGGTACATGAAATCCCAAAATCAATACCAAACATAAATCGTATTAGGTATAGAGAGGATTAGCTAATTCCAATCGACGCGACGCTTAGCAAATTGGATCAGATAGCAAACATTTCTCCAGCGATTTAATAGTGACCACGTTGAATAATAAATCCGAATTTGTCTCGTCTAATTGGTCTGATCTGGTGAAGAGCGAGTGCAGGCAAATTGGTGCACTCGCTGCGATGGCACTCCTACCCGCCGCCGCGGGCCCGTGCCAAATTGGCCAGGACATTTATTATTAAATTGAACAACATTGTCACTGAATTACCTCACAGACTCCCAGCCCACGGGACGCCCAAATTGTAGGAAGTAATATGTTCCTATTTAGTTTTGCGGGTGTTTTTCTAGTTTGAGTTATGGGACCTTTAAATATGAGTTATGTTTAGAGTAAAGAGGACGGACATATGGATGCAGAAGGCAGACATTATGTAACACATAGTAAAGGAAATCACTTATTTGTTTATTTAAAGAAGAATAGCAAAATATTATTCTTAAAACTTCAACTAAGCTAAGGATATAGCATAGTAAGTACCTATGTAGAGTCCAGATTATTATTTTTACTTACTAGATTTCACTTGTACAGGATCTGAACACTTTCCTATGCGAGAGGGATCCAAGAAGCCTAACTGCGTATTGTATTATTTCCTGTTGTATTTTTTTGGATTTTTTACACTTTTCAATCGCTGAGGCGCTTATAAGCACTCTCGCCCACCGCGGTAGCACTTATAAGTGATCATGCATAATGTTCATAATTCAAAAGCTTGTTTTTGCTACCTAACGGACTATCACTTGGAATTTGGACGGTTGTTGTTCGATTCAAATACCTAAACAATTAAATAAATAAAACCTACCTAATTAAAAAAATCCTAGTGCGGATTGTTTTTTCAGGCGAAACTTGTAATAAAAAATCAATGCTAACAATTTGGAAGAAATACGCAATACGTAAGCAAGAAATAGTATCATTTTGGCGTATATCGTCGTAACATAAATCCTATAAAACTGAAACGCAGTGGCGGCCGCGCCCGGGCCGGAATGGAGGGCCCCCATAAATAACGGATATGCCCGCACCTGTCCCACGGAAAAACGTCCGTATCGGTATATTGCCCCCGATCTGTGCTCGGGAGAGGGGGACGAGATAAGAGCATTCGTTCAAAACAAAGATTTTATACTGATATATGCTGATATTTTCTTGACATACGAGTTCCCCAGACGGGGGCTAGGCTCTAGACTAGAGGTAGCCTAAACGTAGTGCTTCTTTGGGTACTTATATCATAGTTCATAGGATGAATTTATTTTACTTTAAGGTTATATATTCTTGCCTATAGGTATAATTAGTAGTACCTTCTGCGGATGTTGGAATTTACGGTTTACAAGATCCCTTAGGATCTCGATGTTTTCCCGTGGTAAAATACATTGCGGGAATTCGAGTTCTTAGCTTCATTTAGTGCCGATGCGTCGATACCATTAGTTTAAGTTATACTAGTATACCTATTGTATCTACTTATCGAAGTTTATTTTGTAACGCTGTTAGGTTTCTTCATGAATAATATAAAAAGCCGTAAATACGATTCTGATTACTAATCTTCCTGTAAGTACCAATAGTCCATTAGCACCATAAATAATTACACCTACATTGTGACATGGCAGTGGGCGTTGCAGGAAGCGCGCAGATAGGCATATTCTGGTCCAGTCCGGGCCAGGATAGTCCACTTTCAATAATGCAGTGTTGTAATTAAACCTGATGTAGTCGGCGATGACGTCACAGGTATTATTATCGCGACTCGTGTTTAAACATCGTTAATAATTGATGATCTTAAAATTAGATGCCACAGCACTGTAAATAGCCTGGAAACCTCATACAATAAAAATAAATCACAGTGTCATTCTGAATACTAATGGCTCAGCTGGTCGGCATAAAACGCATGGCAAACCCACAAGATTTTTTTGGCGAGAGTTGCATAACAAAGGCTCTACAATCTACGATTTTTTGTAAAAAAATCTGAACATTTTAAGTTTACTATAAGTTAAGTCTTATTATATATAAACGGATATCACTCACTTATATTATTGAAGTCGGCAATTAGACCGACAGTTTCGACCGATTTCGGTCTATTTCAAGGTAGGTGAGTGTAACACGTCCTCGTCGCCGGTGACGTTTCTTCGCGCACTGGTCGGTCTAAACTGTCGGTCTAATTGCCGACTTCAAAAATATAAGTGAGTGATATCCGTTTATGTATAATAATTTGTAGTAATGGCTCACTATAGTTTTAATTCTAAAAAGTTAAGTCTTCTTTTTTCCAAGAAACAAGAAAATTTTGTTCCTAATTAGCAATAGCTTTTGATTGTTTTTAGTCTCAAGTGTCAACGTGCGTTGAGATAGCAATTTGTATTTGGTGACAGTTCTCAGTCCCAAGTCAAGCACTGGCCGCCAGCGCTGGCGGCGACTAAGCTTGCATACAAGTTGTATGACGGGATCGAAAATAGATCGCCGTTTGTTGCACTCGAGTTTTGTACAGAGCTTAGCAGTGGTTACGATTTGCAAGTAGCAACCGTGGAGAATACTCATAGGTTAACTTAAGTTATGTAATGTAACTTGCCTGCACCGTTTGTCAACCCAGTCATGCCATCCAAAATAACCAATCACCCACTCGCCTCGACTACCAAGCAGTGTCAAGCACATACCATAAAGTACCAGCGAACTATTGTCATTCAAGTAACATAATATTATCGCCAGTTATAATGGTAAGTGGCACGCGCGAGGTGGTCTAAAGCCGCGTTCAGACCAAGCCAACGAAGGCCAATGAAGGAAATCGGCGTTGGCTGCCGCACAATACCGCACACATGTTGGTCTTCGAAGATACGTCATAGGTGCTTTAGGTCTAGCTAGACCCAGGATTATATAGTCATAGACACTTAGACAGGTTTTGAGCACTCGGCGTAAGCTCGCACTTAGATACGACTGTCAAAATTGTATGAAAACTGATAGTTGTAAGACCGAACTCAAACTCCACCCATACTCAAAACTGTCTATTACTATCGATCGGCTCCTCTAGCCTTATACTGGCGTTAAACCCAAAGCCACTTAGCTTTGGGTTTAACGCCAGTATAGAGAAAGAAAAATATACCTAGGTCACATTTGTTAACGAAAAAGCAAATGTCCAAAAATAGTTTACTTTCTTCAAAATTATTAGGTAAATAAGTACTAGATAATGATGACAAGTTTCTCTTCTCTTTATTTTGACGGAAACTAAACGAATTTTGATCACCAAAATCGATCGAATCTGTATCAATGTGTTTCCAACATTGCGATAACAACATGTGGCAACAGCTCTACCCTTTAATTACTATAGGTAAGGTATGTTTTTAAGTTGTATCTAACTGTAAAGTATATGTTAGAATGTCTATTATTAAGTAGTTACATTTTTGGAAACATATCCAAATACGCGGATACTTAAAATGTCGTTAGCAACGTTATTACTTTATTATTCTGCTCTTCTTAATTTACCCTCCTACGCATATTCTAATATCACCCGAAATCCAATTCTAAGAACTCGCTGGATATCGTATGCGATAACATTACTTATGCATTCGACATTCCTTTAAAACATAATTGACGCGTGTTTCACACGTGCCTTGATTTTCAGATGCGATTAGAACAATGGCCAAATATACAAGAAATGTGGGTATAATTATAATTTGAATTGAATGCAATGTGAATTTTAAGCAAAGCATAAATCCGATGGCATCATTGTTTACATAGCATAAACTGGGATATAACTGATGAGTGCTTCTCGTAGGTAAAGACGATAAACTTCCATCTACTGAGATCCTGACACATCATTACTTTCAGCAATATCTTCGTGTAAGTACCTACGTTCGTATTATTTATATTAGACCGTACTTGGTTGTATACTTGGTCGACGTATTAAGTCCTCCTCAATCTGCTCTACCAAGCAAGCCTTCCACTAATAATTAACCTTTGATTCGCTTTACATATATCTTTCTCATTTCGTTGATTCACTCCAAGTGTCCAAATTAATAACATCTTTGTTTCAATTTATTTAAAATATTTTGGTTAAAATATACTTTTACAGAAGTATTTATAAAATGTTACATTACGGAGTGCATTCTCGTTAAGTCAAACTACAATAAATAACAAAACATAAGTGTAGTTTTATAAGATGCGTGCAAACAACACACCCCCTGTTTTAAGGCTAATAAAAAGTCTGTCATCGAATATTTTTATTAGCCCCCTACACCTTCGCTTTACCAACTTACACAACTCTATTCACCACGTAATAGAGTTTGGTTTCGTACTAACAACATATACAATTCACCACGTTTCGTAGCACACCCATGGCGCCACTCACTAGAATAGTTAAGCTAACACAATAAAATGTAACTCTAAATTAGCTACTCGTTTTACAAGCAATCAATTTAATAGGACTAATATATCTGCAGGGGGCTCTTACAAGTCACGCTTAAAATTTTAACTCGACGACAATTTGCTTACAACATGGGGACGACAGAAATCAAGTGACGTAATTTAATTTTAGAGTTACATAGCGATTTGCCAACAGCAACAGGGGAGCCGCCGTCAGTGAATATCAACCGGCAATGAAACGAAAATACACACTTTTAGAGATTAGTTTCGTGTTCGCGAAAAGTTGTGAGCGTTTGAAGGACACAAGAATAACCCCCCTGTAAATAAACATGAGAGCAATCGTGAATAGATCAATTTATATTGATGGAAATAGTTTGCGATGTATTTCTTAATTTAGCAAATTGTTATTTGACAGGCAAGGAAAGAAATGTTCCGGTAAGCATCTAAAGAAAATATTGCTTTCAACCAAAAACGAACTTCTGATAAAATGATCACTCTAGATAAAATTACTACAGAAGTTGATCGGTAAGTAATATATAAACCGTGGAATATTTTTCAAGCCCTATAACACTTTCATGGTGAACAGGGTAGAGAATACTTATACAAATTCTATCTACGTAGGTATTATCGGCACATACCATCGCAAAACCGTCAAAGTTGCGGGATTACATTACTTTTTACTCTGAATTCCGACAATGAGTTGCAAGTTCCCTAATGGTGATGTAATTTGTGGAAGCGGCGGCAACTTCCGCTTTTTTAATCCAATATACAAACACAACTTGTTGTAAATGGACGATAATGGACAGCCAGCGGACCGTGAATAGGTTACAACACTTTGTGAAGTAAATAGAATTTCAAAGATCGTATCGGAGTAAAAGGAATTTGCAATTGAATCTCGATAATGATGACATTTGAAGGCATAATCGACATCATCTCTTCTCTCATCAAATTTAATTTCTAACTCTTCTCCTCCTTCTTCAGCATAGTGCGGCCCACTCCTGGGCATATGCCTCTCCATGAATCCTCCATGTAGCCCGGTCCCAGGGTTTCCTGGTCCACACCGAGCCAGCAACCCTCTTGATAACGTCGAACCATCTGGCCGGTGGCCAACACTCCTTCTACCCGTCCAGGGTCTCCACAATCCTACTCTTTTTTTAATCCTTTCTGTTTCCGAGGCTAGATTATATTCCGAGGCGTCTTTCACACATATCAAGGCCGCTCCACATCGCACCGTCAAAAAGTGGCCAACACGCGGAAGCAGTTGATGGCAAAATGGGGATCGTGCAAATTATACTATTCATTTTCATACAAATTAGCGGACGGCCACGTATTGCAGTTGTCGTGTGGTTGCGGTTGTGATACTTACCTATGTGTGAATTAAGAATGAACTTAGGTACCTACACTGCGACTATAGGTACAGTCGAAGACAGAGATAAGTATACAGGCGGCCTCAATAAGGTTGAGATTTTCTAAAAACTACTGGACCCAATTTAATAATTATTTTATAGTTACATGGTTTTAACTTTTCTCTATCAAACAATGAAATATTTTTTGCAATAGGTCAAGTAGTTTTTGAGACAATCTCAACCTTAAAAACTCTACTGTACACTTTTCTTTGTCTTCGACCGTACCTACATATTCTATTTCTTTTTTTGCTGACTAGTCAACCGTACTAACGTACTAAGTCGTAAGCTCGTAAGCCTACACTGTTATAAAAAAAAACTGTGTCGAAAGAAAATCCTGAAAAGACTTGAAAATTGGCGGAAAACGACGAGCGACAAACCGAACAATGGACGTTCAAAAAGATTTCTAGTGAAGGCAATCCCATTAGTTGTTCGCTACTTCTCTTCTAAGCAGCAGCGAGGAAACCGTTTGAAATTTCTAGCGTTTTCACTAAAAATCGGCCAAGTGCGAGTCGGGCTCACGCAACGGTTCCGTACTAATTTTCCGGCCGACAACATATTTCCTAAAAACTATGTAGGTTTTTATTAAACTTTACTACCTACTTGTAGTAATATGAATTATGAATAAATCAATTAAAATAGAAAATACATAACCGAACTGATAATAAAACAGGAACAACTAAAGTTAATTAATCAAACTTCCCATCGTTTCCAGTGCAAAGGTGACAATAATGCGATGATGATGATGACTATAGACAGCCTTCTGCACCTGCCTCCCGTTTATTACTGTGCCCTATTACCGTTCTCAAAACGATGAAATTATACCATGTCATGTCGCGCCAAACAGAGACGCCGCTATACCAATGCCATAGCACTGTCCCTTTCACGGCCGCTATGACATGGTATGATTTGATCGTTTTGAGAACCGTAATAGCCCCACAGGAACGATTCAGAGCTGGGATCATAAATGACGGTATACGGAACAAAACACAAGTAAGCAACTCTCTAGTAGGTAAGTACACTATGCCACAAATATTGTAATAGCTATTCGATAAATAGAACTTTATGTCATCGAAGACGAAATCTTATGTCTTGTTTTCGAACAAAAACCGCAGACAATATGAATAATACAAGAAACATACGCACATAAATGAACATCGTTCCGGAACGCAATATTGCTACCCCCGCGCAAATATGGATCGGTGTAACAATGCATAAAAAATATTCATGTAGATAGGCCCTTGCCATAGAAAAAAGGAAATTAAGTAATTATAAACATACCATTTTAAAAAAAACAGACATGCGAAATAAATAGATATTATGGAAACCGTTTGAAGCGATAAGTTCATACTAACGGCAGAATTATCAACAAAAGAGTAGCTAACAGCAGATCAAGTGTAACACTTTGGACCGTACTTATTATCTGCGTCATAAGAGTTGAATTCGTACCTACCTACTGCAAGTGTTACCATTGATCTGCTGTTGTCTGTACTGTACAACACAACTAAGTATACATTTTTTTAAATATTTGGTTCCGACGTAGGGGTGTGTAGCAATAGCAATTTATTTGACAAGTGGTCCTCAGTACCTATTGCACGTTTTTGCTCCCAGAGGACGAATCCACACACGTCGATGTTAAAAAATATGAATTCGATTTCGATCGATACAACCGCTTTATTGTCGCTATCTTGAGTAGCGAGAGACGCTTGTCATTTGTTACGCTCGTGTTATGTAACCGTATAAGCTATAGACATCGGCTTATTGTTATTCGAGTCTGAAAAACATGTTTTGAGAGTATAAATAATATTTCCCATATCCCAGCAAAAGTTTCCAAACTGCGAACGTAAACAAACACGACACAGAGTATAGTCGTAATGTCATTAGTTTTCGCGCTATTCAAATTCAAATGGTTTATTTCATTTCATATATCATTTCAAAACCTGTAGTTCTATGTGATTTTTGTACTTTATCGATAAAGTACAAAACGACGGTATTTTATCGATAATGGCATTCAGCAGAAAAAAAATATTTAATGATAATGTCAAGCAATTTTTCCCTTATTTTAACTTTCCAGAATACCTGTCATCAGAAAACAACAATACATTGTCAAAATTGGCATTTCGTAACGCTATTCAATTTGTTGGTGTATGCAATCTTAATTTACAAAGCTATAAAGGCCTCCAACCTCTTGGTGACCTCTATCTAAGACTGTAAGTCTTTGTTATATAGTACCTTCGGCCTATGGCAACATTCACCACACTAGATAAATAGAACCTGAGAGAACATTGTCATAGTCTACTAGTGGAATACCGAAATTGAGCGAGGTCAGGCACGAGTGACAATATTAAGAAATCAATTTGACACGTAATACTTATAAGTAAGTATGACAAAAGTTTTCAAATGTCGATTATACTAATTAACCAACTTTTGAGGCATTTGCAGAGAAAAATCGTTTACAATTGAGTAAAACTTCGAACGTGTAAAAGTATTATTTTAAAAATTCTCGTCCTGCCCAAGTAAAACACTTAAATAGACTCCTAACAAACAACTTTCGTTAATTAAATGACAGCACTTACTTCGTTTTAGCCAGGATTGGGATCCCAAATCATAAAATTCCCAGAGGTAACAAACGTAAAAGAGCTTTGGCCCAGTTAAACCGAGCTGGGCTAATTACGGCTCAGAGCTTACCTACTCGATAAATAAAGCAAGCAATTGAAACTGTTTCATGACTACTTCCTCCTGCAAATAGTGAAAAATAAAGCGTATTTTTATATTGAAAATAGTGCAATTGATGTCTACAATTTCCATGTGTATTCATGTATTGAAAGCATAGATGTCGGCCAAGTTCCACTCATTTTTATTCTATTTACACGAGCCAGCTGCTGCATCTCTAGTCCGCTCGTAAAAACGAATTGGAAACAGAATAAAACATACATTTTTAATGCTTACTCTCACAACATTTTTACAGCCTCATTGACATTAATACATACGTACGCGTCGAGAAGGAAGGAAGACATTAAAAATCATATTTATCATTCATAAACTTGTTTAATTACGCTATCCCTCCTATACAAACATCAGCCGATTGAATTATTAAAAACTACACAATAATTTACAGTCTTTCCAATTAATACTTAAAAGATTTTAAAAAGTAATAAATATACGAAGCAAATCTGTAGAAATGCGAAAAATTTGGTATCGTTATTGTACAAAAGTTACAATACTTAGTAGATACGTTACAAGATCTAATATTTACATCGGACGATAGAATTCGTCTACAACAAAACATTCGCAGCGGTCGCCTAAGGCTTACGGGGCAACAACGAGATCTAGGACAGTAAGGTACATTATACCAGGTACGTTTGGACTGTGTGCTGTAGCACCACCGACTGCGGGTGGTGGTGGCGGCCCTGGAAGTCCGTGGACGAGTAGTCCGAGTCGATAGTGGAGTATATGTGCTCTGACAGGGGGCGGTCGCAAGGCGAGCGCTCGGCGGAGTGTGCGGACTTGCCGCAAAGCGTCTGGCACGTACTGTTCAACACGGACGCATCCATTGTGTACGTATTCGAATTTCTCCCATAATTTAGTCTTTTCAACTTATGCCCGTGCCTCTTCGACAGCGGCATCGCATATCGTAACCTTTCCCAAAAACGTTTCTCTTTCCACGTTATCTCCAAACCCGTTTTGAAATACGACTTCAATTCCGGATCTCGTGGGACGAGCCCTACGGCGACTATTATTAATTTATGTGGATTCTTTCGGAGCGCTCTCTGCAGCGCCTGTCGGAACTCTATCTGCGACCATTCCGTTAAGATAAAGTTCTTTGTTAGAACCACTATGATACGCCTCGACGCCTCCGTGGCCTCGACCACCAGGTCGGGGAACTGGGCGTACGTCGCCTCGAACTGCGGCACGTCGCGGTAGTGGAGGCACAGGTGGTACGACGGGTAGCCGCTCTCGAGCTCGCGCGCCACGGACTCGATAACGAACTCCTCGTCCTGGGGACTGTAGCAAATGTAGGCGTCGTAAAGCTTGTCGGCGTCCTCGAAGGCACCCGCTAAAGGAGCGAGCTTAATGCCGCAATTCGAATACAACCACATTCTGCAGGCGTACCTAAACGTGAATACCAACGCTAATATTAATAAAATAAGCATGAACCCAGTCAGCGCAGACGCCACTAATGGCAAGTTGTGGGAGACGAAGAACGCGCTTATCATTGACGTATCGCTTATTTCACTGCAAACAGTCACATTTAAATTCAATGGCTTCTTCGCCGGGCTCACGTTCCCGTTCAGACACCACAAGTTATGGACGTCGATAACTTTCTCGACGTTTTGCGATACATAAGTTAGGAACCCTTGTAAATATTTACAATCGCAAGACCAATGGTTGCTGCCGATGAATAGAGTCTGTAACCTTTTGTTATTGTCTAAATGCCACAGTCCATAGTTCACGAGTCTGTTTCCATCCAAGCGTAAAATTTCAAGGGCGCCTAAAAAAGAAAAGGTTTCGTTTGAAATCAACTCAATCTCGTTGCTCTGGAGATAAAGTTCTTTCAAATTGCTCAACTTGGAGAACTCTACGCCCCGCAACTGTTTCAGTTTGTTATTATCCAAATGGAGTATCCTCAGATCAGTGAGTCGGCTGAATGTATTATTGTGAACGTGTGCAATGTTACTAGAATTCAGATATATGACGAGGGCTTTGCGCACTGGATCGAAAACAGATTCGTTGAGTTCATTATAAACATTTCCATCCAAATATATGTGTGTGGCGTCCACAGGTAAACCCTGCGGTACAAGTTTCATTTCTTTCACAGAACAATCGACGACATTCGTACTTTTTGTCGAATCATGGTAACAAGAACAGTTTCTCGGACACACGATTCTGCAATTACAATTATTGAAATCGCAACAATGGCAGTCATCTGGGCAGTAATAATCGTATTTACATAAAAAGTCTTTTAAATGTAGAGAGCTGACAGGTAGATATTTAACACCGCGCACGTAAGACTCTTTGCATATAACGTTCTCTAAATCCATGACTCGCGGATACTGTCTCGAAGTTACGGAGTTAATGAGTAAAAGCCATTTCATTGTGCAATCACATCGGAACGGATTACCGCTAATGTAGAATTCTGGCAAGGCTCGGTCGTCAGCCACTCGGGTAACACGCAGACTATTTATGTCTAAGCTCTCGATCTCATTGGCGTACATATCGCACCGGGTCAAATTACTCTTCTCTAGGAACGTGTCTGTGTCGATGCTCGAAATAAAATTGTTGTTTATAAACAGTAGCTCCACGCTATTCGGTATAGACATCGGCGATAACGAAACCAAACGGTTATGACTGGCGTCCAAAGTTTTGACATGGAGCTCGTTTTGAATTTTATAGTAATTCCCGAGAGTCTCAATAAAGTTAGCGTGAATGTCCAGCCATTTCAAACTTCCCGGTATGAAAGCGTAATCAAACCACACCAAATGGTTTTCGGATAGATTTAGCCATAACAACTTTGTCAACGACACAAATACTCCATTTATATCCGAAACGAAGTTGCCGTCTAAACGGACGGCTTCCAATTGCGTGTTCTTTTGAAAGGTTTCGGTCTCTATTGACTGTACTTTATTTTTTGCTAAATTAAGAACTTGTAAGCTCGGTAAGCCCCAAAACATACCCGCTGTAAGGTTCCCGATCTGATTGTCGATCAAACGCAACCCGGTCAACTGCGATAAGTTCAGAAATGAACTGTTTGAAATCTCGGTCAATAAATTCTCTCCCATATCCAACGACTTCAAAAACGGTAATTGCAAAATCGCTTCGGGGACTGTAGTTAACTTATTAGAACTTAAATCTAATTCCTTCAAGTCTGAACAATTTCTAAATGCGTTTTCACTGGTATAAGATAGCAAATTATTATTTAAATTAAGTTTGTTCAAAATGAACAAACCGTTGAATACATGGTCTTCGACAGTGTGTAATCTATTCTGACCTAAATTCAGCGTGTGTAAATTGAACAGAGGCAAGAACGCGTTGTCCTCTATGGACGTAACAGAGTTATTGCTCAAATTAAGGATCTGTAAAAAGAACAGGTCTTTAAACATGTTGCGGGTGATCCGTGAGAGCGCGTTATGCGACAGGTCGAGCACGATTAATCTTATTAGGCCAGCGAACGTTTCATCTTCTATGTGGTCGCTCCTCAATTTATTCGCCGAAAGATCTAAAACGAGCAATTGTTCCAACCGATTAAATATTCTCTTGGGTAAAGTTTCCAGCTCATTATTCTGCATATAAATCTCTCGAATCTCTCTCGTATTGTAAAACAATCCCTCTGGCAAATATTTTACGGCGTTATCGGAAAGGTTGACAAGTTTCAACGAAAGTAGATCAGCGAAGACGTCGCCGGGCAACTCGTTTATCTTATTGTTCTGCAGGTACAGCTGCGTCAGTCGTCGCAGATGGAGAATCTCCGAATCGGCCGGCAAGGACATGATGTCGTTGTAGCCTAGGTCTATAGTCTGCAGCGTGGACCCGCACTTGTGGCCGAAGCCCAGTTCGTCGACAAACTTGATTTTGTTATGAGTCAAATTGAGACTAATTATGTTTTCGAGTGCACAGAACAGGTCCGACGGTATCTTTCTAATGTTGTTGTGGGCCAAGTCAAGCGTGTGCAGTTCTCTGAGGCCGTTGAACGCGCCCAAGGAGAGCTCCAGCTCCTTGCCGTTGCTCCACTCGTTGTTCATGGAGCGGATGTTCAGTGTTTTGAGTCCTCGCAGGCCCTCGAACACGTTGCCCGGAAGGCGTAGTATTTTGCAGTTGTTTACGGAGATCTCGGCCAAACCTTGCATCCTGCCGAAGTGGTGATCTCGCAGGGTGCTCTCGAGGAGGAGCGGGCCGCAGCGGACGGCGAGCCGCTCCGCGCCGTCCGAGTGCATCGAACCGACGACGTCGCCGTCCGCGGACAGGGCCCGTACATTGCACTCCACGGCACCGTCACTGGACACACGGACACACGCATCACCATCCTCGGGCGCCTCCGTGAGCACCGCGCCCATCACTAAACAAAAGAGTATCGCGTTGATTATCATTTTAAGCACTGTGTCCATATCATTTTTAGCACTGTCAGAATGTTTCGGTGAATGAAAGTTTGTGTGTCTGTCGCGCGGTCATGCTGCTCAGCTGTTCGCGGCGCGCGGCGTGCGAGCGCGAGGGCACAGTTCGATAACAATGGTCCCGCGCGTGACGGGGCCTGTATGCCCGAGAGCTGGCCACATGGCGTGTGGCTGACGGGCGCGGTCGGTCCGTGCGCGATCCCCCCGCGGTGGCGCGGCCGCGACTGCCGCGCGATGAAATGCCATGAATGCGCCGCGTCCGCTATGCTACTACCCGTACAAGCGCTCACCGTTATTAACCATCTAATTGTGTACCATCATGCCCGTAACATAAAAATTAATGCTACTTGTAGACGATAACCGTATATGTACATAGGTAGGTACCACCCTATAAATCATGGAAAATTGTTGGATTAGGTCAATGGATAGGTAAAACCATACGATATCCCCAATTTCCGTACACGATAAAAAAAGAGATCTAGTGGAAAGAACTAGTGGAACTCCTAAAAGATGAACACTTAACTGCTGAATGGGTCAAGGCAGGCAGGACGCAGTAGGCGAAATATGTTTAGCAAAACAAATAGGAGCCACATTTCCCCTGAGTGATTACCCTCTGAGTTAGACTGTACGGGCATGTATCTATTATTATTTTTATGTTACAATTCATAAATATCTAAACAGTCTTTACCCTGGTACTCGACGAGATATACATTGCCGGTGCACGCTTGGCCTATAGTCGCCGGGAGTCCGCTACTACTCGCATTTCTATCGCCGCATACTAAGTAACCGCCGTAGTTTTGGACTTTTGTACAAAACGGAAACCGTTACGTGACTCTGGTTGCATTAATGTTATTAGACGAGTCGGATCAAACACTTAGTGGAAATGTAGGCACAACATTATGCGAGAATTCACTCCACTAGGGGACGAAGTTTTCAATAGATTCACTTGTTATAAAACACAATAGTTAAATGGAGCATAACTGTATTGAATCCATTGAGATGTGATGTGATAAAATACATGAAAGCGATTTTGAATTCCACACTTTCATACCATAAATGGGTAAACGTAATGTGGGCCGCCCCTGAACATATGTGGGAAGATGGCAAGAATTGGATGCAAATGGCTAAATTCGGGTGAGTGGCGCGCCTTAGAAGATATACCTGGTAGAATAATAGTATGACTGATGACCATGATGATACCACAGTAAGGCGTAGTAGACACTTTTAATACGAGTGTATAATATGTCCTATTGACAAAATCATAATACAGGGTGTAGGTACCTGAATTCATTCGACAAATTGAAACTGGGGGTTGTACTCGTGATAAATATTAAAAGTGTAAGGTTTTTTAGTAAATCAAAACTGGAAAAAAAATTAACTAAGTACGTTACAAGTCTTTAGAAATGACCAGTACCTAGGTTAAATTCCACTGAAAGAAATTAAAAATATCTTAAAACGTAAAAAAAAATCCAAAGCACAGTAACAATGCACATCAAATTAATAATTTTTTTGATAGTTGAATTTAATGTAAATATTTTTTTTATTTTTTTATCCCCAAACTGTTTAATTTACTTAAACGCTGTGCAGAATTAATATTAATTTGGTAAGGTTTTTTAGTAAATCAAAACTGCCAAATATTTAACTAAGTACGTTACAAGTCTTTAGAAATGACTAGTAGGTTAAATTCCACTGAAAGAAATTAAAAATAGTTTAAAATGTAAAAAAACTCCAAAGCACAGTTACAATGCACAACAAATTAAAAAAAAAATGATAGTTGAATTTAATGTAAATATTTTATTTAATTATCCCCAAATTGTTTAATTTACTTAAGTAATTTGGGGATAAATAAATAAAATATTTACATTAAAATTTTACGTTTAAACGCTGTGCAGAATTAATGTACCTCACAAGCCTAACCATCCATTTAATTTTGTCGAATGAATTCAAACCCTGTATAAACTAACAGTCGACAGCACATCAACCTATTTAATATTATTAAATATGTGGAGAAAAAATGTTTCACGGGCAGTATTTGAACCCACTTCGTCATTGCGTGGCACGCTCTATTATAAGTAACAGGGCATATAAAAACGCAACACAATGCGTATTTGGTTAGACAATAGTAAAAGATATTATAAATTAAGGTGCCAGCTCTCTCTCGGTTCCCCAAAGACTAGTTTTAATTCAATTGACAACAATCCTCAGCCCACGGGTCGAACCGGAATTACGAAAGGTAAGTCATGCCTTGCTTGACAAAGATTGATAGAGTCGCTTCGGTCGAGCTTTTGTTTCGGCTCTAGGTAGGAGGCATCTAACATAGAGAATGGGGTTACAGAGATACGATATAGATAGACCTACAGATAGCGTCATAATTAAACTTACGAAGATGTTACTAAGTATTTACTTAACTGGCACGCAAAAAATTCACTCACATCATCAACCTCACTCTTTAGCCAGGTAAAGCTACAATTCTAGGTGGTAATGTATCGTGTTCTGTCCCATTATCGAGACGAATCTAGCCAAATATTAATTTAAATGTTTGAATCTAACTATGTAGGTATAACTATCAATACTTAAACCTTAAATAAAAGCTATCAAGTGGTTGAGCCTACGGAATGATTACACTCGAAAAGCATTACATTAGGTAGGTGGTCGAACGACAATTAAATTGACAATACATCTTACACATCAATTAGACAAGACAATTTAATTTTGTCGAATGAATTCAAACCCTGTATAAACTAACAGTCGACAGCACATCAACCTATTTAATATTATTAAATATGTGGAGAAAAAATGTTTCACGGGCAGTATTTGAACCCACTTCGTCATTGCGTGGCACGCTCTATTATAAGTAACAGGGCATATAAAAACGCAACACAATGCGTATTTGGTTAGACAATAGTAAAAGATATTATAAATTAAGGTGCCAGCTCTCTCTCGGTTCCCCAAAGACTAGTTTTAATTCAATTGACAACAATCCTCAGCCCACGGGTCGAACCGGAATTACGAAAGGTAAGTCATGCCTTGCTTGACAAAGATTGATAGAGTCGCTTCGGTCGAGCTTTTGTTTCGGCTCTAGGTAGGAGGCATCTAACATAGAGAATGGGGTTACAGAGATACGATATAGATAGACCTACAGATAGCGTCATAATTAAACTTACGAAGATGTTACTAAGTATTTACTTAACTGGCACGCAAAAAATTCACTCACATCATCAACCTCACTCTTTAGCCAGGTAAAGCTACAATTCTAGGTGGTAATGTATCGTGTTCTGTCCCATTATCGAGACGAATCTAGCCAAATATTAATTTAAATGTTTGAATCTAACTATGTAGGTATAACTATCAATACTTAAACCTTAAATAAAAGCTATCAAGTGGTTGAGCCTACGGAATGATTACACTCGAAAAGCATTACATTAGGTAGGTGGTCGAACGACAATTAAATTAAAATTAGTTGAACGATTAACCACGAAGACTTGGAACGAATTTACGACCAAGGTTAAACAAATACTTTTAACACGGAAAATAGCACTGAGGAAGAATAAAATAACTACCGTAGAAAGGAGGCAACTAGAAATGAATATAAAAGTTTCCAAATCGACGGTAACCGACTGGCCAGAGTACAACCTTAACTTATTATAGAGAAATGCAGGATGTTGAACTTTTGTGTGGCCGGCTGTACTCTCCAAAACAAAGATAAAATTATCTACGAATATTATAGGAGTTTTATTTTCATGCGTTGATCAACGCATAAATAGTTAGCTGTATAATGAGTGAACATAATAATGTATGTATTATTTTATTATTCAACTCATGTCCATTCTGTAATTCACACCAAGTATTACATTATCTTTGATTCACACTTTATAAACTTTTAATGAGTTTTTTATTTATTTTGTTAACCTGTAAATCGTCCCACTGCTAGGCAAAGGTCTCCCCCCTCCTCTTCCATCCATCCCTGTCCTGAGCCTCTTCCATCCATCATTTATTTGTCTTATTGTAATAATAATAAAATCGTGTATATTTTGATACCTTTGATTCAGTCAGTAAAAAAATTATTCTACAGTATCAATAGTTCATTGATACTCGTAGCATAATTTTTTACACTTTTTTGAACTAAGTATACTTTTTACTACTTAGGTTTTGTTAACAGAAAGTTTTGTTACCTTAATTCCTCCGTAACGTTCTAACTTCGTAAGGTTCTCTTTGAATAATAATTATATTATTGGGTTATGCAGAATTAACTTACAGATGATTCATTGACCTCTATTTTCAGCCTGTTTAGGTTTCAACTGAAAATAAAAAACACATTCAACAAATATAAAATGCAACAAAAATAAATAAAAAATTACGTGAACAGTAATACTTACACATTCTTATTTCCCTTGGTAAACTATGGAAAAAAATCTAAACTCAGCAAGATAATAAATAAATTCCTTGAAAAATCCAAATGAATATTTTCAATTTGAATACCTTATTAATAATTCTTTGAAATTGAGTTAATTAGAATATTTTTTTTGCCGAAACTCGATTTCTAGTTCTGTATGTAGAATGACTTTTAAGCCCCATCTTTTAGGAATAAAACAACATTGTAATTTTCTTAGTATTTATTCATTCACAATGCTTAATCCTAAACTTAAAAGCGTATATTTACAATCAGTTTTAGTCGTAACGAATCAGTTAAAACAAAATAAATTAATTACGTCTATCGTAGTATTAAGTATCGGTTGTATTATGATATCAGTTAGAAGAAAACATTGTATGTTTGCAATACAATGAGATTTCGAAAATATTACTTCATAAATAAAAATACGTTTACATATTAAAATAATACCATAATTTATAGGAATGCATTACCTACAATGTTTTCTCCTTTGACTAATGTTACATAATTATAATTCCAAAATATCGACCTTATAATGATGCCAGGTTCGATTCTCCGTTAGATATTTTCATGCAAGTGACGCAGGTAGCCACATTACAGGCAGTTAGGGTAGCTACACACATAGTCGGGCCGGCATAGTCGGTTCGGCAGTATTAGCCATTTTGTATCGGATTTTTACCGCCCGGTTGTGCCGATTAGTGCCGATTAAGGCCGGCCCGACTATGTGTGTAGCTACCCTTAGTATTCTCATTTCTATACTTGAATTCGATACGTGATGCTTTTTTTATTTCATTGATTTCAACAAATACGTTACTTTTAACAAATTATACAGAATTAGAACAAACTTCATAATAGCATATAAATTAAATCATTGACATAAATAAGAATTTAAAAAGCCGATAAAATGTTAATAAACACTATCGATTAATATCATTAGATCAAGAATTCATTCCGCCCAAATAAGCAAAAATATTTACAGCTCTCCAAAAAAGAAAAATATGTACAATTAGAACATGACGAAAAATTTCTCGCCGTGGGCAGGACTTGAACCTGCGACCTGTCATTCCGTGACACGCTCTTACCAACTGAGCCACCACAAGCCACTTTTTTCATCATGTTTTTGTTCACTGAGCATGGATAATGCGTAATACAAATTCTGAATATGTACAGTCGACAGCAGATCAATGGTAACACTTTTTACTTTTGACAGTACTTATTATTTACGTCGTAAGACTTGAAATCGTACTGCAAGTGTTACCATTGATCTGCTGTCTACTGTACAATAAAAACTGAAATTCGATGCTTTAACCGGAACAATACTAGCTAATGCTAAAATCGCTGGGCATATTGTGTTAACTACGAACTATTGTCTTAGCAGCATAGCCGTGTATAGATACTATCACAATCACTTAAAATACTCTAGTTAACGTCTACCAAGTCTGGTTGGTGACTTAAAACAAAATTGGACTAATGATTCTAACCGCTGGAACAACATGGTCTAGTAGTTCAGTCTTTAACAGCTGTAGCTCACATATTGGCTACAAATACAAAAACGTTTATTTGGAACTACTACAATTTTTACGTTTAGCAAATTCATAACAATGTTAAGTTTACTACATTCATCATTGTTCTCACATTTGGCAGTTATCTTGGATCATATCAGTAATTCTTTCTGAAGTCTTAATATTATTAAAACATTATGGGAATTAAGCACATATTTATTAAACAGTCATATTCTTATGATAACAAGTATGGGAAGGAATCAGCTAATTATAGCAGACAAAGGCCACATTACTATTTATAATTGTTAGTATACATTTATTGCTTCAAAAATATATTATCTTGTATTAGCAAAGACTTTTGAGAAGGTCATCAATATATTTGACTAGAAACGGACAGCTAAGATAAGAGATACAGAAAATAGGATGCTACTAATGTTATGTTTGATAGATAAAAGTTGAAATATATCAGGGGTTTTGTTATTATCTAAGTACAAGACTTCAATTCAATCTCACAGTCACATATATTCCCATAACACTGGAAGTGTCTTTTCTCATAATAATACCACACTCACAGAATTATCTAAGTAGATAACGTTAAAAGAAAAAATGTTTTCTGTCAAGTTCACTTTAATCGCTCGACTCTCAATTATCACTATCAACAATGCATCAATTTTACGGCTTTATCTGTCAGACATCACAATAATATCCCTTACTTATAGTAAACGATAATCATTATGTTATTGTTAGCCATAAACCTAGTTTAACCTAGTTTTTGTCACTTTCACACTTCATTAAAATTGTTTAGTTAGAAAGGGACCAAAGGCTTAAACTGTGGACTAACTTTAAAATCACGTTTATTACTAACAGTGTTGAAGTTAAAAGTTTAATTCCCATACAAATTGTAAAGTTTGTACCTTTATCGAACATTAATGGCTAGCCATGAACGTGACTTAAAGTTAGGCGGTGGTTTAAGTCACTGCTTTCGCCATACCAAATCGATGGTTTAGCAACAAATTAAGTCACCATTTAGCAATTTTTATGGCTACGATCCCTTGCGATCCAAACTTGTGTTTCACTCGCGCACAATCACGTTTCCACTTAGCACCGTCGTTTCTTAGGTGTCCACTCATTGTCTCTGGTCCTACTCTATTTGTCTATGGCCTGTATGTGGTCTGGCCGGTCGCCGCGCGCGTGCCGCGCCCACATCCTGTTGTACAGCATCTCTAGGCCAGTCGCGTACGCCTTGCAGTCGAACAGTGGACTATCGCTACGCGCCACCCACACCTTCGCCCGGATGCCTTTTAAACTGTAAAGATAAGATAAGATAGATATACATTAATTAATTACATTTGAGAGGTGATCATGTATAAAACGATTTAGTTACATTACAAAAAAGACGTGAGAATACATTAATGTACACTAGCGACCCGCCCCGGCTTCGCACGGGTGCAATGCTGTAATACAGTAATTGCATAATATAGTAATGTGTTTATTTACGACATCACATTAGAAACCTTTAAAATTATCAGTGTTTCTCTACAGTATAATGCATGTATTATACATATAAACCTTCCTCTTAAATAACTCTATCTAAAATCTGTTGCGTAGTTTTAAATATCTAAGCATACATACGGACAGACAGACAGCGGAAAGCGACTTTGTTTTATACTATATAGTGATAATAGGTTATACAAATACAATGTTACAAGCGGCTAGCCTTACCCTTAGAATTGAATATCAGAATAGATTTTTGGTAGCTATCCATGCGGAGTCTTTACAGTTCTACCAAGTCTTTACGAGTACCACGCGTTTTAATTCAGCATCCTAATTGTGGCCTCAGTGAATGCAAATATAAAATGTACTTACTATTCTCTATCTGTGCCTAGTCTTACAGCTATGTCTTGATACTCCTGCCTCGTCCTCGCAATGAGCTCAGGGCATCCGAGGGTATTCAGTTGAGAAGCGGCCACTCTGTAAAGAAACATTGCATAAACAATATTAGAAAACAATGTTGAATCCATGATGGAAGAAAGTTTTCAGCAAAGCGGTCTCTTAGCGTGACTTAATAATGCAATCGTTGGCGAATCTTTGTCAGTAACTATTGTATAAACTAATTTCAATTCTGTTTAGTGCCCATCAACTTGTGTCGGTTTTGTAATGGTATCGAATAGAATTGAATTTTCGAAGCAATTAATTTTCAAAACAGCTCAGTGGTGGTGTGGTAATACACTGGACTTCCGTTACGGAGTGTAATACACCAATCTACATTGGGTCCACATGGTTGATCATAGCCCGAGCTACCTCGACGTAAGGGAAGGTATGCGCACGAGGAATGGGGGACATAAAAATAGGCTAATGATTTTCAATTCATGAACTATTGTGGACTGACCACCTGCCAGATGGTCCAACGACTTCTAGAGGGTTGCTGTCTCGGCGTGGACCAGGAAACCTTAGGATTGGTGCCGCATGGAGGACTCAGGGAGAGGCATATGCCCAGCGGTGGGCCGCAGTATGCTGATGACGAAGAAGGAGAAATTAAATTTGATAAATGAGAGAAGAGATTATGTCGATTATGCCTTCAAATGTCATCATTATCGATATTCAATTGCAATTTCCTTTTACTCCGATACGATCTTTGAAACCGTGAATAGGTTACTTTGTGAAGTAAATAGAACTTCACAAAGTAACCTATTCACGGTCCGCTGGCTGTCCATAATGTGAGCCTTACCTGGAAGCCAGAGTCTCTCCGGGCAGCGTGACCACAGGCGTGCCGGTCCACAGTATGTCCATGCTGGTGGTGTGTCCGTTGCAGAGCGGCGTGTCGAGGCACACGTCCGCCAGCTGGCCGCGCCGCACGTGCTCCTCCTTGGCAGCCACATTGGAGAAGATGATGCGGCCGGGTGGAAGACCTGCACACATGCAAATGGAACGTATATAATAACAATATAGTTTTTGCCACTTCTCCTCAGCGTTGGCACCTTTCCCTTGCCAAATGGAGTCAATGTAAATTCAAATAAATTTTGACGAACAAAAAATATACGCAATTTTACTTGCAAGAGATATGATTATGGATTTAAAAAACTTAATTCAGTCTGCATAGAACGATAATTAGGGTATGTCAGATGTATTGTATAATTATTGTCCTAAGTTTGTGAATTTTATGTTTCTTTTCGCCTCACTATAGCGACGACACACCACCCCTCTGGCCAGAAATCCGATAATGTACTTCTTCAAGAATAATATCGAATTTCTGTTAATTTACAAAATTATCATAAGAACACATAGATAAATGCCGAATGTCGTAAAAGTGGGCAAAGAATATCTCCCTATGTCAATATTTTGCATTGGCAAACTTCATTACGTTCCACTTTCGCTTAACTAAACATGACCAAGATACATGATTATCGTGTACGAGATTAGATATAAAAATACTTCACGACATGTGTAATCCACCAATTCGCACAGTACCTACTAGTTTTACGTAATCTCCTTTATTTTCGTGTTTTAGCGACCAAACCTATCGTCAAAGAATCAAGTCAAGAATTTGACGCCACCCGTAGACCTCTGACACTAACGACTGCTGTCCAGCGCCAACAACCACAACAAGATGGCCCCACAACTGCGTATCGTAGAAGTCGCTGGTTACTATAGACCTACACAAAGGACTTTCAATGTGCTGGGAGGCAGCTCTTCATCTCTGGTTATGTGGTTCCACATGACATACCGCAATGTCTTATAGCCTATGTACTGCCCACATATTTAAGTTATCTCCAGTGAAAGTCCCATCAAAATCCTTCCAGTAGTTTTGGCGTGATACCTAAACATCGACACGGACAGACAAAAATTATAAAAATGAGGATTTTGGCTTCAGTATCGATCCTAAAACACATTGCAATTATTCTTTTCAAAAAATATCCAATGTACAACTCAACTTTTTTACAGTCTTATTATATGGAATAATAATAATAGATAATTCTCACCTAATTGCTGAGAAGCAGACTGTAGATTAGGTTCCCCAACAGCTGGGAACCTCAGAAGCCACAACACACTGTTCGGTACATGCTTCAGAATGTACACCCACATGTGCAGAGTCAGGGGGTCTATCTTGTATAGCTGGTTGAAGTTGCAGTACACCACGGCGTCATCGGGCAAGCCGTACTGCTGACGGGTAGTGATGACTATGGACTGAGGAACTTCCTCGCCGGTAGCCGCTTTGTTATTGGTCTGAGTAGTTGCCAAACCATTTTGGAGGATGACCCCGTTCACTGAAGTCTGCAATTATAAATTGAAATTAAGTCTGATTCCTTGAAACAATTATTTCATAGATACTTTATCTACAGAATAGTATGTTACACATCATAGGGCTTAACCTATTTTGCTAGGTAGATATATTATGAGTTCAGTATGAAAAGTTTTGCGTTAAAGTGTTTAAAAAAATTGCATTTGAAGATTGGTTTGAAAAATATGTGGAAGAATGTACGAATCTTGGCAAGAAACAGGAAAAGGCTAATAATAATTGCCTTATATTTTGGTACGATGCCAAGGAGGGGTCATCGACTATTTTAATTACTTCTAGCGAACTATACTGTATATCCTGATCTGGTTATCAAGGAAAGCAATTAATGTTTACCTGAACTTGTCCCGACGCAATCATGGTCTCAATAGGCGTAGTCGTGGGCAACTCGGCAACTTTCAACGATATCTCCACGGGTCTGGCGGCTCGGACGATTTCCTTTATCTCCTTGATGTCCGTATGCTCGACAAGCGGCGACAAATCCGTCGCATTAATGACAGCGACATTGTCCGCGAGGCCGCCTATGCTGTTGTGTGATTTCACTTTGTCGCTCAGAATAAGTCGCTCCGACAGATGCGGGAACATTTGCTTGTGATCGCCAACGAAGTATGTTTGAGGCATGTAAGCTAACTTTTCGCTATATTGAGAGGCCAGCTCCAAAGGAGAGGTTACTGCGTCAGTGACCAAATAATCCATATAGCTCGCTCCGCTCGTGCCCGGGTACCCCAGCCACATTACCTGGATAGGGGCGGGTCTCAAAGCGAATATTTCATTCCTCGCACCTTTAGTGTACCCGTTCATATTGACAAGGATGTGAATACCATCTGCATAGATTTTATCAGCGGCCTTCCCATTGCACGGGATCTGCGAGAAGTCAACGAAGTGTTCCGATTCCCTAGCGATTTTAGAACGGAATGTTGTACCATCGTCGGGACTCAACGCGTAGCAGAAGATTTCCACCTTCGTGAGATCGTGCAGTCCTGGTACAGACTGCATCAAATGAGACGTGGGATGGTTACCGAAGTCACTGCTGACGTAGCCGATGCGCAAGCGACCGTGCAAATCACGAGGGAACTTATAAGGCGGCTTGTGGAGAACTTGAACTTTCTCCAGGCACAAGTTCGCGTGACGGGCAGCTATCGCTTTTCTGAAGTCGTGCGTCAGAGGATAGAGCATAGAATGATGGGGATGAACAGAGGGGAGTCTGTTCTTCTCGAGTTGCTCGGCGACGATGCTCACTAACTTCTTCATGCGGGCCTCGTAGTCTGTCCAGTCGCACACTATTTGCAAACAGTGGGCCAGGTTGCAATAAGCATCGGGGAAGTCCGGCTTCAGTTTGAGAGCTGTCCTGTACGATTGTATAGCTTCGGGAATATTTCCTGAATCCTTGTGAATGCTCGCGAGGTTGCTGTGGGCGTCAGCGAACGCGGGGTTGATCTGAATGGCTCTAGTGTAACACTGCAGGGCGCCTGCAACGTCTTGCATCTCCTTGAGAGTGTTGCCCATGTTACTGTACGCGTCAGCGAAGGTCGGTTGAATGCGGATCGCTTCTTTGTAATGCATGAGAGCTTCATTCAATTTCCCTTGCTGTTGTAATACGGAAGCCAAATTACTATGAGCTGCGGCGAATTCGGGGAACACTTCCAAAGCTTTCAAATAGAGGCGCGTCGCCTCTTCTATGTATCCTTGTTCGCGTTTGATGTTTGCGAGATTGTTGAGGGAATCTGCGTGTGACGGACAGAGGCGTAGTGCGGTGTTGTAGCATTCTTCGGCGTCGGCCACCTGTCCCTTCTCTTTTAATGCATTTGCCAAGTTGCAGTATGCGTCGGGGAAGTTTGTCTGGAGCTCTATGGCTCGCCTGTACGTGTCTATGGCTAGGTCAATGAGTCCCTGCTCGTAATAGACGCACGCCAGGTTGCCGTGGACCACGGCGTTGTTCGGTGACAGGTTGAGGGCGCGTAGGTAGGCGGCCACGGCCCTAATGGAAATAGACGAAGGTTAATTGCATTTGCAACGTTCGCGGGTTTGTGTTAAAAGGTTAATGTTATCTGGTAAACTACTAATTTAATTAGAATCGGTAGAGTGATAAAAGACGTTGATATTTCATTATACAGAGTGAATCTGAATTCATGCGAAAGGCTTCATTCATTTTATGTAAAAACTCCCGGGTTGAAGATTTCTTTTCATTTTGATATCAAAAATATTGAAACTACAGTATTGGTACATACGAGAGTGACACTAGTCCTCTTAAATAATGAATGTTACTTACCTATCGAAGATCCTGGCTTCTTTGAGAACATTTCCCAAATTAATATATGCGTCCAAGAAATTAGGGTCCAAGGCCACTGCCTTCTCAAAGTGGTGAATGGCCAACCAGATCTCACTCTGGGCGTTAAAAACGCATCCCAAGTTACTCCACGCTACTGCAAAGTCTGGCCTGGTTTCGATGGCTTTCAAGTAACATGCCTACACACACGAAAAAAAGACATGTGAAAACAAGACCATAGGCACAATTTTACGATGAAGTACGAAAATGTTCGCTACGCCAACTTTAAGTTACACCAACGCATCGAATGGTGCTGGGTGATCGAATTTAAAAGCACAATGACCGAACACCAATCACTAGATACATTACGCCAAATGCGCCCTAGAGACACGACGCTACGCCGAAAGCCAACACCAGTAGGAAATGCAAACGACCAGCAAACAAATCCAAGTATTAATCGCTGTAAGACAACCGAGCTGAATATGAAATGCAAGGGCCCGCTTCCACTTCCTATCCGATGCGAGGATGATCGCAAATGATAGTGTCCGGGTGGAAACCGATAGCCTGGCATGGGTATGTCAGGCGAACCTTTGGCACTTTACCTGCAGCGCGCATGCGGTCGTCTCGGCGGGAACGCGAGTGTGGTACCAACCGTAACCCCGCTACAAACAGCACCGCTCACACCTACTGTCTTATCAGACAACACCTTGTGAAAATATAATATTGAATTAGTTGATTTTGAGTCAAACTAGTTCACCCGATTCTCGATTTTTTTCAACCAATAGAGTATTTGACAATCGAAAGTTATATTTGTAACATTCTAAACATTTAGGCGCGTATTCACAAACGTGATTTAAAGTTGCGCCACAGTTAGGCCCCCTGTCCTATCTTAACCTTTTTTAACGAAGTGTGAAAGGGATAGCAACACGATTTAAGAGAAGTGCGGTTTAACTAGGTTTATGAATAACAGCAACATTGTTTGGGTATTTTTATGTACAATAAACTGTATTTGAATTGAATTGAGTATTAGTCAAATACGAAAACCGAAAAGCAGTGGGACATCACAGGCTATTAAAAATAGCGAATTGAAATTCATTGAAAAATCATGACTTCAAAACTTATAAAGATACTTTGGCCAGGAGAAGAGAGAAGAAAGAGACAGCGGTAGCTGTTAGAAGCGCCAATGTGATTTCATATGTTATTACTAGATGCATACTAATGAGAGTCACTTGACTTTACCCATTAATATCTCTTAGTATTACTTGAGATATAGAAAAAAGAATTATATATTTATCTTTAGTATGCGATGCAATATAAGATTTGAGTCAAATACCCTATTGCAAATCAAAGCATGATTTAAGAGGATCTTTGCCAGCTCAGGCTGTCATCGAGCAGAGTATCATGAGGTGGATGACCAAAATATAGTACAAAATATAAACATAATTCGCTACGTCATACCACTAATGATTATTAACACTACTGCTTCGTCTGATCCTCCTTTGAACAACATATAGTAAGAAATTACTACAAGCACAAGGATCAAAATGTAAACTAATTAGTGGTGAAGGAAACAGGATATTATGTTTGTTAATATTTGTGTAATATTGATTTTGACAATACATAAATTGTTAGTGTACTCTCTATTTACTTTTTACCTTTCCACACAACGTGTTTATAAGTAATTATTAAAAATAAAGCAATATTTACGTCACAGTTTGCATGTAGATACATCATTTACAAAAACACATTATGTAGAAAATTATTTAAATATTTACGCTTTTACGCTGTCACAAAATATCGAATAATTACGCTGAGAATCAAATCAAAGGTGATTGCTCATAATAAAATCCTACTAATTTCCATAGATAATATTTGAACCAATCATACAAGCATTTCTTCCGTAATCATAGTAACGGTGTGTATCGAGTATAATGGAACAGTTTCAACGTATATTATCCGCAAACCAAAAAAGAAATTCAGAACAATATTTTGTGACAATAACAATTCAGAACAAGATCGAAACCGGATCCAACTGTCATTTTCGATCTTATTCCCTCTATCACAATAATGGTTTAAACAAACATCCATTTAACATTTACCAATACAAAGAGCGAAACAAAGAATGTTGAAACCATTATAAGACTACGAGATACGCTTATGCCTTTTGTAGTACGCTGCCGCATTAGTACGCCGCAAACAGAGAGTAGACTAAGTTAATACACAAAGTGAAACAGTACGCGGATCCTGTTAGCTTCGGAGCAAACCATGGGGCAAGCGACAACTGTATTTACCTTCGCCTCGTCCAGTCGTCCAAGGGCCTTGAGCAAATTGCCCAAGTCGCTTCTAACGCAGTAAAGATCCTGCAACAAATTACTTTTGTTATTGTTTGTGATGTCAATGGCTGGGGGAGAAATATTAGGGTTGCTTTGCTACGACATTTGTAGTTATGGGCCGTACTTATTCTCATCTCTCGCGTCGTTAGACTTAACTGTGTCTGGGGAATAAATATTTCGCTCGCTTGAAATGTTTAGTCACAACTAGGTAGAATATCGTATAAACCATCGTTTATACATCGTTAATACGTAATAATAGACAGTCTATTATTACGTACGATTTCAATACGCATGTGTACGCGCTTAGGCCGCGTGAGCGCGGAATTTCAGTTTTTCAATCCAGCCTACTGCACTGACTACTAAAATTAAACGTCTGAAAAAATTATATAGCATTCTTGGAGTATCTGTTTAGAACAGGTATTTTACCGATACACGATTGGACAAACTTACTCGATAGAAAAAAATCGCAAACATAGCTACCGTGTATTTTAAAACGAAATGTCTAAACTGAAATAGTTGTTCTTACAAAATATATATCAAAATTTAGGGTATTATAAATACGAGATCCGGTATTTAAAAATCAGATTTTTGTTGGCGTACTTTTATTTCCCTGCCAAAATTCATAAAAATACGAATATCAAGGCACTGTGCCGTGCTCTTCACTACATCTTCATCTCTGCATCTTCTGTCTCACTCTTGCTTTTGACAACAATATACGCCTTAACCATAAACGGTCCCTTTCTAACATAATGTCTTTCACGAAGTGTAAAAGAGACAAACACGGTTTAAGGGAAGCGAGGTTAAACTAGGTATATTGCTAACAACATCAATATGTACAATAAGAATTGATGTAAGTAATTGTATTTTACCTTGATGTGCTGTTGACTATATGTAAATCAATTTAAACTTTCATTAATGAATATGACTTTGGTGTGTGAATGAATTATGGCAATGGAAATATGATTTTCATGAAATATTTTCAGCATTTCAATAGAGGTTCTGTAAAATAGGAAATAACTACGCTAATTACTATGTTAAATAAACTCTCATTACAGTATCACTAAATAAAGATGTTATTGTCGTATCTCGAATGATTCATCCAATTCAATGCTATCGAAAACAAGATCGCGATTTATCAAGGTACTATATCGAAAGGAAACAAAATTGTAATATTACAATTGTAATAAATATTACAATACAATGTATGAATGTAATATTCCACTCTGAATATTTCCTCACAAGCAGATTCGTCAACACAATGGAGAACTGCCGTACGAGGAAATTAATATCGCAACATCATCATAACATAATTTTCCATGCCAAGGTTATGTTGATTATTATCTTGTTCAGTAAACAAAAACGGGCTTTATCTATTTTGACGTGACAACGTCTTATAAATTGGTTTGCCGGGTGACACTTCAAGAAACTGCGTTACGCTCCGCTCACGTTATGCGCTCACAATGAGAGCGAGTGAGAGGCACGCGTCCCTTCCACTTTCCCTTCGTCGTTGTCACGTAAAACTTTCGCCCGTATACAGACTTTACAGGCAACCATTTTTTTTAAGTATATGCAGCAATAAACTTATAAATAGCATCAAAATACTTCGGTTTATCAATAAACTGTCGTTACTACTAAACCCTGCAGTAAATTGTAAGTTAGAGTTGAACAATAGGCATGTAAAAGTAACATCAAGTACCTCTGTGTCTCAGAAGTCTGAACTGAAACCACATTAAGCAGTTTTTTATGGTTGTTATCGTTCTGAAGCAAATGTTAGGCCATATCAGCCTGTATTTTTTGAAATTTTTTTATAATTACATAGTGTGTTCTTAAATAAATCTCAACCTTATTGAAGCCCTCTGTATTCATTGGCTTAGGTGGTATCTCATCCGCGGATAAGAGGATGAATCCACTTATTAAAAACGAGCTGGTCTTTCACTTGTTAAAACATTTTTTTTTCAGGTGTAAACTGAACCTAAACCTTGGCTGAGGTCGTGTCACTGAGCCAGCGGAGTAGTAAGTTTACTTACAGCTACATAGTTTTAACTTTCATCTATCTAACAGTGAAATAATTCTTGCAATAGGTAAAGTATAATTGTTTTTAATATAATCTCAACCTTAAGGCAGTTGTCCCAGCGCCGGCGAGTAAAGCGTTTCTTTAGCTAGAAAATAGGTGAGACGAACTGCCTAAAAACTCTCCTGTATGCTTTTCTCTGTGTTAAACCGGTCCATAGACCATATTGTTATTGACTCACCGGGTTATACTGTAGCGCCGTGACGTACGCCTGCACGGCCTGCTCCATGTCTCCGGCGGCCACCAGCGCCGCGGCCAGGTTGATGTAGCCGTCAATGAAGTCGGGTTTCAGGCGCACCGCGTGCCGGTAGTTCTCCAGCGCCTCTTGCAGCTGACCGCGCTCCTTGTACACGTTGCCCAGGTTGCTGCATAAACGATATCTTTATTATACAGGGCCTTGAAATCATTCGAAAAAAAATTATAGATGGTTAGGCTTGTGACATAGGTACATGAACTCAGCACAGCGTTTAAGTAAATTAAATAATTTGAGGAAAAATAAAATAAAAATATTTACAATAAATTCAACTATCAAAAAAAAATTATGAGATGCGCATCCTTACTGTGCTTTGGAGTTTTTACATTTTAAGGTATTTTTAATTTTTTGCAACGATTTCCTTTACTGGGATTTGACCTAATGGTCATTTCTAAGGTCATTGTTTCATTCTGGGTGACTTGTGACCTGGGACTTGCGGGCGTCGGGTCGGGGGGTCCAGCGCCCGCTTAGAGGTCCCGAGCTGTAAGGCGTCTCGTCCAGTGTTCCGAGGCGCCTTAAGCGGAGGTATGGGGTAGACCCCCGAGAAGGGCCCACGAGGGCGGCCGCGGACGAGGTTGTGGTATTTGGCGCTGCGTTCCCACAACCTCGTTCCAAACGCGATGCGTTGAACACCTTGGGGTTTTAGTGGGTATAGGACCGTATTCTGGCGGGAGTCCCACATACTCACCGCGCGCCCCTCCTCATTGGCGCGGTGAGATGCGAAAAGCATTTCACGAAGTATAAAAAAAATTGTGACGTAATTAGTTAAATTTCTTTTGCAGTTTTGATTTACTAAAAAACCTTACCAATTTAATATTTATCGTATCGCATGAGTACAACCCCTAATTTTTTTTATTTCCGTCATGCCTTATTATTACATCAATACATGGACATAAAACGAGCGTGTAAATGTAGTCAGATGCCCCACGACCTGATGGGGGATGATTGAACATAATGGTATGGCAAAAGTCTAGAATCGGGTTGAGTGGCGGGCGCGCCTTGGGCTCTCCCAACGTCCAGCAGTGGACTGAAATGGTCTGATGATGATGTACATAAACCACATTATTGTACAATATTTAAATTATTCAATAGGTATCACCACAAAATGGTATCACAATGTTCTTCATATTTCTACACTGCCAATTCAGTAGGAAAATTCTTATATCAAGGAAGGAATTGGCATTGAACTGACAAACTTACATAACATGAGTGTACTAGATAGATACAAGGTTTAGTCCATGTGTTAATAAAATAAACAATAGTAGCTAATTAGTGTCAATGTGTCAATTTTATATTTATCAAGCAAATGCCTCATTTTTGTCACAAACATGTCAGAATTGATGAATCTACATCACAATATCATCAAGTTCTGAATTCCAGGCGACATTTATATATTGATTTAATGGTTAATCCATTTAATGAAATTAATGAAGCATATCTTGTCGTGTATCGGGAAGCACGTTAAGTAGTCGGTCTCGGTTGTTGTTAGCAGTCACTAGGCCATGGCCTATGGGTGGCCAGAGCAACTCTGACAATCGATTTAATCACTAAACTACACAAAATGAAAAAGTAGAAGCATGTCAAGTCAAACAAACAGGGCCACAGAATTAATAATAATACTGACAGAGGCGTTTTTAATAGCATGTTAGTGCCAACATATTGTTACACTGAGCCAATGCAGTGCTTAGGTTAGGATTATTGCCACATGTTGTTACACTGAGCCAATGGTTAGGATTATTTCATTATTAGATTTGTTGATTAATAGCTTTGTGTAGCTATACTATTTTTTAACTGTGACTATTAAAAAGTTGGCAAGTTGAGTTACAAGTTATAAATAGGTAGGTACAAAGAATGCGACACAGCAAAGGACCTAGTTGATTGAAAGCATCAAGTGTAGACAGACAATGTGCATTGGAAATATTACTTATCCTATATGTATTGTACATCCTGACGCTTTGCTTATTCGTGAGAAACAATGGGTTCTTCCAAAAATATTCAGATATACACACAAGAAACACTAGATATAAACACAAAGATGACCAATATCGTCCTTTGACGAGTCTATAATAAGCCTAATGAAATTGCGATGCTAAATAATACAAGATTTAAATACTGTCTCAAAAAAGTTAATATATTAATGTATTCTACGAATTTAATGAGTATTTTGCAAAGTGTGAGTCCCTGACATGACTGTTGACATATATTTGAATATGTGTTATTGTGGAATATATATTATACATATTGTTATTGTATGTAGTACCTATTCACAAAATGACTGCATGTTTTTACGTTAGGATCTAGAAATTGTTACTTAACTATAATTTATTGAATGCCCAATCTGGGTACACTGCAAGTATTACAGTAACTAAGCAACTGCTACTTTATTATACCATACAGTGGTAATAAACGATTCTGATTCTTAGATTGCAATGTTCTTATTCTGTTATTATTTATGAAACAAAGTTACCTAACTTATTATATTCATTAAACCTAAGTGTAATTTAGAAATTAAGATAGCATTCAAATCAACTTGCTATCTCTAACCTTTATTTGACTGTCATGTGACTCACACAACTCTATAAATCTCTTTAGATACTTTATCTCACTGCTAAAAACAAATTAGATTACAATTATTATGTCTTTCAACAATTTATTTACTTATTATAAGCAATAAAAATTTTTGTCCTATCTTAAGCACTTATAGGTAGAAATCTTCAATAATTCCAGTAGGTTCCATCCAATCCACTGTTTTTTGAAGACTAGCTATATTTGTCAGTTGCGAAGGGAATTCTTTGTTCATAAATGATTTTTGTCTTAGGTACTCTGGTCTATTGGCTTGCGCTGTACAAGTCCAGTGACTAGTCTGCTGTTGAGTTATACAACAAATCTTGTGCAGCTTTTCTTTCGGAGAATCTCCTGCTGTCCATTAGGTGTTTTATTATAGTTATGGTCAGAAACATTTAAAATTAATAGAAGTTATTCTTTACCTGTATGCTTCAGCGAGAAGAGGGTTCTGTTTGATCGCCAGGGTCGAGAAGTGAGCAGATTTGTCTAGCCGCCGACATTGGAAGTGGATTGAGGACAGCAACAGCAGAACACCAGTGTTCGTGTTGTCTTGGCGCCATAGCTGCATGCAGTGCAACTCGGCACTGTCGTAGTCACCTCCTTGGTACTCCCGGTGAGCCAGTTCAAGAAGCCCTAACAAAAGAGACAGGTTATTCTAGAATTTTTGAACAAAATAATTGTTAAGATAAATACCTAGATCTGTGGAAAAGGACTCATATTGCACAACACATATGAGTGAGTGGGACACATCACTTAGTGTCAATTAAAATTAGAGCGCCACAATCTAGAATCGGTGCAATTCTATAAACAACCTATGTCATGCATTATTGACATAGGAGTAAAAGTCGAAATTTTGTAGGATTTCTTCTCTTAGCGACACCACAAAATAGTCATTTCCTGTAGATTTCTCATTGTAATGGACTTCTAGAGGATATGGAGCGGTATACGTTACGAGTGAATTCAGGAAGCGTCATGCCTATAACGAGACATTTTTCATTCAATTTATTGTGTTGTAATAGCACGCCATTCAATCAATGAACGTGGAATATTCCTAACAATCAAGGATGTTATTTTCTAGTTTCTGTAATTAGTGGAGTAATAAACGGTCAGAAATACTTACCCACGGTAGATATTTGCGGCATATCGGACATTTTTAGAATGACAGCGTTCGCGGATAGATTCGTCGGGACACCCACGATTTGCTGGGGCTGCGTCGTAACGGATTGCGGCACTGCAACGTTCGCCTGAGGTTGCATTTTGGTAATCATAGTCACACATACACAATTAAATCCTTAGTAATTATTTTGTCACCACACAATCCATTGAAACGGATAATAACCATTTATATTTGCCGAAAATTGAACGAACGGAACGACGACTCGACCACGCACCACGACCATCGACGCACCAGTGTTGCCAGATGCATTCGTTTTTCAAAATTCCGTAGGGCGAAGCTGAAAAATCCGCAGTTTTCCGTAGATTAGCTCTAGAAAAATCCGTATTTCTACGGACTTCTTTTTAATAAGCTATGACTGAATAAAACGTAAAACCATAAAATGTGGTTGATAGCCGGTAAAGAAATTAAAAATTAGAACAAACTTTACAACTCGCAGAAAAAAAAATGAATTTTGGTATGGTTTGTGTTGTTGTGCTCTCTTCTTAAATTACTGCGCGAGCTGCATACAATGAAACGTGGTCGGATTATACATAATGTTTTGTAGTTAATCTAAGTTTTACCCAGAAAAATAATGTTGTATTGTATTTTTTGTATGGTTTCGTGGCAAATTTAGTCGAGACCAAAAATCCGTAGATTTGTTATTGATTTCCGTATATCAGATTTTAGGTCGTAGAAAAGGCCTAAAATCCGTAGAACCATGGATTTTCCCGTAGCACTGGCAACACTGCGACGCACCATCGACGCCAAATAGCCACAGATTAACAAAAAAAAAATCAAATTAGCACCCAGCCAGCCACCCTGTGACTTTGGCTGATAATGCCCGGCTAGTTATTCCACCAATATAATTTTCACCGAGAGGTCGGAATAAAACTTAATTTAATTCTACAAATATTGAACGTATTAGGCACGTGCCGTGGCAAACAAAATATTATTCTGCTATACAATGTGTATTACTAACGTAATATATATCTACCGACGGCTCCACTATAACTTGATTTACGCGCAGGCAAAGCCGCGGGACGTGCTAGGTAATTATGAAATTAATTATGAAAACACGTAGATTTGAAAACATATTCACTTTATTAATAAAAAAAATATCACAAAATGGACGGATTTTATTATAAAATAAAAAAGTATGTACAATTACTTACAGTTACAGTACAATACTTATATTAGGTGATTCTATCAACATTATTATACAGGGTGTATCGGAAAGGGAGGTAAGCCGAAGGGAGGGCGTTCAGTATCAGTAACTGAACAACTTTTGTTCTAAGACTTCAGCTTCCGGCGACATACTCATAGATTACTCTCGCGGTTTTTTTTTACCGTTCCGGCTACATCAGTCTATGATGTGACCAGTGGCGTAACAATAGGGTGGCATGACGGGCAAAATGCCAGGGGCCCCGGGCCTGAGAGGGCCCCCAGAGGGCCACGAACAGAAGAAGGAACCCAAAATTGTATTATTTCAAAATTTAGTTAGTAAGCTAACTAAAAATGTATCGCGATTTGAACACATTCAGAAGCATATGAAAACTTAGCTCAGTTTTAGAAATCGCGTTTCCTTGGAATTAATGAAATTGTTTCCAATTTCTGTATCTTGCAACCTGCAACTCCGCTAAATTTAAATGACACCAATATATATATTTAAAAGGCTTTAGAATTTATTGACATTTTTAAAACTATGGTTTTTTTTCATTGAGGAAGGGGGCCCTTCCTCAATGAAACCATTTAATTTGCCACGGGCCCCCGACAGTGTAGTTACGCCACTGGATGTGACATTATCACTCTAAATACGATAGTAAGTAAGCTACTTCAGTGATGTCTTGCGGCACCGAGTCGTGGTAGCAAAGGTATAACTCCCGTGGCTCCGGCTCGCTGAATATTCGGCTGCAACACACAGTTAACGTGATGAAATACCATAGAAACAATCTAAGGCAATGTGGAATTACGTGGGCCCGCGTGGTGGGTCATGGCTCGAGCTCCTCCGATGTGATCCCTCACAGGCCTGTTCCCAAGCAGTAAGGGTTATAATACGCAGAATTTTTTAAACCAATTGGTTATTTTTATAGCCTATGGCACTCCTACAATCAAGACGAATCTAACGACACCTCATATGTTAAAATTCATCAAACCGTTTAGGCTGTAGGGCGTGCCAAAGTATTAGACATACATATTCACCCTCACTCGAAAAACATAACCCTCCTTGCGCAGTCGGGTTAAAATAGACTGATGATGATGATGTCACATTAAATTATGTTATTATTCTGTACGGAACGTTGATTGAATATAGGTTATAATTGAAGAAATTTGTTCGTATATAGTCTCAATTATGTTAAATGCATTAAAAATCAAAGAAAAGTTAAAATTCCTCTTATCAACGGCTACAAATATTGCTAATAAGGAATATTAGCAATTTTTCTTTGTAATTTATGAAGAAAAAAAAACTATTACCCCACAACCCAAAAGTGGAACGGCTCATTATTCTTCTTGGCGACTCCACACTTCGCCAGGACGTCTGCCGGCGCTTGGAACAGCATGCCGTACTCTCTCACGGCAACTAGAATCTTGTTGAGGCCGCAGGGCGGAGCCGGGCTCGTCTTGAATCTGGGACAAGGGCTATCGAATGACCGAGGTTCAACGAAAGATCAGCGCTGTCCGGGGTTCAACGGAAGATCAGCGCTGTCCGGGCTTCAACGGAAGATCAGCGCTGTCCGGGGTTCAACGGAAGATCGGCGCTGCCCGGGGTTCAACGGAAGATCAGCGCTGTCGGCACTCTGTCGGCAGCATTAAGCTGAGTTGAGGCCCCTTTTCGCAACAGTGGCCAAGTTAGGAAAATTTATAAATATGTGTTATACCTTCTATGTGCTGTTGCGAAATAAAGACATTACTTATTTACTTTTTACATGAATGACAATCGATATGTAGTTCTTGTACTAAATTTGAAGAAAAGCTATGTATTCCTAATTCTTCAGTAGTGTAAATTTAAATTTAAAAAAAATTCGACGTGCAAAAATGTACACAACGTACTTACTTTCAATGAAGAGATTTGATTTGAAAGGATTTCCCAATTTAAGTAGGTATGTAATATTTACATTAAATTCGACTATCAAAAAAAAAATTAATTTGATCTGCATCGTTACTGTGCTTTGGGGTTTTTACATTGTAAGGGATTTTTAATTTATTGCAACGATTTCTTTCACAGGAATTTGACCTAATGGTCATTTCTAAGGTCATTCTGTGATTTGTGACGCACTTAGTTCAACTTTTTTTCAGTTTTGATTTACTAAAAAAAAACAATTTAATATTTATCATGAGTACAACCTCCAGTTTGTATTCAAGGACACTGTATTCTGCAACTATCGTAATATTCATACATATCTCACCTTATACTATGCTGCAGTATATCGTGGATCCTCTTGCTAGCCGATCTGAATGTATTCATAACGTGCGAATACAATGCATTGTTGGTTTGGAGTTCAATATTCCTCACTGGCGCTATCAGCATACCCTTGTATGTTTCTAACTGTACGAAATGAAATAGAACATTCTCGTCGCCTGCTGTTATCCTGAAAATATGCGAAGAAAATTATTAGCGAAACCAGAGGCGACATATTTTGCATCCGAGGCGGAAAAGGTATTACTAACTAAAATAGCTGGTTTTTCTGTCCAAAGATTGCCTGGACGGACGATATCGCGTTAAGCGCGAAAACCGCCAATAGTGATGCTAATTGTTTGTGCATGCGTTTCCCATATAGGAGTAGACAGACGACGGAATTACAACTACCGCGATACTGATAAATCTCTTCCAAACTCATCGTATCTCGCATCACTCCAAGTACATTCATTGCAGCATAAGGGATTACCGCCGCTTACCCACAATTGTGTTATTTATTCTATTGTACAACTAACAGCAGATCAAGTGTAACACATTGGATTTCGGACCGTTCTTATTATCTGCGTCGTAAGATTTAAAATCGTACTGCAAGTGTTACCATTGATCTGCTGTTGTCCGTACCTGTGAACAGTGACATTGTTGATCTCATTCAACAATGATTTCCTTATGTCCGACATATCTATACTGCCACTTGCTCGGCTGCCGTCCTGAAAATAACAAATAATACTTCAATGTAGAGATGCGTCCAGTCCAGTAGCACCAATACGGTATTTGACAAGTATCGAAAATTAAATGTTTTTCATTATCATTACAAAATAGATACAAATTCATGATCAACTGTAAAATAAAAATTAAAATAAGTTCAAATATGAAATAATTACAGGCAACTTTAGGCTCTTGGCTTTGAAAAAACAAAAGCAATAACTAGCTTTTGAATTACTAACATTACGCATGTGCACTTATAAGTGCTACCGCACGGAGGACGAGCCGCGCTTATAAGCGCCATAGCGTTTCAAAAGGAAAAGTTGCATTAGAAAGAGACATAAACAAAAACAACAAAACAAAAATTGTGGGTGTGACCTCATACTGAGGTAGCGCCATACAAACTACATACGAAAGACCGCTTTGCTAAAAAGAGATGGAGCTTCCCCCATCACTTGACCTTATTAACTGATTAATATCTTCGGTATTAATTGAGATATTGTAAAACTGATTTCACAGTTCTCTTCAGCAAGAAGATGTGAGTGATTGATACAATAAAAAAATTAAATCAAATATCCTATTCAGTGACGGTCCGGACCCATCATCAGTCCGGTTGCATGCCAATCGAATATAATTTTGAAATAGTATTCTCACCTGTCGATCCCAGTCGGAGTCGGACCCTGAGGAATCGCGGCGATTCCTCTCCCTATCGGCTCGCCTGCCTTGAACGCGTTCTTCACTTATTTCGCTAGAAAAACAATTAGGATAGTGATGATATGTGTTACTAATAGATAATACAGTAGGTAGCATTATCGTAAGTTGGCAAACACAAGTTCGCTCGCTAGTCGCTGTGTAAATCAAATACTTTCGCGACGGTTCTCTTGAAAATGGCGGGAAACGACGGTTGCGAAATTATTTGATAATTTTCCTTTTAACGTCTACAGGGACTATTTTGTGTTTAATATCACGTTAAATTAATCAGAAAATGTTCGCGAATGACAGTACGGTGAAGTTATTGGATTATTTATGCAAGATCTGAAGTTTCAAGCTTTTATCAAGAGTTCCCGCTACAAGCTCGGGAGTGAACGTGACTGTCGAGCTGCTTCGTCCAGAGTGATGACGCTACGGCGTCTCCTCTGGATGAAGACATGAAGACGCGGCTACCCAGGGTGAAGACGCTACTGCGACTCCCCTGAAGGAGGAAGATAGAAGACTATTGAATATATTGAATTTTCTGTAACATGACATTGGCAAATGACGAACTGTCGAGTCCATTAATAAAATAAATAAATAAATAATACTTTCGCGACGATGTACGGGATTAATACGTGCGCTGTCCCTGGCCGTTTTTAACAGACTTCCAAAAAAAGGAGGAGGTTATTATGATAAAGGACGAAGAAAAAACACTAAGGCAATTGGAATACCATAGACATCGATAGTTTTTGAGAAAATCTCAAACTGTATAATTTTATTGGATTTAAAACTACAATATGACTACCTGCTAGCCTAGTCGGTAGTTCTAGTGCGGAATAGAGCGTGCCACGGAATGGCGAGGTCCCTGGTTCGAATCCCGGTCGTGACGAAAAAAATTCCCCATTTATCATTTACTTCTGTGTAGGTATGTCTCTGGACTCATAGCATAGGGAATCGTAGTTTGGGCAATGTAATGCATAATTACCTGTTACTCTTCAAACTATTGGAATCCTCAGAGTAACTGACGTCCAAACTGGAGTGCCTGTACTGTTTCCCATACCACGGCGCATACAAGCTGTGGTGGCTCCCGTAGTTGGCATTCTCGTTCGAGTTGGAAGCCACGTTGATTTGCTCCGAGGAATTGTGGCGTCGTTTGATGTCGATTTGCGATTTCGAGAGCTTCAATGTTGATTTTAGATTTGACTCTGGTTTTGGTGCTGTAAAATGTATAGTTAGCAATTGAATGTTGCCGGGAAGATATCTCAAGAATGAGGATATTTGTGGTCACTATTCGTTTATTCTTTATTGTACACATTTACATAAGTGAGAGAGATAATGTATGTACATAGGCGTGCTTATCTCTTATGAAAGATTTCTTCCTGCAAAGCGTAGTTAATAAAAAAACAAAGAAACATAAGTAGTAGTAGTACATACAAGCTCACGTGCACAAAATCTAATATATTGAATAATAATACTGTTTGTCACTACTGTAAATCGTATGACACACAATTTTCAAATTACTAGGAGTGAGTTCTTCTAATTCAGAGGAAAGTGTACAGGGTCTCATTGAGGTTGCTCAAAGATTATACTGATCTTCTCTCTTCTTTCGACATTGATGGACTTGACGCTATACTCATTTCAGAAACATTTCTCAAACCTGCGCTTCCCTCAACGCAGTATTCTCTACCTGGCTTTCGTCTTCTTCGCAATGACAGAACCGGCAAGGGCTGCGGTGGTGTGGCAATATATCTCCGTGCTGATCTTCCCTGCAAAATTGTTGACCAATCCCCTAGTGCGTACGCAGAGTTCGCGGAACATATATTTATTGAAATCACTGTGCATCATATTAAACTGTTATTGGGTGTGTACTACAGTCCCAATCGCAATATTGACTACTTCTCCTCTTTTGAAGCTAAACTAGAAAACTTCTCCACACTTTATGATCACACTATAGTCATGGGGGATTTCAATACATGCCTCATCAAGAACGATCTGCGTGCTCATAAGCTAAACTCACTGGTTTCTTCCGTCAACATGCACATTCTCCCCCTGTCTGCCACGCACCATGCTCCTCACTCTTTTCCCTCTCTTCTTGACCTTATTCTGGTGTCCGATCTTGACAACATTGCTATTCATGGCCAGCTGCCTGCATCTTTCTCTTATCACGATTTGATATATCTCTCCTATAAAATCCGTCCCCCTAAACGCAAGCCCAAACTTCTCTCTCTTCGTAGTTTCAAGAGTATGGATTTGGAGCGCTTGAAGGTTGACGCGAGTAGCATCGACTGGTCGCCTGTTCTCGGTAGTGACGTCATAGACGACAAAATAACCCACTTCAATCAGATTCTCACTGCCCTCTATGACGTTCACGCACCTCTGAAACAGGTTAGGGTCAAGCATATGCCTGCACCCTGGCTCACTCCTAAAATTAAAAACTTTATGGGTAAACGTGATAAAGCCAAACGTCGTTACCAAAACCACCCAAGTGATGAGAACTTAGCTCGGTACAAAACGCTTCGTAATAGCTGCAGTAGGATGTGTAGAGATGCAAAAAGACGCCACATTCATAACTCCATTGAAAATTACAACTCTGCCCAGACTTGGAAGTTTTTGAAGACACTTGGTGTGGGCAAATCACCCAATGAATTTTCATCTAATTTCGATCTAAACACTCTCAATAATCATTTCGCTGTGCCTCCCATCCGTTTGGAGGACGGTATCAAACTTTCTACTCTTGACAAACTGTCGCATCTGCCCTTACCCAAGTGCAATTCTTTTGTTTTCCGAATCGTTACTGAGTGTGACGTTAAGAGAGCGCTCCTATCCATTTCCTCCAAAGCTGTAGGAGCAGATAACCTCAGTACACAGATGTTCCATCCCATTCTTGATGAACTCGTACCAATAATTTGCCATCTTATTAATCACTCTTTATCCTCGAGCTCCTTCCCTACCAGCTGGAAAAAAGCGTTTGTTATTCCTCTCCCTAAAACATCAAACCCTTCATCTGCATCGCAGTTCCGCCCAATCTCCATTTTACCTTTCCTATCCAAAGTCCTAGAAAATGTCGTTCACAAGCAACTATCCACGTACCTCTCCTCTAATAACCTACTGAGTCCATTCCAATCCGGCTTTCGTCCTGGCCACAGCACAGTGAGCGCCTTACTAAAGGTCTCCGACGATATCCGCGTGGCCATGGACAATAAATTGCTCAGTGTATTAACACTTTTAGACTTCAGTAGTGCTTTTAATTCAGTTGACTTTGACATCCTCCTAGGTATCCTGTCATCTCTTAACGTATCTCCACCAGTAATCGATTGGTTTGCTTCATATCTTAGAGGCCGCTCGCAGTGTGTCCGCCATGATGAGTCTACCTCTGAGTGGTGTGATCTCACAGCGGGTGTTCCTCAGGGTGGCGTTCTCTCTCCTCTTCTTTTTTCAGTTTTTATTAATGCTGTAACTCATGTAATCTCCTCTCATTATCATCTATACGCTGACGACTTGCAGCTGTACCGCCATTTTAAAATCGAGGATATGGACGCAGCCATAGGTCTGCTAAATGCTGATCTCATCAACATCGCGGACTGGGCTAAATCATTTGGTCTCTTGGTTAACCCTGCCAAATCTCAGGTTCTCATCATGGGCAGTGCGTACATGCTAAGATTGCTAGATCACACACTGCTTCCTCCTGTCATATACAATGCGGTACCTATAGTATACACCAAGAGTGCCAAGAACTTGGGTCTAATTTTTGACTGCAATCTTAATTGGGAGAGCCACATTAATGGAATAAGTAGTAAGGTGAACTACTCGTTTCAATCTCTCAAGCGTCTACAAAAGTTCCTACCCTTTGAGACTAAGGTCACGCTGGCCCAGACTCTCCTCTTACCACTTCTTGACTATGCTGATGTCTGTTTCATCGACGCCACGGAGGAACAGCTTAACAAATTGGAGCGTCTACAAAACCTGTGCATCCGTTTTATATATGGATTACGTAAGTTTGATCACGTGTCCCAATACAGATCGCAGCTAAAATGGCTCCCAATTCGTCGCAGGCGCGATGCTCATGTGTTATCATACCTTTATAATATTCTGAATAATCCCGCCTGCCCCTCGTACCTCCGTGAGCGCTTCGACTACGTTGTCCCCAGAGGAAAGCCCTGCCGATCTATTACATCTCTTCTACTCAAATTGCCCTCTCGTAATACAATAAGCTATGGTTATTCTTTCATGGTCCACGCCCCAAGGCTGTGGAATTCACTTCCGCATATGATTTGTGCGAGTCCGTCGTTGGAGGTCTTCAAGGGAAGAGTGAAGGAGCATTACCTATCTCTGTGATATGTGTGTGTATGTATCTATCTATGTATATATCGATGTATGTGTGTGTGTGTATGTACGTATTTATTGTTTACTGCTATATATATGTATGCAATATTGTTTTATTTTCAGTATTATTATTGTGTATTATTTATAAGTTTATTTAAGTACCTATATGGCATGTACGTATATGTGTATTTATTTATTTTAGTTATATAGGTATATGTACCTATGGATATATTTATATATACTTACTTTATATAAGTAATTTATCAAATATTTATTTTGGCTAAGTATATAATTACTGTATGACACTGTGTACACTTGTTCTGCCTGCTCCAGATCTCGTATCTCTCTCTCACTGGTTTGCTGGTAGAGAACTCTATCGTAGAGTTAAGCACACCTTATGTACATCCAATTTTTATTTCATGTAACGTGTATTTATTTTGTGTACATTAAAGAATTACAGAATTACAGAAAGATTTCTTGGTTGATGTAAAAAATATTTTACTGCTTAGTACTTTACAGTATCGATATCGAGACATAAACAAAAGTTTAACACGGTAATTCCCGTTTTATCTAATTAATATGTATACAAACCGTATAAGTTTAAAAAGTAACAATCAAGACCCTCTCACCGTTGCCATCCCTGATCTTCCTCCCCTGCTTGGTGAGTCGCTCCGGCGCGGTCTCCACCTGAGGCTGGCTATTGCACGAGAACCAGCGCGCCAAGTACTTCTCCAAGCCGACTTCATATAGCAGTTCAAGACAACTCTCGCACTCTTCCACGTAGAACGGAGACGGAGGGATTACGCCTGAAGCCTGGAACAGTTATTAGGGAATTAACCAATTAGTTCCTGATCAGACCTAAGACCTGAGCGTTGCACCCTTTCCTTGCAAAGTGATGTAAATGTAAAAAAATGTACTCGTAGTCCAGTTGCGAGGGGCTCGTATTCCAGCTGCGAGGGGCTCGTAGTCCAGTTGCGAGAGGGTCAATACTCAATACTCAATATATTTATTGCATTCCATAAGTTAGGTCGTAGTCCAGCTGCGAGGGGCTCGTAGTCCAATTGCGAGGGGCTCGTAGTCCAGTTGCGAGGGGTTCGTAGTCCAGTTGCGGGGGGCTCGTAGTCCAGTTGCGAGTGGCTCGTATTCCAGCTGCGAGGGGCTCGTAGTCCAGTTGCGAGGGGCTCGTAGTCCAGTTGCGAGGGGCTCGTAGTCCAGTTGCGAGGGGCTCGTAGTCCAGTTGCGAGAGGGTCAATACTCAATACTCAATATATTTATTGCATTCCATAAGTTAGGTCGTAGTCCAGCTGCGAGGGGCTCGTAGTCCAATTGCGAGGGGCTCGTAGTCCAGTTGCGAGGGGTTCGTAGTCCAGTTGCGGGGGGCTCGTAGTCCAGTTTCGAGGGTCTTGTAGTCCAGTTGCGAGGGGCTTGTAGTCCAGTTGCGGGTACACGTTGAAAACGATTGTACAAGTTAAGCAACGTTGAGCGAGATCCCCTCCGTGCCTCGGAAAGCACGTTAAACAGTTGGTGCCAGTTGCTGTCTCTCGGCAGCAGTCGTTAGGCCACGTCATAGGCCTACTGGCGGCCTGAATAACTCTGACAATAGGTTTAGTCACTAAACCACATGAGACAAAAAATGTTGATATCTAACAATATAGGTACACAATTTATTTATTTGCATTGCAATGAAAAAATACGATTATGTTGTCCCCGGTTTTTTCCAAAGGATTTACGTACAGTCAATTCTCAAGAACTACTTGAGCGATTGTAAAAATGCTTGTACTAGTAGAAAGTTTAGAGAACACACTAAGTAATTGTGAACAATTTTTAAAGACCATCAAAATATTTTTGGAGAAAGAGGGAGGTATGTGAAGGCTGTGCTTGTCCCTAAGGTAGACTGGAAATCACACTTACGTCTTCAGTGCACCCCCCTGCTTCCATCAACGTCGCTAATACGAAGTTTCCTTTGCCAACAACAAGTAGAAACCAACGTCCATCTGGTATTTTGTAGTCAGTATTAACGTTCTTGCCTTCCCTGTGTTCATTGACAAACACCTCTCGCCAAACAACTAGCTTTTCTATCTCCTTTTCCATACTAAGTTTCAAAATGCCATTCAGTTTTAAAAAAGCATTGATTTCGCCTAAGTCTTCGTCTTGTAGATGCGCACTTAGTAAATGTCCAGAGTAGTATAAACAAGATCCAATAACCGTGTAGAGCCTTTGAAAGTTTTCTACATCGTCAGTCTGAAAGTCATAAAAGAAAGTTATATCAATCATCAATAATCATTTAGCAACCAAAATACAAAATGTTATCTACAGTAAAGCTGCGTCCGGTGCGACGTGTTACCGACGTAACACGTCGCATGGGACGCAGCTTTAGAAATACATCTACTATTTCCCAGAAAGTGATTGTGATTTAAGCTGAATAAAACCAATTTTCCTCTTGGCGATTCTTTTACTATGTAACAGTGATGAACAAATTATTTTCATATAAGTTGTACTTTGGTTTAATAAAATCAAAAAAAAAAATTAAGTCGTGGCATGGGTGAGATGAGATCATATTCTTGCAATGTAAGCTTTGCAAGTTTGATAACCATTTAAGAATTATTTGATGGACCAATTTCATATACATGGGGTTACCCATGCCATGGACGTAAAATACTTTTTTGTAATAGAATAGGTAATAGAGATGGGCTTGACATATGGTGAATCATACATAATACAATAGTCAAAAGGATCAAAAAAAATCCTTATATAGATTTTTTTAAATATAAATATAATAAACATACCCATTCACGATAGTCTGCTGCTTCCAATTCTGTTATAGCATCATCCACTTGTATCTTCACTTCCAATGGTAAAGACACTGCATGTGCTCCCAAAACATCTTCGAAATACGCTCTACTATCTCTCGATCCATCTTTCTTAACATCGTATAGCAATGTCACAAAAATACGAGAAAATAATCTGTCCAACTTATCTACATTATTCGGTTTTGTGAAACATAACTTCAGAGATCCATATAAAAATTCTAAAATTCTCACAATGTCTTTAATGACTCTTTTAGCTGCATACATATCAACCTTCTTATTTGGGAATGCTACTAGTAATAAATCATTATAATGAGATTTGTACATAACATTGATAAGACAGTCATTGTGTAAGATACTTGAACTTACAGGCTCACTAGTTCCTAACGATTTTGGAGCTAAATGATTTAATGTCACGTAGGCACCTCTCGTGTTATATAGAAAATTCTGATTGTAAGGTCTTGGGTAGCAATATAAAACCCCTTTGTCATCATTGCTGTTGTATTCAATCTCATTACAGCACATGTACAAAACTGAACACATAGACTCTTTCAGTAGTTGTGTGAGAGCATTATCGGGTGCATTTTTAGCTGTCAATAACTTTTCTACATCAATTCGATAAGTTTCCTCAGCTACTTGAAAAGTTAATTTAGGATTATCATGGTTATCTGTAACCATTTGTAAAATACTATTGATATTGTAAGAATTTACTTCAATGCCATTTATTTTGAATAGATAATATCCTTTTTGCACTCTTGGAGTGTAGATAGCGCGGGCCTCAGGTAAAAAATCTGTAACTACTAAAGTTTTTCCGTTGGAGTGAGTTTCTAAGCTTATTCCAAAAAGTTTTTCTATTTGGCAGTTCTTTTCGCTGCTAAATATCATGTTTCTGCTGACCTGAAATTTTAATTTATTCTATAGAGAGAGCATAGGCGATGTCGTAAAAAGGGCCAAGTGCGGTCTACTACAAACTGACGAGCATGCATGAAGAGATTGATGAATGTGGAGGAAGCGAGGGTTGTGTGCCAGGATCGCAGCAGATGGAAGTCGATCGTCTCTGCATACCACTACGGGAATCAGGCGTGAGTTTATAAATAAAGAGAATACTAAAATAAAAAAGCTTGGTAGTAGCTGTGGTTCAATTAAACACAGAACTTTCAGTATGATAACTTTGAAGTAACTGATTAATCAGCTTGAGTAACACAAGGTACTCCTAGTAAAACAAGAGCAAAATATACCTGAATTACAACAAATCGGTTGTTATCTTCAAGAGGGGTATTTTTACTGGCAGTTGACAAAGTATTGACTCCATCATGACCAGTATTCCTGCCAAATACATTGTCAGAGTTTCTCGCCTTTCGTGCTTTCAAAACTTTGAATATCCTTCCTGTAAGAAAAAATTTCAACTTTCAATTAGTTATTAGGGAGTGCGGTAAAACACTAGATTTACAAAAGAGATCCACAAATGAAGGAAAACAACTCTTAACTTTGCATGAGGTGTGCTTGGTTCAAAGATGGATCCTATTATGGATGCTGTGGATTCTTATACATATAAATTAGCAATCTCTATTAAAATTAAACTATAGTGAGGCATTATTACAATTTTTTGTAAATAAACGGATATCACTCACTTATATTGTTGAAGCCAACAATCAGACCGACAGTTTCTACCAATTTCAACAGTCTTTATCAAGGTGAACGCGACACGCCCACGTCGACGTTGGCGCCTCGACGATCACTACAGTGTTCAGTCAGTCGATCTAATTGCCGGCTTCAACAATATAAGTGAGTGATATCTTTTTATTTATTTATAAATGGGGTACATAACAGGTAATAATAAACACTAAGTTATTACTATTACCTTTAGTAGTAGACCTCCTGGTGGAAGACCTTTTGAAATTATTTCTGAGTTTGAAAGCTTCACAGTTCTCAAGCAAAGGTGCCTTGTTGTCAGTATGGGTGCTATCCACTTTAACTTTTAGGTACATAAGATCTCCGTCTTCTTCTACCTCTGAATCCCATTCTGGCACTGAACTGAAAAAGTAAACTGAAGTATAGCCGAGAGAAAAGCAGGAACGCATAAACCTGAAAATATAAATCATCTGGCATAGCCTATCCTCACACTGGCCAGCCTAGTAAAGTTTTCTGTGTATTTAGAATTTAGATTACTTTTGTTACTAATTACATTGCATGCAAACTGTTGGCTGGATAACCGGTATCTTGACAAAACTTGTAAAAACAACGGGACATAATTACCTCTCGGAGTCTGAATATTTAGAATCATCTGAAGAATTAGTCCAATCGTTGTCGGAATCACATGGACTGTCGTAGTTAATTTCAGGCTTGAAATTATCCATATTTTCATTTATAAACTTCGAAAAACAACGAAAACATCGAGAAAACTTGAATCTGATGATGATTTTTTTTGTAAAATTCTTCCCAGAGGTAAAGGCAAAGCCAACTAGGGCATACAGCCGATGTTAATAGAATGTGAATTCTTATAAATACATACATATATACGAATATAACCTAACCTAAACCTACGCACAACCCTCCCAAGCCCCTAAACGAAATAACCCAATGATCCACGCAAGCATCAAGTTATGCAAAAGGAAACCTTGCGAGCACAAAACTTCACAAACACGACTTATTTCGAGCACTCCAACTAATAGAAACGACATCTACTAATTAACTTAACGTGATCATAGTCACCAAATACCGCGGAAACTATTTAAGTAATTAGAATTTTCACAAAAAAGTAGCTAATGACGTTACGTTTCGCGCGCTTTTCAAGGAATCCCCATCCCCATTATAGATTAGTGTAAGGCAAAAAAAATAATCTAGCCCATACAGCCATACCTAATTGCAAATCAAGCATTGCTGCTCAATCGCCCGATTTGTTGGTTGGTTTGTGCGTGTGTAGGGGTCTTTATTAATTTGAATGTTACGTCTAGAAATTGAGTATTTATATTTATACTTGCGTTCTGAAATAACTGACTTTTATACTAAGTTTTTTAATATTTTTTCGCACCAAATTCAAAAATGACACATGAAAATGGCCAAGCCATAATTTCATAATAATTTCCTATAATTTCTAATGTTAGCAATTTCCTATCTAAACAAATCAAACAATTTAGAAAATAAAATGTAATAAGTATATAGAAAATGTACATGTTCGTAAGGCAGGCAACCCGTCTAAATTAATTTGCTAACAACTAACAATAAATAAATGTCTACAATGAAGTTACATGAAAAACCACATTATCTACATCCACAACTGATAACTTGTCCGATTAAACAAACTCGATCTTATCAACAATGATTTTCAAAGAGAAACCAACTTAAAACAAGTACTTACAGCAACAATGAATCCGGTACAAAATTTGAATATGGCCGTGGAGAAACAAATTATACATTTTGGCGAAACTTTCTGCCAAATCAAAATGGTAAGAAAAAATTATAGTACCTTCTTACATACCTCTTAACATTGGTAACAAATATCACGTACTTCTATACAAATATGCATACATACATAAAAGAAACCAATCCCCCATACACAAACAAGTAGGCGTTATAATTAATAGTGTCCTACACCATTTGATGGATGTGTGTAAAGATAATTTATTTGAATCTTTCATGCAATGTAAACAAACCGTATCCCACACCTATTAAAACATCATTGATGGCCAATGATTTTTCGAGGGTTCCTAAGTTCTAAGAAACGCACTGGTAATACCTGGTTGGCAATTAAGTGATACTACCCCACCTTTTCTTGGGAACTTAAAGGTGTTCACTCTCGGTGAATTGATTTAATATGCTGATTTAGTCATCGACGTATTCAGAGTTCAACATAATAAAGATTCTCATATATTTAATTAAAGTGCAGAACATACTTAGATTACCGTTTCTGATTAAAACTATGCGTGATTGGCTGACCTGGGATCAAACCTGGATCTCCTTAAAGGTGGCCGTGATCTTTCACTAAGCAATGGGCTCTCATATTACCCACCTACTTACATTTCAATTTCAGGATTCCCTGATCAAACTGAAAGACAGCACCAAAAGGCTGTTGTGTCTGGTAGAGGACATACAGTCCAAGACAATCACAAGCAAGACTCTCCTAGACGACGCTCCGAGGTTTACTGACATGATAAAAGCGCTTCCGATGGAAAATTCTAATGTTGTACGTAATTTTGTAAATGTTTTATTGGCGTGATGATGGCGTGAATCTTCAGAAATATCCCTAAGTATTTTTTTTACATATTTCAGGCACTTTCAGCCACCGATATACTAAGTGCTGTAGCTGTGGGTAACTTAGAAACACAAGCAAACAACTTGGATGAAATTTATATACAGGTAATGATAGACTAAACGCACTTTGCACCGAAGGTTTCTATCTGGCAAACATGAATCAGAAATCGGATATAAAAGTAGATAGGTAATCCCTTCCCTGCTTTTACTTATATCTACATACTATAAAAACCTACCGCTTTGTAGCTATTCGAGTAATTTAAATAAACAACGACCCCACGGAAAATACAACGACATTTTCAACAAAAGTCTTCGTTCAAATTCAAATAAACTTTAAAGACACAAACAATTACAAAACAGAAATACAAAACAGCATGTATAATTTTGGCGGCCTTATCGCTAAGAGCGATTTCTTCCAGGCAACCAACTGTTGAGGGAATTTAATTATAGTAAAATAACAGTGAATTCGTTATTCCAGAATGAAGAAGACGACTGCTCAGTATTCAAGAGACTGACCAGAAAATGCCATTGCCTCAACCACAAGGACTATAACGACTTCATAATACACTTCAATGAGAACACGAAATATTTTACAAGTACCTTTGGTGAAGTGATAAAAAATATTCGAATTGTCAAAAAGTTTTTGTACATGGGCGCCGCGTATACCAATAAAGCGTTGATGTTTTTAAATGAAGTGAGTAATGAGAAATAAATAAATATAGGTAACTTTTTTACAACATAACACTTCGAGAATTTAGGGATGGACGTACCAAGTTAACAGAGAGTGTTACATACAAGTTACCACTAGTAGTTCCTGTTGAAGAAGAAATATTTACATTATCCTTGACTGTTTCGAATTATATTTGCTTGTATAAAAAGCAGCTGTAGCCAATAATATCTATACCCATGGGTGTACCCAGGTAGGAGCAGGGGAGGGGGAGGGGGGGGGGGGGGGCAGCTGCACCACCCTGGATAATGTTGAGGTCCCTACTAAGTATCTTATCTAGTACTTTTATCGTTAAAAATTAAGAAAACGAATTTTTTGCCATTTGTTTGCAATACAATATTTTTACAACTAAAAATAACGCGGCGCGTTCGTTCTTTCTATAAGCACCTAGCTTATAAAAAATCTGATTTGCCCCCCCCCCCCCCCCCCCCCCCCCCCCCCCCCCCCCCCCCGCCCAGAACCTGGGTATGCCCATGTCTATACCTTAACATAATTAATTGAAAACATTCTGTGTTAAATGGTGAAACATTATTTCCGGCAGGGCTTGTCAGAGTGTCCATATAATGAGAAGGTGGAGATTATTCAAGCATGCTCCTACGCAGATGTATGTAACGTGTTCGATGAGTATTCTATTGTCATCATTTGTATATTGTGGCCGTGCAAAAATGGAAACTATGGGGATAAAGCAACGCAAGTATGTGTTACACAGTTGTATTTAAGTAGGTATTTATAGTAAAAAATGGTTGATGAGCAATACCAACTTGCATTAACCGAGTTAAGCGTTGAGAAAAATCCGTCGCACTTGGGCGGCGCGGTAGAGTCATTGACATCATGCGTATAACATTGTTTAATTAACTTACTAAGATGCCAATCTTGAATTTAATTTTTTCCAGGGATTAACTGCTGGTCTACTACATAAACTATCCCAATTGGAAGAAGGCAGACGATATCTAAACTTTAGTTCCAAAATAACGAACGACTTAAAAAAAATTATAAGAAAAGAATCATCCAAGTTTGAATCAGTGACTTTACAATCTCTCAATGCCACACTGAACCTGTTAAATCCATCGCTAACCCGACACATAAACGTTACTTACTACTGCAAAGCCGAGGAAGGTAATAACAAGCTGATTAATGTTCCTTATCGAAGTCCATATCATTACGATCGTAAAAGTTACAGTCAAGAAGAAATTCAAATGAAGGGCAGTTGTAAGAGGCCCAAGATAAATCCCGCTTATACTGATTAAAATATAATTTGAATTTGGCAAATCTGGATTGATTGGATTTCATTTAAGTAAGACATTCTCTGTTAGTTTGCCGAAATATATTCCTGTTACTGACTATTATTTATCTAAGAATGTATTTTTAGGTCTAGGACACAGAACGTTACATGCATTAGCACAATATCGAACGTATTTGACGTTAGATGAAGTATTTATGCACTTAGAATTGCTCAACAATTTGAGTGGACAAGAATCTGGGAACTCAGAATTGAGACAGTATTTGCCCAATATTTTAAACCTGTTTAAGCAACTTATTATGGAATATGACAATAATGAAATAAATATACTTTTGTCTAGTATTTTGAGTAATGTTATGTCAGAAGATGCATTGAAAAAGAGATCAGATTTAATAAAAGCTTTTACCGCAAGTGATATGTCTACAGAGGTAATTTTGCAATTTTATATCCATACAGTGGGACTTAATTATGATTAATTTAAAAGTTACATTTTTCAGCCAATACAAATGATACATGCTATTAGCCAAGTACCATCGAAAAAGAATGTTAAGATATTAGACAAATCTAAATTGGGTTTGTCGCCAAATAAGTATCGTGATACGTCTAAAAAGAGGGGTACCTATACATTTATTTTTGGTTTATTTATGTTCATGATAACTTTGCATTTGAATTTTTTTATTTATGTTTTCAAACTTTGTTTATAGTTGGAGAACAATCCGCTCGACAAGTAAATAGATCCAGAAAATTTAAATAGGAATCTGAGACCAGTTGACACAGCAAGAAAATTTATGATAGCTAATAAATAAATTGAAATTAAAAGAAAAAAATTAGAGCATAAATGAAACATAGGTACAAAATATTCAAGTCCCAAAATATTCTATAATCTACATTACCACCATTGATCTCAGGAGATCAATGATTATCACACATTGGTTGTACAAAGTTCTCTAGCTAGCGAGTACGTAAATGGCATAGCCACAGCATTTGGAAACACCAATATCAAACCCTGTAGCTATTCATGTACACGTTAGCCAGCGAACCATTAGTGACGCAAGTTAATGGCACAGGGCCTGTTCAAGTAGTACATAAGCATCAAAGTAAGGGTAACAGGTCTGGAAATTGCTAAAATTTGGCATACCTAATATTTGAACAGTCCCAGTACTTATAAAACTATTCCCGATAATCACTATAACATATACACTTACTTATTGTAAAATTTGTATTTTCCAGATGTGAGAGGCACCATTATAGTAGTGCCAATTGAAAGAAGATAATTTTATTATTTAAAAGATGTATAATTCTCAATAAATAATGTAAAAGTACAATCAACAACACCAAGCCATAAACAAAAATGTACAAAGTAATATCTTACTGCAAATTCAATTGTAAAATTTACATAAAATCTATTAACACAAATAATTAAATAGGTATATCTTACACTTGCCATTTATTTACTTCAGAATGCCATTACCAGTCATGTACCGAACAAATAGCACAATATCAAGAAAAAAAGAGATTCTTTAAATACCTGCTAATAATAAATTTTATCTAGAAAATTCTGATACACATATCTGAATCTTTCACAATAACAAGCAAGTTTTAGGCCATCTACATATATTAAAATTATATAATCATCTCATAGACAGGAGGTAATGTTTATGGATGATGTACCACTTTATAGTAAATGCATAAAATATAATAATCTACATCATTATTCACAATAGGAATTGAACTTTCGGTAGTGTAGGAATGTTAAAAAAATCTCATTACAATGAACTATAGTTATAATAATAAAAATATATACTACATACTACAATGAAAATATATGAATGTAATATTTGGTACCATGACAATGTGAATACAGCACATGAGATCTACAATACAGATAAAAATATTAATCAAAGGATTTATCATCATAAGCATTGTTACTTCTATGTGGCTGCCTATCGTAATAACCCACTGCCCTCCTGTTCTGGGGAACAGGATTACTAGGTCTGAAGAACATAGCCAACAGTATATAAAAGCCACCAACGATTTTACTAAAAAAATCCAAAACTCCTAAAAACATTGGAGTCGAATTCTTAATAAAAATAGACATCTCCCTAATCAATGCAAGTACAAAGTTCCCTATGAAATTGATAAATGCTGTGCTGCCGGTGAATAAAGCAATTATAAATGCAAAGATAAATGTTACAAATTCTTTAATGTTCCGTATAGAGACAGCTCCTTTTAAAGTTCCTCCTATTTCTTTAAAAGTGTCATTTAATGAATCTGTGGTGCTATCGGGCCGATTTTCCGGCGCACTTTTGCTAGACACACCTCTGTTTTTCACAGCTCCAGTCAAGATTGGCTCTATTTCTAAATATGCATCAGATATGTGCCTGATGCACTTCAGCGTTACAATAACTTCTTCGTTCCTGAATTTTACGCTTCTTATTTGGAACCAAAATGGTCCAAAGGGTTGGTTGTCTATCTCCGTCCACAAACAAATACCTGACTGGTACCCGAGGGGCTCGGCGGCAGTGATACCTATCCAAGCTGTATTGGGGCACACAGATTGCAGCTTTTGCCGAGCCTCCAGCAAATCTCTCTTCAATTCCGTTTCGGCAGCGCTCACTAGAACTACATCCCTGTATCCGATGCGCTGGTCGGTCAGTCTTCTTTCCAAATAACGGCCCAAGAAGATACGAGATTTCAGGACATCTTTCACGTAATTTTTCATTTTATTTGTATCCATATCGTCGACACAGCTGTTCTGCGATGATACTGCTGACGTGTTATATGATGAATTTGACCTTGCTGTATTCATTATTTTATCAAACATACGACAGTAAATGTAGAAAAACAATGATAAAAAACATTGAAACTTGAAAATAAACACGCGAATGAAATTGAAATGAAAATGACATATGCAGTGTTGCCATTTGTTAAGAGTAATTTTGGTCAATTTTGGTATTTCTTTCGTTCGTCAATAAAAAATAATATTTTAGTGACGGACAAATTCTTTTGGATATTACCTAGCTAGTCGGCGCACGCAGTAGGCTGATTACTATTGAAAGTGTGTAACCATTAGGTACCCTAACCACAGTTTTTCATGAACGTTTTGGCGGAGTCTACACATCAATATTTACCGCGATCCGGCAGGGCTAGTATGCACACGCTTTAGCGATCGACTTTCGGGGGATGCGCTGCGTCTATTTTTACTAGCCGTCAATGTCAGATTTTTGGCGAAAATTAGTACAAAAATTTCGTTCGCGCTGGCTTTGACAGGACAAAAAAGGTCAGCCGGCTAGCCGCCTAGGTCGGCGAGCTGTCAAATGGCGGTCAGACGCAACATTTCGTAGCACGACTACACATCTTTAGACTACACGTTTGTACGCGATCTTTTTCTTTCATAGTGACTCTCAACTTTGTGACGGCGCGGGCGTGACGTGGGCGCGGCGCGTTAACGAACTTGTGCTACTGGGGCGGGGCTGATCGCGTTTTTAAGGGTTTTATGATCGGTTCATTCAGAATAGTCAGCCAAAATCAGCGGTTTCAGCCTCTCTCTATATTATGTCATCTTCTTTGTCTGCCGTTACAAAATCCGTAGGTAAACCCGAGCGTTCCCACCTCATCGAATTCGCTAGATTTGTCTGGAAATCCATCAATTTGGCAACTCTGAACATGCATTTCGTTTTTTCAATTTGAAAAGGCATTGTGAAGAAGTTATTTTCGGGCGTTGCTACACGGTCGATTATTGGCCAGCTGATTAATTGGTTGGCTAAAAGCATTAGCTCGTGTGCGTGCACGTTATGGAGTACGGAATAAGTACTCCTAAATTGCTAGTCTCTCAACGAAAGGAGGGTAATGTTTTTCGAGTGTTTCGGTTGTTCCTCGTAGCCTCGCGGCTTGATGGTTAGAATTTTGATCGTGAGATTGACATAGTATACATTTTAGACCCAAAAATCCATCAATTTGTTTTGGTAAAATTCACTTGTAAAACATCTTCGCCATGGGTTAAGTTGAAGAAAAGTTTGTTACACCTGCACCCGTTTTCAGCACACAAAAAAAACAGTTTCTATTTATAAAATTTGTACAATTTAATTAATACAGTACAGACAATAATTTGAAAAGGAATAGTGTACCATGTAGGTAGTAAAATATTTTCTGAGTATTTACAAAATGACTCCTAACCTAGAGGTACTGTGGATACTTATGTAAGTAATAATTATAATAACAATATATTGCAGAAAGCCCCTGATATATAATAATATTGTTTATCACAACTGTAATTAGGTAAAACTGACTTATCGTGACATTAGTACCTACCTAACTTGCAAGTTTTGTATTTAATGCAGTAGTATTTTTAATAAGGCTTTCTGCAAACAAAAATGAACAATAATTATAATAACTAACAAAATATTTGAGATATCTATTATTGAAAGTATTTTCTAACTCAATCCATCCAACATTCTTTGTTAACTTGCCAAATCACATATGATTGACTTAATTTGTCAAAAATAGGTACACCATTTAAAACTATAAGTAGTCAATTGTAAAAATAGATATTCATATAATTGCATTGAATGAACATAAAACTTAACCACAGTAAACCTAATATAGGTCTAACTGATGTAATAAACATAACATAATGTTAGAAAAATAATAATTCATTCAATAACACGGGAAAGCGGTTGAATTAACAATAAAACTAGTGGAAGTAATCACAGTTGCCACTTATTGCAAAGTTTAGGTCGTAGCTACCTACGACCTAAACTTTGGTGTCTCTTCGTTCCCTACGTCTATTCAATTTACGTGTAAGCATTTACATAAAGAGGCGTTCACAACAATGCTGCGATTGTATCGCGGCAATTTTCACGCCAGATGCCGTATTTGTGTTCGTGGCGGTAGTCAAAAATGCCACGATAAAATTGCTGCATTCTGAAAGTAGAAAATAAGTATAACAGCTTCCATTGAGTTACAAAAACTTTGATGATTTTTCAAACACGATTTATTCAATTTTCTTTTTGGATACTAAACTTATAACAGCGAGGTTCCGAAATACTATTGTTCCTTTACTGGGTGAATATCGTTGACGTTGACTATTAAGTAATAGTTACGCTAAAAGGTGAACGTTAAAGGTGTTTCAGTACACAGCTTAAAGCTTCATTGTTTTGTTGTATAACATCTAATCATGATTTGTAGGACCTAGATTCGTCGATTTTTTTCAAGCGGCGTAAATCTGATATTTTATTTTGTACACAAAAATTTATATTAGACTTCGAGCGTTTAATCAACATTAAGGTTATTATATTGCATTTTTAGCATTAAAAGAACATAAAAATAACTTGCCTTCGTATGAATAGGTATAATATTGGCGAATAGAGAAATCTGGGCTGATAAGTGTATATTGACCTTATACTTAAAACTGGACATAACAAAACGGACAAAGATAATTAAATCTATTACAGAGAAATAACTACGGAGAAATAGATTCAAAGGGACAAATATTTTAGACTAATTTAATAAGACGGAGTAAAAACCTGCAATAAATACGTACAGTGCTAAACTTTATGTAAACTCGATTAAGTTTACATGTGCTTCTTGGCGTAATTCATTAGAGGAACGTTGATGACATAATTCATTCTTAAAGCTCAAAATAATATCAGAAATAAAGAGCGGTCGACTGTACATGTAGGTCTGATCTATTCACTCAAAATAGGGGCTTTATAATTGGTTATATTTCCGAAGTAAATCCCGATATAATATAATACCCATGTTCATTTTGATTTTTGAATGATAAGCTAACGCGCAATCCACTAAAACGCTGCGTTTTTATCGCCTCTTCCTTAAAGCTATGAAAAGAAGAGCGTCTACCTTTCCTTATTAAATTGCGTTAAAAATGGCGCGTTTATATGAGATTATAAGCAAATTTTATCATCAACTCTCCCCAACTCCGTAGTAGAATTGTTTTTTCTAGCTAGCTGTAAGTACTAAAAGTGTACTTTTCATATCTAACTAAATACTAGGAATTAAATACCACAGGTAAATCCTTTATCATCATTTTCCAATTTACACATTCACAACCACATTAATTTATATAAAAAATTTGCCGAAATTTTTGGTATTTTCGTTGTGAACGTAAAGTCCAGTTCCCACTTTGATTAAAGAGAAGTGCAAGTGATTAGTACAGGTGTTAAGTGATTTACTAAACAGGTTTGGACGATAAATGTAATTCGAGTGATTCTTATTAGCGAATAAGAACGCGGTATATTTTTTGCGCGACAACGCAACTAATAAATTGTCTATTTTGTTTCACAGGGCTAATCACAAATACTAAATACTCTCACTATGCACTTCGCACTTGCACTAATCAAAGTGAAAACCGGCCCTAAGATACTTCGCATACACATACTCGATTTACTACCGAAGTTTACTTAGCTTTTAATTAAAGCTGAATTCACAGTGCACTTAACGCAGCAATTATAACGCTGACAACTTTTTAATCAACGATGAACTTTTCTTGCACTTTAAGTTGCAGCTTTATCATTCCTGCGTTAGTGCATTGTGAATCCACATTTAGCCTGACCAGAAAATTACAGTAGATATGTAAAATGGAAACAATTTAATTTACGGAGTTAATTAATTACGACATACTTTATTAAATGGTCGATACGACTGAGATGCAATTTACTTACTAGTTATTATACTACAAGATGCCGAAAAATTATGTACAGACAAAAATACTATTATTATTTATGAAAATATGTCAATTTATTTACTTTTACAGATGAATTAGCTACAGATTTGTTCAAGGAAGGTACCTATATAAATTATCTAGAGAGTTTTAAAAATATTGGTTCAATCTGAATATAATTTATACTCACTACATTTACATTTTATATTGGTTTATACGTAGGGTTTATATTACCTTCGCCATTTTTCTTTTGTCGTCTTTCTTTTCAGTTTATAGGCAAAGTATACCTATACATACAGCCATTATTCCAAGGAGGGTTTACGGTAGCTAATAAATACTTTCTGATCAGGCTTTAAAATATCACTAGGATATTCGCTACATCCAGGCATTTCATTGCAGTCATGAAGCACCCTGTATAATATTTAGGCCATATCCAAAATGGAAGTCGTAGTTCATAAATTAAGTTTAAATTAAGCTTACACTGCGATTCGATACAAATGGCACCTAAGCGTCAGTTCATAGTTGCGCAACGACGCGCAGCCCCCTTACATTTAACTCTTATAGCAGTATTACTTTCATAATACTTTGTTACTTCGTACAATGACGACCTTAAAGTAAGCTCATTAAGGTCGACATTGTACGAAGTAACAAAGTATTATGAAAGTAATACTGCTATAAGAGTTAAATGTAAGGGGGCAGTTTGCTACAAAAATGACAATCAAATGTAGAACTTACGCATATATTTTCATTGAAACATGTTGTAATTTGCGCGAAGCGACTTTTAGTTATCCAGATTCTATTTTCGACTGGCATTTTTACTACAAAGTGCGAGTTACGGCGCGAGTATAAACTGTAGCTCCCCTTAGCATGAAACACGGTCGTCATCAAATCGAGGTGTTTCATGCTAAGTCTACTGACGCTAATAATACAATACTTCCCATAGATAATCTTGCTCAAAAACCATAAAAAACTATAGCTATATTATTCTGGCATACTCAGGTCATTAAAGTATGTATAAACTTATTAATTCCTCACCATATTCTTCAATAAAGAAAATTATGCTTCGGCCGCCTACGTAACCGGAGACCGTAACCAGTTACGAACGAGGAAAAAATGATCCTTGTAATCGTGAAATATAAATGAAAGGTTTTATACGAACTCGGGGCTCACTGGGTGAGCTTAATCAATAGCAAGAATAAGATAGGAATAGTTTTCAATGTTCCAAGCGCTTGCAAATAGGGTGCCGAGATTGACTTAGAAAATGAGAAATAAGTACACTACACTACTACTTAATGTAACGTTAGAAAGATAGAGAGTACGTACCTATTGGGAATAGAATAAAGAGAGAATAAAAGAGTTATAGAAAGCATTTATTTTCCTATAACTCGCTATCTACAATTGGAAAATTCAGCAATCGACCAGTGTACAGTCATAAACTTTAATTTAGGACCTTAGAAACTTTCTTGTAACAAACAGTTTACCTACTGTAAGGACAAAATCTCTAAATCAAATTGCTGTATAATAAGAGTCGACATCGTAATACAAGTGTTACTATTGGCGTCCTGCCGACGCGACGGCGGTGGGGCTAATGATAAGTACATTAATTACAAATTAACAAACATTTCAAAAATTCGATGTTGGCTTTCTGCTAAGCATGAATTCGGTTTAAAAAGTCAGTCACTTTTTGATTGCTTTTTAATAAACTTATTTTACTGAGATTTTGAAATATATTATCAATTTTATAATTAACGTGTGGATAGTTTCAGCCACAGTTGTAGCGATTCTAGGGTACGCTAATTTTAGTCGCCGCTAAGCGAGGCGTCCCGCTCGCTCTTACGCGATGTATCATATGAGCGACAATGACAGTTGCGTTTAAGTTTAGGATTCGACTTAGCCGGTACGGAATTAGCTACAATACCTTCCTTATTTCTCATTTAGCCAAGGCACTCGCAAACCCTAGGGCTCCTAGGGTCTTAGTACTATTTCTTAGACACAATAGTGTTCTAAGTTCCACTTTACACAGCCCAAGGCAGGACAAGTTGCGCCAAACAATACTTTAAGTTAGCAGTCAATCATTCGAGCTACCTATAGAGTTCTCCAATACTAGATGATGAATTTTACTATCGCTATCGAATGTTTTATAATCGATACTGAACTTCTAACCATCACAATTGCCTATCGGCCGCCTGCGTAACCCGCATTTCGTAACCGGTTACGAATGAAGAAAAACTTTGTATACGTAACCGGTTTCAAAGGAACATCATTTTTTCTTTACCGAAATCATCGGCCGTCCTGACCAAGTTTCGTAACTAATTACCAGGAAGGATTATTTTATCAATTTCAAATTTTAAAGTACTGACCTCCTAATTTCTGAAAGTAGAATCAAATTTGCTATACAAATTAAATAATATAGGTAAGCTAAATTAAATTGTGCTGTTAGGAGTACAGTATCGGAAAGTAGAATGATTTAGATTTGACGACATACAATGAAATATCATCGGAAGCCGCGTTTGTAAGTTTTGCGGCAATCCTATAATTAGCGTTTCGTTGGCTTAAGTTTTAAGAAATATGCTGACATAGCTTTAAGATTCCACCAAAAACCAGCTTTATCCACATGACTTTAAGCATGAAAATGCACAATTCACATCACGTGATCTGCTAGCCCAAAATCTATCCACAGCCTCATAATAAGGACGCACAAATCCGTCGTAGAATTACGACAATGCTTCGAATATGAAGCAAGGAACACCCTTTTGAATAAGCCTTATTTACATCACAAACTCTTGCATTCCAAATTTTAGAGTCCGCCACTCATTTTTTGAATTCTCAATATAAGTCGAAGAGTGATCTGTCCCCATTCAAAATATACTTTAGGCTTTCTCCATAGAGCGTGGGATTTTTTTTCCTTCATGGCTTCGAACAAAGCGACATTACACTTAGAAATCCATTTATTTTACAATAAGAAACCCGTGTACGTTCGCTAGGAACTTATCGAAATTATCTTGGAATCGTAACTTGTGATTTCGCATGCCATCGAATAACACACCGTTAGTTAGAACTCCGAACGCCTCTTCTAGTCTCGGTACATTCGCCGGGTCGTTAACAGCGAAAGCTTCTACTAGTTGTCGGGCTAGGCCTTCTAAAAGGGCTGGTTTGACGCAAGTTAGGGCGTAAATGGCTGCACCGGCTGCCGGTATAGAGTCCGGCGGTATCTCCATTTTAATTATCAGCATTAAGAGTAGTTCTGCTAGAGTGAGTAGTGAGATTGAGTATGGGTTGTCGTCTCCTAGGATTCGGACTTTGTTTGAGAGGCCTACTATTGTATCGCAGCATAGTGTGGACACGTCGCATGATACGGCTGTGAGGCCGACGCGGAGAGCGTTGATTACCATGTTAAAATCTTCTATGGGGAGATTCGTGATCTGAAAACAAGCAGATAATATTTCAAAAAACAAAGAAACTCGACTGCTAAAACGCTATACCCTTTTGATTTTTTTTTATACCCTACGACACTTCTGCGAATCTAACGATGCCTCATACATCAAAATCCATCAAGCCGTTTAGGCTACAGGATGGCAGGAAGGAATGGACATACATATATACACCCGAAAACATTACCCTCCTTCTGGGGCAGTCGGGTAATAAGAGTACACCGTCATTGTCGTGACTTATATATGTCATGACTTACATCGAGGAATAGGGCCTTGATCCACAAAACGGCATCTGTCAGGATTGGTGGATTGCACATTGCTTTAAGACTGTTTTTTTTCAGACATGCCGCAGGTTTCCTCTCGATGTTTCCTTTCACCGTTTTGATAGCATTCGGACAAATATACTAGCTTTCATCAGTGTAGACATGCCCAGTATGGTAGGTGTGTAATCTCAGCCAGTATCGCGGTGCGAGCTTCACCGAGTGCATACCTGATCGCTCCCCGAGTTGTCCAGGTCGCGTATCATTCGGTACGTGTGCAGCGCCAGTGTCGGCAGGCACAGTAGGGGCGGAGTGACCAACGGGAGCAACAGCCTGAGGCCGCGGTGCGAGCTTCACCGAGAGCATACCTGATCGCTCCCCGAGTTGTCCAGGTCGCGTATCATTCGGTACGTGTGCAGCGCCAGTGTCGGCAGGCACAGTAGGGGCGGAGTGACCAACGGGAGCAACAGCCTGAGGCCGCGGTGCGAGCTTCACCGAGAGCATACCTGGTCGCTCCCCGAGTTGTCCAGGTCGCGTATCATTCGGTACGTGTGCAGCGCCAGTGTCGGCAGGCACAGTAGGGGCGGTGTGACCAACGGGTGCAACAGCCTGAGGCCGCGGTGCGAGCTTCACCGAGAGCATACCTGATCGCTCCCCGAGTTGTCCAGGTCGCGTATCATTCGGTACGTGTGCAGCGCCAGTGTCGGCAGGCACAGTAGGGGCGGTGTGACCAACGGGTGCAACAGCCTGAGGCCGCGGTGCGAGCTTCACCGAGAGCATACCTGATCGCTCCCCGAGTTGTCCAGGTCGCGTATCATTCGGTACGTGTGCAGCGCCAGTGTCGGCAGGCACAGTAGGGGCGGTGTGACCAGCGGGAGCAGCAGCCTGAGGCCGCGCGCGCACGTGGAGCCGACGCCGCGGTCCGAGCCGCACCGAGCGATGCTGCATATTAGCTCCATTAGGGCGCAGATATCCTGAAAATATTACATGGGTAATTTTTGCTAAGTATTTCAGGTACTAAATTAAGCCACGAAGGAAAATTTTTGGCCGCGCCCTATAGAGAGAGCCGACTTTGAGTTCGGTCTTACAACTGTCAGTTTCATACAATTTTGATAGAAGTAAATGCGAACTCAGGCTGAGTTCGTGCTGCTATGATTATCGGCCTATGACGTACGATTACTTGCGCACTAAGATTTTTTTGTCGCGCGATAATTTTGTAGCAGTAAGAAATGTATGGATTTGACGTCTCGTATTTCTGCGCACTGCCATAGAATCCCATAAATGTTGCATTACTGCGACTGGTATATTTTTGGGATAGGCCACCGCCTTCTGTGGTCACTCTCATGCGTCAGAAAGAGATATCTGTTTTTATGTGTCTGGCTTTTTTAAAGGATGTTAATAGTTTTTAGGCCTTGTCAATTCAAACAATGGAAAAACAATAGTCTGACGAACTCGCGAAAATTATCATGTTGAAGTGGTTAGCGTTGTAAATAGGCTTACTCCATAGGCACCTGTTCCTAGCTTCATGGCATACATACCTCATACGCTTCCTCCTCGGCGTCTTGCGGAATACTGGAGATCTTCCCAGAGTTCCATCTCATGTACACCTCAAAGGTCGTGTTGCAAATCTCTAGGAATCTGGGAACAAAACACTCTTAGATTAGAATGACACCACAATAGCCTAATGGCCAGCTCACACGATTGCGGCGCAAGTTTGATAAAGGGAGCAAGCTAAAAATTATTTAGAAAACAATCAAAAAACGTATTGATGACGTAGAAGGGACCACAGATTACAAAAATACTTCTATAAAGATTAGTGGCGCCGCACATATTTTCCCCATTGTTTAATTTACTTAAACGCTGTGCAGAATTAATGTATGTCACAAGCCTAACCATCCACTTAATTTTGTCGAATGAATTCAAGGACAGCCTGTAGTATAAGTTTGCCATGCCACCACAGACCACTTACCCCATAGACCTGTAACAGGAGGGCGCCCGTGTTTGCCCGAACGTGAGCGCAAAATTGCTTCCTAGAGATATCGACATGGATTTAATACGACACCATTGTCCCTCGCTTCGTCTATTGCGCTCATCGTTGGCAGAATTTTTCGCTTGCATTTGTACCGATTTCGTGCCTATCGGGTAAGTGGTCTGTGCACGCCAAATACCGCACACCATAGATGTAAAATTGTAAACGAAGCTTAAAACCGTACGTACTTGTTAACGTTTTGCGGTTGTACCGAGTGCAGCATCCTCTTAGCGCTCTTGGCGAGTAAAGTTAGCGCCGGCAACACCACGCCCGGGTAGTTGTGGTACCGGAATATGATCGCTGGGATCTTGTCTAAGGCACCAATTAGCATCAGGAATTGCTCGTCCATTGTCCCCACCTGCGGATAAATGGCAGTTTATTTCAATTATTTATTTATTTTATTCAGGAAACACACAGTCATGTACAGATAATGATAAAAGTATCTTAAGTACTAATAGATCTATAGTCCCATAACTTAGTAAACGAATGCAATTGATGTAATTTAATTTAGTACAGTCTAACGAGTGTCCGGGGTGTGATTAATTTGCCTTAAGGTCTTTGCCTTAATAAATCGCTCTCAATTCTGAGATGGATCTTGAGACGGATTTTAAGATAGCGTTTCTATTAATATATGGAAGTTAAGTGCGCGTTTAGGAATCGGGTATCACGTGACAAACTACATACTAAAGACCATTTTGCTAAAAAGAGATGAGCATCCCCAATCACTTGACTTAACCGCTCAATATCTTCGGATATCTTCGGTATTCATTGAGATATTGAAAAACTGACTTCGCAGTTCTCTTCAGCAGGAACATGTGAGTTGATTGATGTCGAAATAACAATAAAAAATCGAGTCAACCACCCTTTAATAACAGTAAAAAGACCAGGGAGTTATAGCCATAAATCTAGTTTAACGTCGCTTGCTTCAAACCATGCTTAGTCACTTTCACGCTTCGTTAAATAAGTTCGTCGTGGGTTAAACCATTGAATAACTTTTTAAGTCCCGTTTATGTCTACCAGCGCTTATATTTACCTCATGCACTCCCTCCGTGACTCCGATGAAGCAGTCGAGCGTGTCTGCGAGCATGCCTCTAACGGGTTCCGTATCGGACTCCATGTTGATGATGTTCAGGAGCTTCTCTTGTAGCGCCACGGTGCTCGCTAGGAGGCGGCTACGCACTTCGCCTGATAATTATAATAAGGATTAATTAATATTTATTATGGAGCGTGCTATGCTGGCCATCTCTATCATCGATAGAGTACGCAACTCATAAATCCGCCGGCGGACTAAGTTGGTCTTCTTCTCTCGTGTGGTTTAGTGATCAAGCCTACTGTCAGAGTTATTCAGGCCGCCCGTAGGCATCTGACGTGGCCTAGCGACTGCTGCCGAGCGACTAGCAGCAGGGACCGACTGCTTAACGTGCTTTCCGAGGCACGGAGGGGCTACAGATGAAAATGTCACTAGCGGTCACCTATCCAGGTACTGACCTCGCACACCGTTGCTTAACTTGCACGATCGTTTCCAACGTGTACTCGCAACTGGACTATGAGACCCCAACTGGACTAAGTTGGTTGATATTGGAGAAAGAATAGCTTCTCTAAAGTGGAGCTGGGCAGGGCACGTTGCAAGGAGAGACGATGTACGCTGGACGTACAGAGCGACAGTCTGGAGACAGCGCACGGATATAAAGTGTACGTGGAGGAATGCGAGATACGATGAGTTTGGAGGAGATGTGTAATAGTGAAGACCGCGGCAGATGGAATTCTGGCTAGCTATGGGAGACGGGCGTTTATGTATGTATAGAAATCAATGTCTTATACTAATCTATCAGCTCTTAGAGGTTATTATTCCTGAAAATTTATTTCTGGAACAAATATTATTCAATTACCATTACTGAACCCTGTCGGCTTTCCATACCTTGTACAGCTAACAGCAGATCAAGTGTATTAGTATGAAATAGCTGTAAATCTTCCTAATAATAAATAAAATAACACTTTGGACTTTGAACCGTTCTTATTATCTGTGTCGTAAGATTTAAAATCGTACTGCAAGTTTTACCATTGATCTGCTGTTAGTGTACGTCACACCCCGTATATAAATATACCTTTATATGTACAAAAGGTCTTCAGGCCATACGTTATTATTGGTTACCTGGGGATCAAACTTGCTCCGTAACGGAAGTTAAGATTCCTAATCACAGCTTCATCGAGATCTCTTGTTCGTATTCCAAATACAAGACATTATAATTTCAAATGGGAGTATTCATGTCCCTCGAATACATTAGGTGGATTAGATGTTTTCTTCTTTGTACATAGAGGTTATTATAGGTTATCTTATCAGATCAGAAAATCTTTCTACATTGTTACGAATAATGATGAAGTATATTCAATAGTTAGGTATTCAATAACTCTCAATTGACGTGAGAGATCTACATATCGTATAAGAATAGTTAAAGGTAACTTAGGTTATCGTATCAAGTCACTATATCTTTCTTTATTTGTATGATTAATGGATGACATGTATTCAAATGATATGCTCACGAGTCCCATTCCACTATCCAATGAAGTAATATTTTGTGAGTGATCAGATTTTCACAGCCAGTATCATCATCAGTCCATTTTATGTCCCCTGCACTGTTTGGTCACCTTCACTTACATCGAGGGAACTCGAGCTATGATCCACCACCACCACTTGACTTAACCCATTGATCTCCTATAAACAACTGCCTTCTAAACATGTCCGAGCGCAAAGAAGGTCCAAACGGATGAATGGACCCTCATTTGCTTTATTGGACATTATTTGGACGTTAACAATGGACCCTTATTCGGACGTTTTTAAATTGTTTTAGTAAGACTTTTGTGTATCTAGTTGTTTCTAGGAGATCAATGACTTAACCGCTTAATATCTTCGGTATTAATTGTGATATCTGCACATAGATTGCGGTCCGGACATATTCCATCAAAATCTTTTGCATTCCTAATGCGCAAAGTTGATTCTCCCAACTGCGAAGATTGTGGGACCAAGGAAGACTTGCAACATATTTTGATGGAATGTGTCCGGTACGCGACTAAAAGAGAGCATGTTATCAATAGTTTAGGTTTATGCAAATTAGATGTAGGTATATTCCACGGCATTTTAGCTGAGCCAACTTCAGGCCCAGCTAAAATGCTGTTCTCGATCTTTTATAAAATTTAAGTTAATTTAGAATAGGTACGATGGGATTGGCATCGTCACTTTATGTGTACAAAAATCACTAAACAATTATAGATTAAAAAAAAAATATTGTGATATCGATAAAAAACACAAAAAAACTGATTTCACAGTTCTCTTCAGCTGGAATATGAGAGTATATTGATGCAATAAAAAAATATTGAGTCAAATACCAAATTGACAAACCAAAAAAAAAATAGCACCAATTTTTTTCATCATAGTTTACCTTCCGCGTACGTGGCTGCGATGGCGAACGCTCTGTGGAGCTCCTTCCTGAGCTCGCCGGGCAGGTTGTTGCCGGCCGCCTCCCACGACACCAGCGCGAGGAACTCGTCGCAACTAGCCAGAGGGTTTTGTCTGCACACAGAAAACAGTAGCTCAAGGGCCATATAAGAACTAAGTGGCGGTCCCAACCTTTAAAAATCACATCTCCTAATAATAGGTCATTTTAGAAAAGCTATGTATTTATTAATCTAATCGACAGATACTATTTTTTTAAATGTTCATTAATAACTTGATTCAATTTCGGTAAGTTTTGGTACAGTCGACAGCAGATCAATGGTAACACGCAAGTAATAAGAACTGTCAAAAGTAAAAAGTGTTACCATTGATCTGCTGTCAACTGTAGGAGGGCCTGCCCACAACCCTAATAGACTTGTGACGTCACACTTTCTCGGTGATTTTATATTATATTAAATTAAATGGATTAATAAAATAAAAATAGTGGCATTGTGATGTGCATGAGTCCGCCAGAGAACAAAGTGGTTGTGAGTTGACATCGCTCATAGAATCAGCAAACTGAAGTGGCAGTGGGCTGGCCAAGTGGCCACATCTGTCGTAGAACCGATAACCGATGGAGTTCTCGAATCGAGGCCACGAACGGGTAAACGTAGCGTAAAATTTGACTTTGACTCGACTGATAATGATGAAAAAACGTAGGTATAGTGTTGTGTTACTTGTGTTGCGCATGCGCGAGTGTTGTCAGTAGGGACAGCGCGTGCGCGGCTGCGGCCGGCTGCGCGGCGTGGTGTCGCAGGCAGGCGGCGGCGCGCGCGGCCAGCCGGGACACCGCCCACGACACGCCGCGCGACCCGCGGCCCCACGCACACTCCAGGATTGGGGACATCTGGACAGATATTCTTATTCTTAAGAGCCATCCATGAGCCAACTAGCGCCGCCAATCTTAAAAAAATAATATCTTCGAATATAATCAACTTTATTAAAAAAAGCTATTTACGAAATGTTTATTACGATAAATACTACTTTTTAAATGCTTATTTATAACGTGATTCAATGTCGAGTTGTAGTTCGCATAATTGCGAAAAACGGCCGTTTTTGGCACATTTGTGAACTACAACTAAGCTTGTCGCAATTATGCCATGTATTGTATATTGAAAAATAGTATTCATCCTAATAACTATTTTGTAAATAGCTTTTTTAATAAAACTGATTAAATTAGAAGATATTATTTTTTTAAGATTGGCGGCGCTAGTTGGCTCATGGAAGGCCCTTAAAGGGCGACTCTGCACCGACTCTGCAAATATTCGAGAAAATGCGACATAAACGGCCATATCTTTTGATTGCGTTAACGTAGAAGGTTGATTTTTTCACGGCTGCATGAGGTTGCAGACCTGAGTATTTGGTATTAATTTCAAATTGTTCCGTCCATGTGCTTCTGAGATATAAGTCTTGACAGACGGACAGACAGACGGACAACAAAGTGATCCTATAAGGGTTCTTTTTTCATCTTGAGATTCGGAACCCTAAAAACAATTTAAAATAAGCACTTAAACGTGATGTATAAGTTGTAGTAATGGCTTTGTGCAGTTTTAACCACCTCACCTCTGAATACATGGTCGGCAGCGGCATGAGGTACGAGTTGGCCCATATCTTCAGCAGCCAGGACACGGTGGCCGAGAGCTCCGGGCTGAACACTGTCCCCAAGCCGGCCTCCAGCGCAGCGCACTCCCACGCGCTGATACGAAGGATCTCACCTATTAACCTGAACATATAATTTTATGAATATATCCGCCAGAGATCAAAATTGTGGTTGCCATATTGCTCATAGAGTCAGCAAACTGAAATGGTAGTGGGGTGGCCAAATCTGTCGTAGAACCGAGGCCACTAACGGATAAACGTAGCGTAAACCCAAGTAGTGGGCTATATTTTATATCATACAGGACCGATGGGCCTGGACTGTCACAGAATGCCACTGCACAAAATATATTAATAAAAAGACATTGCCACATTTCAATGGAGCTGTGCCCCACCTACAAAACTACGTGACCATTTAAGTTGTACCCATCATTTTGTTGGGGACTTATTACAGGTTTCATATTGCATAATCATAATCAGTATCATTTTCTACTACTCTCGAAACTCCTATAGAAGAATAACAAAAACAATGAATAAATCGCTTCGATTTCTTAGTAATTTCTGAATTCTTAATTAAGCTGTTTTTTTCGAAGCGCAACTTGTACAAAACTTTATTTTAAACCAAAAATATTAATGAAAAACGGAGATATTTTTACATTTATTCGTTATCTTGTACAACTTGCGGTTGATGGTGGGGCAGAATCAGGCATTGTCATTTGTAAACTAAACAAACAATTATATCTAAATTAAAACATATGAAATCCTGTCTAAAAATTTAACTAAATAAATAAGACCTACTTACTTGAGTACAGGATCGACGTTTTCCGTACTGGTACTCTCTCCGACTAGGTATCTGAGCGAGCAATCCATATTCGCGTTCTCGATTAGACTGTAGTGCATTATCTCTGGCGGGATCATCACTGTTTCGCCCTCTGTGCAGTCGATTGCTAGGAAATGGCCTGAAAAATATTAATAGTTTAAATAACTAAAAACACATGCTTTTGGTTTTGAATCACTTGTGTTTGAGCTGCAATTTTCTATCTCAATTAACCGTTTCCTAACATGTGGGGTCCACGTCAGGCTTTGAAGGTTCTTCAATTCCAATAACATTGTTGTCATCCGACTAATAATAAGATTGCAAAGTTGCAGCTTTCATTCACTTCTAAATGTCATAAAATGACATTTAGAAGTGAATGAAAATTGAGTTACTATATTTGTTTACATACATGGTTTGGTTACATACACATGTATGTCATACAACTAAATAAAAGCGTGTAAAAAAGTTGCACTGTGTGAAGTAGCCTGAATTACTCAGAGCCCTAATGTATATGGCTAGTAGCGATAATCATGACTTAAAGTTAGACGGTGGTTTAGAACGTTTTTTGCTACCGCGTGTTGTTATAGCTGTCAGCCATAAACTTAACTTAAAAGTTATTTTCTTTGCAATTTAAAGTTTTATAAAGAAGTGTAAAATTAACAAAATAGAGGACTAGGTTTATGGCTAACCTAAGTGTTCTATTTAATATATATTTAATTTAGATAGATAAACACTTTATTGCACAAAGAAGCATACACATAGAAAAAAGTAGAAGTGAAACAATTTGTACAAAGGCTCAGAGCGATTTCTTCCAGGAAACCGAAGATGAGAGGAAATATAATAAAGTAAACGGCAGAGTATTTCAAAATGTATTAAATAAGTAACAGAAATAAACCAACTGAAATTAAGCAAGACCGTGTAGCTACCCAAATGTTAACTTTGGCTAAAATGGCTTCTGCTACATTGCATCATGAAAATCATACGCACCAGTAATCATGAGGATCCAGTGTAAGTCCTCGAACAAGCTAACTAACTGTTCCCCGCCACTCACAGGCAATTTGCCCATGTGCATCAATTGCAACTGCCCTTCCAGTCTGAAATAAACACATTACACTTTTATAAGCACCCGGGTGTGCCCTGTCTATAAGGGAAAAGGGGACAAAGACCAAGTAGATAGTCACAGACCCATTACTATAGTTCCAAACTTGTCCAAAATAGTTGAATCGATATTATCTTCGAGTATCATGACACATCTCGAGAATGGGGATATGTTGAGCGATAGACAGTACGCGTATCGGAAAAACAAATCCACGACCGCTGCAGCACACCAAATCATAGATTCGATTATAACAGGGATGGACAATAGATACAAAACGGCAGGAATATTCTGTGATCTTTCAAAAGCTTTTGATGTTATAGAACATGAATTACTTCTGCAGAAACTTGAAGCGTATGGTATTAGAAACAGTGCTCACGATCTTCTAAAATCATTTTTATGTAATCGGAAGCAAACGGTAGAAGTTAAATTGCATGGGAAAAAGGTTCGATCTGAAGCAGGCAACGTCACGGTGGGTATTCCCCAAGGGTCAGCCCTCGGAAATACCATGTTTCTTGTGTTCATAAACGACTTACCGTCCTATGTTACTGATGGCCTAATTGTTCTATTTGCCGACGACACCACTGTAATCGTGTGTGCACATTCATATGATCAGCTGAATAATAAAATTAATGGTATATGTGAGCAGCTGAAGGAATGGTTCTCGTGCAATGGTCTAATATTGAATATGTCCAAATCAAATGTGATGTTGTTCGCCGGGAAGACAGTGCCTCGACCGATCAACGTGAACAGTCCGGTTCCATTTTGTGATCGATGCCGGTTCCTGGGGTTCACTCTGGATCCCACATTAAACTGGAAACTGCATGTCGAGTCTCTGTGCGACCGGTTGAGCAGCGCTGCATACGCACTGCGTAAGCTGCGTCCTTTGGTTTCGGATAGTGTCCTGAGGCAAACATATTTTGCCTATTTCCACTCCTTAATGATGTATGGTGTTATACTGTGGGGTAACTCCACGGACTCGGACCGAGTCTTCATCCTTCAGAAGCGAGCGATCAGACTACTTTCCGGTCTAAAGCCAAGGCAAACCTGCAGAAGTGTATTCCGAAAGCATCACATAATGACACTGTACTCGTTGTATCTATACCAGGTGATAATGTATGTGCGGCAAAATATATCACGTTTCGATCGCAGGACGGGCGGTGGACGTGGACTACGTAACGTAGGTAGGCTGGCGACAGTGCAGCGGCGGTCTGCAATGGCCACTAAAAACCCCCGCGTGATCGGTCCCACGTACTACGAACAACTACCCGCTGACCTAAGAAATGAAACCAATGACGAAACGTTTAGTCGCCAACTGAGAAACCTTTTGTTGGATAAAGAATTTTATTCGATCAAAGAGTTTATGGACATGAAATTATAATTTTATTCAACGAATTAACATCAATTGACATTCTGTTTATTTTTGACATGAAATCATTAGGTATTCAGTTATCATTTTGACGCTTTTTAATTTTATCCCATAAACATTTTGACATACACCTGATTTAATTTTGTTTTTATTTGTTATTTACTTAATAACGCGTTTACAATGTTATAGTTAACATTATTGTATTTTACATTTTGACTAAGTTATTTATTATTTGACGATCATTTTTACAAATAAGACTATATTTGACATAATGATTATTATTGTATAGTATGTTATTATGTAAAAGTGAAATAAAGGAATCTAAATCTAAATCTAAGTCCGTTTTGTAACTATAGACAATTCAAATAAAATAGAAAAAAAATCTTGATCCAAATCGAAGTAACACAAACATCGGTCTAACACAGAGAGTACAGACAGGATGTACAGGAGAGTTTTTAAGGTTGATATTATCTTTGCAAGAATTCTTTCACTGTCAGATACATAAATGTTAAAACTACGTAACTGTAAAAGTATTATTAAATTCCGTCTTATATACTTGTATACTTTTCTGTCTTCGTGTGTACATAAACCTTTTGAAAATCCAATTTAGTCTAAAGCCGAGTTTCCCAACCTTTTTTGAATCGAGCCTCCCCAGATTATAAAAAAATATATTCCCCCCTTTCATTTTCTTTTAATTGTACAAGTAGAAAACCACTATTTTCTATTTTAAGATATTTCTTATTTACAACGACTGTCAAACTTCTCATTTACAACGACTTGCTAAAACTGGACAATGACCAAGAGAATGAATTAATGAGTAGATTTATGAGACTTCAAATATGTCCACAGTCCAAACACAAGGCGATATGATCCCTTGTGATCTCTTCACGCTCCCCACGCTATCTACGGAAGGTAGCTAGCAACACATTTCATAGAAATACTTGTACATAGCAACCAATAGTATCTGCTGGACGGGCTGATCTGAGATCTGTTATAGCTTACTTCTTGCTGCGATCCTGTAGCAACGTGAAGAGCACGTGCGAGCAGTGCGCGGGCGCCTTGCGTGCGATCGCGCCGATGGTCAGCAGCACGTTGGAGTGCAGCTTGCGCTCGTCCTCCTCCAGCTCGTCTTTGATGTCGTCGCCGCAATCCGTGCTTTCCGCGCCTCTGCACGATATAAACTAGTTAAAATATACTTACCTCGATAGGTTTAATTTAACACTGTGACAGGCCGCATAAGTCCTGGTACAGCTAACAGCAGATCAAGTGTAACACTTTGGACCGTTCTTATTATCTGCGTCGTAAGAATTAAAATCGTACTGCAAGTGTTGCCACTGATCTGTTGTTGTCCTTTTATATGGGCCCCACACCTCACTCACGTTATTGAAAAAAAAATTGTATTACACCATACACATTTGTTTACTTTATTTTCCCATTGGGACTCCACGGGACAATTTTAGCCTTTGTATTTGGGACTGTCAGTGTTAATATTGTTCAACAAGCAATCTATTTATCCGCTGAATTATATACCCAAAGGTTGTCTGTAAAAGATAGCTTTATGCGATAAGACCGCCAATTGTAATTGTATTAGCCTATTTATTTTGTGTAATTATTTTTTTGCAATAAATAATTTAAATTATCTTTAAAATGTACCCAACAATTTGTACTGCTACGCGTTCGTGACTATATTCAGATACGTCATAAAGATTGGCAAGTACCGTAAATGGTAAAATCTAACCTGGTTCCATCTGGCGGTGCCAGCCTACATTGCAGGTATGTATTAAATATTTCTATGCAGGGGTTCATCAGTGTCTCATTGGAGTACCCGTCGCTATCATGGGCCAATGAGCTCCAAGTGTGCAGGAACTTATTCAATGCCTCTCTCCATACTGTGTCGTTGTTTATCTGGAATATACAGAAAATCAAATAGATGGCAAGTTCTTTGCCTATTTCCTGGTGTAAAGGACATTAGATTTTAAACCGAGATTCATAGACAATTTTGAGCACAATCTTAAGAGTGAGCTGGTGCCTGACTCTCACAACTGTCTAACAGACATGTTAAGCTTGCACTCTTATTCTTAAGTGGCATGAGAGACTCTGCATCGACACCACGAAGGTGGGTGTTTTGTGCATTCGAAGGTGAGTTTTGCGCATTCAATGGTGAGTTTTGTGCATTCGATGGTGGAAATATTGTGCATTCGCAGGTAAGTTATGCGCATTCGATGGTGATTTTTGTGCATTCGATTACGTAGTATACGAGCGACGGCGACTACTTGTCATTAGGCAGCTCGCTAACTTAGTCATCATGCCTTATTATAAAAAAGTTTATAAAGACATTTACCTACTAAGGCCACAAAATAATTGAACTGGTACTTACTATTTCTTCAATAACTGAGCCTCTAATGCAATGGCATGTCAATGATGTAAGATTTTGCAGAAACGCCGGCGGTGTAGCCGCGATCATAGCCGGCGAGAAAAACTGCACCAGTTTCCGATAAATATCAGATATTCCCAACATCTCTCTTTCCACAGGCTGTATATACGCCATCATATTGAGGAAGCTATTTACATAATTCTCTAAATACTGTTGTTTTAAATTACTAGCGGATACGACGACGCCACATAGACTCGCCAATTGTACCAGACATGTCAACGAAGGACTAGCTAAGTCAATATTAGACCTAACATACATGTGTATCTCGAAAAATAAGGCTATAAGCTCCGGTTGCATTATCGTGTCTCTCCAGTTAAGGCTTAGCCGCAGAGCTGGCGTATCACCTTCGAATATAGCTTCGAATGCACCGATCAACCGTTTAGATAACAACGGTGATACATGACTCCAACATAATACTGTTTCGGCAATAGTCAATAGTTGTTTCGTCAGTAACGCCTGTTCCCCCTCTGGACGGTGACCAGAACGGATGATTTGCTCTAAAACTCCTACAGTAAACCTAAAAATTCTCTTCAAATCTAGAGATTCGAAAGACTTTTTCAATCGGAAATGGACTTCCCATATCATTCCGACGTCAGCAGACTTGACAGTTATTGCATATTCCTGCATGATTGATATAATCAGAGAGCATGCTAGCTTCTGCTGACCGATTGGTGAGCCAAGGATTATCTTTTCTAATTCACCAAGTAATGCTTTACGTTCCCTTCCTCCATCATCTATGCTGCCTCTTTTGATAATTATGGCAATAGTCTGAAAATAAATACATAATGTTAAGTAATATTATTATTTATTCTGGTCTCACATCGCCAAAGAAAGGGAGACATGGAACCGAGAAGGGATCTGTACAAACTGAAACGATTTATACTACCTAACAATGTTTTCCTTGGTAACAAAGATGAGGCTGGCATAGCCACAAAGTGGCAAAAGCCAAAAAAATAATATCTAAACCCAAAATATGGCAGTATTACAAGTGGTCCAACTGCAATGACCAACTGGTTGTGCCGAAGGGAATTGTTAAAAACATGGCCAGTTATATTCATTTAATATATTTCCTATTCAAGATCAAATGCACTTCACAAATAGTTTATCTGGACTCACTTAAACCGAAGCCCAAATCAAGTGTCTTATGTTGTAAACAAGAACTACCCTACTAACATTTTAAGCAGTACTGTGATTATTGCATAGTTATTTTCCAATTATTATATATTATAGTAGAATTTCTCTATTTCTCTTCAATAAAATAATAGAACTAGGTAGTAGTAAATTAATTACCTATCTGAAATTAAAAATACCAAATTACCTGCAAAAGCTTCTCCCTCAAAAACGGTGGAGTGTCCTTTCTCAGAAGATAATTGAGTAAATACTCTCTTAATGATGAGATGTCACTCTCAGACAGTAAGCTCCATTCTCTGATTAGAGCTGCTTTCAGCAACCCAGCTGCTTCAAAAAGCACATAGTCCGAAGTTGACTTTTCTAATATTTCTCTACACAGCTGGTAAGGGTTCTTAGTGCTCCGAAACTCAAGGAATACACTTTCTGCTTGATGCCGCTGCTGTGAACTCACCAGGTTCGGTGGTGCCTAAGAAAAATTGGGATTTCATTGGTATTTTGTATAATAATTTGCAGTACAATATAAAAGTAATCACATTACTTCATCTATTTCAAATGCACCTATTTATTTTTCTAAAAGCTATCTTGAGAGTAATGAGAAAGATATTACAGTAGTTAAGTACCATGGGCACGGTACAAACCAGGATGGGTGACCGCATTTTCGTCTCGAGTTCCTCCGCCGCCGTGCCTCGGAAAGCACATAAAACAAAACAGTCGGCCTCGGTCGTTAGGTCATTTCAGAGGTCTGAATAACTCTTTGTGTTGGCTTGGCTACTAAACCATACTATATCTTTAAATGATAATGAGAAAAAGAATGTATTTTCTAAAATGTTTAGCTAATTTTCTTTTGTCTTACCATCAACATCTGTGCAGCAGCCTCCAGTGTTTGTATGGCAGAATCTGTAGCCGAGTTATCCATGATTTCTAATAAATACAGGGAGCAATTCGGAGGAAAGATGAATTAGGGAACACGCATTCACTATATCTGGATCGTATCATTAACTAAAATGATTCAAAAGTCACATAATTAATGAAAAAATGCAAAAATATTACGGAGTTTTTCAATAATTTTACGTCTTCCATCACGTCACGATGACAACCAAATCAACACAGATTAAAATAATAAAATCTCACTTACGAATGATGGATAATAAAAAAATATTAGGGCAACACTGAATCAAATATCAATATACTTTTGACTGAATCGTTATGGAATAAGGTTTATTTTATGAAAATGTATTATTTAAGAGTTGCTAAATAAAAATACCAAAAATTTACCATTTCATGTGCTAATAGGATTGATATCAAATATTCTTTTTTTTGAAAATATAAGCTCAAAAGCTCAAGATCCAACTAAAAACAAAATCGTAGAAATAAATATGACATAAATTGCACTTTCTGTTCCCGTATTATGTTATTATTATAACAATCGTTGTCTTTATGATGTGCCTAACTCCCAGTCCCAACCCAAGAGCAAGGTATGTTATGTTATTTATTTTATGTACTACTCGATCATTTATTGGGATACCCTCCTTTTAAAATAATAAGGATTAAAACTGGTAATCCTAGCTATTTATATTCTCAATTATCAGCCCACTCTGGGTAAAATAAAATAGAACCATCATACATTCACAAAACGTTTAATCAATAATAGGGTGGATAGAATAAATATGTAAGTTTACATAGTACACATAATACTCGTATGCAGGTACTTGGGTACAAAATCACATCAACAATACTTTACCACCTACAAGAGGCAAAACTGGTTTACATCCGACCGAAGTCATAAAGCGGCGTAACTCGTTCAACTTGATTCCATCTCTATTGATTGTAGTCTTCGATCTAATAGAGGCTTATCCAGTCTATGCATACACAAGAATTTTCCATTTAGGAACAATACTGGAATGTCATGTCTATAAAGCCTTAACCACCTCACATTTTCTTTCTCTGTTATATAGACCTTTTCTATGATAACTCTGTCTTTGTAAGGTTCCAGTTTCTCCATTACTATATCACACAATTGGCATGGGTCTTTGGTGTATAGTGTCAAAACTGGTGGTCCATCTATCGCTTCAGGTCTGGAAAGAAAGAATCCTTCAGTCTTAATCAGCAGTTCTTACAAAATGGCCTAAAGAGTTCTTTATAAATTAAAATAATGTGTTTAAAATAAAAAAAAATCTTAGTATTAACAATTATACTGATTTATTAACTCATCCATAATTAATTATAAATACAAACATAAATATTAATACCAGGTAATAATTCATATTTTAACATATGGATTTCATATAAAATTAAATATAATTTAACAATTTATTACTTTTCTTAAATGCTAGCTATGGAATAGGGGCTACCATATTACAGACACAGACTTTGTCAATTGGTCATTTTTATATATAAAACTAGTTTTTATATATAAAAAGGCAAACTATTTTTTAAAAGGCACAGGTAGAAATTATAACAATCATAAAAATTATGAACACATTTCCTTTTACTTACAATAATATTTTTTACATGCTTCTCTTTAATTTTAGTAAACATGCATTACCTAGTTAAAAGAGTATTGTTTCATATTTTTGCAAGTAAAAAGACTAGCTACTAAATTCGTTCACAACAAAGCCTACTTACAATTTTTCAATCATAATAGAGGAAGCACCACCACCACCATTACAGATAGATGCGACTCCTTTTTCTCCCTTCTTCAATGCATGGCACAAATGTACGACGATTCTTGCTCCAGACATTCCAATAGGATGTCCAAGACTTACAGCTCCTCCGTGTACGTTAACTTTCGCTGGATCCAAGTCTAAGAGTTTTTGATTGGCGACAGCAACTACACTGAACGCTTCGTTGATTTCCCATAGAGCTACGTCATCTTTCTTAACACCAGTTCTCTCCAGGAGCTTAGGGATAGCAATCGCTGGTGCGATAGGGAAGTCAATAGGATCACATTCCCCATCAGCAAAGCCAACTACTCGAGCAATAGGCTTCACATTTAATTTCTGTGCTGCTTCAGCAGTCATTAGCACTAACGCTGCAGCTCCATCGTTTAAAGTTGATGCATTTCCTGCTGTGACTGTACCATTATCCTTTTGGAACACTGTGGCTAGTTTATTGAATTTCTCAAAGTTGACTCTTTTATACTCTTCATCTTCAGTGAACATTACAGGAGAAGCACCTCTTTTCTGTGGAACTGGTACAGGCACTAATTCATCAGCAAAAGCCTTACTAGCATAAGCAGCTTCACTGCGTTTGTAGCTAGAAATAGCATAATCGTCTTGTTGTTGTCTTGAGATTTCTAGCTTTTTTGCTGTATTCTCAGCACAGTTGCCCATGTGGAATTTGTTGTAAACATCAGTGAGGCCGTCGAATACTATGCCATCGACTAGCTGCATGCCACCATATGCCGTTTCACCTCTCTTCAAATAGAAAGGTACATTTGACATGGATTCCATTCCTCCAGCTAAGACGACATCTTGAGCGCCAGTCTGAAGGCCTTGAGCAGCTAGCATTATTGATTTCATGCCCGATGCACACACCTTGTTAACGGTTGTGCAAATTGTGCTTTTCGGAAGTCCCGAGAAGATGACTGCCTGGCGTGCCGGTGCCTGGCCCAGATAAGCAGAGCAGACATTACCAATGTAGACCTGAAATTTATAAATCATTTAAATAATTTACTAATTTATGATATTATAATTATGACATAATTGTGATTTTGAAAATGATAAATATTTAAAAAAAAGTGGTTTGCTCATTAGTGAGTTATGTAATCAGTCATTCATTATCATTACAAAAGGTTTCATCAGAAAATGTGAATGAAAACCTGTTTTTGTCAGAATTTTATTACCTACCTTATTTATAATGCTGACATTAAAAACTAGCTAGGTATATTTTAGTAAGGTCACAGGATATCTGTCTAATAAATAGAATCCAGTAATATTATTAGTAAAACATATAAAAAAGCATTACATTGAAAATGAGAAAAATATTCAGCACAGCAACTAAAAGGAAATCAATCAAAATAGGTATCTTATCTATTTATCATACAAAGATAAAAGTGGTGAGATTTAACAAGTCTTTAACTTAAAAAACAAGTGACTGAAAAAAAAATGCCTAACCAGTTAATAACACAGTTATCTAACTGTATAAAAATTAGTACAAATAACTGTAAATCTTGGAGAAAGTAGGTGAAACCAACTAACCTCTTTAATTTCTTCCTTGGGAATGCCAGCTCTTTCTATGGCAGCCTTGACTGCTACGGCGCCGAGCTCAGGAGCTGATAGACTGGCCAAGCTGCCCCTGAAGGATCCAATGGGGGTCCTCACTGCTGAGACTATCACCACTTCGTTGAGGGATACCTTCGACGAGTATGCCGCCATCGCTCTAAAAAGCTATCAAATACAGAATACAAAATCTTTAGAAGATCACCTCAAAGGCTACAGAGTTTTTTTTATTCAGAATTCGGTTAGAACCTGCTAACAAGGCAACTGGTCTACGACTGGCTGACAGAATTATAGCTGATGTATAGGAAACACGCACGAACCTTATTTGCAGGCGGCATTCTGATGCTAATTATTGTGCTTCCTTTCAGGAAAATCATGATTGTGATATTTCTACAGCAATACTATTTAAAGCACTACACGACAAAGCAACTGAATAAACTGAAATGAACAAATAAAGCATTGCGATACTTATCGCATCAAATTAGAAAAACATTTACATAAATTTATCTTTCCAGATATCATTTACGACGTGCGATAACAAACCGTAAGCCACCTGCGCTTAGAGCTGAAATTTGCAATCAATGAACTTGAATTTATCATATTGTTTGCAAAAACTTTGACCTCACCGCATACGTATTGTATTTCATAATTGTGGTAGAAATTGTAATTTGCAAAAGAAATAGCGCTATACAATAACAACTTTTATCTCTTTTGTACATTTCGGTCATTGGTAGTACTTGTCTGAATAATTACATATTCTATCGCTGACGCTGATTGGGCGAATAAAAGCAAGAAAATATCCACCAATCATAGATCTTACAAACTTGTTTTTGCGGGTGGTCAAAAATGATACTAAATTCATTCTATGGAGATTGACAGCTTATTCGATTAATCATCATTGACTTATACCTATGGACATGCCCTATTCTTCTATATTACTATTTGGTTATACAAATATCATGCATTTCGACGTTGAACTCTTAAATATAATGCTATCTCTTTTTAACTATCATGAATTTCAATAAGTGGACAAGGACGACGCTAGTTGTGTCAGTAACAATTTTGGCAACACTTATTATGTGGCGTCGCGACCCGTGGGAAAGTGCCCAGTCGCCATATTTGTTAACGCATTTGCTGTTTTGATTGTGATTTTTAACTAATTAAACCTTGTTATCAAGTGATATAGCGCATAAAAAGTACAAATTAATGTAAAGGAACAATGACTAAATGAAGTGTAATAGGCTGTGGTTCGAGGAAGACCAGGAATAACCGAAATTTTAATAATATAACATTTCACCGGTAAGCAAGACATTTTGCTATGATATATCGTCTAATTCCATATATTTCCACTTCTTGTTTTCGAAATTCAAAGCAGATCCTAATTAAGTACATTTTAGATAGGCTAAACTACTGTTCTAAGCCATATTTCAAGAGAATTTGACTTTGTAAAAATAGCAATAGTTGGACGATAGTGTTGTTCTTTTGTTATTGTGAAATATCGATATATTCATTTTTTTTTCTCTTTTTGTACTCTAATGCAATATATTATATAACGAAAGCGTTTTGTTTGATTTCAGGATATTTCTTTTGAGAATCATAAGAAATTGAAGCAATAATTATGTATGCTTCAAGGAATAAAAATCAAACGATTAACTGAGAAAATTCGCAGGTAGAATAGATTTTTTTTTGAAAATATTACGAAAGATTTACGCAAACGGAATTTGTTAAATAACGAGATTTCAATTATTGAATATTTACAAGGAAAGACTTCATTAATTCCTTAAAATCTAGAGGTTTGCCTGTGGAAAAACAATATCCGGAAGATATTGAGCAGAGAGTAGAAGATTTGCTTTGACCCTTCATTTTTTCTTACATTTAACGTTTTACGGACGAGATTTACTGTCGGGTTATTCAGAGTTACATCATAAAAAAACTTGAATAACATTAATGAATTGTAGTCACAGTACTTGAACACATATCTAAATTAATTAATCAATCATGTACGTAGAAAGGATGTGTAGTGTACCTAATTAAGTTAATAATAAATCATATTTCTAAACTGTTTTTTTATTTGTCTAGATCGTTATGGCCTACGCTCGAGGACGGCACAGTATGGCTTGGCACGGCACAGTTTTTATTTCTGATCAAGTTATTTTAAACCTTATTTCGATGATTTAAGGATGATAATAGAGGTTAGATATAAAATCTATGGGGAAACTGCATTTACCGTCTCCGGTCAATATCGATGAAAGTTATCGATGAACATCGAGGCTGCACTACGACAATCCGCCATATTTGTTCCCCACAAAGTTTAGGTATGCAAGTTATTTTCGTAGGTATGCCATGTCCATAGGTATAAGTCAATGTTAATCATTTCCCGGAAGCGCCACACATCAACTGTAATAGTTTTTGGTAATTTGGTATTTGGAATTGTGTTGCCCACAGGAACTGTTAATTTCCTACGATTGATTTGAACTTTGAAGATTTTCAATCGATTGCTTGAAAGGCGCGCGAATCTTGAAAAATCGGACTGACTAAATGGCTGTAAATCTACTTAATTTACTTTCTACCAATTTCTACCGAATTTTGGCACACGGACGGCACATAATATAATCCTACGAATCTACCAAAATTAAGATTGGCAACACCATTGTCACTGTATTGGGTGAGTGTGCGTGCTCTGCGTGCGACCGCGCGTGGGTTTTGTGTGTGCGTCTAAAGTACTCATTGACTTATACCTATGGACATGGCATACCTACGAAAATAACTTGCCTACCTAAACTTTGTGGGGAACAAATATGGCGGATTGTCGTAGTGCAGCCTCGAAGTTCATCGATAACTTTTATCGATATTGACCGGAGACGGTAAATGCAGTTTCCCCATAGATTTTATATCTAACCTCTATTATCATCCTTAAATCATCGAAATAAGGTTTAAAATAACTTGATCAGAAATAAATACTGTGCCGTGCCAAGCCATACTGTGCCGTCCTCGAGCGTAGGCCATAACGATCTAGACAAATAAAAAAACAGTTTAGAAATATGATTTATTATTAACTTAATTAGGTACACTACACATCCTTTCTACGTACATGATTGATTAATTAATTTAGATATGTGTTCAAGTACTGTGACTACAATTCATTAATGTTATTCAAGTTTTTTTATGATGTAACTCTGAATAACCCGACAGTAAATCTCGTCCGCAAAACGTTAAATGTAAGAAAAAATGAAGGGTCAAAGCAAATCTTCTACTCTCTGCTCAATATCTTCCGGATATTGTTTTTCCACAGGCAAACCTCTAGATTTTAAGGAATTAATGAAGTCTTTCCTTGTAAATATTCAATAATTGAAATCTCGTTATTTAACAAATTCCGTTTGCGTAAATCTTTCGTAATATTTAAAAAGAAAAATCTATTCTACCTGCGAATTTTCTCAGTTAATCGTTTGATTTTTATTCCTTGAAGCATACATAATTATTGCTTCAATTTCTTATGATTCTCAAAAGAAATATCCTGAAATCAAACAAAACGCATTCGTTATATAATATATTGCATTAGAGTACAAAAACAGAAAAAAAAATGAATATATCGATATTTCACAATAACAAAAGAACAACACTATCGTCCAACTATTGCTATTTTTACAAAGTCAAATTCTCTTGAAATATGGCTTAGAACAGTAGTTTAGCCTATCTAAAATGTACTTAATTAGGATCTGCTTTGAATTTCGAAAACAAGAAGTGGAAATATATGGAATTAGACGATATATCATAGCAAAATGTCTTGCTTACCGGTGAAATGTTATATTATTAAAATTTCGGTTATTCCTGGTCTTCCTCGAACCACAGCCTATTACACTTCATTTAGTCATTGTTCCTTTACATTAATTTGTACTTTTTATGCGCTATATCACTTGATAACAAGGTTTAATTAGTTAAAAATCACAATCAAAACAGCAAATTGACACATGAAGTACTCAACAAATGCGTTAACAAATATGGCGACTGGGCACTTTCCCACGGGTCGCGACGCCACATAATAAGCGTTGCCAAAATTGTTACTGACACAACTAGCGTCGTCCTTGTCCACTTATTGAAATTCATGATAGTTAAAAAGAGATAGCATTATATTTAAGAGTTCAACGTCGAAATGCATGATATTTGTATAACCAAATAGTAATATAGAAGAATAGGGCATGTCCATAGGTATAAGTCAATGAAAGTACTTCAGTGTTTTCATGTTTTGTATACTGAGATTAGGGAGTGTGAGTGGTGAGTGAGTGTATGCGTGCACTGTAAATTAATTGTTAGTGGTGTGTGTTTTTTGCCTGTGTGTGACGTCGTTGCTTGGGCGAAAAGTGGTTCGGTTTATCCTTCTTTATATTATTTATTAATTTTTTATTTGCTCGTCAAAACAAATGAAAACAATCACCGGATTTAAAGTGAAAGAAACAAAAGTAATGAGTTACATAAATTCGTTATAACTTTTGTCCACAGCACAAGTTTTGGTGTCAACTAACTGCATCATCAGGTTAGCGTTTTGCAGCTTTGATTTTTCGTATTTATTTCAGTTTCAGATCTACCTGATTACATTTAGAAAGGACTCCCGATTCAACCCAATGTTCAGGTTCAACAGAACACCGATTTAAACTGTGTGCCCTTCCTAAAGATTGATTCCACATATGAAATCTCCCAACCTACCTGCTTTTCTTTGCACCTAAAAAGGCCTTTCATTATTATCTGTCTGTCTATTGTTGTTTTTTCGACTTAATCTGGATACTCTCCGGTTTTTTTGTGATAATGTTCGACCCACAAAAGAACCCATTCTTCACATTCAATACAATGTGTAGGTAGGTACATAATCTACAACTTAAAGACAACTTACCAAATACATTTTTTTTCTTCTTAAATTTTTACTCCATTTGAATACAATCATTTACAGCCATTCAGAACAAGAAAGAACCGCTCGGAACTAGGTTCGTACAGTTTTATTTCAACTCACAGCCTATTTTGTGATATATATAATTGATAGTTTTGTGTAGTTGTCCTTAGTCTATCAAGAACCAATGCATAAAGGCCTTTTTCTTTATATGCCAGTTTATATTTGTATCTTTTATATATATAAAAATTCCAAGCTTTTATACATACTTTCCTAAATAATTTATTATGAATTTTACAGAAACTATACTGTACTACTTTGTTCACATTAGAAATCTAAATATTTATGTAGATATTTCTCTTTGCCTAAATTAAATAATATATATATCTATTACAATTTGACTCCAAACAAGTGGGAGGGCATTTCTAAATCTGCTGGAGTGTAGGTAAATTTGGCAATCTTATTGCTAATATTTTCTATAAACAACCAATCACAGGTGTACTAGGTATGTAAAATGAAATACTTTTATATTAGAATACATTTGTGCCTTATCTAGACTAGAAGTAAATCAAAGTGTAGTGTATTACATTTTTCACTTTCCTAATTCCTTATCAATTTCTACTGGTTTTATGATAAATTGATAAAGCAATATTGTACCTATTCCCACATGGTAAAATTATACTTTATTAAATTACTAGTTAGTTACAAAGATCCTCGATGTTTTTGTCAGTTTTATTGCTTAAAGAACCTATTTTATAAAATTTTGTTAAAGCAAAAAATGTACCGACCTAACTGATTGCCTTCAGTAATTATGGGAACTACTTATACTCAAATATGTTGCTACTTAATACTTATGAATTTGTATATGCGTGTGTTTATTAAACACTATTAAAAAATCTTATGAATAACAATACAATAGTCATAATTAATTCAATTATGATTTTATGTAAAATGTTTTGTGTAACATTTAAGAATATGATAGCAATTATGCTATTAAAATAATTTAGACACAAATTACATCATGTCTAGTGTGATGTTTTTAACTGATGTTTAATCAACATCAGTTAAAAAACTGTGAATCACTTTACTCAAGATAATTCCAGTTACGTGTTACACAAACTTAGCAATAAAGTGCTAACCGTGTGTTTCATGGGATGCTGCTCTAATTAGGTACACTTGTTAGCGAGGTAATTCATATGTAAATATGTACTTGTTCATAATCAACGTCTACAATGTACAAGCTGTGGAAAATTGTCACTTCAAAATATTGTAGGAGTCACATTCATATTTGTAAAAGTGTTATACATAATTTATTCCTTCAAATATATTTGTGGTGGTAGTAAAAATAAGGTTTAAATAGATGTAACAATAACAAGTGAATTATTGCAAAAACAAAAAAATCTTAACTGCTTTTTTGACATAAATGTTAGTTCTGTGATCAAGATGAACCTAAGATTTATCAAGCTGTTTAGGCTATAGCCTAGGAGGCTAAGGAATCTACAATATCTACACACATACGCTCAAACATTACTCTCCTTCCGACAGTCTGAAAAAGTCATCATTTGCTAATGTTCTAATTTGTTGCAGGGTTATCGCCGAAAAGAGCAGGCTATGAGTTAGGACATGCGATAAAAATGGAAGTGGTCAACACAGAAGGTCGATACGAACAGAGGGAGGCACTGCCGGGAAGCAGCGCAGACAGTGATGCCTCCAGCAGCCTCTTCGACAACGACAGCAGTGAGCAATGCAGCGAAGACATAGACCAAACAGACGAAGATGACGACTTGAGGGAAGACCTGCAGAAAAACATACCTGAATGCTACAAATCAGACTCAAACTTCACATCACATACCAGTGACATCACACCCGACGAAGACTTTCAAACAACAGCTCTTTGCCAATTTATGGATATTTTAAATGACCTAGATGATGTTTTAGACAAGTCTTTATTAGCTTGCCTCGATGACAGTACAAAGACGTTAGACAGTGATGAGGAGGATCTCATTTGTAAGATTAAGGAGTGCATCGGTGATTCAGACCACTCCGAGGCCTCTATAGATGATAATACACAAGTTATATGTGCACAGCATTCCGCACCACATAGAGATGTCACAGTGCCTGATAGACCACATGCAACGCTAGGTCGCTCTAAAAGTTTCTCAGACTTATCTGAAAGCCAAAGGCAGACTGTGTCATTAGAGAGAGCAAGTACAACTCAGGATAATTTACGCAATTCAATGAGGAGATTAGACCCAATAGTTTTGCCAGCGCTTTCGACGGAGGAACCATTGACGTTGCCAGTTATACTATTTCTGGAACACCACGTTAATTTGCGACCGACGAGTGCTCCTATACAGTTGCAAGTAACTGCTGCGAATTTGAGTAGTGACGGAGCTTCCGGGCCGCTTATAGTGGGCCGGCGAGCGTTGCTTATGAATAGGGCACTTTCGCTACCTTCCCCGGTGGACAGTGAGTTAACGGGAGACTGGACTGGGAGGAATACAGCAAGGAGTACTGCTAGGAGCTCTAGTTCAAGCTCCTCGAACGAATCTCTTGCAGGAGTCATACCCGCCAACCAAACTACTACTGGTGCCACTGAAGAGAGGTAAGAAGAAATTATTATTATGGGGGTTTTGCTCCTGGTCCCTGCAAAATACCATGGGAATTTTTTACCTGAAGTCAGTACATTATGAAGTAATTAACTCAAATTCATACACACAGAATAGAATGTTCTAAATAGAACTAATCGAATAATGATTGTTGATCACGATTACATATAAACGTAAAATAAATCAAAATAAATTTATTTGATATTAATAAGATTGTTCACAATGTTTCTCTAATCAGCGTCTCCTTTTAGGCTTTTATGCCTGTGCCAGGAGGCTCCGCTCTTCATTAGCCATAACAATAATGTGCACAATAGGCACTTATAAATATATATATATACCTAAGTATTTAAAACTATCAGTTAATGACAACATTTAGATTCACTTTTTTTAAAGCGAGCGTGCGAGTACGCGCGCGCGTACTCGCACGCACACTTTAATAACGTATGTCCAAAGAGCATATACGCATGAATGTCTGCCATCCTTTTGTTCCGAATGTTTACTATTTGGCTGGTGTCTTTCATATTTTGGTCTCATCCCATTTTTTTAACATAATGTTTTACGCATTACGTTGCTGGCATAGCATGACAAATGGAGATTAGTTTTGACGATTCTTATCGCGTGCGTTTTGCGTAACAGCGAACGAAATGACGCGCGACTACATTGCGTAAAAATTGTAAGACGTTCGTCGGTAGCACATTGTAACATTATGTACTTATATACTTTCTTCTGCAATCATTATTTTATGGATCTGTTGAAGCACTATTTACATTTATTTTTCAGTATATGTATGTGGCGTCAGGGCATTTATCCTTTAAGTTAACCAGTAGTATATTAATTACTCTATGATGATCAGGTATGGTATTCAGATCTATTCCGCTTCTGAATCACTGTATGCTTAGCCTTAGCTAATCCCTTATGCATAACAGGTAGGTTAAGTTGGTTCGGCAATTTCCGTTTTCACTTTAAAAGTAAAGTAAAATTCATTTATTCGCAAGAATATAGGTTACATGGTTCTTTAAAATTATCGTTTACAGTTCCACTATACTCTACCACAAGTGTGCAAATATTTGGTTGAGTTTAATTTTATGTACTTGTATAGTCATTATATTTTAAGTTAAAAGTCATTTCTCTGATATAATATGAAGAAAAATGTCAAAAACAACGCTATAAGAACATCGATTCAGAAGCCACACATTAAGCTGCCTTTTGAATGTTGTATAAGACAAACTTGTGAGTTTAGATGGCAGTTTATTATAAATTTTTAAGGCCATACAATAAACATTCCTTTTATATATCTGCAAATTACATTTAGGGATATATAATGTATCCTTGTGTCTGCACGTAGTTTGTTTTGTAAACACGTCTGACACTAAAAAATCCACGTTGTTCACCTGGGTGAATAATGTAGGTGTCAGAATGAACCCTGCAAAGATGACTGGCACTGATACTTATGTTGAAAAGGTGTGCAAATATTTTATTGTGAACTGTTTCCAGAAACGAAGAGACTGACGAGCCTCCTTTTGGAGTGTGGCCGCAGTCGATGAGTTCCACGCTGGCCTGCCTCGGCTGCACTTTAGGCATATTCAACATCTCGCGGTTCGCCGTGTTTAGTGCGCATTTTGGAGGTATGTACAGCCTAAAGCACATCACTTTGGACCGTTCTTAATATCTGCATAGTAAGAATTGAAATCGTACTGGAAGCAAATGTTATCTTTAATCTGCTGTCGTTCGTACGAGTCGCTTATTGTATTATCTCTTCTTCAATTTACGAGAATTATTTACTTATTGCATTGAGACAAATTGAATGGTACAGTAGAAAACAGATTAAAGTATACTGGAAATGTCATTAAGATTGAGATTTTTTCAAGAACTACATAACTGAGTGATAATTTATTTTTCAAAAGATATGCGAGTACACTCTATATAATTGGTCAAGTACTTTTGAGATAATCTCCACCATAATGACTCTTGTAGACTTAAAAATGTTTCAGACTGTACATCCTCGACTTTCGGATATAATATACATAACCTGGGCCTCCACAACAGAAATCTAGTCTCCCAACCACTTTGCGATTTCATCTACTCATGAATAGACAACAAATATATTTGACTAATACGTCTCTCTAATATTTATGTGATTCTAAACGCTTTTCCTAATAGATCCGTGCAGTCTGTGATTAGAATTTTTATTTCAGCAACCTTCATACTACAGTTTTTTATACTGTCATTTTTGATTGGAATACCGTTATTTACACTACACATATGTCTTGGGAAAGTGTTACAAGCGGGACCAATGGATATGTGGCGGATATCGCCCATTTTCCGCGGCGTGGGCGTAGCACTACTCATCGTGCAAGCCGTTATAGGAATGTACAGTGTCGTTGGGCTGTCGTGGATATTAGTGTACTTCAGAGACTCGTTTACAACAACGAATGGAACCTACAAATGGACTTTACCGCATAAATATTTTTATGAAAGTGAGTTGGTTTTTCTGTCGTTTAATTTATCGTTTGCAGGATTTAGCAATGCATATTGCGGACGCATCAATGTCTATCGATCCTATGGGTGCATTTAAAATTCAGTTTTCATGACAATATTGTGGGAATTTCAGCGTTTTTTGAGAGTATATCCACCCTTATTTAAATCCATCCCCAAGGGGCGACGTGTCACGGCGTTCGCCGGCACCGTCTACATCGGTGCACGATGTCGGACGGCGGGGTCCACAGCCGCGGTCCACAGCGCTGACGTGAGCCGGCCCTAATGGTGTGGATCCAGAATCTCAAAAAAACGCTGAAATTGCTACAATATGGTCAAGAAAACAGCTTTAGCCGATAATTCTAGAATGCACCAATTGGATCGCGGTCCCTGGTCCGTACATATCCTTTTAGATGCGTGAGTTATTTGAGATCTATACAGTTGGTTTTATACCAACAAATCAGTAAACAAACAAATTGCAGGAAGTACGATAGAAGGTCAATTCCACTCAATTTAGACAAATTGGTTTTTCGTCGCCTCGTCGAAGAAATCAATGTGATTCAATGAAAGTCAATTGAAATTAGGTTCGGTTCTCGTTTGAGAAGATGTTTAGAAGCCAAGGTCTTTTTTCATGCGAGGCTATTCTAACGACCTCAATCTTACCTGATGGTAAATGACACAATGAGGTCGCTATTGTTTCGCGAAGTTTACTTAACCTGTGAGATATTTTGATTTTAAATCTATATCCTGTATGTAACGAAAGGGTTAGGCATTTGTACCACCGCCGGCGAGTAAAGCGAGTAAATCTCGGCTATTTTTTGCGAAAGAAACGTACAACAGATAGCACATTCCGTGTAAACAAAAGAGACGCTGTCTATCCGATAGCCGAGTTTTACTCGCCGGCGGTGGGATAACTGTCTACATGGCAAGCTGAATGAAGCGTGGTCGGTATTGATGGCTGTATAACTTATATGTATTCTACGACTTTTTAAATAAATAAAGTAATGTATTATTCAAATCGATCAGTAGGTCGGTGCAAAATGTATGAGATTTTTTTTTTGGGTTGATCTAAAAGACCTACAACAAAAGTCTCTCATACAAATCGATCAGCTGATTGGTGCAAAATGTATGAAAAGTCCAAATCGAGAAGTCTTCGAACAAAATTTGTTCGGTTACCAATTTTGAACCCTATATATAAAAAAACATACAAAGTAAAGAAAATGTATTTATTTTTCAGATGAAAATAAAAATGGTTCAATTAGATTTGAAGATACTTTCCCCCAATATTTTCATAGCGAAGTGCTCCAGAGGAATTTGGATTCTAACAACACGTATTTCGGTACGATCAAGTTTCAGGTTGCTTTCAACCTGGCTGTTGTGTGGATGATCGTATTCGTGACGCTGAGCAGAGGGCTAAAGTCTTATGGAAATGTAAGAATATCATAATGAAATTGTTAAATATTATATTTAAAAAGCTATTAGATTTCAAAATTAAGTAAATAAAAATATATCGAGTCCAGTCATTAAATATTTCATAAATTAATATACAATATTGCGTATATCGGTTGGTCGAGGAGTCCGGCGACCAGAGGGCTGGCAGCTACCTCTACCAACGTATTGCGTTGGCAATTCAGAGAGGGAATGCTGCCAGCCTTCTGGGCACCGTGACTCCCGATGCCCTCCTAGAGGATATATTTTATTTATAGATAGTTTAAGTTTTTAGAGTTAGTTTTTAGTCATTTTGTTAATTTAGGTTATAATTTAATGTAACTTTATACAATTCCATATTATAATATTGCTTTATTTTCAAGAAAACGTAAAAAATATGTAGTGATTTTAAAGGACAGGGAAGAGAGGGTATTTAATATCAATAACTGACCAATTATTGTTGTAAGACTATTCAAATAAAAAATAATAATTATTTAGTAATAGAAATCAAATACATTTAAAACTGTCAAAATAAAACTAAACTAAACAAACTAATAATAATACCTAAAAATACTTTAAAACTACCTAGAAAAAAAAACCTTGCCTAAAAACAGTTGAAAAAAATAATAATTAATGTCGCATAGGTACAAATCTATCAACTTATCGGTACAAAATGTATGAAAATGACGAAAACAAAAGTTGTTCTGTTATCGACACTAAACATTCCCCTTTCGGCTTCTTTCCGTTACATCCTGTATACAGCCCAAATCAAGTGTCTTATTTTGTAAACAAAAACTAGCAGGGTAGGGCCCTGCTAACATTTTAATCTTTTCTATGATTATTGCATAGTTATTTTCACATTATTAGATTGGATCACTTTATTTTCACGATGATGAACAGGTTCGATCAATCAGTTCCTTCAGTATTACATCACAACAGGTAATTAGACGATCATATTTGTTTACCAAAGAAGACACTTGATTTGGGCTTCGGTTTAGTTATTATGTGCTAAAACTCAATGTTTTTCATTTTGCAGGCGGTGTATATAATAGTTTTCCTGCCGATCTGCGCTACCATAGTGCTGTGTATTAAGATATTTACGATGATACCGTACAGTAACTTTTCAATGACCACCGAGACGGAGTGGAGTGAATTCTTCATCAATAGTAATGTATGTGCATAATTTACTATGGGTATTTTTGTTAAGTTGCTTTTGACTTTGAATACGGTATCTAGTTAAGTCATCTGGGCTTGACCTACCTATCTATATGCGTAGGTAGAGACTGAACATTATATTACTATAACAATTGCTATTTATCTTTAAGATGTGATTTTGCCACTTTTTCCTCAATGTTAATTTATACTTGTGGTGTAAACGTAAATTCTAAAAAGAAATGTTTACATGCAAAAATTTACACACCTTTCAATCTTGCATTGAATATGAATCATATAATAGTCGTAATTCATTGTGAAAAATTACATAAGTACATTCGGTACATAAGTAGTATATGTACGGACAACAGCAGATCAATGGTAACACTTGCAGTACGATTTTAAATCTTACGACGCAGATAATAAGAACGGTCCAAAGTCCAAAGTGTTACACTTGATCTGCTGTTAGCTGTACATAAGTAGGTTCGTTAACACGTTGTCGTACTTGATGGAACCTATCGATGTTCTGTAACGTTTTAAAAAACTTTTCTTGACACTCAGTTCCACTTATTTATTAGTGAAATTAATTTAAATAGGCCCAAAACAGCAAAATATTATTTTGTACGGTTAAATACAGATAAAAGTGTCCAGTATTAAGGTTGAGATTTTATAAATAGTTCTTGACTGATTTTTGAAAATTCTTTAAAATTACATTATAGTCTGTACTCTAAGCTATGTACTAATTATTATTAAGTATTTCCCGAGTAAATATCAACCTTATTGAGGCCCCCTGTATACCCTGTTTTCATTACTTCACTTTCAGAGCTGGTCAGCGGCTACCCAAGAAATGTTCCTCACCTGGGGTTTGTTCGGAGCCTGTATCATCCAGATTTCCTCCCACAAGAACGTCATATGGAAGACCAATTTCTTGATGCAGAGGGATAGCCTGTGTGTGGTGTCATTGACGTTAACTATGCTCTTGCTAGCCTCGTTTGCGGCCAACATTTGCGTTCAGATATTGAAGAACTATGGCTACAATTATATTTCTGGTAGTTACGGTGAGTACCTAATCCTAATAATTGCGCTTTAAATGAGCTGGTCTAGTCAGCCATGGGCAATTCTTATTATCTGCGCCGTAAGAGTTAAAATCGTACTGCAAGTGTTACCATTGATCTGCTGTTGTCCATACCAATGAGTTTTCGAAGTGACTACCTTATTAATACAGGGTGCCCTTGAATTCATTCGACAAATTGAAACTGGGAGTTGTACTCATGATAAATATTAAATTGGTAAGGTTTTTTAGTAAAAAAAAATTGCATATAAAATTGAACTAATTAAGTCACAAGTACACAATGGCCTTAGAAATTACCATTAGGTCAAATTCCAGTGAAAGAAATCGTTGCAAAATATTAAAAATACATTAAAATGTAAAAATTCCAAAGCACAGTATTTTTTTTTGGGTAGTTGAATTTATTGTAAATATTTTTTAGTTTTCCTTGTTTTTAGTTTTACGCTCTACAGAATTAATGTATGGCCATCTTGTATAATAGCAGTACCTAGATATAATTTCGAAAGCAACCTACTTTATACGCCAAAAACAAAATGGTTTGCTCTATGACGTAATTATTTGGCATTTTATGGCAATTTTTCGAGTTTTTTATTTTTAAATATTTTTTACTTGTAATATTCCTTTCAGAGTCAGTAAAATCATCCCAATTCCTCTGGTCAACGATGGAGCCGTTGCCTGGAAACCAGGCGTCAACGCCAATCCGCTACATGGGCCACTCCGCCAGCCTGGTCGGTGTGACCGTGTTCAAGAATGGCAACAACCGCGCGCTCAGCGGCTGGCAACCCCTGCAGCTGGTAACACAGCTCGTGCCGGCCGCCCTAGCGACGTTGCCTGATGATTCGGTGAGTAATTAATGCATTTCAATATTGTTGTGTTGCCTGAATAAATGTTTTTTCTTTATTAAAAAGCCTTTGACCTCTATTTGACCTTTAAAAGTAGGCTGTTTAAGACATAAACTCATTGCTTTACGCAGTCGCTATCTATACTGTTTCTTTATTTTGTCAACCATTTTTGTATATATTATTATATATTCTCTTTAAAATCTTTCTATTCGGCTTATTTCTGCCAATTATTTAGTAAAAAGAAATACCACAGCTTAGACAATAAAATATTTAAAAAAAATACCCTCATAAAACCTTTACATACCGATTTGTGCAACAGTGCTTACAGACCGCGTTCACACTATACCGTAACGCATTAAATTAACCAATTACCCAGAGGGGTGACCTCGACTTCAATCATTTTCGTAATAGTTTTCATTTTGACACTTGAACGATATACATTGCTGCGTTTCGTTGTCGTATATTAAAACCTACAAAAACATAGCAGCAATGTATAGCGTCCATGTGTCAAATTGAAAGCGATTATGATAACGATGGAAGTCGCCCCACAGTGAATCACATTGTATCTATTTTCTTTTGTTTCCATTCCCAGTTCTCGCCCGTATGGGTAGTGATGTTCTACTTCATCGTGATAATGTTCGGGCTGGCGCAGCAGCTGGCCATCTGGCACTGCGTGGTGTGCGGCCTCGTGGCGGTGCGCGCGGACGCGCTGCGCGTGTGGGGGACCACCATCACGTTCCTCAGCTGTATGCTGGGGCTGGCCGTCGGACTCGCGCTGTGTACTGATGTGAGTGATCGCCTCGCGCAGCAGCTGCCCAATATAACATCAATCTAACCTAACCATGTAATTTCTGAACCAAATCAATACATTTATTTGTCAGAATACACAGAATACGAGATGTATGTAATTTAATAATGATGTCATGGTATTCAGCCTGTTAAGAGGCGTACAAATGTTATTCATATTATAAGTACATTATACACATTGATGATGGTCACTAAACTCTTTGAAACTGTAGATATTTTGTAAGAGCCAACTTGACAACTCCGTTTTAAATGGTCTGCCTTCTAACAACCTCATCGTCTGAGTTTGTTATATATTATATAAATTTACAGGTTTCTAAAACATAATTATGGTCCTTCGAGCCGGATCTGAGCCAGCGACCTATGGATAAGTATGGGAGCCGTAAATATACAAATTATGAAGACATGGCGTTACTTTTTTTATGCAGATTGAATGACGCAAATTATATATCGCTTTATAGTTTTGAAATATCTGTTCAATTGGCAAAATTATAGACTGGACACACTTATCGTTTCCACCCTGTCCGAGTATATCCATATATTTCGAACCTCACGTGATTTTAATATGTTTCCGTTGTCCACAGGCGGGCATCAGGATAATCCACTTCATAGACACCGTGTGGGTGGGCGCGTGGTGGCAGAGCGCCATCTACGTGTCTATGATAGTGGGCGTGTTCGTAGTGCGTGGCCGGCCGTACTCGCCCGACGTGGTCGTGGCGGCCATGTACAACGCACGCACACGCCTCTCGGCAACCATTGCTGCCCTACTGAGCTTCACGTGGACTGTGGTGCTACCGGTGCTGTTAAGTGTAAGTCACATTGCGAGTCTTTTTTGCCTCATAATGTGTCAGTAATTTCATAATGGGTCTTAGTTTACTGAAAACAAGATTTAGTCGACTTCTATGTCACCATAGCCGCTCTATTCGGCTTCATGTGGACTGTGGTGCTACCGGTGCTGTTAAGTGTAAGTTACTACGCATTGCGAGGCTTAGTAGTCTCATAACGAAATTTAGTTGAATCATAACGAGATTTAGTTGACTCATAACTAGATTTAGTTGACTCTTAACGACATTTAGTCGACTCTTAACGATATTTAGTTAACTCATTACGGGATTTAGTTGGCACATAACGACATTTAGTTGACTCGTAATGACATTTAGTTGACTCATAACGACATTTAGTTGACTCGTAACGACATTAATAATTTAGTTTAGTATTTATTTATGAATTCCGAAAATACCGTAGAATCGTAGGTAGGCATAGCCGACTCGTACATAATTGTTGTTGAGACCTTATTTTCCCTCTTGATGCTTTGGATTGCAAATTTTAATACATTATTTTTGATTTCAGGCTATTTGCGTAATGGACTTTCGATTTGGACATCATAAACATTTCTACAGCTGGAAGAAATCAGCAGGGTAAATATTAATAGATTATGTTAATCTATCGAATGCATACACTGTTTTTTAAGAAATTGAAGAATCAATTCTATGTCCATTTGGATTTGGTTGGATACATGGATGTAATAGGGTATTGCATCGCATAGATATTTTTGCAGACCTGAGTATTTGGTATTAATTTCTACTTGATCTATCCACGCGTTTCTTAGATATAGGTCTTGACAAACAGACAGACGGACAACAAAGTGATCCTATAAGTAATCTGCAAAAAGTTTAAGAAACCCTTTCTTAAACTTTTTGCAGTCGCGCCCCACTAACTGAATTCAAAAACCTCTACGGACCCCTGTCAAAGAATATTTCAGGAAAAAAAAACCTTTTATGCCTTTTATTAAGTAGTTAGTTTTATTGCACCAAAGACTTTTATTGGTAGTTTACTTACACTTAGGCACTAATACTTAATTAGGAAAAACAAAACTAAATTAGGCGGCGGGCGACTCTTCCGAAACGCGCTATGGACGTGTACCTACATGCACACAGACCCGATCAAACAAGCGATGTTTACTGATTACTTGTACAGTTTTCTGATAAATATATTAATGTTTACTGAGCTGCGGACCCCTGGCACTCATGTTACGGACCCCACTTTAAGAAACCCTGCTATAAGGGTTCTTTTTTTTCCTTTTGAGACACATAACCCTAAACAGAGCCAAGTGCGGTCTAGTACAAACCGACGAGTGTGCATGAAGAGTGATTGATGAATGTGTTGTGTTGCGTGCCAGGATCGCAGCACATGGAAGTACATCGTCTCTACCTACAGTAGGAGTTTATGAATGAATGAAATTGTAATTGCAGGTATTTCCCCGTGTGGGCGCGTCAGGTGGCTGTGTTCATGCAGCAGGGGACCGTGATGGTGATCCCTATAGCAGCCTTCATACAGACGTGGCGCTACATGAGCAACGGCCCGGACGACATATTCGAGGTAAGACAATCGAACAATTTCAAGTGATACGGCCAGTATTTAAATGACATTGCCAGATTTCAATGGAGCTTTGCCCCACCTACACAAAACTGCGTGTACATTGAAGCTGTACCTATCATTTTGTTGGGGACTGATTGCAGATTTCATATTGCATAATCATAAACAGTAAGAGTTGCGAGAGTAGTAGAAAATGATAACAAAAATAACGAATAATTCGCCTAGATTTCTTAATGTTTAACGCTCAGCACTATCTGTTACATTGTCAGATGGTGGGCCCACAATAAAAAAATATCACGTTACAATGAATGATTAGCGGAAAAACTAAGAGGAAAACGTACAAAAACTTTTAAAATTGATTTTTCGACGCGCAACTTGTACGAAACTTTATTTTAAACCAATATTTTTAATAAAAAACGGAGATATTTTTACATTTATTCGTTATCTTGTACATCATGCGGTTGATGGTGGGGCAGAATCTGGCATTGTCATTTTAAACCTCGGTAAGAGCTCGGTGGCTCAGTGGTTGGGTCAATGGACTTGCAATACGGAGGTCCCAGGTTCGTTTCCCAGCCATGGCAGCCATGTACCAATGAGTTATCCTCGGTTTTTTCGACGGAAAAACTTACGTACACTTACGACAATTATTGGTAAATTATTACATTAATAACAAACTCATTATATTTGATGAAGCAAAGGTTGGCTGGATACAAAGAGGAATTTGTCATTTGTAAGAGCAAGCTCACGGTAAGCTATGCGCTCAAAACTATCTATGAATCTTGACCTCTTTGTTACCTAACTAGTAGTGTAGGTAATTCTTTGTTGTAGCTCATCTCTTATTCAGCACTTTGCATGTAACGTATCCATACATTACTTTGTCTGATCATATGTGGCTATTGTATTTGTTAGTAATTATTAGTGACTGTGACGTTGCGTACTGTTCACTGTGTTGTCTTTTTATGCTGCTAAGGATTACGGCTACCCTGATTGTGGGCACGGGGAAGACTTGGTAAGAGATGGTCGCTAGCTAACTGATAGTTACATGCGTTTCAAAATCAGATATCACGTTTTGCAAAAAGAGATACAATTATCAGCTGAATTCTCTAAACAAAGGTTGTCTGGAAGAGATCGCTATAAGACCGCCAATTGTGATACTAACTGTATTAGCATATTTCTTTTGTGTAATTCCTTTTACTTTGCAATAAAGAATATTTATCTTATCTTATTTTATCTTATGTATCTCTTTTTGCCAACTCCCATATCCCATGGGTAGGAAGTCAGAAAACGGAATTTCATCTGCCGCATTCATTGCAACCAACCGGCTTACCGCCGCCGCCCGCTTTTCACCACTACGTGACCCCATGATAGGTGGCGAACCGTCTTGAAAGACTAATTTTAGGTTAATCGCAGAGTTGAATGCCATTGGCTCCAATATTTGTTGAGTCGGAGTGGAATTAACCGGTTTTGGTGAATTTCGTATCCTCGTCCCAGAAATAAGTACTTTTGTAAACAAATATGTAACGTCTAATTGCAATTTATTGAATCTGTTCATCATTGTGAAAATAAAGTTATCCGAATAAATGATCTTCCTTCGAAACCGATTACGCACGTGATCATTTTTTCCTCGTTCGGAACTGGTAACGAAACTCCGGTTACTTAGGCGGCCGAAGCGGATCTAATAATGGTGCATAACATAACAAATAAAAGTTTAAATGATAGTTGTTTTTGTTTACATAATACACTTGCTTTGAGGTCGGCTCGAATATTCGTGGAAACAACATGTTTTTAGTCAACTTCCTTATTGCAGCGCATACAGAACCTATACCGTCCTCGCATTGGCGGTGGCAGCGAGACACTCCCACCGCGCGCGCCCGCCGCCGCGCCCGAACCCGCGCGCGCCGCGCCCGCCCCAGACCCGCCGCCCAAGTACACCCCGCCGCCTTCATACTCCACGGCCACAGGCGCCAGGCTATTGAATACCATTCGAAGGAGCTTTAGGACGCTGAGGAGGTAAGAATTGACATAGCACATTCTAAGGAACGAAAATTCAGCTAGCGGTTTAGGAATAACGATGGCTGAAATTCACGTAAAGTTGAAATGTTTCATCAGTGTTCTTGCAAATGTGTACTCTTTACAGGTTATGCTAGAAATGTCTTCCAATAACTTGAAATGACCCAGCGTTATCCCATGCGGTATTATGCCAGTCAATCCTTTTAGCTGTATTATAATGAGATTTCCTCTTCCCCAGGATAACAACATCTCGCACAGAACTACAAGCTGACGACACATCACACACCCCTATCACGCTAAGCGAGACGGTCGACCGCGAGCAACAGATCTCACTCGAATCTCACCCACCAGAATACAGCGGCGTTTTCTCAGCACCATCCATCACAATCACAGACGAAACCGACTCCAGAACGAGACCTACATCGTCTACTTCGAGAAACTCACTATCATTAACTAGGGAATATTTGCGTAGGTCGTTTGTGAGAAAAAGCGATTCGGTAAAGAGTATTCGTTCGAGTTTAAGAAGGAATTTCAAGTACGGCGGTGCTTTAACTACGAGTCACGAGCATTTGGTAAGGGATGCGGAGCCTATATCTAATACCGTGGCTATGTCTGCTATGTTGGATGGGGAGGGGTCCCCGCCTGCGCGAAGCCGCGCCTCTGTGATATGATTTACGAAGCCATAGGCTTATGTTAATGAAGGTATGAAATATGTCGTTTAAGACTTGGTGAATGTCGTTGGTCGCTCAGTTAATGCATATGTTGTACTTAAATAATCTGGGTCTGTATTGTATTTACTTGCAATGATTGATGTGAATCGGAATATCTTGATGTTATATGCATATAATGTTGTATTACGTGGCACGGCGAGATGCCGTCGTGCTTGACACACCATGGGGTAAAAATTATAAAAGAACTCTTATCAAATGGATCGTTATTACACAATCTACTATTGATTGGGTTCCATCGTGTACGGCGTTAATATTTTATGTGGACGATGATAAGGGCCTCTATCCGAGTATATTTACCCGCATTTTTTGGTGATTTGTTCGAGTACTTATTGATCTAAATTATTACTCTGAAGTTATTAATTCCGCGACAAACGCCAAGTTGCATATTTCCTGTGGTTTTAAAAGAATCTGTATGATGTACAGTCATAGCCAAAAACGAAACCTACAAACTTTCAAATTAATTTGAATCCTTGCATATCAGTTACCTATTTTAATTTCGTAAAGACGATTTTTTTCGTGTACTGTCTAATACTTGAAGAGAAATATAAGCCTTTGGTCTTTCTCCCACCAATAAGTTACGTCATAAGAATTTGTATTTAATAATTTTGGTATTGGCTGTACTGTTACTGTTATTATATCGAGGTTGGTTTATGGATACTATCAGTGTTTCATAGCGCCAAATATAGACAATAGGTACATACGAGTAGATCTCAGGAAAGTAATATTATTTTTTCAATAGTTTGTAGCGAATATATGAAAGAGACCTATAGTCTCTTTCGTATATTCATGCGTGCATGTCTTTCCTACATCATTTAAAACTCATATGCACGTTTTACTTACTTGAGATTGTGTAATTTATATTTGAAATAGGTGTATTGGGTAGGTTTTATATGAAAAAGAGGAATGATGATGAATTTAATAACAAATAAATCTTACCCTTTGCATACGTAACGTGCATCCGCTGTGCCAATGACGTGTATATTATCGCCTTAGGCCCTTTCTTATCTGAATGGGAATGTCTTAGAATCCAAATGATGCATGTAGATAATATAGAATAATTGATGTTTTACCATATCATTGATAGTCACCGTAAATCCAACCCAGTAATTAAAATGTGCTCTAAAACCGTTGTTAGGTTTTACTGTTGATGTTAGCCAACGGTTAATGGGCCAAATATAGTTATATTGAATCTCAATGTTCTTCACTAAATGTACTTATATTATAGTGGAATGGTAACCCTACGATTTTATGTGAGCACAATAAAAGCCATGTAGGTAAGTAGTTATACAATCGAAATATACTTATCTACAAGTAGATTAAAGAGCTTCCGAGACAGGTCAGCTGAATCAAGCACGTAAATAGGATATTTGACAAGTTTCGAAAATTAAATATTTTTCATTATCAATACAAAATAGATATAAATTGAAATTAGTCGAAAAATAAAACAAATTGCAGGAATTTATAAAAGTTTGATTAGAGACAGAAACAGTATATGATGTACTGTGGCCGTGACGTCACAATTACAAGCAAGTAGCGCCATATAAACTACATACTTAACTACATAAACCGTTTTTCTAGAAAGAGATGGAGCTTGACTTAACTTCGGTATTAATCGAGATATCGAAAAACGGATTTCAGATTTATCTTCAACATGTCTATGCGAGTTGATAGGATGCAATAAATTTGCGACAAATACTCTATTTTCGCTAGGCTAGTTTGTTTATTTTCTGACTTGAGCTACTATTTGATAGCTCGATGGCGGCTGTCCGTCTCGGAAGCCCTTAACGATTCTACAACTAAACGTAAATTATTATAAATTTATGTTTAGAAACCTTGCAGAATCGAGGGCATAATAAAATTACTTAAATAACGTTACTTATTGAAATTGATAATAAACTCAGAGCTTAGTGAGAAGAGAAGATATTTAATATTTGAAGACGTAAGAAAATGTGAAGCCATTATTTTGATGTATAGAGTTTTTTTTAAGAATGAGATCGTCAGACTAGAAGAAATGTGTTCTTGTTAGATTAAGTTAATGCGTGTTGATTATGATTGAAATATTTGTAATGATAGCGGTATGTTCACTATGTTAAGTGTTTAAAGGTACATTACATGTTTGTAACAAATGTAATGGGAGTTGATATCGATGCTTTCTCAAGGACAAAGTATTTACTTAATACGGTATCTTTATTAAGAAAGTACTCTAATTTTTGGCAACTTATTATCTAAAGACAATATTGAGCTCTTATTAAGAGACACTTGCGCCAAAGTTCGGGTTAATTGTTGAGAAATTTGAATAGACTAAGTACTTGAGGGCTATATCCCAGCTAAGTGGAAAGTAGCGCCCCAAAAAATCAAATCTTCTAATAAGTATAATAAATTTTATTAAAAAATGTGTCTGTACCAAATCTTTGTTACTATTTTATAATACAATAAATATTATAATTATTGCGACAAAGCAAAAAATAAAAATTATTGTAATTAAGTATTGTAGATATGATTTTTTAAGGTTGGGCGCCATTTGGTCAAGATATAGTTCTAATTCGAGGTTATCTTATTAGCACAAGTGACTCTAAACGGTCTCTGAATCTCGGCCATAGAGTCATTGGACTTTATGCTCCAATTCAGAAAAAAATGCTACTGACCTATTTTTATTTTAAAATTACAAGTCCTTCGAGAATCCAATCGATATCTATGTATTTGTGATTAATAATAGTATTGGTATTATGTAAAGTACAATGAATTTATAGGAGTAAACGAATTCGATTGTTTAGCTAACAGTTAGGCGTTACATTTGTTTTATAGCTTTTGTTTAGTTCCTTGTGTGCATTTATAGGAAGTGCGAACTTTTGCGTAATATTGTGTTCTTGAATATCTTTAGTTCTAGTCACTTGCTTCCACGTTTTTAGTTATTTCGTATTTACAATAGCTTAATTATGCAACGATAATACATAGGCGTCAGTTAATACTTTATCTACGTTATCACAATAACTTTATTTTGCCCACTAATTCAATCTCAATAATTTTAACATCACATTTTAAACACTTGTTTTAAAGATATGTACCTATATTGTATTTTAATTACGTAGGTACTCATGTCAACATTTAGCACGTAGATATATTTTTGTATAGTTTTTCTTTCTTTATACATTCCACTGTGTTGCAACTTTTACAACAGCTGATAAATAAATCATTTTTACACATTATGTTGTTTGTTTTAAAGCACCCCACAAAAAGTCGGGATGATATTGAATATAATATTTTGACTCGCAAACCATTGCAATCTAGGATTAGTTACCATCACGTAGAGTACATTTGAAGTGATTGTACAATTAAATAAAATTATTGGTTCAAAAATAAAAACAAACGAATGAGATTGAAATCTTTATTCATAGAACAATAAAATTACACAATCAAAATTCATTCTTAAAACAATAAAAATAGTACACAATAAAACCTGTTAGAAGCCCCTAAAACAGGGAAACCGAGGAAATTCAATGATTATTTATGCTAAAGGTAAAACATGAATAAAATAATGATTAAATTCCTACACAAAGTACGTCGAAAAATATTTTGCTAAATTTTAAGACCCACTTCCTTATTTGTGAAAACAAAAGAGTTTATTTGGAAAAACTTCCACTGTCAATCTTTATTTAATAGACCTTCCATATAACATTTTATATGGAGTCGAAAATAGTAAAAGACGTTGCATAACAACAAGTGTCAATCATTATAATAAAGCGACTCACACGTTTGCAGATACGATAAGATATCTCTATCTAAGCGCCATATCTTTCATATCGCTCCCTACGCATCGCAGATAATTTATATTTATCGTAAAGTATCTGTAGGTACCGACATATAGCTAACGATTTCTGCGTATACAATAAAGCGTGTCACACACTAAGAACATACGATAATATTTTATCTGCGTATAAAATCTTATATTATCTGAAAGTATTAGGTAAGCGCATAATAATAAAAACGCACAAATGTTATATTAATAAATCGATAGTACTACCTAGACTAAATCATCTCGCTGCGGGAAAACTACCACTAAAACTTCCTCTTCTGACGAGGTGTCTAATGAATTCAGAAGCGATAATCGCGAACACATTGTAACATCCTGTATAATCAGTCCGCACCAAAAAACAAGTCTAGTCAGTTCAAAGGATTTCGAATTCAGAATGTGTCTTTTCGTATAATATCGTATCTGCGTAGTGTGCAAAGCGAAAACTATGCAGATACGATAATATTTTATCTGCATATAAAACTTAAATTAGCTGAAATCATTGCGGACTGGTAAAATCTTTGTATCGGCAGATGTATTTCGATATATTTTCCCCATCGGCATACAAACCATACGTGGTTTCGCCTAAGATGGGAAAGTAGATTTCACATGTAGGTACTTTTAAAATGTATTAAACAATAAATTAAAAAAAAAGTCGGTATCTGTAGATACTTTACGATAAAATATAGGTACATTATCTGCGCAGTATACATTGCTCAATGAATTTAATATAGAGAGAGATATTGAAAAGTGTGGCGCGTATAGAGGCAGATAACTTATCATATCTTTGCTTTATACTTTCAGATAATTTAAGATTTTATAAGCAGATAAAATATTATCGTATCTGCATAGTGTGTGATTATCTTTACGCGGGGCGCGGTCTGCGGTGAGACGGGGGAAACCCGCCTCGTGGCGTCGCTCGCTCCAGGTTTGTCGGCACAATATTGTGGTATCGGTACAGTAGTGCGCGCGCACACGCCTCATACATAACTCACGACTCCCTTCCGAGGCGATAAGGCGCGAGACCTTTTAGTCCTTTAAGCCTTTTAAGTCGTGACTTGGTGTTTAAGGGCTGGAGGTTTTAAACGACTTCGACTCAAATCCCTTACGACTCAAAGCTTAAGGGAATAGACTAACCTAGTCGTGAGGCGAATCGTTGCTTACAGGGCTTAAACGACTGAGTCTGTTTCATCACTATCGTGGTGCTATTATGGAGCGTTTTATTGAAAGCGTTAGAAAACATCCGTGTTTGTGGAAAACGGACTCTGAAGAATACAAATTAAGTGTCTTAAAGGAAGTAGCTTGGAAGGAGATAGTAAAAAAGTGTGATTTGCCGAATGGTGAGTATTTTTCATTTAAATGAGTTCAAAATTACAACGTTTTTATTGTAGCATTTTCTATTAAACAACCTATGCCGATTTCGATTTGTTTGCCAAACTTTTGGGCACACTGCCCCAAGTATTAAACTAGTAACTCCTCCCGAATAATGAAGTTATCCTCTGAAAATCGGCATCCGGTATGTGTTAGTGGCAACAGTTGATTTTGTTCTGTGTGGTTTGGTACACTAAAATTTTTTTGGTACCAATATATGTATTTTCAATAAAATAATTGTGTAGAGCTAGTTCTAACTTTATACATTCTATAAGAAGAAGTAGGAACTTTTGATCTTCTTTTAGTTTAGAAAAAACTTTTTAAAAAGTTTTCCATTTTTGTGTTTAGTCATCGATACACACCCACTGGGTTTAAAATAACGTTTGTACAAAGATAATAAGTACTAAGTACGTCATGTTCTGTATAGTGAAATTAATAATAAATTGAACATTCACTATCACAGACATACAAAACATACATTTTTAAACCCATAATAATCATCGTGATGATAAATAAAAATATTACCATTTTTTTCAGTTAAAGAAGCCAGAGCCATGTGGCGCAGGCTTCGAGATGGACATCGGCAAGCAGTATGTAGAAAAATAACTGGACAGGCCGCAAATCCAAAAAATCTGTGGAGATATGAAAAACTTATGGAGTTTTTGCTACCGACTATGCGAACTCGTTCAAGATCAACAAATGTTGACATAGACACGCAAGATTCCCAACAATACAGCGATGTAACACAACGTCAAAACTCATCCGAAAGCGATCAGTGGGATGATGATATAGCTCCTCCGAAAAAAAAGCCCAATTTAACATCACTCATTAAAAATGAACGAAAATCCGTCGAACGAGACTCATTGAGAAGGCAACTACTTAGTGATATTTCTAAAAATACCACGCCCAGTATTGTAGAAAATACTGCACTTGAAAAGTTTTTCATGAGTATGCTTTTAACCACAAACAATCTTTCAGAAACTCTTCAAATAAGAGTGCAACGACAACTGTTTAACATCGTTATGGAAGCAAAGGAAGAAGATATTGCTAGCCGCCGCTCGAGTGCACCACCGGGCAATAGTTCGAGTGCATGATCACCAGCCAGTGTCCACTGTCCATCCACCAATATTGTGCAACATTTTAGAGGCGATTCGTCGTTCCAACTGTATACTACACAGTATAATACTTCACCTCGTACAACTTCTGCATTGTCAAATTATTCAGACGTCGTCGTAACATCTTCGCCGCAGTATCTCAGTATCAGAAAGTAGTCACTGGAGATTGAAAATTATAATACTTCGTCGCAGGACGATATTGGTTGTTATTTGGAGAATATTTGAAAATTTCTATAATAATATATTGAATTGATTCTTTTTTTAATGTATGAAACAAAACAAAAAATACATTGTTTTATTCACTTTTCCTGTATGTAATAAAGAAAATTATTTCTTTAATTATATACGAAAATATCATGAAGTTAAATAAACTAATGATTAGGTTATTTAACTATATTATATATATATTCATGCACACGCGCGCATCTCTTATCTTTATTCTTTCACTCACACACACTTATGACTCACCGAGCAGAGTCCACTTTCTTCCTTCCAAGTAACTTTTGCAAGGCCGAAGGCCGAGCCGGCCTGCGAGGCCACAGGCCGGCCGAGCTCCGCGAAGGGCGAAACCCGGAGCTTCCCCACGCTAGCAAATGTGTGAATTACTGCACATTGCACAACCCATCATTCGAAAAATGTATGTTTCGTTAGTTGCGGCGCCTACAATACAAAAACAAAACAGTCTCGCGGACCGCGCACCATGCAACAGCTGGTTCTTGATTTATACCTTCTATTATCAAGAAAATTCCATAATTTACATTATGGAATCATTGAATACAAATGATTTACTTATGTAAATCATTTGTATTCAATGATTCCATAATCCTAATGATTTCTTAATCGACTTCAAACATTTTGTTTGTGTATAGATTTGACGTACAGTCGTGGATCGATTAAGTCACAACTATGAATGTATGAAATAAAGACCACTTTCGATTGCAAGAGTATAGCTAAATAAATCCAGGCCTGTACAACAAAAAATATTCATTGTGTACGTACATACCTTAAGAACACACCGAAGTCGTTCTTCGGAAGAAATGCATCTTCTTTAATCACATCATGAATCGTCATAAATGTTGCCCTTGGATTTCACAAAACAGATTGGAAATTTGTTATCCAACAGATCCTGGGAGATATTAAATTCGCCTCGGTCCTCGGTTTAAGCTTTTACACGCAGATAAAATATTATCGTATCTGCATAGGGTGAGTCGCATAAATGTTTTTTATTTATTTATTTTATTAATGGACTCGACAGTTCGTCATTTGCCAATGTCATGTTACAAAAATATCAATGTATAAATAGTCTTCTATCTTCCTCCAGGGGAGTCGCCGTAGCGTCATCACCCTGGGTAGCAGCGTCTTCATGTCTTCATCCACAGGAGACGCCGTAGCGTCAATCACTGCGGACGAAGCAGCTCGACAGTCACGTTCACTCCCGAGCTCGTAGTGGGAATCTTGACCATGGCGCCAAACTTCAGATCCTGCTTGAAATCTCCAATAACTTCACCATACTGTCATTCGCGAACATTTTCTGATTAATTTAACGTGATATTAAACACAAAACACCCACTGTAGACATTATACTGAAAATTATTAAATAATTTCGCAACCGTCGTTTCCCGCCATTTTCAAAAAGCCGCATAAATGTTTTGTTTTCAAAATTTCTTGTTGTAAGTGTTGCCAAGTAGGCAAAAATAGTACTAAACAGTACTTACTATATATTTTTCTCTAACGTTATCAAGAAGGACATTTTCAATCCTTCTTTTTATTAGAACATCTTTACAGTGATTTGAATTGTTAATAGGATTTCTTGAAATATCGAAGGTGTAAAAGTAAACTTTGAATCAAATACAAAATTCTTCAAATATTGAATATACAAGCCACTAACGATTGTATTTCTAATGGAATTAAGAATTGGTTCAATTTAATTCTCTTCGTCAACGTACATGCGTACTACAAACAATCATTAACTAATACCTAATGATAAAGATCACAATTGTCAGTCAAAATGAAATAGCTAAATATATCAAGTTACACCAACAAGCGTAGCGGCGATTTGCTTACAGCGAGCGACTACTGATTTTTCCTACTAATTAAAACTAAAAAAGAAAGATAATCACAGGCCTAACTTTTATAGAACTGTTGTTATTGATAAAATATTCATCCCAATATTTTATACCTCCTGTTAGATTAGTTAGTCGTAATTTTAATCCTAAAAATCATATTTTCCAATGAGAGTTATCATCCTTTTCTTTTACTAAAGTTAGGAAAAAGACAGCGGATACTTTTGGTCAACGAATTAAGTTAAAAGCAAGAAACGTAAACCAGAATCGCTTTCAGCATAATAGCCTTTTACTCCCACTTGCAATAACAGATAACCCATGAGTTAGCGACTTTACCGCAGTAAAATGTATGGAATTTCAAGGATCAAGCAGACTCTAGGATTATCTTTTATTGCATTTCTTGGACTCGTAAAACGTTTCTAAGAGTTAATTTTATATGAAAACTTCGTATGCTTGTTGATATAATTTGATCTAGAACAGTCAAACACAACATTCATCTAATCAAAGAGTTAAGATTCAGTAGCGATTTAGCTGCCTTGGTGTCGGTGGGTTGTTTTTTCTTCGACGGGTCCAGCATGAAGCACTTCCAGAGCCTGGGAAAGTTTAGAAACTATTTAATATCGTTGCTTATAGAAGACTATAACTCCAGGAGAAACCCGAGTGCCGTCGCCAAGATTTTGAAAGCTAAAATAATCCGGGCACCTCTGGACTAGTGTGGTACACCCGCTGATAACTTTTGGTTACAGCCGCATACGAAACTCGTACAAAGTTTAACATTTTTAATATGAATATCGCTGACCGGATACAAAAACTAAGGTACACTCGATAGTACTCGTATATCAATGGTAACATTTGAAGACCGTAGTGGCTAGCAAGCGTACTTTCACTGTAAACTTATGGTAATGGCTAGTTACTTGACTAGCAAATAAAGCCTTGACTAGACTTTCACTAGTATGATATTGATATCAATCCCATACACTTTTCTGTCTATTCTACAAGCGTTATTGAACAGTTATTCCCTATGACTCACCGCAGCGTCTCGTCCGCGCCCGCCGACACGACGGCCGTGCCATCTGGCGACATGGCCATGTGCAGAACTCTGGCCACGTGGCCCGTGAGCTCGCACACGCGCGTCATCAGCGGGTAGCGCCAGATCACCAGCTGGTTATTCGCGAACCCGTGGCCGGAGATCAGCTCCTTGTAGTGCGTGCTCCAGAGGATTGAACACACCTGGACGGGAATTGAATATTAATTCTCAGATCAGATGGAGGATGACGTTCGCAAGCAGGCGCGGATACATCCCTCAAAAAAGGTCATGGTCACAGTCATACGAAATTAGGACAAGAGCGAGTCGGAGTACGAACTCGCTCATGATTGATGTAGTGCATTCCTTCCTACAAAGGAGATGTTTACGAATTTTTACCAGTTCATCAATCGACCTCAATAAACCGTGAAAATGTGACGTCACAAGTCTATTAGGGTTGTGGGCATGCCCATCGTGCCCACAAAAGTGGATCTACGTATGTTCGCGATGTGGTTGGCAGAGGCTGGACTGCAACCATCGGTTGAGTGGCGTGCCTTGGGAGAGACCTACGTACAGTAGTGGACTGATACGGGCTGATGATGATCTAGTTAGACATTAATGGCAGGGATCACGCTCGGTGAACCCACCGAAATAAACCACCTTCATGAGCTCGAGCTAGAGAGCTCGGTGGCTCAGTTGGGTTGGGTCAATGGACTTGCAATATGGAGGTCCCAGGTTCGATTCCCAGCTAGGGCAGCCATGTACCAATGAGTTATCCTCGGTTTTTTCGATGGAAAAACTTACGTACATTTACCGAGTGCTCTCAAAAACGGTGAAGGAAAACATCGTGATGAAACCTGCATGTCGTAGAAGAAAAAAAATCTAAGGCATGCGAAATCCGCCAACCCGCACTGGGCCCGCGTGGTGGATTATGGCCCGAGCTCCCTCGATGTAAGGGAAGGTCTGTGCCCGAGCAGTGGGGCAATATAAATAGACTGATGATGATGATGTGATGAGCTCGATGGCGGTTGGGTCAATGAACTTCCGATACGGAGGTCCCAGGTTCAATTCCCAGCCAGGGCAGCCATGTGCCAATGAGTTATCCTCGGTTTTTTTTCGACGGAAAAACTTACGTACATTTATAGAGTGTTCTCAAAACGGTGAAGGAAAAACATCGTGATGAAAGCTGCATGCCGTAGAAGAAAAAAATGAGAAATCCGCCAATCCGCACTGGGCCCACGTGGTGGATCATGGCCCGAGCTCTCTCGATGTAAGGGAAGGTCGACCAGTGGGGCAATATAAATGGACAGATGGACAGATGATGAAACCACCTTCATAGGTAAAACTCAGCTAAATAATCTATTTTTCCAGATGGGATAAATCTTACCTGTGACTTGGTGTCTACTGTGTTGATGTTAGCGCCTGTGTTCACGTTCCAGATGCGTATGGTGCGGTCCGCGGTGCCGCCGCCGGACGCCAGCACGCCGGCGTTCCACGGGCACCACGCGAGACCTTTCACGGCCGCCAAGTGCTGGCTGCAACGGATAATATGTCAAGACTCAAGACTGATTATTGGACAACTTATCGTTATTTCATTATTCGTTAACTCAGTTTTTTTAGGAAAAAAGGAACCTTTGTAGGTTCACTTTGTTGTCCGTCTGTCTGTCCGTCCGTCTGTCTGTCAAGACCTATATCCCAGATACGCGTGGACGGATCAAGTTGAAATTAATACCTAAAACTCAGATCTGCAACCTCATGCATGAAAAAAAATCAAACTTCTATGTCAACGTAATCAAAAGATATTGACATTTTCTCGCATATTTGCATGGAAATGCAAGAAAACCAAAACCTATAGGGTACTTCCCGTTGACCTAGATTCTAGAATCATGAAATTTGGCAAGAAGCTAGGTTATAAAATATAGCACAAGTAAAGGAAAAATCCGAAATCTGAAAATTTGAAATTCCATATCCTCAAAAATATTTTTACTCTTATTACAAACTTATATTTGCAGATGATCAACTAATCAGGAGTATGTCGATGTATGGACATAATATTTTGATAATGGCAAAGATAAGTTGGTCTCTAAATCTAGTTTTGACTAGACTCATCACATGGACAGGCCCGCGACACTCCATACAACGGGCCGAATATAACTACGGCGACGCGGCGCGTACGTGCGCCTGGCGTCCTTTCATTGCACCGGCACCGATATGATGTTGAGGGGCGGAGTATGTCGCATCTCGTATATTTAGTATTCTATGACATGGAGAGCAGAAATAATACGACAAACAACCAATAGCGAATACGAATAGCCAAGTGAAGTGCCACCATGACGTCATCGCCTCGCATTATTTTGACTACTGTTTGACAGCGCGGGGCGAGGCGTGTCGGTGCCGGGTGCATTCCGTGTGCTACAATCTTAATATGCACATACTTGAACGAGTAGACCTGTTGGCCCTGCGAGTAGTGCTGCCCCTGCGCGAGCGGCCATATGTTGAGCAGGTTGTCGTTCCCGCCGGAAGCGAGGTACTTGCCGTCCGGGGACCACTTCAGGCCGCATATCTGACAATACAATGGGTAATCAAATGATAACATAGACATCGATTTATTTGCACTAACTAAAGTAAGGTTTAAAACAGAGGGTTCCTTTACGACTCTTTCACTACCCAAATTAAGCATAGTAGAGATCTTCTACGATAAAATGGTTCTCCAAATTATTGTTTCAATTTGCGTAAGTAAGGAGTCTGTATGTAGGTGTAAGTATTCTATGTAAGTACAAAAGATAGTACGGTGGAACACAGAGAAAGGTGTACAGGAGAGTTTCTAAGGTTAAGATTTTCTCAAAAACTACTTGACCTATTGCAAAAACTCGTTCACTGTTTGATAGATAAAAGTTAAACTATGTAACTGTAACAGAATTATTAAATTCGGTCCAGTAGTTTTTGAGAAAATCTCAACCTTATTGAGGCCCCTGTATACTTATCTCTGTCTTCGACTGTACATTCCGTGTAAAGAAAAGATATGCATATATTAACAGCGGGCGATTACTCGGTCGGCTATTTTGTCGCCTAGCGAATACATCCCATCACTCGGCGACACTCACCCGGTGATACTCGCTGATAGCCGAGCTACAAAACTATACTCGCCCGTTTTATAGTTGATAGCTTTACTCGCTCATTGCCGGGGGTTGGACAACTGCCTAAATCTGTATAGTTATACCTCCTGCGTGTGCGCCTGTATGGTGTGCACGGCGTGGTCCCGCTGTCGCACGTCGTGGTGCACGATGTTCCCGTCGCGCGCGCCGCTCGACACGATGTACATGTTCCACGCGAGCGAGCCCACGCGACCGCTGTGACCGTCCATGCACTGGACACAACATAATATGTTTATATTCAGACTATACCATAGGGCCGGAATGGGATTTGAAACCGGCCCGGGCATTTGGGAGACGATCGACCACAAATCTCTATGAATAAGAAAAAATACGAAATATAGGTACAAAAATTTGGTACCTAGAATGGGTTTACCGATATTAAATAATGACTTAGTTAGACGGTAGAATGTTCTATGCATTTTTGAAACAGCAGAAGTTAATGAATGTACGACAAGAGATTGCGAATTTTAAGAAACCATCGCCTAATAGCTACCTGGCAAATGACAATGCCAGATTCTGTCCCACCATCAACCACATGATGTACAAGATAACGAATAAATGTAAAAGTATCTCCGTTTTTTATTAAAATTATAGGTTTAAATGAAAGTTATGTACAAGTTACGAGTCGAAAAAAGTAGCTAGCTAGCTATTTAAGAATTCAGAAAATAGTAAGAAATCGAAGCGAATTATTCATTATTTTTGTTATTCTTCTATAGGAGTTGCGAGAGTAGTAGAAAATGATACTGGTTATGATATATGAAACCTGTAATAAGTCCCCAACAAAATGATAGGTACAGCTTAAATGGTCACGTAGTTTTGTAGGTGGGGCAAAGCTCCATTGAAATGTGGCAATTGACTACATCCTAGCAAATAAACCATTTCATTTCAATGTCATTTTACTAATACTCAGTGTTTCTGGGCATTAGCAGTATCACCAGAGTCAAAATACTTAGATTGAAATTGGGGGTGAGAAGTAAATTCAAATATGTAGTACGAGCAATGTGAGGAAATGACAAAGAAAAAATTGGAATGAAATAATGATTGATGTTGTTAAAACACAACACACTCCGGTAAAATATCATTAAACTTACCCTCAATCTCTTCAACCTCTCGCAGTCCCACAGTTCAACAGTTGCAGATGACGTGCCGACTGCCAGATGAGAGGCCCCACCTTGCACCCACGACACCGAGCAGACGGTCTCCGAGCCTTCAAGGGAGAGTAGCTCTTCTATCTGTCCGGTACCAGCATTCCATAGGTAAACAGTCTTGCCTAAAGCCACTGCTAGGATATTTGATGGACTCCAGTCAATTAGATTTAGGTCTGAAAAGAGGATTTTTGTTTAAGCTCAAAACAAAGAAAGCCAATAGGATTGAAATTCATTTTATCAATGAGTGGTTGGAATATTCGTGGTTAAAGGCTTGAATACTTGTTGATTCACTATTCATTTCAGGGTCCATGGTGTCCTTTGCAGGATAACTAATTGAATAAGAACAAATCATATCTTAGAATTTGAATTACGCATTATCCATGCTTGGTGAATAAATTAGAACATGATGAAAAAAAAGTTTCAAGTCCTGCCCACGGCAAGAATTTTTTCATCATGTTCTAATCATATCTTTTTCTAGATTATGTAAAGATCCATGAAGGAATGTATTTGCACGCTTCCCACAGTGGGTTAGTTCAGTCCATTGCTAAATTTCTAAAACGATCTATTACAAAGAAATCGACTGCAAATTAATTAAAGAAATTAAATACGAAATAACTTACAATAGTCATCTACTAGTTCAGGAGCATCTAATATCCTCTCAGGAGCTTGCGGTATGTACCGCGATGTATTCTTAACAGACGATGGAACTTTAGCCTGAAACATTACACAATTCAATTTGCACCTGCAAAATTGCTTTTTACGTTACGGTACTAAACTGATCCATATCAACCTCTGTGTCATTTTTAATGCACAATTATCACACAAGATGTTAAGTCTCACTTTTCAAGACGGCAACCTGAAACTCTCCTTCTTCTCCTATTTTCCGCACTTGGCCACATGAGAGGCAGCCATTGTGCGGGACAGAGCAACCGTACTAGTTGAGCCAGCCCAGTTCCCTCCAGAACGTCACCAGCCTCCTGAAGTTGTAGGTATCTATTGAGGATGGTCAGACCAATAACATGCAACCCGCCAGCTTGCTTAAAAAACATAATTTACAAAAATAAGAAAGCACAATACCTGTGAATACACAACTCTAAGTCTGTTCTGGTAGCCTTCAGGTGCTGCCGGGGCCTTGCATGTATACTGTAGCAGTCGTCCTGGCTCCGTGTCAGTCAGTGCTCGGCCGATAGCCTCGCTGGCCGCTGTCTGAGTGACCACATCTTCGCCTTTGTCTTCATCCCGTTTCATCTATGATTAATGGAATACATACTGTAACAGCAGTTATTGTGGTTTAGATTAGAATATAGGGAATGTCCATTATCATTACACATCATTGCTGTTACCTACTTTAACTTAGCCAAATTACACTTTCGGACCAATCACCTGCCTCGTATGTGTCTCGCATAACTGACTCAACATTGGCATAATTCTACAAGGAGACACCAGAACCCAAAGCATAATAATAACACTTAGCTTAAAGCAATGTATTGGCAGTTACATACTTCATAAAAAAATGCAAGTTAGAATGGGACCATAATCATGGAATAACCATTAATTTATGTATTTGGCTAACAGTGCATTAGTATTTTACTCATTTTAAGGATGTTGTGGATGGGTCTATGTTGTTGACCATAATTTTACAAAAAATATATACGTATTTGTATTTAGACTCAGTACAGATTTTACTTAGTTCTCTGTTGTCATTTGGCCCATGCTTGAGGGTAAGATAAATTAAAATTATGACATGCAACAAAACATAGTATAATGAGATCTTACCATGTAGTGACACAGGTCATAATTGGAGGTACTTCTAGATGGGATGAACCTGTCAGCGTTGTTGGGAGTCTTTGCTGCTTTGTTAGGGGTAGGTGTTTTTGACCGACCTGAAAAATACAATGGTAGAAAAGAAACTATTAGGTTCAAGTATTCTTCTCATATTCATCATTAAAATGTGAATGCTAACAAACAAAGCATTGCTAGATGGATTTTGATTTGAGTTTGTATGAGGTTTGGTGCAGGTTTGACTAACATGGGAAAAATTGGTCGGAGCAGTGTCCATAAGGTGCAAGAATACCACTGTTGATATCAAGTCCCTAACTCTTTTATCTGTTGTACGATATAATGTTATATATGAATTACAGTGTTAGTCTCAGTATTGTAATGCTGTGAAATAAATCTGCTCCGATGAATCATAGCCATTAGTACCACACTAACGACACCCCAACCAAGATTACCCCCAGAGCCTTTGACGACAGTAATTTTGTATTTAACTTTTCTTTACAGGCGCTATGTGTTTCTTTTCCCCCAATACCCTAACCGAAATATTTTCATAAATATTACCTGGAGACTTGTTTTTCGAGGGCGTCTTCCTTCCTTTCTTATTGTCATTTCTCGTGGGAGTTTTATTACTCGAGAGTACACTGTTATTACAACTCTGGTTGGCTGATATGGACAGCTTCTGCATGGACTGGTTGCAAGAACTAATGTTATTCGATATATTCTGCATAGAAGCCGAAGGATTCACGTTCTCGTTGTTGGTTTTCTTCGCCCAACGCTGCAGCGGGCCTCGGGTGATCGGCCCGTCCATTGTAGCTAAACTCTTTATATCATTCAGGTAGTTGAACTGAGACATGTTTCAATGGCACTGAATCTAAGGATTTATGTTTAGCTTACAATACCTGTTTGTAAATATTAATTAGCTATTTCTTTATCATTCAGGCATAAATAACTAAAGCCAATAAATAATATTTTTATACGAAATCACGAAATACCACATTCAAACGAGATGACAAATAAAAGTCCGTTGAGATTTCAAAATTTTGATTTGAAGGGAATAGAAGTGTTTCCACTACGACAAATCTCCCATTTTTTTTCTTAGAATATAACTGATAAAAATGCCACAACATATTTTCCTGTAATATAATAATATATTATTTATAGTATAAACGTAAGTACTTTTACTGCAATTGCAAATATATTTCACTTTGTTTAAATTATAGGATAGGTTTAATTGAAATGACAAACTGAAAAGATTCAATTTAATCTGGGTATTTTTATTGATTACCCGGAAACACTGCTACAACTAGAGAACATACGTTATTATTGTTTGACGATACGATACCGGTTTTTAGAATCGATTAATTAACACCGGAGGGAAATCGATTGGAACTGACATTTGAATTTTTGTAGTCGCCGAGTCAATTATCCCAATACGCAATATCCCAAACATTTTCCTTTCTATTCTACTTCGCTTGCGAGGCTGATCTCACTTCCGCCACTTGTACGATTTAACGAATCCAAGTCGGAATAATAATTATGCAGATGTAATAATATTTCCATATTACGATCGATTAGTCTCGCTTTGCGACCCATTTGGGCAATATTTTTCTACGACGAAGCTCCACATAACTATTGAGACTAAACTTATATGTTTAATCTGTTTTTTCTACGATGAAGCTCCACATAACTATCGAGACTAAACTTATATGTTTAATCTGTTCTTCATACTTAATACTTTGCTGACTGTCTGACTCAAAACAGGTACACTCAATAATATTATGTGGTATTTGGCAACTTGGGTGAAAATAATACAAAACCAAATCATAAGAAAATCTGTATATATTTAAGAATGTAAAGAATTACTCATAAAATAATGTATTTTAATCTAAATGATCTAAAAATAGTATTTCAATCATTATTGCATTACAATAAAATATTTCAATCAAACTATTAAGTATAAAACATCATCGTTACATCAATTTGTATTTTGTCCTAGGCACATAAATAATCAATATTATATTATGAACACTGGTGGTAGTTGGAAAGGGCAGTCTAGCTAGAGAATGGTTAATGAAAAATGAGTTCATTTTTGTTAAACATTGCTGGATTTCTTTAGTAACATTACAAGTTTTGCACAATAACCCAGCAATGAAATGAACTTAATTCTTCATTGACCAGTTTCAATGTTCACTTCGGGGTTATAACACATCTAGGCTGTTCAAAAGGAAGTACTAAGAATAACGCAATATAATATCTCCTGCATACTTATTACATCTAACTAGCGTTTCTATCCTTTCCAACTACGCATTAGCACAGTAAATTGTATTTATTTTATACTTATATTTTCGTTGTCATGAACAAAAATATACACAACATAGGAACAGATAAGAAAATGCATAATTTGAGCATTATATTTTCTCCTAAACAACATTTTAACAATACAAGAATATAATTGATCAACTTTACAACCCACCCTTGCCTGTTGACTATTGATATCAGAGTTTATAAATATAGCAATTTTAATATTCACAGCATAATAAAAATATACAGTACAAAATAAGCCCTTTTGTGAAATATCTGAAACAAATCTCTTCAAAAAAGAAGGGACAGTGATTTAAGTATAGCTCATTATGATTTCAAAGAGCCGTTTTCTTTTAGAATGCATTTTTAAAACTAGATGGCAGCGCGAGTATGAAGCAAAAACGTCAAAGTGAAATAGTATGGCCCTTCTCAGTTTCCCATTATTTAGGGGGCATTATTTAACCAGAGTTAAAAAATAAGTTATAAAATTTACTAAACGTATTTGTAATGTGAATTCAAAGACAATTTGTCCGATGGTATTGGTCCATGTCTTAATAAATAAATTAATATCATTTCTTCCGGTAAACCAAAAGAATTTGGCGTAGCTACGCCATCTCAATCATATTGTACTCGAAAAAGTTTCTTAAAAAACGCCTCATTGACATAACTTTATTATTTCAATCAATGTCAACAGACAAACTCGCTTTCATCTCCCAACATATTATTAATAAAATATGTATATTATGAATATAGCACCATTAAAAATAACTTACTGCTACGATAAAAATTCATATTACACGTCTAGGAGATCCATTCTGGGACTTTCGCATCACATCACGTTTCGTAACAATACTTACAATATAGACCAATAAAATGGCACATACCAATTATACACATAAAAAAGCTTTTAAACAAAAGATGGCAACTAAGCGTTTGATCATAATAATTGTTCGATTCATTATAGAGACACATATGGCTAATGTAATAATAAGTTTAATTAAATTACCTTTAGGTACACAAAATAACACTTGAGACGGTTTTGAGACAAATAGAGATGCATTGTCGTGTAAATAGAAAAGGCGTGATGGTCAGCATTTTGTTATAAAAATAGAATTAATATTATTCTTTTGCAGACTGCGCAATAATAATTCTCGTAAAAAGATCGACGTACAAAACAGAGCGCAGGCATTTTGAAAGTCTTTAATATAAATGGATTCGTGAAATAAATAGTAAGTACTGGACAGTCCATTATTATGATAGAACACTTTACATATTCAGGCATATTGAGATATCTTTTCTAAAATGTTCATCTATTGTTAAATAATCTAACGCTCTAAAACATAAAAGCCAAGTGGTGGGATAAAACGTAACATACAGCATATTTATTTATATCAAATTAATATGCAATTGAAATTAGAAAACAAAAAACAAAATTAGCACAAATAAGAGCCCATAAATTAATAAAATCTTGAAGAATCTTAATTCTAAACAAGCCATTCCTACAACTTAACTATTTATTAAGGCTGTTATTCATAAACGTGATTTAAAGTTACGCCACCGTTTAGCCACCCTGTCCCTTTCTATCGTAACCTCTTTTTAACGAAGTGTGTAAGGATGCTATCCGATTTAAAGGAAGTGACGTTTAACTAGGTTTATGAATAACAGCATGTGTGGTTTAATAACAACCTACAATACTAGAAGTTTAGAATAAAATTACGTCTACAAGTTAAGGATGATTTTGAAAATTGTGCGTTATCGAAACACTTATTTAATACTATATTAAGCACAAATGTCATTACCGTTAAGTATCACGTCTTTTTAAAATGAGCAAAATATGCGTTGTGAAAAAGATTACATATAAAAATATATAGAGCTTCTCAATATAAAAAGGATATTGGATATATTATCTACGTACGCATAAAAAAATAAGCTAAATAATTGCTAATCATGAATATGGTCTAAATCTGTTTAATGATTGTCTAAATAAAATTTAAATTTGTCTAATCAAATCAATCACAATATTTTTCGATAGAATATAATTTGCCTATTCGTGAACTAAAAATCGTACGAATAAAATACTTTTGTTCATTATTTATTATTATCTATAACCTTAGTATAATCTCATCTCAGTAATTAAACAATAAATGACTTTATCTATTTAAGATATTCAATAATATGTTCGCAAAATAAAACTAAAAAGACCTTAGAAGTAACACTTTATAAAATGTACAACAGTCGTGATTCATGCAATATATACCATACTACAACGATATAAAGTTTTAACTTGAACTACATACTCTTGAACACTTTCAATGAAAAAATACTATAGTAATTATTTTACAACAGTTTCCTATCACGGTTTAAAATTGCTTTAACATTGTACGAATTGAACGTTTATATAATGTTTCGTCTCATCGTGTATTGCTCATTTGTTACAAAATTTATAATACCACATTTGCTATTTTAGAGAGAATCGACTTAATTTTGTTTGCCGATTATGATGAAGGAAAAAATTTCGCGGCGCTTCTTGAGAGAGCATAAAGTATATTTATTCTTATTCGCCAGAAAGAGACTTCTATTGAAAATTAACAAAGAAGTGGCAAATCCGCAGAATCCGAGAAAATTGTCATGCAAGAATGTCCGCGAAGTAAATATGGCTAATGCCATCAAGAGTCATTTCTTCATGTCGATTATAGTCAAAGCGGCGGTATGTTTTAGAATTAAAATACTTTTCAGAAGTATTGGTAAATCTCGTAAGTATTTTTGTTGTTGAAAATAAAGAATTTGACAATATGACATATGTGTGATTATGTCGCGGCCGTCAATAAGCCTAAACCTAAGTGCTCCCGCACACGGGCCACCGGCCACAAAACGCCGCCACTGGCATATTTCCTGTAATTTTCATACATTTTATATGGACTCGCCGCACACGGTTGTCGCCAGTGGCGGCCACACGCTACAAGCTTCTTGCTTCTCGTGGCGGCGTTTGTGGCTGTCGCGTGTGGCCCGTGTGCGGCGACACTTACGCAACTTTCGGAAAACAGCCATAGTCACTGACAAAATTGGGCGTAAATACAGTCCTCTGTGTTGCCAGATCTGTTTTTCAAAATATCGTAGGGCGAGGCTGAAAAAATCGTAATTTGCGTAGATTGCGTAGGTCTACGGACTTTTTATTAATAAGCTGTCTGACTGAATAAAACCATAAAATGTGGTTGATAGTCGGTAAAGAAATTAAAATTTAGTACAAACTTTACAACTGGAAAAAAAAGAATTTATTGTATAGTTACTTGTGCTCTCTTCTAAGTTGCTCTACGTTTTACTCAGAAAAAATAACGCTTCGTTGTATTTTTGATATGGTTTGGTGGCTTTAGTTGAGACAAAAAGTAGATTTGCCATTGATTTCCGTATATCCGTAAACAAGGCTTAAAATCCGTAGATCTACTGATTATTTCCGTAGGTCTGGCAACACTGAGACCTGGATTTATATCACGTATATCCAAATATCTATGTGCTATGACGAGTTAGGTTTCATCACATTCATGATGTGAATGTGGCCCGGGTTGTCGACGGTGACGAAACATGAGAACTGGTCGTCATGGCACAGCTTCTTGGCGTTCATACCTGACAGCTTTATGCAGGCGAGGATCTCCTTCCTCTTCGAGCCTTCTTTGAACCTAAAATATGGACAATAAAACTAATATTATAAATGCGAAATATGGACAAACCCATTAATATTATGTGCGAAAGTTTGGATGTTCGTCAGGTACTCAATTGCCTTATAATCGCTCGCTTATTGCATCGACGCCAAAAAAACTCGTCATAAGGGAACCTACTTAGCGTAGCGTGGGACCACATGGCGGGATGAGCTTAGCATGGTTGCTGGCAGAGACTGGCAAGGGGCCGAGAATTGAGCTGAGTGGCGTGCTCTGGGAGAGACCTACGTCTCACGCCTTAGTTATTGGACTACTGTGACTTTTGTGATATTTGCCAATAAAAAGATGTAGGCTACCTTTAAGGCTACGTACGCACTGACATGCGCCTTGTTTAGCGCCTAAAGTCTAGCATCTCCTAGCGAAGGCGCCAAGCGCATAGAGGGACCGGTTAATAATATTCAATTCAATATAGGTACTTTATTGTACGAAAAAGGATACAATACAAAAATTAGAAGATAGCGGCATGTACAATTTTGAAGATTGTAGAACGTTCGTTTCGCTAGGTGACACGCCTAGGCTCTAGGCGCTAAGCAAGGCGTCTGAGAATATATCGGGTATATGCAAGAACTTACGTTTTCCGCTTCCACATGGCTTTCCAGCAGTCTTGCGCGTTGAACATGCCATCGCCGAAGAAGAAGTTTGGCGGTATGCCGCTGTCGACGGCCGCCGGCGGGTCGTGCTGCATCGGGCTGGCCACGGGCGTCACGACGTTCCAACCGATTCTGACAAACAACGGGCTTGGTTAGTCACATCGCAAGAGGTATCATTACTATTATTATGGGGTTTTTCGCCCCTACAAAGTTAAGATAAAATAAAGATGCATTTATTGCCACAGCATATGCCTGATACATAGCATGAACAATAGTCTGAGCGCAAGCGCTGTACCGCGCCATAGTATGGTCGTTACACCACACGATCTCCGAGGCCATAGTGACCAACACCAGCATACTATGAACCATAACCCTCCTTCTTGTGCTGTCACTTAAATAGACATCTTTTCTTTTAAAAAAAGAAAGAAAGAAGAATAGACATCTGGAGGGCTAGCCGCAACGATTTTTACTAGCGCTCAAGTCGACGCTCGCCAAAAATCTCATTCATTCATCAAATCTCCCAAGATTTTTGGCGATAAATAGTACAAAAATTTCGTTCAGACTTTCGACAGGACTTGAGCGTCTAAAAAGACTTCCGGCTAGCTCTTCTATCGCGGGATCGAAACTAACCTCCAATAAGCCTTATTAGCCCGCATTTTAATAAGATACGTGACATTCCACCACACGATCTCCGAAGCCATAGTGACCAGCACCAGCGGTGGCTGTTCGTCGTCCCCCTCGGCGTAGGAGGGCGGCGCGGGGTGCGGCGTGGGCGAGTGCAGGGGTGCGCTCCGGAACAGGCGGTCCGGAACGGGCGAGAAGCGGCACGACTTCACTTTGGTCTTGTGGTGCTTTAGGAGACGCAGCTGACGCTTGCCGGGTACGTTCCACACCTGGAAAGGATTTTTTAAAATAACCAAAAATTTTGACTGCTTTTTTGCATAAAATGTGTCCCATGATCAAGATGAATGACACCTCAGAATGTAACGAAGTGACAGAGTGTAACGAAACGAATAAGAGATATTATTTTTCTCATATCTATGCTGTTTGGCTGTCAAATAAACGATTATTCTATTCTATAACTATCACTCTAATAAGCGATGCGTCTTACCACCACATCTCCCGAGTCGAGCCCCATGGCCAGGATGCACCCGTCGGCCGTTAGGTCGCACGACATGATGCGGTTGTTCAGCTTGTATTCTTGGATAGTGTGAAGTCGCATTTGCTTGCCTTCTTTCAGCTCGAATGTCTGGAACAATATGGATTAATTTAGTGATGGGAGTTACAACTTTCGGTAAAGGAATGCTTAGAAAGCTTAAAGGTTATTTAATCGTGGATGGTGTAATAACATCACACATTTGTTGGGGTTTGAGTATTTATAAATATACAATACGAGGGGTGTAACTTAGAAATAAAATGAACAGTGCAAAACGATGTAAAGGCTAAAAAGCTGTATTTAATTATAGCTAATTAATAAAGGTATCCGTGTACGTAAACTTGTAAATTAAGTACAGCTTTTCGTACGGTTAATATACCCAAGAATATGAACAACTTTCACTAAGGGGTTTATTTGTGATGTTTAAAAAAAAAGTGGTTCCATATTAAGTTCAATACCTACTTGAGTACATGTATTGTGTAAATAAATAATACTTATGTATATGTATGTTTGTTTAGTCTACTATATTTGTTTATCTTACTAGGCATTGCTGGAAAAATATCCTTAGAGATAAACACCTGTTCACTGTTATTGATATAATATATTTAAGTCTGTCTAAAAAGAATGAACGAATAAATGCCGAAGGGATAAATGACGCAAGTCCTCACCTGAAATCCTCTATTATCATCACAAATAACGAGTATATTCTTCTGAAAAGCGGCACAATTCACTTGAGTATCAGTCTGCCTTCCGTTCAGCACCGTCGCCAGCTTCAGCTCTTGGTTCCATAGTTTTATAGTAGCATTGTGTTCCACAGTAATAAGGCCTATTTCGTTAATCCAGAAGCATTCGACAAGGCCACTGCTCTTACAAAGGCTGTTTCGACTGTCGCCGTTTGGGAACAGACGGTCTTTGGAGGCGATACTGCTGTCGCTACCAGAGTTAGATAGGCATTCTGACGGGCTGATTTTTCGTTTGCCTGTAAATAAAGGTTTCGTGGAGCTAAATGCTGAAAAATTTACTGACGGTGTATTTTCAGTATTCGAACTATCATATTATTTTATTACTTTATCTGTTATGTGATTTCTGTAGGACATTGCGAACGTCAATTTTTTCTCTCTTCTCTCGTGTGGTGACCAACCTATAGTCAGAGTTATTCAGGCCGCCCGTAGGCCTCTGACGTGGCCTAATGACTGCTGCCGAGCGACAGCAACCGGGACCGCTGTAACGTGCTTTCCGAGGCACGGAGGTATTGGAACTTATGATCAGTATTTTTACAAATTAGACATAAACTGAAGGTTAACTGTGTATTAATTAATTGTGGCTTAATTGAAATCAGTTGAAAAATAGGGAATCTAAGTAAGACGTGACGTGACGTTAATAGAATTTATACATTGTTAATTATGAATAACTTTATTGCGTTGCGAGACAATATCGAAAGCTTTTTTCTCGCCACTATGGTTGACAGAGACAGACTAGGAGCTGGAACACATTGGGCGTTTTGAATGAATGAATCTTTCTTTATTTCAGAGACAAGTCCATAATGTTATTAATATATATGTTAGTAACAATTTACTTACAACTATGTTAGTGATAAATTTACTTAAAAAACATTTTCTTGAAGTTACCTGACGTAGCATGTACCTTCACCCAAAAACTTTTTAAAGCGCGTGCTTTGGTAACGCTCGTTTTAAGTCACGTTTAAGTTTTTTGCCACTTTTTCTCCTCAGCGTTGGCACCTTTTCCTTGCAAAGTGGTGTAAATATAAATTCAAAAATATGTTGACGTGCAAAAATGTACACAACGTACTTACTTGTAATAAAGAAATTTGACTTTGACTTTTAAGAACTACGAGGTCTGATTGAAGTGTACACAAGTGTATAATGTGCTTTAAAACGCCTAATGTGTACTAGCTCTAAAGTAGTCATCACCCCGCGATGGTCCGCTGCTAATGTTACATTACGTTTCACGAAAACTTACCTTGTATATCATTGAGCATATCCTGTGATCCCAAATCGGTGTTCCCGCGTTGCAACATCTCAGGCATCCACCCGCCGTCATTGGTCAATCTGTACGCCATTTGACACCTATTTTTACCGGCTACCATCAGCAAATTAGCGGTCACAAAGTTCAGGTACTGCACTGGACTGTTCACGTCCACTATAGGCTTGGTCTCTTTGGTGCGAAGGGTGTATTTGTTGACGGTGCCAGACATGAGGCCGTATAATATGTACTGGTTGCAAGGGGATATTCTGACGTCAGTGATTTGTTCGTCGGGTTTAGCTGGGATCTCGGTAAGTACTTTTCTGCCGCGCATTATCTGTGTGAAATTAGGGTAACAAATAAAGACATCGAAACGCTACACAAGATTGTATCGTAAATAATAAAAAAACATAACCCTACTCCTTCGCAGCCTAATAAATTAAAATTTTTAATTTTAAAATCAAAAACACCCGATTGCCTTACATATAAACCAGAGGCGACCTAGAATTACTAAGGATAGGATAGAATAGGTAGTCGACAACAATATTAATCTTCTCGTGTGGTTTAGTGACCAAATCCAGTTGCTCAGAACGCCCATAACCTTTTTTTGACATGTTCTGACGACTGCTGTTGAACTGCATAACGTGCTTTCCGAGGCACGGTAGAGCTTAGATGTAAATGTCTATTCTATTTTTATTTGAATGACTTCAACTCTTATTCAAGAGATAATTTCCCCAATGTCAAGTTATTTAGAGTATTCATGTAAATAGAAAATTAAACGAATTAAAAATCAATCCGCCATTCCAAAATGATGGCGGATTTTGATGGAAATGTCACTAGCGGTCACTTAACCAGGCACTAACCTGCCAGACTTACGCAGGACATCCCTTCATGTGACCAACATTACAAAGAACACTGACACATAAAAACAAACCTGTATATTATTCTTATCATCAACAATCGCCAACAAGGGCTGGCCACCATCCTCCCCGTTTCCATTGCAGATGCCCTTCAGCACCAGCGGCTTCAGCGAGTGCCTGTCTAAGCTCATGGTCTTCTTCGCTTGCTTCTTCTCCACTTCCCTATGGTTGACGAAGGACTGGTGCCGTTTGGGCGTGTTGGTAGCGCTCTGGGGACCGCTTGTGATGGAACTCGGTGTTTGAGGGGTTTGCGTGTGAATGAAGCTTACGTCGAACTTTGTGGTTAGACGGACTTTGCTGGAAGATGAATATAAATATTTACTGTGATTACCGTATAAAGAAATACCTAAGATATTAGGCTAGAACGGAGGTGAATCGTTCAGCTACAATATAAGTTGGCCAGGCAGCAAGCATGATATTAGAGGTTATAAAATTTTAAAATCACCTTGGAATCGCCTAAGACTACGTTCACACGGCGACCATTCGATTTGATTTTTTCACGTATTTATTTTGTCATGTTCAAATATTTATTAAACACGATATTTATAGAGTCCGTGTGAACGATTTAATATAATTATTTTCTACTGTCACTGCTGTATTCGATAAAATCTCGAGTACGGTAAACGGGGAAAATATAGCCGTGTGAACGTAGCCAACAATTTATCATCAAATGGCGCGCCATTCACCGTTCCTTATTATAACCAAAATACTCACCCATTCTTAGTATTCTGCGCCACATACGCCGCGTCCAAATACCACACTTTGGCCGAGTCTTCTATGGTGCCCGTGCCGGTTAACAAGACGTCTGACCCCGGCATGAAGTCGTCGCAAGTTTCGCTCACAGCCATAGACACAACGTTACTGAAATGATGTCATAGATATAAAGATGATACATAAATTCCCGCTTGCGTCCCGTAAGCGGCAAGCCAGACAGACAAGACATAAGAGTCAAACAAAATGTATAGAAGCGTCGCGGCGCAAAACATATAGAAAGTGCGTGCGGACGGCGACCATAACGCCGCCAGCTCTCGCTACGCCTTCGCGTCCGTGTTTCGTCTTTTCTGTTTTAAAAAGTCACGTCTGCGCCTCACCTGCGACGCCCTTACGTCTTTTCTGTCTGGTTTACCACTAAGTGTAGACAGAGGTGGTAGACTTCTATCTGCATTTCGGAAAACATGTAGAAGAAATTAAACATTCTTGTTAGCCGTAACCGCGACTTAAAATTTATTCCAAAGTTTAAGGCCAGAGTTTTCTTTCTAAATTGTACGTTTTTAACGAAGTACAAAAACGGTTTAAAAGAAGTGTAGTTAAACTAGGGTTATGGATAGGCTATATGAGAATTAATTTATAATACAAAGTATCGGCATCCGGTGGGAATATAACCTATTCTGTGGACATTACATAATGTAACTTACTTATAATTTTTAAGCTACAAAGGAACCGTCATACATACCCTGGAAAACACCTTACTTCTATCGACATTAAAATATATGAAAATCAACACTTACCCTCTCCTATTCTCCAAATCAATGACCCAAGCATTAGTCTTGAGGTCAACACAGATGACCCGGCTGTCGTCTGTGGAGACGAAGAGAAGGGTGCCAGATTTGTTCACAGCTATCGATGTGAACGACAGACTGTCCTTAACGTCGGCACAGTCCAGCACTTTCTTGCAAACGCACATGTTGCAATTAGTTTGGTACGAGTTAGTGAGTTTCAGCTCGTGTTCTAAGATTTCTGTAGATTTTAGGGTTATTATTCTGTTGCTTCCTGCGAAAATAATAATAATTAAGTCAGTCATTTAGAGTGGATGAAAGTGGTGGCCTTGAATTCATTCGTCAAAATTAAGTTAAGGCTTGTATGTAACATACATTAATTCTGCACAGCGTTTAAGTAAATTAAACAATTTGGGGAAAAATAAAATATTTACAATAAATTCAACTATCAATAAAATTTGATGTACATCATTACTGTGCCTTGAAGTTTTAATATTTTAAGGTAGTTTTAATTTTTTGCAATGATTTCTTTCACTAAAATGGTAATTATTATCATTTCTAAGGTTGATTTGTGACGTGGGTATTAGTTCAGTTTTTTCACAGTTTTGATTTACTAAAAAACCTTCCCAATTTACTATTTATTATGAGTACCACTCCCAATTTCAATTTGTCGAATGAATTCAAGGACATCCTGTATAACAATGTTGGTGGAAGGGTCGGGAGACGTAGACCGAGGGGGTCACACATCGACTAAATTGGTGATATAAAAAGGGTCAAATGTGGTCTACTACAAACTAGGGATGTTACGGGTGTAGAATTTAGGACTTCCGCGGATGCGGAATGTCAAGTATTTTAAGAGATACATAATTTAGGTGATCTAACTAAACTCTAAACACGCTGTGAGTTCTGTGGGTCTATTACAGTAGGTATTATAGTGACAGGGACAGTGCTATTGCGTTGGTATAGCGTCGTTTTTTTTGGCGCGCCATGACATGGTATGATTTCATTGCTTTGAGAATGATAATACGGCCGTTTCATTCACATAAAAGCAAAAAATTGTAAACATAACAAATCAGATCTTGCGAGTGCGTAAAATAGCTGTAATGAAGATGATTGGTATGAGAGTGAAAGTTACTAGGGCGGAGACCTGTCCCCATAAAAAATATACTATAAGCTCTCTCCATAGCGCGGTGAAGTTATTCCTTCTTGATTATACTCGTAGTTATATCACGCCTACGTCACCTGCGATAAAATCAACTTACCCGGAACAGTCAAAATATCTAGCACCAAATCAGTCTCATCGAAGCACATGACTCTTTCTCTAGTCGCCAAGTCTAACACCTCCACATTATGACTACTACCGCTAGTGGAAGCTATGATCGCATGTCTGTCCTTGTTGCACGGCACGCAGCACAGTATCTCTCTGTCTCGCTCGATATTGTCTAGAACCTTCAATTTAAATAGGGAAATATTATTTACTAGCTTCCGCCCGCGACTTCGTCTGCGCAGGATCTTTATAAATTATAGCTTATGTGTTATTCTGATTTATGAGCTATATTATTGCAAAGTTTCATTAAAATCCATTCATTAGTTTTTGCGTGCTCTTACACTAACATCAATCCATCCATCCATATAAACTTTCGCGTTTATAATATTAGTGGGAGGGATTGCATAAACAAATGTAGTGAAAACATACAGCTTATAATTTATACATAACATGCTTGTTGATATTAGGTATAGATAGATAGTCATAGACAATTTTGAGCACGAACTCAGAGTGAGTTTGCACTTATGACTTTGAAATAGTATGAAAACTGACAGTGATTGACAGATCAAATTTTAACTCCAGTCACCTTTGACCTTTAAGTTGCAAATACTCCATCGATAGATATACAATCTATTGCCCAAGTTTAGTATCTAGGGGGCCTCAATAGGGTTGAGATTTTCTCGAAAACTACTTGACCTAGTCAGTCAAGTACTTTTTGATAAAATCGCAACCTTATTGAGGTCCCCCGGATACTTAACCGGGTAATAGACCGTACCTAGGGGGTTAAACGTGGCATGTTAAGTTTCGCAAGCGTTATTATACCTTCAATATATTGCCGTTGGGTGTATACAGAATGATGAGTTTATTTGTATGGGTGATGAGTATCTCTTGGTTGTTAGCCCAACGGCAGTTCAAACAGGGGCCGCGCTTCGGTTGGATGGTGACGTTGCTTGGATAGTTATTGTTGTAGGGTTCTTCTGGTTCTGGAAATAAGTATTAGTTTATACCAAATAATATTGTACTTGAACAACACAATAATAGTGAAATGTTGTTCGCCATTTGTTAGATTTTACTTTGTACGCACAGTTATTACTAAACCCGTTATCGTGGTTCTTTTAGATAAGATAAATACACTTTATTGCACCATAATACAGTATTAATTACATAATTGAGAAGCATGTACAATTTTGGCGGTCTTATCGCTAAAAGCGATTTCTTCCAGACAACCAACTGCAGAGGATATTATAAAAATATATCAGAAAGAGGTAGAAGTGCATAGTAAGTAAATATAATAAATAGTAATATCTACGTTAGATAGGTAACACAATTTACGATACTTTTAGTTATTTCTTTTAAACTTTGGGCATTATAAAGATTTCAACACAGAATTGGATTAACTTTGTTTACATACATATAATCGACGGCCATCTACTATTTCTATTACTTACTTGTATTTCTCAATAGCGCGTATACATAAACGTGATTTAAAGTTTTTCCACCTGCTGTCCTTTTCTACCTCACAGTTTAAGGGAAGTGAGGTTTAAGCAGGTTAATGAATTACAGCAAATTAATATATTTAGGTAAACCCAATTTTACAATTTCTTCTATGATATGCAGTGAAACTTTATCGTGACGTCATTGCACCGAGATAACGGGGTTTATGTATGATGGTCCTTCGAGTCGGATCTAACATTTTCGGATCCTGTCTTTCGTATCACCTACCTTCCTCAATGACATCCTCTGTTTCGTCCTGCTCCAAGTCATCGATGTACCAGACCTTGATGACGCCGTCGCTGGACAGCGAGGCTACTATAGGCGGGTTGATGGGACACGCGCCGACCCATTTTATGGGGCAACCGGTCACAAACAACTCCTTCTTGAGCTTGTTAGTTGATATGTGGAAGAACTGCGGAAGAAATATATCCGTTTAGATTTTAGAGCAAGGAATGTGAGACAAGTGAGTTAAAGCAGTTGCTCGAAAGAAATACAGTGAAATGTAACCGAAGCCTACAATTAATAGCTGGAATTTCCATAAAAAAAACAGCGGCTCGTTTTGATATCATATAGACCCAGCCTTTCTCTAGCTATGTTTTATTCGGGTTCGTTATATTTTTGGAAAAATATTGGAACGTAAACCCCAAATAAATGAAGTACACTTATCTCCTCAGTGTTGACACCTTTTCCTAGCAAAGTAGCGTAAATGTAAAACAAAAAAATACGTTCTAAAATATACTCAAAGGCACGAATTCATAAACGTGATTTAAAGTTACGCCACCGTTTAGGCGTAACTTTCTATCGTAACCTTCTTTAACGAAGTGTGAAAGGGATAGCAACACGATTTAATGGAAGTGAGGTTTAACTAGCTTTATGAATAACAGCAAAAGTATAGATAATATAGAATACCAGCAATAATAGACATGATTTTATTTGTTTTACAAATAGTTTATACCACGTCCATGTCTTGTTACCTTGATAACGCCTGTCCTGGTGCCGACAATAGCGTAGTCGCCGAGGAAGCAAACGGACATTATGCTCTCCTTGACGTCGATGTTGGATGGTTTGATCTCTTCCACGTTCTGCTCGTGTCTACAGTATAGAGAATGCGTTAATTTATCACTTCTATAGTTTATATTGTACTATAGTCTAGATTCGCGGTAAACAGTTAAATATAATAATAAGTCATGGTTGCACCGAGGCGAAATCCCAGGTTAGAATTCGCGTTGTGATGATAATCTAACATTTTATTTATTAATAGTTAAAATGATATTAATATAAAATATCTTGTCTCCTCCTATATCTACCTCCTTGATTGCTTCAAGTCGTCAGGGAGGGAGAGTAACTATCGATATGTAGATCGAACAATGCATACCTAATATGAAATATCTATCAATTATCATAAATAATATTAATTACTAAGAAATATCGTGTAATTATTTATGTAAATATTAGTATATTTGATAGTACATTACAGGAAGGCTGAAATAAATAAACTAAACTCAGAGTTCATTGCTACTTTTTCTTCTCAGCGTAAAGTTTTGTTGTAAAGTCAATAAAAATTGATATGCAAAATTACGAAATGTATTATTTGCAATAAAGAGATTGATTCTCATTCTGAAAACAAACACTACTAATACATACATGTATTACCGCTCCACAAAACCCCCATCAAGTATATTAATTTGATAAAACGGGAATTACCTTGTTAAACATTTATTATAGATGTCATCAATAATAAATGTTTAACACGGTAATTCCCGTTTTATCAAATTAATATGTATACAAACCCTATCAAGTATGTTACTTACAAGAACTCGAAGTACAGCTCGTTCCTCGCACACTTGTCCTGCGCGACCTGCAGCGCATTAGTGTACAGACTGCCCTTGCTCTCGTGTTGCAGTACGCTCTGCACGATGTCGGTGCACGGGTAGCGGTACAGGTCGATGCCGTGCGTGCTCAGGTAACTCTTCACGCTGTGGAGCAGCTCCTTGTCGAAGGCCTGGACACAACGTACTAGAGTCAATATGGTAATATTACATCTCAAGCTCGGTGGCTCAGTGGTTGGGTCAATGTACTTACGATACGGAGGTCCCAGGTTCGATTCCCAGCCAGGGCAGCCGTACCAATGAGTTAGCCTCGGTTTTTTCGACGGAAAAACTTATGTACATTTACCGAATGCTCTCAAAAACGGCGAAGGAAAACATGGTGATGAAACCTGCATGCCGTAGGTCAAAAATCTATGGCATGTGTAATCCGCCAATACGCACTGGGCCCGCGTGGTGGATCATGGCCCGAGATCCTTCGATGTAAAATAAGGTCAGTTCCCAAGCAGTAGGGACTTAAAAATAGTCTGATCATGATGATACTCACATCATCAGCGATATAATCTTCGTACTTCTGCAGATCCAACATAACATCCGCCGGTCCAGTCAACCTCACTTTGTTCCCCAAAAACTTTAGATCCATGAACAATTTATTGAACAACCTCCACTTGTTGTTAAGATTCTTCGTGTTCTGAATATGGTATCCGATATAGAACGCTATGTAGCCATCATCGACAATTTCTACGGGCACTTTCGTCAAGCTATCGTAGTAGTAGGACTTTAGAAATTCTGCATGCAATTTCTTAACGTCCTCTTCGCTTGAACAAGTCCTTAAATACTTCATTATTAGATCATGTATTTCGTAAATGTAGTTCCTTTGGTCATGATCATAGAACTCTATTATCAGCGATTTGCTCCGGAGTTGTTTCATTGTTGATTCGACCTCGTTTATTTCTTTGTTCCACAGTTTGCTGAGGACCTTGGATGATACTTTAGCGTTGTCTGGGAGAACGGTTAGCATTTTGAATAGCGGGAGAATGTTGGGTTTCAACGAGTTTATGCACACTTCTATCGTTTTCATTGGATTGTTGTTGTGTCTTGTTAAACTGAAAGAAAAGATTTGAAAATAAATGACAATGGTATACAAGTAATAGAGTTTTTAAGTATGGTAATAATGAAATGGATTTCGTTGTCATTAATTAAACAAATGATTTATTACTAAAACAAAACAAAAACAATCAATCATTTATTTTATCATCATAAGATGTCAGTCCTGTGATCACGTTGAATCTAACTATACCTGATACAATAAAATCCATCAAGCAGTTTAGACTACAGGAGACCAAAAAGGAAACGACATACATAGATATTTACATACATATTACATACACTCGAAAAACACCTGTTTGGCACTGCTTAATAGGATGCACCTATTGCATGTTTTATATCTCACATGATCTGTCTTCTACTTGTATGTATTTTACGTGTGCTGTTTGTGTCAAATAAATATTCATTCATTCGAAACATTCAACATTACCCTCTTTTCGTAATTCCCAAAAATATACATTAATTGACCTACAAATTACAATCATTTACAAATCAAGGCGCGTATTCATAAACGCGATTTAAAGTTACGCCACCGTTTAGGCCCCCTGTCCCTTTCTATCTTAACCTTTTTTAACGAAGTGTGAAAGGGTTGGGAAGTGAGGTTAACTAGGTTTATGAATAGAGTTAGAAACATATGGTAAACTATTAAAAAACTCACAAAAAGTAGTCCTTCTTCTCCAAAACATTGAGATAATAATTCCAGTGGTTTCTGTCATCTATCAGGCGCTCCTTATTCTCTGCCAACTGGGCGCCTATGAGGGCTATATGGAAGGGACTGCCCTTGCATATCTCGTGCAACCTCTTGGCTTGGCGGGGCAGCTGGCTCACACTGACGTCGAGACAGGAAGCGAACAGTTCTAAGGTTTCTCGTTCGGTGAAGTTGTTTTCTATCTGAAATGTTTCAAGGGTTTATTAAGACTCATGAGGAAGCTCAACTGTCAATTAATTTGTTATCTCAATACATGTTAAAGTTAAATATAAAATAGAGACAAATTTTCGTCGGGGATTCTCGTACGGGGATTGCTTGGCACACTCTATTCCGACAGAGCTACCGTGGCTCGGAACAGATTCGTCATAAGGACGTTGAAACATGTTACTTGATAGATATTGGTAACCAAAAGTTATAGTACATGAACAAACCACCTTTACGCTACTATGATGGCCATTACTAAAACAAGATTTACGCGTAGTTGGAGTGTTTGAGGAGAAAATTACTAATGTAAAAACATTTCTAAAACAATGCTAGTTATTAAAATTACATATACATAATTATGTACTTTTGGTACGCGTACGTAATTGTATGTAAACCGAAGCCCAAATCAAGTGTCTAATTTAGTAAACAAAAACTACCCTACCGTACTAACATTTTAAGTTATTCTATGATTATTGCACAGTTATTTTCACATTATTAGATCGGATCACTTTATTTTCACAATGATGAAAAGGTTCGATCAATCAGTTCCTTCAGTATTACATCACAACAGGTAATTAGACGATCATACTTGTTTACAAAATAAGATACTTGATTTGGGCTGCGAGTAGTACGTGCCAATCTTTATGACGTCTATGATATATACAGTCCCTAGTCACGTTGCAGTAAGGGGAAGGAATAGGTTCACATTCGCCAACTTTGAAGCGTACAGCGGCGTACGCGGCATAGGACTTCACAATTAATGCATCTGATTTAAAAAGTTAACAACGTTTTCGACATATTTTTGTATGCAGAACGGCAATGAGACCTTATCCTAGCGTTGCACCTTAATGAGACTCCCTGTACGCTTCTTTATTTTCGACTGTAAATGTAAATACAAATAAAGTCTCACTTTCACTATCAGCGGGTGGAAGTTGGCGACCACATCAGTATCCCTGGTGGTGATGAGTATCTTGCAGCCGATGTCAAACGCCTCCACGCACTGCTTCTCGTTCACCTCGTCCAGCACCAACAGGGACTCCTTCAGCGTCTGCTCGGAGAATTGACTCTTCAACCTGGACAAATAATATGTGTATTAAAATTCTCTAAGGGCCGCGTTGGAACCTTGGGTTGGGAGTCTCACACAAATCCATCAACTGATCTGACAAAATGTATAAAAAAAACCGAAAATCGAAAAGTCGTACAACATAAAGTGGTTCAGTTATCAATGCTGAAACCCTTTCATAGGAATCCGCCATCATCTTGGAATGGCGAATAGATTTTTTTTACTAATTTGTTTAAATTTCTATTTACATGAATGAATGCACTAAATACTTGATATTGGCGAAATTACCTCTGTAATATGAGAAGCCATTAAATAATAAAATCGAGAATTATTTCAAAAAACAAAAAACACGACTGCATAAAAACTGGCCCCTTTTGATTAATTTTTTATACCCTATCAAAATCAAATCAAAATTGTTTATTCGTGATACACGGGTAAATAAAGATGGTGTGTTTAAAGAAAGAACACCGAGATCTGCCTGTTGGCGTACAAATGTGAATGATACAATTATATTAAGAGATGTAAACTTATGCAATAACATCTTAAGATGTTAAGAGCCCTATGACACTCCCGTAATCAAGACGAATCTAACGATACCTCATACACCAAATTCCATCAAGCCGTTTAGGCTACAGGATGGCAGAAATGAATGGACATACACATATACACCCAAAAATCACTACCCTCCTTCTGGGGCAGTCGGGTAAAAATAGAATGATAGAAACCTTCTCGACATACCCTTTCCCTTAGGGTGGTTTTACAGTGACTCTTTCGCCAGCGCAGTTGGTAAGCGTTGCGGGCCACGAGCTTTGCGTCTCTTGGATCGTTACATAGTTTGCGGCCCGTAATAGTTTTACGGGCCGCGCTTACGAACCGCGCTGGCGTCACTGTAAAACCACCCTTACACGTTAAATTATGTAATACATGTTGCATAATAAATACCTGTCTCTCAGTTCCAGAAATGTGAGCTCGTATCCTGAGAGCGAGTGGCTGTCCGCGTTGGAACCGATGCTGGACATTGACACGGACGAGTTCATGTACGAGTTGTGGGCGTATATAGAAGACGCTTTCCGGTATAACCTGGGGAGAAAAATAATATACTCAATAACGGTTCCCTATTTTTGTGCATAAATTTTTATGTCATAATATAACATGGCATACTTTAAATTGTCCTAGTAATAACTACGCATAATAGTCATTAGGCATAACTTTATAGGCATAATATTATTAAGCATAACTACAAACAGCATAAAGATTGTTAAGAATAATATTATAAAGCCTAAATAAACTTTGTCATAATGATATTAAAACATAATTGTAATAATCATATTATTTTGTTTGTATATAAAATAATCATGTTAGCGGCTTACGGGTGGCCCAAGGGCCACCCCCGCCGCACCGTAACCTACTATTACACTATGGTACCTAAGTTATATCTGATATACCTAATACCTACTTTTTGTTTGTATATAAAATAATCATGTTGGCGGCTTACGGGTGGCCCAAGGGCCACCCCCGCCGCACCGTAACCTACTATTACCTAATACACCATACATACAACACCAATACCAACAAAAAAGAAGAAATACACAGACAAACATAACCGCCTTGACAAAATTATTAACAATAAAAATGAATACACTTCAAAACTTGCCTATTTACAAGCTATTGCTAAAAATTTACATTTAAAATGAAAGGAATATATTGCATGAAAATTATAGTAAAAAAAAACATTACATTCATTTCAAACAAACATTATGAATAAATACATTTAAATTATTAAAGTGTAATTATGTATAATATCTATTAGACGAATAAACAATATGCCATAAAACAATATGGAAATCAAAATTAGGGCAAAAACGATTAGCCCAAACTAGAATTATGCTTAGTTAGATTGTATGCCCAAAAACAATTATGACAAAATATGATTATGACAAAAAACATTATGCCTAACTCATTATGCTAAATTAAAATAGGACAAAAAAATTATGCGAAAAAAAGGGATCCCCTCAATAACACATAATATAGCGCGTGAATGTTGCTAGTAGTTAAACATCACACATTAAGCCTAGTATTTACTAGGCAACAATTGACGCGCAACACGTGACGCTCAACAAAATCGCTTACGTTGCACAACAACGCGCGACGTTGCCAGCTGGCGCGCAACATGACCAATCGTAGCAATACCATGGTACCTCAAGTTCCTCGTTGCCGTTCAACATGATGAGCAACATGTTGTGCAACAGGTCGCGCGTCAAATGTTGCCTAGTGGATACGAGGCTTCTTTTTCCAAACAAGGAGTACATGGGTCCAGATATGCACGGAAACGATCACAAATAAAGACTCGGAAAAAATGATTATACGGTAGGTACAGGTAACAGCAGATCAAGTGCAACACTTTGGACCGTTCTTATTATAAGATAAGATAATAAAGATAAATATTCTTTATTGCAAAAAAAATTAAAAGTATTACACAAAAGAAATAGGCTAATACAGTTAGTATTACAATTGGCGGTCTTATCGCTCAAAGCTTATTATCTGCGTCATAAGAGTTGAATCCGTACTGCAAGTGTTACAATTGATCTGCTGTTGTTCGTACAACCCGCTTCGCTTCCCGACTGAGGATTGATCCCAGGACCCTCGCACAGAAGGCAGATGCACTACCGACTAGGCTAGAAGGCGTCAATGGCAGAAGAAGAATGAGAGTAGAATAAACGATGTGGAAATACGTTCATAGGCGTGATAGGTGTGAAGTGAAATTGTGTGATATGATCAGCTCCCTTACCATGACTCTTGTAGCAGGATTACTTCAATAATACTTTGTTATTTCGTACCATGACGACCTTAAAGTAAGCTCATTAAGGACGTCAATAAGGTACCAAAATAACAAAGTATTAATGAAGTAATCCTGCTATAAGAGTTCATGGAAAGGGGGCAGGATCGAATCGTGTCGATGTACCATTACTGAAATAGGCGCGAGTTTATTGTATGTATGTAAATAATCTCTACGGACAATTTGTATGAAAACATGGTAGTTCCTTTACGAGCAACACGTGCGGTCGGGATAGTAACTTGGTTTCATTTGTGGCCTAATTACGCATTGTTTCATGAAAAAGCAATACATTGTAAAGAATGCAGTGTGCATTATGCGTAGGCGGAAAATTAATACTAGTACGCAGAGGTTAGGTTCAGTCGAAGAGATAAGGGGACAAATAACAGTGTTATCTGTGTAATAGCCATTTTCCGGCCATGCTAAAATTAAGCCCGGCTATACATATAACGGAAGCCGAAAGGCATCATAACTGAACCAAAAATATTTCGAGTTTCGTGATATTATTTTTTAACTTTCATATATTTTGTCGATCATTTCAGCTGATCGATTTGTATGGTACATAAATTTTTATTCGAAAAGTAGTAAAACAAAAGGTTTTCAGTTATCGATACTGAACATTCTCTCTTCGGCTTACTATCCCTTTCCTTTACGTTTCCGTCATCGTTACTATACAGCGCTAATTAAGTAGAACTTTGCAAATATGCGCACAAGATTGCCAAGATACAGCTTAGACCTACTTTGGGAACCAGTGACTATTGTAGTAAATTAAGTACAGAGTGTACATTATGTGTTTCAAATAAATTATAAAAGTATTATAATGTCTGGCGCCAGCTTTAAATGAATACATAATATAGCTCACTTGTTTTGCTGCCCAATGATATCATCCTCAGTCTTGCACGTGCCCAGGTTGAGCCAGAACACGGCTCCGTTGTAGCTGCTGGTGATGAGCTCTGGGTTGTCGCGCAGCACGCTGGTCACGACGGTCGTCTTGCCGGATCCTGACATGCCGTGGAGAACCAGGAAGTTATGGCGGGCCAGCTGCTTCAGTTTCTCGGCTACATTTTGTTCCTGGTTATTGAAAATTATTTATTTATTGTCGTTAGCTCTGCGTGGCAGTGTTTGAACACAGCGGGGTTAGCTGTAACGATTTCTATTAGCTCTCCAATCCTGTCAAGGCCAGAATAATGCCGAAAAATAGTACATAAATGTTCGCGCAAATTTGACAGGGCTTGAGCGCTAATAAAAGTCGTTGCTAACCCCTCTATACTACACATATTAACGCACATCAAGTGTACAACTTTGGAACGTTCTTCTGATCTGCGTCGTAAGACTTAAAATCGTACTGCAAGTGTTACCATTGATCTGCTGTTGTCCGTACCATTGAGTGTTTATAGTTCCTCATTTGGCAACTGGCGTAATGGGCAGGAGGAGGATGAAGAGAAAAACTTCACAAGATTTATTCCGAAATTCAACAGCGGATCAGTCACTGCAACTCGTACCGGGGAAGCCAATATACCTGTCTCTGTCATAAACCTAATTTAACCTCACGCCTCCTGAACTGTGTTTTCGCAACTTCACACTTCGTTAAAAACCTCAAGTTAGAAAGGGAACGGTAGAATAACCGTTAAGTCACGTTTATGGCTAACAGCGGTAAAGTACAGCTGAATGACCATACAACAGATTTTTACGACCAAACACGATATACCTTCCCCATAAAACATCTTTAGTTACCTAATTCAACTGCTGGAATTAGCTGGAAGCTAGCCGAATAAGAAACGTGAATAAATATAAATTATGAGATCAACGAAATTCGTCACAATTACAAGGTTATACTCGCCCACATAATAACCCATGTACTGTTTCGATCATTGTCAAATAATAGCTCATTATTTAGGTAACTCATGGTTTTTTCTGTGTCTTAGGAAGTTTATAATACAAATAGATGAATGATGAAATAAAGAGACTTATTAAAATGCTCTATCATCATCATCCCATATCAGTCCACTGCTGGACGTAGGCCTCTTCCAAAGCGCGCCACTGATTTTCGAGTGTTATATCATACTCGCAATTATGTTTATCTCACATTTTAAACAATGAAACAAGCAAAGAAAAAGTGAAATATGTATGTATGTCAGAATTTGTTTTATGCTTTATGCCATGCTCGGCGTACTTTAAACATGATGAAAAATTCAACAAGTTCGTAGGTCCTGCCGACGGATATAATTTTTTCATCATGTTTTAAAAATGTATGTATGTCTTTGTGGCTTTCCAAACAACTTTATGGGTTTTGACCATAACCATAAAAAATTACCATAGTTAGAACTTTAGAAGTGATTTTGTCAATAACGATATGGAAACCGCAAGAGCCAAGACGGGTTTGAATCCAGTGCCTAAAAAAGAGTTAGATTTGATTTATTCATGCATTGTCAAGCTAGTAAACCAGCTGAATTTCACATACCACATCGACCCTCCTGACGTAATGGTCTGGCAGTCGTGGCACGTCGCCCCTGCTGAGGCTGTCCTCAAAGCTGTCGTTCAGCATTGGCTCTCGGTTCTCGTCGGCCAACATGCGCCACAGCCAGCTGTAGTCCTTTACCAGACAGTCCTTGAACGCCTCGTAAGTGTCGTTGTTCCCATTCTGCAGTATCGTGTCCAGAAGGTATCTCGCGCGGTCTATTCGGTTGCCCTGTTTAATTAAATTTCAAATCTGTTCACTAAATTAAGGTAGGGTAGGTACACTACATATATCGAGGCCCAAATAAAGTGTCTTATTATTTAAACAAAAACTACTAACATATTAAGCTTTCCTGTGCATATTTATTTTCACAATGATGAACGGGTGGTGATATTTATTCATAATATACATATATTGTGTGTGAAATGAAAAGTGCTCACAAGAACGAAAACACTACCACTCAATATGAACCCTCGGTTTCCTACGTACAGGTTTTTGTTACCTAGTTAGGAGTCAGATATTCAATGTTTCGGTGGTAAGTACAGACTTGAGCCATGACCTAAATTACCACTTGCATCTACCCACAAATTGTACCTTACCAAATGTGAAATGTACTAAACAAATAAAGATAGATCTGTAAATTCTTAAAATGTTCAATCAATCAGTTCCTTCAGTGTTACATCACAGCAGGTAATTAGATGATCATATTTGTTTACAAAATAAGACTCTTGATTTGGAGTTCGGTATACTTAAAGACATCAGAATTTTCACGCCGAAGTGAAAATTAAGGCTTTGTTTTCACAACAACCGACTGCTTTTTAGCATAACATGTACGAGTATTTCCCAGTCCTGTGATCAAGCCAATACGAATCTACCGATAACTCACACATCTAGATTAATTAAGCCGTTGCGGCTATATAAGGTCACAAAGTAACCATGAATACTTAAGTCGAAAAACATCTCTCCTTTGGTCAGTCGGGTAAAAATCGTGTAATTTAAAAACAAAACACAAAATAGTATTGTCACCAATGACGCCGGAACATCAACCTGACCTCAATCAGTTCTAAACAAAGAAACCTACTGTTGTTAGATAACAGGTTATCATATCAGTTTGAACGATGCAATCGATTTCGCGTCAATTTCTCATTCGCATGAGTCACGGTCCAGTTGCAGAGGCCACGATAGAAAATAAAGGGAACATTAGAAAACCTACACAGGCATACTAATATCCAGAGATTTTAATTTTATAAATATTATCTATCTGTAAAGCGGAAATCTAGATGTTTTAATATATTTATCAGTGAGGACCTATTATTGGCTTTCCGATATTATTCTCGTGTCTATTCGCTCTTCGTCTTCCAAAGACTGTAAAATAAAATAAAAGCAACGCAACGTCTAGAGTTTAGTTAGACGTAGATTATCGAACGTTCTAGGTATTATTCAAGTCTGCATGTATTTGTATTTGCTTGTATTGTGCATTCGAGCTTTCAATTTGCAAAGGGTTAGGGGATGATATGAAATGCCACATGTCATTTCATAAGGAGGTAATGGACCTTACAAACAAATTGATAAGTCTACTTGGGCATTATACTTACTAAGTTGAAAATATGATCAAAATCCTCAGTAGATATGGCCTCCTTAGTGAACAACTCATCAAGGATAAAGTTCACGTCTAGATCTTTAATGATGTCCTGCTGGTAATGTTGCAGAAGCCTTTTCTTCTTGATGTCCATCTTGTAGGGCTATTGTTCATCTGAAACAAGTCAATAGAACACTTATTTAGCATGGATACGGCGTGATATTCGAGTGACGAGATGACGGAGGTATGGAAGAGCTATCATTGTGCTCGCTCTAAAGCTTTGACAGTTGTAAGAGCGAGCTCATGTTAGACTTGTGCTCAAAATGTCTCTGAATTGGCCTTACAGAGAGCTGTCAGGAGATTGCGCAAGGCATGATATTCGAGTGACGAGATGACGGAAGGTATGGAAGAGCTATCCTTGAGCTCGCTCTAAAGCTTTGACAGTTGTAAGAGCGAGCTCATGTTAGACTTGTGCTCAAAATGTCTCTGAATTGGCCTTACAGAGAGCTGTCAGGAGATTGCGCAAGGCAGAGAGCAGTGGTTCTCTTTGGAGTCGAGGTTAAGATATGATCTTGACCGGGAGGTGGAGCATATACGTCCTGGGACGGATCTCTAGTAAGTGCTAGGACTACGTGCGTTTCGTAGGATGTTGGAGCACTCTGAAAAGCACGAGGTCGACCATCGAGGGTTTTATGAACTCCACATAATTGAGTTCTCCCTTCAAATATTAGAACTTAAGTTTGCACTTAAATTCCATGTAAAGGTTGTCTTTACAATGAAATTGTAGCGTCCACATAATAGGTCAGTAACATTTAGTATTAAATATTATGCAATGACGTAGAGGTCGTCAATTCGATTTTCATTGATTGATCAATCAATCTTGTGCGATTGATCTGGTTAGGCGCAGAAAATTGATTGAACAATTGTGCCGATTCTAAAGTGGCACGCTGAATTTAATCGTCGTTAGAGGCGTTCCACTCGGTCTTATGCGATGTAGAGAGTGACAGTTGGGCTTAGATTTTAAATCTAAGCCCAACTGTCACTCTCTACATAATTAGTTTTGGTGGCCACTAATGAATCACAAAATATTGTGTCTGACTGGCAGATTCGCCAAATCTTGCAGCCCTAATCAGTAGGGAAATCCATTTATTGTTAATTACTTAACAGTTGTTCATAATTCAATGCAATACCTTGTAATATAAGACGATAACAAATTCGCAGAACCAAAGATACAAAACTTATCAGTTTCACAGTATCACATCACATATAAATAAACAAAACACAACGATTTCAAATTCTTTCGTACTCAATTACGTTTTACACAAAAGGAAAGCGTCAATTAAGCTAATAAATTAATAACAATTGGCATCACGACTGACGACCTATTCGGTCAACATTGAAGGAATGACTGACAGAGCTTCTCAACTCAATATCACCGGCAACCTTGCCGATTATTGCCACCTACATGACGTGATACGTAAACAGTCCGAAAAGAACAAGTGTGTCGTTGACCGTATGACTGTCAAGGCCTCCGATCGATTGAGATGCGAGTGAGTTACTAAGGAATATTAGGTGTAATACAAGAGGCCAGAAAATATGACTTCACTTCAACTAATGCGAGGACGATTTCTAATGACGCAGATTGGCTCTAGTTAGAGCGACTGAACTGAAATAAATATTTATTTTTGAAACGAGAAGGATATGGGAAGATTCTGGTGCGCGTTTTGTAATTTAGAGCTATATAGTGCCATCCTTTTCCTAAGTTAATTGTAGGACAGGGATGCAGCGTTTTATATGTGTTAGATTTGGTTTACATTAAAATACATACGTCAGAATCCTTGCATGAAGTCCGGTGATATTCTATGATGGATGTTATTTTTAAAATTTGGTCTCACCACCTTTAGAAACGCCGGTTATACGAGTATGTACTTATGTATATATAAATATCTCTCTAGACGAACTGTAGTATTATTTAATAGATAATTCAGTGTCGTTCATGAACCAGTAGATATTTAGTATTCTCTTCTGTGAAGGTTGAATGAAACAAGCATCTACAATGTGTTTATGAATAAGCTCAAAGCAACACCTATCTAGTATCCATAAAATTGAAAACGTTACTTGTGTTGTGACCTTAAAGTTTTAATCTGAATTTCAAGACGTTACTATTTGGAGTCGTCTTCGAATATAAATAAACTAATGTCTCTTACAATCGAGCAGCTGATCGGCACAAAATGTATGAAAAACGTAACAAAAAAATCGCGAAAATCGAACAGAATAGTCGTAGAAAATAGTTTTTTAATTACCGATACTGAACACCCCTATTAACCCTTTACGTTATACCCACCCAGTATAATTAATTTTGTTAGCGCCGTATAACTAAAATGTCAGAAGACGATCTAAGAATCTTTGTTTTGACCTTTACAAGGATCACATCATGCGGAAATCTAAGTGTGATTTCGTAAAAGGAGCTAGAATACCATACATTTAAGTCGCATGTCGTGTAACCATATTGGTGCAACAAATCCAGTGTAGTAGAGACAAGAGTACAGAAACAAGGGCACTCTATGTAACATTAATAAGGTCTAGAATTCTAGGTTGTAATTAATTATGGCTGTCGAGACTTTACTAATCCAACCGGAAAAGATCCGAGATTTATTATATGGGATGTGGTAGGTTTTCATTTTGACAACATATAACTACATATTGTAAACAATGATGCTACAATGAACACAAAACAGGAAAAATGTATTTTAGAATCAAGAAGTAAATTATTTAGCTTCAACTAGGACTTAATTAATAAACTCGCTAATATTTTAGTCTGGGGTAAAATGTAACATTTCAATGAACAACTATTTTATGTTAAAAATCTATTTATTTTAGAAATAAGTGAATATTGGAGAATCTTTGATATAATTTTTACAACACAAAAGTGTTTATTTCAATTTACATATTATTCATGTTTCAAATAAATTCCGGGCCAGTTAGAGATTGTTATTAGGATCTCATGCGATTGTAATAGGATCCACCTTGTGTCAAGCTGCTCTCTGAGCAGTAAAATAAAAATATGGCATTATTTTAATTTTAGACCTGTTCTTTTAAATTTAGTTTATATACCTAACTCAATCAGAAGTAAGGATCACCCATAAATAAAACCCAGCACACCAACCTAGCAACCAATGCAATCTAGATCGTGCTACTATCGCATAAGGACCACTGTGTTATACTAGAAGTGTTCTTGAAAACTTCCTAAAACCAATTAACTTGCATTTAATGATTATTGAGTGCACTGATTATTTTGGGGTAATAAGTGCCGATTGTGTGCCAAGGTTCTCTTATCTCGTCCTAAATGTACTTCGGTAAATTAGTGTCATTTGCACTTGACCGGAAGTTGTGGCTAACACGATAAAGATAGGTACATACCTACGACCTTGGACACATCAATTTAGTGTTAATATAATACTCCATCGATAAGGGGTCGACGGTACCTACAGGGTATTTGTTTAAATATACAAATAGGTAATCAGTAATTAGATTGTACTGTAATACATTAAAATAAGTAAAGTAGATAAAGTTATTAATTATGTTCACTTAAAATATTTATTTTATTTTACGAGAGTCAGAATAGTACTTTAAGTTGTATAATGAAATAATACTATTGATGGGTTTGGCAAAACATTCAGTTCTGAACTTACAGATCAGAAATGATTTTTATCTATATGTTGTGCTGGTATGTGGTACAGTTAACAGCAGATCAAGTGTAACACTTTGGACTTTGGGCCGTTCTTATTATCTGCGTCATAAGATTTAAAATCGTACTGCAAGTGTTACCATTGATCTGCTGTACCCAGTACTGTACCCTATACTGCATGTATTAGAAACTAAACATTTATATTAAAACTCAGATACTGACTCATATCTAGCAAGTCACTCTAAACAATGTTCTATAACCAGTAGAAATGCTAAATTATAATGATAACTGGCGCAGGTAGACAGCCTTCCTTTTTATTGAACAAGTTTCAACATGTACAAACCTATTTCTTGCATTGTGCTCTGGTCAGCATTTTTATTTGCACGTCGATCATTGTAACATGTTTAAAGTAACTGGGTCAGTTAACTCGGTTTAAAAATACCCTGGTGAACCATTTGTTTGATAATAGTCAACTCGAATTTGACTTGTTATCTTGGTTCAACAAAAAATTGAGATTGAACAGGGTTAAGTACTTAAGCCAGGGTTGATTTCTTGGATGCATCTAAAATGCATTTTCCTTTAAAAGGACAAGTGTATGAAAAGCTGCTCTAAACCTACCTTTGATACAAAATAACAAGACTGAAATTAAAATACAAAATAACCATTTAGTTAGAAAATTGAACAAAGGAAAGGTGATTCATAAACAGACTTGCATAAAATGAGGTTGTACCTGGAAACAATTATGGTATTTTTCTGTACAAATGCATAGTTTAGTGCTTGATTTTCCCCATGACTGTATTTTACTGGAAAATCTTGGTCCATGAAGGACGAAGGTGCATTACGCCAAAAATTGCGCCGTTGGTGTGAAAAATTGGCAATCCCATCCACTGATTCGCTGGTGTGAAAACTGTTGTGCTATAATGTAGTGCTGTCAGTGATTTTGAATTTAGTTTTATATTGCTCAGGAAATTGATTCTGTAATTACAATCTAGTCTTGTTAGACGGCTGAAATGTGTACCAGCTGGTGTTTGTAAAGTAAAGGTTGAACAAAAAAGTATTTTACCAAATCTACCAGACAAGCAGCTGGGAAATAGGTTATCTCGCAGCTGCTTCATATATGGTCGACTTAACACATTCGACTTTGTATAATTTGTATTGTATGTGTCATAAGTACATAGGTATTCAAATTGTACTTAAAAGTGTAGTAAAATTGTGCTGTACGTGTACATAGCTACTTTCACAAATAAAAAAGGTTTCTGCTTCATGTATTACGAATTTCAGTAACAAGTATTTTATGTAAGCTATGCAAATACAGTTACATATTGCAAGTCAATTAGGTAAGTTTTGTGAAGCATTGGAGAATAGAGTTACAGTCAGTTTGGTTTCTTACTGGTAATTTACTGGGATATTCGGCCATACAATATTTTTGATACATAACTTTTGATGTTGATTTTGATACAATTTGACTACAAAATCAAAATATGCAGTATATATTATCTGGGTTTAATTACATTGTACATGTAGGTTAACATATTTTTAATGTATTTTTTTGCAGTATATTACTCAGTTCGCCACATATCTTGAGAATATGATGTAAATTTCATAATTTGATTTGGTAGTAAAACTATGTGTAGGACATCAATAAAAGTTAATGTAAGAAATTAACGCATTCTGGTGCAACTGAATAAACCAACTATGTAAATTCAAAATTCAAACACAGAATAAGTAGGTACCTAATAGAACTAACTACGTGGATCAAGTAATAACTAACAATGCTTGCATTATCTTTTGTCAGGTAGGTAATTAATAAATTATAACCTAAGGTAAATAATAACTGTAAACAGAATTTTTTATATTGTAAGTCATGTATACAATACCTTTGATGAACTTGAAGACACAAAGCGTGTGATCGACAGTACCATAACATGTCCTGCATGCCATGGAACTTTGTTTGTTGTATGAAAACTATAAACAATGGACACAAAAATAATCTTTTCCAATCGAGCACATTTCGTATTCTCTTTGTATCTGTAATCTCTACAGTAAAAGAACATTCGCAGGGGATAAAAATTTAATTCGCGTAACGCGTAATGCATTTATTCATTCTAAACGTAACCGTAAAAGTTTTGAATAAAAATATGGACTTACCCCTTTCTGTGCACCATTTATTAGCTCGCTGGCATTGTTGGAGAGAGCAATGGACTAGATTTAACTAATTTTGTCATGAATATCAGCACATTTCACTTAGAATATTGAGAAAATAATCATCACTCTCAAAATAACAAAGCAAACAAACATCGCACGCAAATGCATTCATTCGACACAAAAACACAAAAGTGCATTGAAATTGTTTTCATTACAAAGTTGTTACGTCAAATGCAATAACTTCATTGGTGACAAGGAAGCTTACTGAGATCTGATTGGTCTAATAAAATCGACGCGTGTTGCAGTTCTACCATGTTGATTCGTTCGAAGACTGTATATATGGTCATCTCTTTCTTGCCGAAGCTAGTAACTAGAGATAGAACAAGTTATAAATACGAAAATGAAGTGACTTTCCATTGTAAACGGTAGTAACTCCTCACAGCGACAGCTGTCACAGATAAATGTCACCAAAAGAAAACAAGCCTATATAGAGCTTACATTTTTATCGATTCGTTTACGGTTATTTACGTGAAATAATCGTTAATACAAAACTTTAAAATCGATTTATTTATGCAATTAATTTAAATATCGATATCCGTGTACCTACAATAATGCCCGCCCTTTATTTAAAATCGTAAATTTCATTTTTCAAAGACAAACAAACCTGCGACTCCTGCGAGTTATCGTTGGTTGTTCCCAAAATATGACTGTGCAATCTAAAGATTTATAATTTAAATCTTGGGTGTACACGCACGGGAGTATCTTAGATCCATTTGCAGTTAAAGAGTTACACCCAACTTAAGTAAAGTGGTGGACCATGCATTTTCTACAAGTTGCTAACTCTCGGACCTCGCTGGTCTCGGGTTATCTTTTATTACTAGTGGGTCCTAAAACGCGAAATGCACAAAGTACCTACTTAGATCTTTTTTTTTAAATATTGCTAAGTAATTATAATTTCCCGGGCGGGGCGATGATGTTGCCATTGCCACTGCCACCCACCACGACATCGACCAACGCCCACATAGTATGTACAGTCGACGACAGAGATAAGTATACAGGGGGCCTCAATAAGGATGAGATTTTCTCAAAAACTATAGGACCGAATTTAATCATTCTTTTACAGTACATAGTTTTAACTTTTATATATCTAACAGTGAAAGAAATTTTGCAATAGGTCAAGTAGTTTTTGAGAAAATATCAACCTTAAAATCTCTCCTGTACACCTTTCTCTGTGTTCCACCGTACGTACTTAGTAGCCAAAAGTCAAAACGGGCGGCTTGTAAGTAGAGGAATGCGAGATACCACAAGTTTAGAGGAAGCGAGTAGTAGGTAATTGTAGTAGTTGGAATTCCGTCGTTTCTGCCTATCCTAATTGGAAGAAGGGCGTGAGTTTATCCATTGTAGTGATCTAAATACTTACCTACCTACTTTAATTTCCTGACACATCGTTAGTGTTCACAGATCGAAATCCAAAGCCATATTTTATGATCTATATCTATATGCTAGTGCGCGATCTATATCTATCTACTAAGGTCCTTGCAAATTGAAACAAAATTTAAATTAATAAAATTAATTAAGTAACCAACTGCTTCGAGCGAGGTGGTTCTCAATTTTGTCAACTTCTTAGGTATTCTATCTCTCGGATGCAGATGAGGTTCGTATCTATTAAATTTTTCATGCCACCTTACTTAGGTACATTATTAGACACGCCTATTAGGTAGGTATAAAGCCGCGTCTCCTGTGACGTGTTACCGTGTTACGAAACATGTTTCGGTAACCGATTTAACAAAGGAAAATTGTTACGCCACGTCCCCAAATCGGATGTTACCGTGTTTCGTAACACGGTAATACGTCGCAGGAGACCCTACTTTATAATAGGGTAGTTACCTAATTAATTAATGAATGTAATGATAACATTATAATAAAAATAGACGGTCGAAGCGTATTTACCTGCATAAAGTAAACTAGCCCACCATCAACAAAACACTTTCGCGGACACTAAACTAAAGTAAACTTCGCCAGGTATAGAGCAGATGCAAAACCACAATAGCTCGCACAGTAAACATTCTATTCATTCGAAGCCCGATCAAAGACGTCAATGGCGGTGTGTGGCTGAGCTTATAAAGCTTTTGGGAGCTTTTAATAAGATTTATTGTAACAGATCTTGTTTTGACAACGACAATAGCCGGTATGGTTGGCGGTAAACGATATGTTTTGTGTGGTCTTGAGACATTGTTGGTGGCGGAAAGTCAAAAATATAAGTTAAGGGATGCAATGCACACCTGGGCCAATGAAAAAATGGGCCAAGCGTGTGTTGGACGCTGGGTATTTTGTAGGTCTTCTTAGTTATGTAAGTATACCTACTACAGAATCAGAATCATAGGTATCTTTTATGACGACGCAGGTGTCTGAAATACCTACTTCACAGAAACAAAGTAAGTAGGTACTACTTACTCTTCTTTCTAAGTCTTCTTTTATGACTTACTATAGAATAGTTAACTGATTTTACTTTTTGATTCTAGGTAGGTATATTTCTAATAAATCCTTCGGAAAGAGAACCGACTTGGGATGGGTAGGGTTTTATCTCTAGATGCCATATTATAGAATTTAAATCACGAAAATTGCGTTTGTTGAAAACACAACATAATAAGTGTTACCAAATATATGTATAAAAATATTTCCCACTTTAGCCGCGTCGGTTCTTTTTCCGAACAGACTCTACCCACATTTCATCTTTTCCCAGTCCCCCATTATATCAAATTATCAACATACCTCCCCCGTGGGCCATCGGCTAGCGAACGCCTTGCTAGATACCTTTGGAAATGGGTCAGATCACCACTCAAATGCAATCAGTGAAAGCTTGAGTTATGGTAATGCACCCGGCAATACCTGAATGTCTTGTAAGTAGAAAAGTTTTAATCTTAACGACATACAATAGTACACATAAAGATGTCCGCTTCCGTCACTAAAACGATTGTTAAATTTTATTGAACGTTAAATAAAATAAAAGTGCTCTGGAGGTAATTAGGTAGGTAGGTATAGTACCTATTGACCATAGAATTAGTAGGTGGCGGCGCTGTTACTAAGTTTATGATATTGTAGCCAATAATTAAACCTAAACACAACTGTCGCTGTCGTTCATATGGTACATCGCATAGGAGCGAGCAGGACGCCTCGCTTAGAGGCGACTAATATACACAATCTGGAATAGCTACAACTGACGGACTAAGTGATAAGCGTTAAGGGTAGGTCTGGGAAGTCTGTAGCAAAGATTATCATCTCTACAATTAGTATCCTAATACTTATATGCTGTTATTCATAAACCTAGTTAAACCTCACTTCCCTTAAATCTTGTTGCTATCCCTTTCACACTTCGTTCAAAAAGGTTAAGATATAGAAAGGGGCAGGGGGCCTAAATGGTGGCGTAACTTTAAATCACGTTTATGAATACTCTCCCTTAGTTTAATTATTCTTGCTTACTCTAAGTCTAAAACCAATAGTCATAGATAGTTTTTAGCACGAACTCTGTCAAAATTGTATGAAAACTGACAGTTGTAAGATCGAACTCGAACTCTTAGAATAAGCCTTAGAATAATCAAGAATAATAATTTAAACTAATACCATTATCACCTTGTGGGATCTCCCTATGAATGTCATGTCATTGTTCGTAAAACCTTTGGTAAAACTAAGCCCTTCAATATCAACCTAGCATAGGTAGGTAATAGCCATAAAACTAATGAGGCAATTAGCTTTTATGTCAATGGAATAGGAAGTAATCGAAGCAATTGCCATAAATGTAGTTAAAATTTATTGTCTTACTTAATGTTATAGATGGGATAAGCTACGCGTTAGTCAGAAATTAGACTAGTAGGAGGTGGAAGGATTAGTCATCTAACGCCTTTCATAAACAACATAGTACCTACTTTACTTTTAAAATTAAAGTACCTAAAGATAATGGGACATATTTTGTTCAGGCGTTTATTAGACAATTATTATTCTTTCTTTGCATGATTGCTAACCATGTAATATCTGATTTCAATTAAGTATAGAACTTTAAGCGATAGCAACACGGTATAGATTGCAATGGTTTTGTTGGGGCAAGAGCCTATACTTTTCTGTTTTCGATGTAGGTATAATCCGATGGATGGATATTAATGCCAGAAAGCCAAAAACTAAGTCGATATAGGTACGACGAGGATATCCTTACTGTACCTGAGTTGAAATTTTTTTCCCAAAGCATTGATAGCAAATAAAAAGTAAAGACCCTATAATATAGGTAACTAACAGCCCACTTTTCTAACATCTGGAATTCGGGGAGGAATCACATTAAACTAATGGACATAGAAATAGCCGATTTCGTGGCTAATGTAACTATCGAATGGAGCCTTCGACTCGTTCGAAGATTTACACCGAAATACTTTGGCGAACATCGAATACTGAACAACGACGTTCTTCAAGTTGTCTTGAAGTTGTTTTTTCAATGTTTTAACATTATTTACTTACTAATTTTATCTTCAACTTCTTTTTTTCTTGTATATTTCAAGTAAGTGTAGATATTTATGTGGAGAACTCTTGGATTAGTCAGTCAGGAGGTATATTAGTGAATATGTTGATGATTACCTTTGATTATCAATCTCATTGATGGTTACTTATCTATATAGAGTACCTAGTTGACATGTCTTGTATTTATTTAACGTTAAATTAAGGTCAACGTAGTTTGCACGTCATTAAGTTAGATGTGACGTCACTTCTCAGCATCTGATTTACTATCCATATTATTTTTCAACTGATTTCAATTACTTTTCCACTAATTTAAGTCTATACCGAAGCTCAAATCAAGAAAGTGTAAAATTTTGTAAGCAAAAACTACAAACATTTTACGCTTTTCTGTGAGATTATTGCATAGTTATTTTCACATTATTAAATCGGTTCACTTTATTTTCACAATGATGAACGGTTCAATCAATCAGTTCCTTCAGTGTTACATATCAACATGGTAATTAGACGATCATATTTGTTTACAAAATAAGACACTTGATTTGGGCTTCGGTAGGTATACCTAGTTTGTAAAATTAACGAATATAATTTATTTTTCAATTGTTAACTTAATGTTACCTTATTGGCGGCGATTCAGTCGGTTAATATTTTGTAATTTTAAGCTAATTTTGACAGTTCTTAGTGCATCATTTAAGACCCGTCAGTTTTAGATTTAAGTAGTTTTAATTAACACATGCAAGAATTACTACCTTCATTATAAGTTAAGATATATATCTAGAGCGAATTTCGGTGTAACATCCACCACACATGCGGAGGCAAACACGGCAGCTTGGCAGCCCGCGCACGTCCGTGATTGGTCATTTCAGTATATCTCTGTTACACGCTGCGCGCATCCACAATGAATCGCGGGAATTGTTTACACTACAGCTCGATATTCAGGGATTTGGAGCCGACACTCGGTAAAAACTAGCGAATTACTCACTCTGTCGACGTTTACAAGTGCTCGGTAGGTTATACGAAAGTTGTTTAAGGTTTGGTTGGCTTTTGTTAAAATTAAATCCGTCCATGAGTTTGTCAACTCTATATTATACAGTCTACACGGATTGTAACCTGATATAATATCAAATTGATTAAGAAAAGAACAAATAACAACAACTTATAGTTGTGGGACATTTCAATAACACTATACCTATCGTACTTCGTGAAACCAATTTAATAATTTATTTTTCTTAATTTACTGTAAAGCCTGACACACACAGGCGGTCTACACGTGGCTTGCGGCCAGCCACCAGTTGAAACGCATGCCTCTACCCATTTTCTCTCGTCATTAACGTCCAGTAAGGTCTAGGCCTCAAATCACTAGTGATTTGAGACCGCAGATCGCTACCTACTAGACGTTATAACGTCGGGAGAAAATGGGGCGAGGCATACGTTTCAACTGGCCGCAGGCCGTCTGTGTGTGTGTCAGGTTTTAATATGGATATCCAATTGGAGTGATTATGCTTGTTGCGGTCAAATCTAATTCTAAACCTAAATGAACAACTCATGTTTACTTTCATACATCTAATTCCATTGAGCCAATTTGGCTACATGAGGCTACACAGGTAACTACTACAATCGGAAAACACTACTCTTCTTTCGGCAGTCGGGTACATATTTATCCATCAATAAGTGAGCTAATCTCTCAGATGACAATGTATTACAAGTAATTAAAAGCTCATTTTCTCAACCATGTTGCAGTTTTCCACCGCATCACATCACCGCACCACAATAAACAATTCCGCCATCAACCTGGCTTACGATTTAATTCACGACTTTCCCTCTAATTTCATTGATGGCACCTAATCACTGCCCACGGACAAGATAATCCCTTAATTTATCGCCCATAACAACAGACACGTCGTCAGAACGGTCACACAGATTTATAAAGCTCGGTAATGAAATTATATTGGATTCCTATAAATTATCCGGGCAGGGTGAGTACAATGATGGTTATTTACAATTGTTGACTGTGTGGTGACAATGGCTGGACCACCCCGACCACCCCTAATGTTTGGGTGACAATGGTGTCGGAGGCAACATGTTTTGGTCACCAATGGTCACTGTTAGGTGCAAGTTTATTTATTGGAGCCATATAATTCATTACGTTACATTATAAACATTGTTAAGCGGTAAACAGGGGTTATACTGGCCACACAAATGTAATTTTAAACCAACCAACCATTAAAAATAGGTTTAGGCCAACTTAGTGCTTCTATCAAATAAATGAGCACCTAACCTCGTCTGGCACAAAAAGATAATCCAAGCGTTAGAAACCCGGTTTAACACCTTACGTTTCTATTATTTAACCCCGTGTTATAAGCTCTACCTTGATGCAAGCCACCTCAAGTGTTGCAATTTTTCGGTAGCGAAGTAGGATGTTTAAAAAAAAGAGTAGATCTCTCAAAACTTATTAGGTAGGCATTAGGCTCAATTGTTATGGTTTAACTTTAATCCGCGATTAGCGCAATACGGGCTCAGGACGCATGTTGACATTAGGAAGACTAAACTATATTACCTAAAATAAACACCTTTGATATAAACCGACTAGGAATACCAACAAATTGAAAGATAACAAACCAACGCGGTCATCGAAACGTAACATTTGGAGCATAATTAGAGACTCATTCTATGAAATATCACCGGTTATTCTCACGGGGATGTATTCGGTTCGTGACGTCTAAAATTCTTGAGGACAAAGGGGAAGGGAGTCCAGGAGTCAGGAGCGAGCGTAGGTAGTCCGCCTTCGCCTTCCGTCAATATCCCAGACAGCGGGACACCATTGTCAATGGGACCATTGTACCGCTGACACAGCGCTGACCAAAAATCATTAATTTTGTACCACAAAGCAAGAACCCACAAATTGAAGGACTGAAAAAAATTAGGGCCCATTCACGATCGGTCACTGACACAGGAGGATGCTGCGAAGCCTCGATTTGGGGTTTAATTATTATGATTTTAAAAGGATCGACTAAGATCACGTATGATACTATAGATAATTATGATCGAATGGTTTTGATGATAAATGCATCGGCGATTCGCTGCAGTCACATTTTAAACCGGATTTTTTAACACAAGGGAGGGGCTTGTAGTCCAGTTGCGAGTACACGTTGAAAAGGATCGTACAAGTTAAACAACGTTGGGCGAGGTCAGTACCTGGATGGGTGACCGCGCTAGTGAGACTTTCATCTGAGCCCCTCAGTGCTTCGGAAAGCACGTTAAGCAGTTGGTCCCGGTTGTTGTCGCTCGGCAGCAGTTGTTAGGCCACGTCAGGCCTGCTGCCGACTGCTACGGGCGGCCCGAACTCTGACAAATAGGTTTGGTCACGATAAAAAAATTTCAGGGGAATGATTGTGAAATATTGATACAGCGGTAGTATGCCCAATTATTACTACAATCTTCAGAAATGAAGCACTTTTAAGGTAGAGCGAATGCCACTACTCTACTTAAGGTAGAGCTATGATATGGGATGCTTCAAGACAAAAGTGAATAGATTCCTACAAGGTCGGCGGCAGCTATCCAGCTGGGTAGCACTGGTGTTGCAGGCGTCTCTATGCGACGATGACTGCTTACCATCAAGGTGGCTCATCTGCTTGTATTATGAAATGTTCCTTTTTATATTTAATAGGTATCTACTAATTTCATTGCAGCATAACAGTTATTATCGAACGTTTGACCTTTACATTGGTCAGCGAACCAAACCAAAAGCTAAAATTATAAAGAACCTCTGTTTTCTAACCAAATATTCCATTCCATCTCGCGCGTGTCACTGGAAAAGTTATAAAAGCTAACAACGTTGCCTTTGTTAGTCAAATATAAAGGCAGGCTAGTAAATCGTAGACTAAACTCTAACCGATCCGTGTTGTACGTATAAATCACTAGGTCTTTTGTTATTAATGTCAACTGTACCCATAAAGACTCGTATTTAGTACGCCACCGCGGCCCAAAACGGCCCGTGACGAAATCAACCGGATTAACCAGATTTATAAAACGCGGCTAAAAAATGTTTCAGCTCACTGTTTACACATATTAGGTAATTATTTATAGAAATCCCCACATAAATTAAGTTTCATTCGAGTTGATATAGAAACGATTTTAGGGTACCCTTCGCGTGGTCCTTCGTTTAAAATTAAAATCAAACATATTCTAGCTATAACCTACACGTCGTAGTAATTTTTTGAATTTAGAAATATTTGTCACAACAACAATTTGTTTAACATTTTGTATCTATTTATCGCTAACAACTTTAAGTACTACCTAACACCATTTATTTATCTACGTGACTCTACTCGTATGTCGATAATGGAATATGTGCTTGTATTTTAAGCTAAACATAATGACATGTGGCGTAACAAATACGATTAAAACCACTATAATTCGAATATCCAACACAACACAGATGTTCAACAAATTAAAAACCGGCGACGTCGAAAAAAAACTCCACTGCTTTTGTTAGCGAATTTCGTTTTATCTCGTAAAACCGGAATCCGCCGCCCCTCAGGATCGAATAATGCTAATCATAATGGCATTACATTCATTCGTCGGATTTCGTCAAGTAGAAGGTCTCGATTCTCGAATTCCCCACTTAGATTAAGAATACCTACTATAGATGCAAGGTCATGTGGCATAACAAAATTTGCACTATAACATCGGAAATAGTGCAATCTCTCTCTCAGTCGTGTTTTTATCGCCGTTTATGAAATCATGCAAAAAAGGTGTTGAAAACATTTAAGTACGCAATATATTAATTAAACAGTTTGAAAGAAGAAGTTGTACCCCATGGGACCGAAATTCATTCTATCGATGAGCGCTGGCTCGAATATTCGTGGGGTCGAATGCCATAGGCTCGAATATTTGTTGAATCTATACACTTAGATGAATGCACTATAATATGACGCTTTAGTTTAATCCTTGTTGTGACAAATTGACCTATCCTATTATTAGTCAGAAGAAAGAAACAAAGCGAGTTTGCACTATACGATGCAGTGCAAAATTTGTTGTATTTTGATCTATAGTATTTTTAATCCAAGATTCTCCATCATTTTTTGCGAGCGCCCGAAGTTTTTCTCATTATATAGCACTAAATCTAATCAAAGGCAATTGTGGGCAACCAATTACGAAATGAGATTTGTTAATTGTGCAAATGACATTAAGATTATGGGAGAGTTTTTGGTGGGACCTATTTCACAAAATTCTCGTTTCCGTGGATTATGAAGAATCGAATTTACTTATTAGTTTGTGCTGTGTCTGCATAATTTAATTCTTCTTTTTATAAGAAATGCGGAGAAAATGTTGTAAAAAGTTTCCTTACTTTATACATCAACCGGAATACATTTCGTAGATAGGTATAGTAAAGTAAAATTCATTCGTTCGTAAAAAGTTTTTTTTTAAATTATGGTACTTAATTGTTTCAATCATTCGAAACTAATTTCATCATATTAAACAGCCTACTGTTATGTCCACTATTGGGACAGTCTTCCCTTACTACATCGCGGGATTGCGGGCCCGTATCCACCACACGGGACCTAATAATATCTACGGTAATTTATCACAGAATAAAGAGCTCTTTGGTTCTTTTGAAAATGGTGGGAAACGTCGACGGATGCAAAATTATTTAATATTTAATTTTTATTTTAATGTCTACCTACAGTGGTTGAATTTATTTTATAATTGGAGCAAGATCTGAAGTTTCAAGCTTTAACAAGAGTCACGGCTACAAGCTCGGGAATGAACGTGACTGTCGAGCTGCTTCGTCCAGAGCGATGTGATGACGCTACGGCGACTTTACTGGATAAAGACAAGAAGACGCGGCTACCCAGGGTGAAGACGCTGATGCGACTCCTCTGGTCCTCCAGAGGAGTCGCATCAGAAGATAGAAGACTATTATATATTGAATTTTCTGTAACATGACATTGTCGAGTCCATTAACAAAAATGAGCTCTTTTGTCTTGTGCTTATTCATGTATCAGAATAAAATTAAACCACAAATAACACATATGACCGCATAGCAACAATATGAATTGCGGAGGCGGAGAAGAATGCAGAGTTTCGAGACCATTAGCACAGCTGATACAAAATATTTTGACGTTTGCTACCACCAAATATGTATGGGTCTTTAGGGACCATTACTGCCATAGACATACTGTGACAAAGCGAATGGCAGACAGCTAGGAAGATCGATTCGATTTATGCGTTTTTTGCGGAAAGTAACAATAGGGCCCTATTTATCGATAGATAATGGCATCGCGAAATGTAGGGAACAGTTGGCGGGAAATGGTTTGTTTGGTGTAATGTGGTTAGCTATGGTGATCAAAATCACATGTCGATTTCATTTGGTGTCAGGAACATACGACGTAGTCAGCTCTCAAGAAAATGCGTACAGGGGCCTTATCAAAGTAGATATTTTTTGAAAAACCCCTTGAACGATTGTGAAAATTCTTTCACTAATAGATAGACTAACTAAGTAGGTATGTAATTATAAAATATTTGGAAAAATAGGTGAATCGTTTGTATGAAAAGCTACTTCTCTGAGTTAGACTCTATATTCCTTCATCATCATCAGTCTATTTATATGTCCCCACTGCTCGGGCACAGACCTTCCCTTACATCGAGGGAGCTGGGGCCATGATCCACCACGCGGGCCCAGTGCGGATTGGGGATATTCCTTCATACTTAACTTCTTGTAACATATTATTACAGCTCTTTATCGGATATAGTTTTGGAACTAAATCGGCAACATAAGAATAAGTTTTTAGTTCCATAAATGTCCGTAGGTGGCGTAATGCTATTCTCATACAAACTACATAACACAAACATCTTTCATCGAGCTCGATCTATAGTCAATGACCGTATTTCATACTTTACTGAACTCTAGTTACTTTACTAATAATGAAACCTTTAGGTAAGAAGAGTTCATCAGGTTTCGCCTAGCAGTTTTATAAAATATTAAAAAAGTAGGCAATAAGTGACTGCTACAAAAATGCACCCATGATTAAACAAAATAACTAAATAAAAAATAATAGGAAAGAATAAACTAAAGCTTAAGGATAACGACACAACATTTATCACACACATGAAGTTAGTGATTAATTTGAGAATATCAAACGAGTCAACCGCGGACGGATTGGGGAAATCTCTCAACAACAAAGTAGCAGGACGCACGTGCAATAAAAAATAGACAACAATTTCAGCAGTTAATCTAAATAGCTCCAGAAACTGACTTCACAAGACCTTTGAGATTGTCTTCAGACATACTTCTGTGGACGCCAATTGTTTAGTGGTTTAGAGACAGGGCGGCTCAAATAATATTGGTTAATGTTTAAGTGGAAGTCGTCAATACAGTATTTTCTGACACAATCTCAAATTAGCATCTCGACATGACAATTTTGCTAAACGGTTAGGTGCAGTCTGTATATTCACAAATACGAGACAAAAAACAACAAGACAACAAACAGTATATTGCGATTTATAAAAACATCATTAATAACCTCATAATAAATAAATAAAAACTCGACTCTACTTTGACATAAAATCAGGATGTCGGTACTGACATTGGATATGTCAGTACCGACATCCTGACGAATCTAATGACACCTTATTAATCAGAATCCATCAAGCCTATAGCATACACTCCTTCTTTCAGCAGGCGAGTAAAATGTAGTCCTTCTGTGTAGTCCACCTGGTTGGCCTTGAGGCCATCCTGTATATTGTAAGGAAATATATTGCATATTTTAGCACGCCAACACTTTTTTTTAATTTTACATTTTATCATAAAACACATTATAAAAACGGAGAGGCAACGGCAGCGGCATCGGCAGTGATTGTAATATATGAAACTCTACGAGTGATGGATGACAGACAGACTGAACACCGCGCGGTTGCCGCTCCCTTGCTTTGCCGGTGACGCTCCATTGCTGCGTTCAGTCTTTCATCTGTCATAGAGTTCCATACATTATAACCACCGTGTTCAGCCTCTACCACACTTTGCAAGTTGCCAATTGCCAAAGCTGAGAAGAAAACTCTACTTAGTACCGTGTTCTGTCTGACATATTAACTTCATTTTTACGTTCTCTCGACATATTGACGTCTTCGCCTTAAGAACTGGTTGAAGAGTCGGTAGTCGGCAGAGCTGTTGTGATTTACAACTTCCTGAGAGGGAAGGCGGCGTTGGCAATGCAGTTGGTGGGACATGCCCATTAACTTCGTCATGAAATATTTTTAATTCGTATTTTATTTATTTGGAAATGACATTGCCACATTTCAATGGAGCTTTACCCCACCTTCAGAACTACGTGACCGTTGGAGCTGTACCTATCATTTTGTTAGGGACTTATTACAGGTTTCATATTGCATATCATAATCAGTAAGAGTTTCGAGAGTAGTAGAAAATGATAACAAAGACAATGAATAATTCGCTTCGATTTCTTACTATTTTCTGAATTCTTAATTAAGCTGTTTTTTCGACACGTTTGATGTACAAAACTTTATTTAAACCAATAATTTTTAATAAAAAACGGATTATTATTTATACATTTATTCGTTATCTTGTACATTATACGGTTGATGGTGGGGCAGAATCTGACATTGTCATTTAAGGGAACTGTGGTCTTGAATGTGGCAAGGAATAGGCAAAGAATTGGATACTAATTGACATAGAATTTAAAGAACAGTACCGTAGTCATTTATATATGCTAACAACCCTTCCTTGCTGCGCAGTCGGGTAAAAAGACGAAAGTATAGTGCTCTGTTATTCATAAACCTAGTTAAACCTCATTTCCCTTAAATCGTGTTGCTATCCCTTTCACACTTCGTTCAAATAGGTTAAGATAGAAAGGGATTGGGGGCCTAAACGGTGGCGTAACTTTAAATCACATTTATGAATAACAGCCTAGATGTTTAGAAACTGTTAAAAATTCTCTTGTATATACATATATACGGTCTAACACAGAGAAAGGTGAATTTTTAAGGTTGAGATTTTCTCAAAAGTATGCTTGACTGATTTTTGAAAATTCTTCACAATTATGTACCTACATTAGACTATAATTTATTAAAATACATTTTGCAATCTGTCATGTAGTTCTTGAGAAAATGTGACGTTGAACATATTAGTCGAGCAGAGATATTTTGTGGATCCACCAATAAATATCCATAACTTCAGAATTATCACCTCCCGCTATATTTTCTCAAAATAATAGAGCACCGACTACTTATAGGTAATTTAAGAAGTTCCCAAAATATTTCATTGACTTCTATTGCAAACACAACTGTGGTGTCGTCTACATACTCTACCTATATCGAAAGGAAATATTAGTTGGTTAAGCATTAACTGCAGCTGTAACCGTTACAAACTGTAGGAACAGCCAAGTGTTTTGCTGTTTTGGCTATTTGTTTGCCTAGCTAGTTTTATTGGTTGTACTGTTTATAATTATTTGCTCTGACTGACAAGGCCGTGCCAGCTGTTGATTTCCAGCTAAACCTGTTAATTTCTAGCTAAATCTGTTGATTTCTACCTAGATCTGTTGATTTCTAGCTAAATCTGTTGATTTCTACCTAGATCTGTTGATTTCTAGCTAAATATGTTTAATTCTAGCTAGATCTGTTGATTTCTAGCTATTATCTGTTGATTTCTAGCTAAATATGTCGATTTCTAGCTAAATCTGTTAATTTCTAGCTAAATCTGTATATTTCTAGCCAAATCTGTTGATTTCTAGCTAAATCTGTTGATTTCAAGCTATTATCTGTTGATTTCTAGCTAAATATGTCGATTTCTAGCTAAATCTGTTGATTTCTAGCTAAATCAACTACGGTCTGTTTATTCAGTGCATCCACACTATTCCACTGGCGGCAAGCGGCACTCGTCTCCCCCAAGAGCACTCGTTGGCTCAGTTAAGTCTTTGCGGGACAATTTTTGTGATTCGCCGACGCGCCGGAGCACGCTAATAAAGGCCCTTTCATGTCACACCGACCGCTTTCATGCAAAACATACCTAAATGAAATGAAGGAAGAAATTCCTCTATGGACCCTGAAATACTTTGACGTGGAGATAATGATTTTGGGATAAAATATTTTGTGAAATATTTAATTTTTGCTGTATTGTAAGATCAATATTTTCATAACTATGTAGAGCAAGCATGTAGAGTGCATGTTCCGAATCCCTTGGACCGCCAAAATAATGATGGAGAACAGAGATGGATGGAGGAGATTGGTTGACAGTTCGATGAAGGTTTTCAATCAAGATTATTCAAGATACGACCTTTAGGATTGAAGAACACGACTAAGGTATAGGTAATACGGGCAAATATGGAGTTACCTACTGTAACATTTTGAAAAGCTAGAAATAATGGTCAGCTGACACACAACAGTCGCTCTGAATCTTGGTTTTTAATTCAAGTCAGCAATTTCACACAAAATATATAATTAAAATTCCTCCAATTATCAACACATACCTACCTACCCTACTTACACAAATAATATTTGTCGTGCTTCATAATAAAAAATAACGCAAGATTCTTGGGTCATGGGGAAACTCTACATATTTTTTATGATTTTCTTCTAAGAAGCCAATTAGCTTTATTATAGCCCCATAATCATTAGTTGTAAAACAAGTATATTTAAGAGTACCTACAGTTTTATTATACTTACTTGGGATTTACAACTAATAATTAGGGGTTTTAAGGCGCGCTTGCTTATCAGCTTATCACAGTGGCACAGGCATTAAGTAACCATTAACAAATTATTTATACTTAAATGTTTCGTTACCGTTTGAAATGCGTTGTCTGTGCCAGTCTGTACTCTGAGTATCAGGTTGTAGGAAGCTAAAAGAAAATGCATAAAATGAAATAAAATATTACCAAATAAGAAAAAAAATCCTACGGCTTGTGAATTTAAGAGGTACATTTGATTTGCTGTTAGCTGTACCTATTACTTTCTTTTGGTTGAAATTTCATAATCTTCACAATATTACATGTTGAAACATGATTCTATTTGTTATTAGGAAAGCAGGTAAGAGGTATTAATGATGCCATCAGGTGAGCGATTTGACAAGTTGGCCAGATAACTTATCGCGAATGTTATGCGTTGAGTCACTGGCTTAACAGTTTCCTGTAAGTAGAACAAAGGGAAATCGCTGATGCTTAGCTATTTCATAAGACAGTGTAAATCTATTATCTAGTCAGAAGGTTGACTGACAGCTGGGAGTGATAATGTGCTGTTTTTATTATGTGGCTTGCAATGCAAGTATAAGTTTAGTAACAGGTAAGGCATGTATTATGCTGATAACCATCAGCCAACTGATTGCAGCTATTTGAGATGGAAAATTTGAGAAATAGAGTCGGATTCAAGGCTCAGTTAAAGTTAGATTAGTTCAAAACCGTTGCAAAACTTTGTAGAACTTTGAACGCTCGCGGGTTGCGCCGCGCCGCCGCCGTGCAGCTGCGCGTGAAAGATCTAATGAAATCTATGTCTGTCCTAGAGCGTTCACACGTTTTTCACTAGAGCCTCTACTAGAGGCGCTATTGAAATTTTATGATTAGGACAAAACAAACAAAGTAAGCACCGCCATGTTTATAAAAGCTCGCGAAGCGCGCTCCCGTTCGTGCCAATCTTGCGGCGAGCAACTTGTTGCCGTTGTGAACTTTTGAGGGGACAGAGAGGCCGATATCGGCCGCCCCTGTCGGGGGAGGAGCGACCGTGCGGGGAGCGTGCCGGCCGGTCGCTCAACTTGCCGCGCCGTCACTCACGCAGTCGCTCGCCGCACCTCGTCGAGAGCGCCGCCTCCACGCTCCTTCGCGCCGCACTCGGGCCGTTATGCGACGTACTTCGAAACAAGTTTGACGGGAAATTCGTGAAGTTTTCCGACCGCATCCGGACTACCTTAGCGATGTGCGCGAAACAAACGGTGACGATCTGAATAAAGTGACGTTAAAAAGTGAGTTTATCGAGATGCTATCGATGGGATCGCTCGGCGTGTGGTACGCGGCATGGTGCTGGGTGTGCCTGGGCGCCGGCGGGTCGTCGCTGACGAGCCGGGTGGCTGAGGCGCCGCAGGAGTGCGAGTGGCAGCGCGTGTCTGGCGGCGCGGGCGAGCCCACGCGCGTGCAGCTCGCGTGCTCGCTGCGCACCGCCGCCGGCGCCACGGACCTGCTGGCCGGCCTCAGCGCCTCGCAGGCGCAGCGGATCACCGCGCTGGACCTGCACTGCACAGACGTTCTGTTCTTCGAGAGCTCCCTGGACGTCGGCAGAAGGAAGGAGGAGGGAACTGAACTTTTATCCAGATTCCACAACCTGAAAGAACTGAGAATAGAGTCGTGCAAAATTCGATACGTGCCGTCTGCGGTGTTATCGCCGCTCAGCGGTCTACGAGCGTTGAGCATACGAACCCATAACACCGACTGGTCGGCGATGTCCATGGAATTTCATAGAGATACGTTCCGAGGTCTTACCGACTTGAGAAGTTTGGATTTGGGCGACAACAACATTTGGATCTTGCCTTCTGAGATATTCTGCCCTTTGTATAATTTGAAGGAGCTAAACGTAACCCAGAACAGATTGCAAGATATTTCAAACATGGGTTTTTCGGACTGGGGTAACGGACCGACCGCTCCGGGCAAATCTTGCAATACAGTACTGGAGACATTAGACATGTCACATAACGAGATAAGCGCTCTTCCTGATAACGGTTTATCAAGCTTACGCGCACTTCAGAAACTTTTCTTGCAAAACAATAGAATATCGAATGTCGCAGACCGCGCTTTTGTGGGTCTGAGTGACCTACAAGTTCTCAATTTATCAACAAATGCCCTGACTGCATTACCTCCTGAGATGTTTCAGTCGTCGCGAGATATAAAGCAAATATACCTAAATAATAACTCGCTGAGTGTGCTCGCACCTGGATTATTAGAAGGCTTAGATCAGCTGCAGATATTAGATTTGTCTGTAAATGAATTGACGAGTGAGTGGGTGAATAGAGACACGTTCTCAGGGCTTGTTCGTCTAATTGTTCTGAATCTATCTCATAACAGAATTACAAAAATCGATGCACTACTATTCCAAGATCTAAATAACTTACAATTTTTGAGTTTGGAGTTCAATAATATCGCACGAATAGCAGATGGAGCCTTTTCTAATTTGAAAAACCTGCACTCACTGTCATTAGCGCACAACAATATCATCGAAGTGGACAGCAGTCATTTTTCAAATCTGTATGTTCTAAACCAGTTGTTCCTTGATGGAAACAGAATTACCAAGGTCGACTTACGCTCTTTCGAAAACATAACGAAGCTACACGATTTAGGCCTTAGTGGAAACCAGTTATCAGAGGTACCGGAAGCCATTAAGACGTTGAGATTTTTGACATCCCTAGATCTAGGCATGAACAGAATAACAAAAGTCACAACAACGCATTTCGAAGGCTTGGATGACTTATATGGCTTACGTCTTGTGGGAAACAAAATAGAGAAAATATCAAAGGATACATTTGTTGCATTGCCGTCTCTACAAATATTGAATTTGGCTTCAAATAACATAGATCAAATAGATGACGGAGCTTTTGCGTCAAACCAACAGTTGAAAGCTATTGGATTGGATGGCAACAAATTGGTGGATTTAAAGGGAATATTTACAAACACTCAGCCTCTCGTTTGGTTAAATGTGTCAAACAACGAGCTGCTGTGGTTTGATTACAGCCACATACCGACGAACCTCGAGTGGCTGGATATGCATGAAAACAAAATAGAAAAGCTAGAGGACACGTATGGGGTGAAAGAATCATGCAATGTGAAAATGCTCGATGTCAGCTACAATAAAATACGAAATGTAGATGAATTCTCATTCCCGAGCAGCATCGAAACTGTTGTTTTAAATAATAACCATATTGAAAAAATAAACCCCGGAACTTTCCTGCAAAAATACAACCTCAATAAAGTTATGCTATATTCAAATAAGATAAAAACATTGGAAGTCGGAGCTTTTGCCATATCGGCCGTTCCAGAGGAGAAAGATTTACCAGAGTTCTACATCAGCGAAAATCCATTTGCGTGCGACTGCACAATGGAATGGCTGCAGAGAATTAACCAATTAAGTGACCTCAGGCAGCGCCCGAGAGTAATGGATTTAGAAAGTGTAAGGTGCTCTTTAACCCATTCACGAACCAAATCAGATGTGCTCTTGCTTGAGGTAAAATCATCAGAATTTTTGTGCGAGTACGATTCACATTGTTTCACCCTGTGCCATTGTTGTGACTTTGACGCCTGTGATTGTAAGATGACTTGTCCAGATAAGTGTTCGTGTTATCATGATCTGCCCTGGAACTCCAACGTGGTCGATTGTTCGAACGCCGGCTACGATCACGTCCCCGACCAGATACCGATGGACGCGACCGAAATATACTTGGATGGAAACGATCTAAAGGAATTGGGAAATCACGTTTTTATCGGTAAAAAACGACTGCAAGTTTTGTATCTCAATAACAGCAATATCAACACAATACAAAACAGAACATTTAACGGTATCGAATCGCTGAGGATACTCCACTTAGAAAACAATAACATCGAGGTCTTGAGGAACACGCAATTCACGAGGCTTCAGAATCTCAATGAGCTTTATTTGAGCGATAACAAAATAAAAATTATTGAAAATGATACTTTTAATTATCTGCCGTCGCTGGAGTTCTTAGACCTTGACAACAACGGTTACGTTGATTACATGCCGTGGAGAGTCATTACAGACAACAATCCCCGCACGCGGGTCTCTGTAGATGGGAACAACTGGATATGTGATTGTAAAGACGTAGCTCAGCTGAATCAATGGCTAATAAAAAAATCAAAAGATACCGAGACCATGATGTGCTACTTTGCGCATGGCCAGCCAATGAATAAGACCATCGCCACCGTGGCGAAGGAATGTAAAACAGAGACCACTACCGAGGAAACCGGCACGGAGACTCTAAAGCGATTATTCATCGAATCGAATGACGGTGTCGAAAATTATATCCCTTACATCGCAGTGGTGCTGATAATAGCAATTATTCTTTTACTGATGTGTGCTCTACTCTTCATGTTCAGAGAAGACTTTAAATTATGGATGCACTCGAGATACGGTGTAAGAGTACTTAGTTCCACACCGAAGGACATGAATGACAATAAAAACAAACGGTTCGACGCTTTCTTCGTGTACAACCCACGGGACGAGGATTTCGTGACTCGCGCAGTGAGCTCGGGGTTGGAGAATTCCGGACATTCGTTGTGTTTACAACATAGGGACCTGCAGTTGATCGAAAGACGTTCCAGTGACAGTTTAGTTAGTGCATCGGAAAGTTCCAAAAGACTCGTGATAGTGTTGTCAATAAACTTTTTGCAACAAGAGTGGTACTCACCGGAATCAAAAGCGGCCGTGCAAAGTGCCATTAACTCAGTGAACGTTAGGCATCGGCGGCAAAAGATAATATTCCTTGTCACGACAGACTTGAGTGCCATAAATATAGATCCGGACCTAAAAGTGTTGCTCAAAACGTGTACAGTGATTGTGTGGGGGGAGAAAAACTGTTGGGAGAAGCTAAATTTTCGGTTACCGGATGTGGACGTGACATTGCCGAATCGGACGCTTCATAACGCGAATAATTTGAAAAGTGGTAACAGGGAAGGGTTCGGGAGACATGGGAATCTGAGGTACACTGCGCCGCCGACGTCGCACGACCCTTGGTATAAGTATGGGATGGCTCCACCCATTTTGATGATGTCGAGTCCTCTGCACTCGACCAGCGCGAGCGCAGAGGTGTCGGCACGGAGTACTGAGGACGAGACGTGCTCTGTGGCCAGTAGTGAGGGTCGGCCTGATGATCGGCTGCCTCACCACCACAGCTACGTCTCTATAGATAACCATCAGTGCGAGGAGCGTCCTCTCCGGCCAGCACAACAGATTCCCATGTCCAATACTAGGCCTAACAACATGAGGAAGACTTATTTTGTATAAAATGTATAGACGATCAATATGATTGAATGTAAATATAGAATTTAAGCACACAAATTAACCACCGACGCACTAGTAGCAAATCGAAATTATAAATTGTTTAAGCTGGTGCTGAATTGCTATAATTGCGGAAGTGAATTCACTAGTGACTGTAATTCAGGGATTTATTTAATCAACAAACTGTCTTCGCATAATTATGTAGTATTTAATGAAATGAATAACTCATTGCTATTATCTATCGCATGAATACGTAATATTGTACCTGCCATATTTTAGCAGACTTCATGTTTACTGCCTTTATTTCTTAAATGTTACAAAAACACGCATTCCGTTTGAATATAATTTACAGAATTTAGGATATGATCTGGTATTGTAAGGTTCCTGATTAAGGCTGTTGGAGAGGGGCCACCGGTAAAAACCGTAATACACGTTGAAATCCTATCTAAAATATAAATGGATGGTGATCAAAAGTTTAAACTAAGAACAACTTCAGAATAGGGGAAACTATTAAAAAGTTCCAGAGGATAAACTTGATCCTATTAGAATCGTAAAATTCCAATAGAATCTTTGTCTAGCCCGAAAGGGTTAAATGCCAAGAGTTTATTTAAATTTACTGGTTTCGCCTATGCCGCGTCCCTTCAATGTGCATAAAATGTTACAGAGCTAGGAATAGGAATTTTCATAAATTACAAACACTTTTCTTCGCAGAAATTGAATTTTAGGTTTTTAATTTTCACACATTTTACTTACCAATATCAATCAGGTTTCAACGTATGTTGCGATAACATTTTATATGAAGCGGCACCTCTCTGTCTAGCTTTTGTAATTCCTGAACACAGGAGGTAATATAATAACTAATTTGTGATAAAGTTAGGTACTTACACGATGAAGACTTTAAGTAATGAAGTGAGAAGTGTATCATAGAATTGAAAAATTGTATAAATAACGTAAGGAAATGTTGTTGAAGAACTGAAATGTACCCTAGTCAATTGTAAATAGCTAATTCTAGATATAAGTACATAATTTGTGATGTAATTTTAGTTAGAACAAGAAAAAAATGTATTTATTACGCTTCCAAACGCAGAGTATGAAATAAATTAATATTTTCTCTACTATACAGACTTTCATTCACGAAATTCATTTCGCAATTTGAAAGGTGTGAACCATAAAATTAATTTTGACAAGATAGATTGCATTTTAAACACAAAAGATTACTCTATAATTGAGCACGTTGTATAAAATTATTTCTGATAGCTCACAGTTACATGAACTGTATTAAAATGCATATCTAGAATCTGAACAGGTGATTGAATAGGGGCGAGAGTCGAAAATGTTCGAGCAACATAATCAATTTACCGAATCGCTTTGTTCGCCCATCTACGGTCAAATGTATAAATATTTATTTTATCTAAATTGATCGATCCGGATAAGATCACGCCCTGACCGGTACGATTTTAATTTAAAAAGCGGCCGCGACAGTGCGCTCGCGCCTGTAGCCCGCTGCGAAACTATAAATCATCGTCAGTCGGAGCCGAGGATGAATAAACAGCATTTTAATTGACTTTTGATTGCGTTCCGATGTCTCTTCATTGTTAAGTAGTCTCGTACAAGTAGAGCAATCGATTATGAAGCCTTCTGTTCAAACATATCATGATGAAATATTGCGGTGTGTCTTTGGAAACTAATTGGCAGTGCTGTGCCTTTCGTTATCTGTCGGGTCTCATGCAGTAGCGTATTTACTATCTTGTAATCAACGAGACCTCTGTATCCACACTTCATCATTATATGACAAATGATAAGGCAAATTGAAACAATCTAATGTGTTGGTATTCATTCGTACAAGTTGGTCTTCAATTCTCACACTATTATGCATTTCGATGTTATTAACTTTGTAAACGTTGTCTGCCTAACTTAATTTAGGTTTATTGTGTCAATTACTACTCAGAATTCTTTATTATTATTATAAGCTAATCAAGATAATGAGATCGAGTACTAATAATTAATATTTTATATAATTGTATATAATTGCTTTCATCGGTAGGATCTGCAAAACATAAATTAAGTTTTGTATCTAAAAAAAATTGGTGACAGTAACCTCATCACAGGATTGTGATTATAGGTCACCAATTTTTTTAGAGACGAAACTTAATTTATGTTTTGCAGATCCTACCGATGAAAGCAATGAAACAACAATTTATTATGAACAACCTCTGAAGGCACAACAAATATCTCTATTCGTTGTAATACTATCCCGACAGTAAATTTAAATATCGAATGTTGTCCGACGTCGGGACTTAAATCGTCCTCGTCGTGCCCCATGTCACGGGCCCTCGGCCCATCTATTTGCGCCAGCACAGTCTACACTCGAACACTCATCACATCACCTTTTTTTCTCGTGCAATACGATACCCGATCGTTTATAGGCAACGGCTATCCCAAACCCGTTCTAAATGGATCTGAGACATCTTAAACTTAGGTGGGAAATGTCCAAGCTCGAGGTGACAATTGATTATGTGACTCGAGGAGACAAAAAGCGGAATAGCTCGATTAGTTATGTCGACGAAACGCGTAGGCCGAATGGAAACAATAGATTGGTTCTGGTTTATGATTCTATAAACGTTTATAGGGACATAAACGGCCTTTTAGCTTTTGGTGGAGTTGAGATTGTGATGTTATCGGCCCTCGGACAGGTTTATTACGAAAGAGTTGATGGAAGCTCTTATGAAAATGGTGTGGAGTAATAAAATGTAACTGACGCTTTAGATTTGCACGTTCATTACAGAGACTTTACTGAAGATGTTTATGGGTTTCGAAATGGAGATCTTAATCTACTTTACAATATTGCCTATAAGCCTTTGAAACGCAGATTAGATACTTACGTATAAATTGATTGCGATTGATCCTGGTTGCTGCTGGCATGTAGATGTATTCTGTGTGGGAAGATTATGGGCATGTTTTACCCATTCGTACAACTTTTATATAACCAGTCGATTATTGAATGAGCTCATAAAGTTAAACTCCTAATCGTGCTCGCCCATAGCCTATCTAAATCGTAAATGTAAATAGAAGAGCAATCAAATGTATAACGAAACATTTAAAGTAGAGATCGTGTGAGTTTCGCGTGGGACGCCGGCCATGTCATAATAAAACTTTTTGTAATAGCTTTATTTATTAACAAAATAAAATATTTAGATTTATGCAACCGATAATTTGTAACGAATATTAAAGTTGATAATTTATTGGCATATCAGTTTAAAAATTTCATAGGTAAAGTAAATTTTATTCAATTTTCTTTAAAGATAACTATAATATTATTAAAAATAATTACAGCCCTGTGAACGGTAATTACGACGTTGGAGCCAAATCGTAGGACACTGAGGACCGAAACTTATAATTAAATGATATGCCAATTACAGATAACCTTAAAGCCAGGTGGTTTAAGGCAAATAACAGTTTTCTATCAAAGATTGATGTTGCTATAGGAATTAACTAGCTGTCTATAGGGTTGCCCAATGCTCAAGAGCCCACGAGTCCACGTTTGTAATTATTAGGGCTGCAGCTGTTTCCGTTCGATGGGTGGAGTCGGTGTTTTTTTTATAATAAATGTTCAGCGGTTATTGGTTGAAGGAAATGCGAGGAAGACATGTTGTTTGGAATTACAAATTTAAATTCGCCAGGGGAATAGGCCGTGTTGACGGCGAGGAATGCATCGCATGTGTTCGCGGCCTAATGAGGGCGTCAGGTTTTTTGGTTCAGCTTAGTTAGCCTTCAAAGGAAATTGTCTCGAATATCATAAACGAAGTGTGAACATCAACATTTTAATATTTTGCTGTATTGTGAAATGTGCACAATGGAGTTGCATAATATACTTACCTAATATGATTGCAACCGACAATTAGGTATTGGTATACTTCAAAACGAGTGTAGACTTATCGCATATATTCTAGAAAATATTAATTATGTAGGATTATTTATTAGGTTAGCTGTAAGAGAACTCTTCTCATAGGGTTAAGCTCGCCATTGTTTACTTTTTTCCAACTGTGTATTAATTTTAAGATTATGTACAATAAAGAATATACCTACACATTAAAAAATATAAGAAAAATTATAAGATTCACGGTGAGTGTGTTTTTTAGGACGAGCTTAGAGTGAGCTCGATATTACGACTGTCAAAATTGCATAAAATTTAGATAGTTGTAAGACTTAACTCGAACTCAGTTCGCACTCAAAACTTTCTATGAATATCGGCTTTAGATCCTGGAATCTCAAACATAAATCCACAAAATTAAAAACTTGGGTGGTTCGATCGGACCCCGATAACTAAAACATTTAATTATCGTTGGTAAAGGGCAGGCGTAACCCCTAATTTCTATTTTCTACTTTTTAAAACATCTGTAGGCATTACTCATACAAATCCAGTGTGTTATCTTTTTAAGAGGGGACGGAATCCAAGATGGTAGGATAAGAGTAAGCCGGGAAGTCGTTTGCAGGTAATTCCGGGACGTGCTGAGTCGGGATTCCTCAAGATAAGTGCATCGACTGAGTAAATACAATAAATGCTTCTGTTAAAGTTAAAGGTGACTCAGTGTATGTCGGCGGCTGAATAATTCGTAGATTGCGATTTGGCTAGCCAGTTGGAGAAATGGCGCAAATGTATGATAGGAAGATAATTTGATGTAGGTATAGCGTTTAATTTTTTATTTATTTTGCTGTTTTCTTCCGATGTTGCAATCCGATCCTTCCAATGTTCCGATGTTTGCTGCCTATTGTCGTTTACCACCAGGTTTGTCTGTTTGTCTGCCTTACTAATAGAATAATAAATATTCAATTCTAATAATGCATTTAAATGTATTTAATTAAATGCCTTATTTAATTAAATACATTTAAATTATTATGTCATACAACTCGATCAACTGTACTGATATCTCTGTATTGATCTCCTATAAACAACAGGAGATCAATGACTGCACGGTATAAAATGGAAATTCCTCTCACGAATATGGTAAAGTTGTAGAACAAAAGTTATTATACCGGATATCACTCACTTGTATTGTTGAGGCCGGCAATGGCGGCAATGTAATAAAGCCTCACTATAGTTTTAATTCTAAAAGAATAACCGTTCCGTCACCAATACTGAGCAATGAACGAACACCCTTACTTACAGCTTACATTACAATAGGAGTTGCTTATTAGTAACAATTGTCAAAGAGCCTTATCGTAAAATAGCTTTGAAATTACCAATTTGAGACCTATTGGCAAATAAACAATGCTATGGGAAAATGAAACATGTGTGTACTCAAAACAAGCTGAAGTAGCGATCAATAGACATACCAGAGACTGCTAACCAAACGCTAACCACGACCAATAGTTTAGCCAAAACACGGCATATGTACGTATAGGGGTGGCACTTGTCGCAAAAAAAACATTAAGTAGATGAAATTGAATATGCTGATTAGCATCCTGGCACACTGCACTGCCTTACAATACCTAGTTCGTTAAAAGTCGACCCCGGGAAGTATTGGAACAAGGGATACATAGAGTCGTGGGACTGTTAATAAAATATCGAATAATCGATTTGAAAGTGAAAGGAAATAAGTTTTATCAGCTGAAACAGGATTATTTTGTTGTGTTTATATTACTTTTTTCTGAGATCTTTGAGAATAATTAGAAACGGAAGTAACAATCCAACCGAGCTAAGCAGTCGCCTTTTTGGATTATATTTAAGTAGGTACGATTAAAATAAAATGTTATTTTCTGATATGTTCCTCTCATGAGAAATAATTACTTACCGATTTTTCCTGTTTGTATTGTGTAACCACTAATTGCGCCATTTACAGAACGAAAGTATAAAGTGACGTTATTGGTGACTCTACTTCCCTACTGACAACATAATCACATGCAACATTTTGACATGTTATAGGAGATAATAACGACAATTACTTCAGTGAGCTCATATAGATATACAGTAGACTATACTATAAATTTAAGTAAATGATATTATTGGAATGTACAAATTTATTGCCTTAAATATGTAACGAAAAGTAGAGCCCCAGTAGTTTCAGTTACCTATCGAAATATTTGAACAAAATAAAATTGCTCCTGAAAAATATTGTAGTCACGGGCTCCATAGCCTTCCCTGTTCCTCGAACCCCGATACAGCGGCCGCCCCGCACTGACTCACTCCCTTTACATTTCGCCGCCACACTGCTCTTGCGAGTAATTCTAGCTATTTTATTTCGGTCACGGTCCTTGAATTACGTAATTAGCGGTAGCTTATTGGGAGGTTTGGACACAGTAAGTGTATGATACACCAAAAAGTAATTCTACATACACATATTAAAAAAAAAATGCTTTACATTGTATTAGATAGAATATTTTCGCACATAAACACATTGAACTTTAGACCGTTCTTATTATCTGCGTCGTAAGAGTTGAAATCGTATTGCAAGTGTTACCATTGATCTGGTGTCGTTCGAACCTACCCATCACGAAACTGAACAATGGAACCAACAGCTAAATCGTGCAAAAAAAAATATACAAATTGGTTATGTAACGTATCAATTATGAATTTATACAACATACATTTTTTTTGGTTCTTGAGTTGGTTCAATTGTGAAAGTTCTTTAGTTTCATGGGCATCTTATAAATCCTTTAAACCCCAGCTAATAAAAACAACAACTTTAAACTAGAAAATATTTTACTTTAATTGCTAATGAATAATGTGTATAAATAGTTCCTAGCTACCTACTAGGATATACCTTGTTTTCAAATTGGTGATCACTGTAGGTAGGTATGTTAGTTAATAAGTTTTTTACTTTCTGTCCTGTCGCTTTCATATGTATAAAAAATAATACTTTCAACGTCTAATTAACTTGTCCCAATTTGTGCTCATTTATTTTGACCTTTACGAAATTATATTCGGAGTAAGAAATACAGTCACGCGATTTTATCATTCACAGGCGTACACTTGTCGCCGTTATAATAAAAAATAATAATTAAATAACAAGTGGTCACAAAATTCAATGCGACCTCTCATTCATATGTTACCGACTGCTTTCAACTCTGTACCCCAAATAGGCACCCCTATAAATAAAACGCACATTTGGCATCGAAAATACAAAAGATTAAAAACGCAGTCGCATAAAAAACATCCGCGGTTATCTATTAGTATCTAGTTAGAGTTACACGTACAGATGTTACAGAAATAATAATCTCCCAGTATAACGTTTCGACACGAATAGAAGCTCGTGTGTTAAAAAAATATGCTTCTCCTACCTGAATGTTACTTTCGAGACAGTAGGGATTTGTTCCGTTAAACAAATAGATGGAAATAGTTTAGAGAGGAAACGTGGATACTAAAAAAGTCTTAAGGATGATAGTTTGGTGGTTAAAACCAAATTATTGTCACACGTTCTCGGTTTAGAATAAGAATAATAAAATTTTATTCTCATTCAACAAATGGTCCATATGGTTAGTAAAACATAAAACTACGTTAGTTTCCTTATAACATAATTTAACTAAGTCTTGGGATTTTTAGTCAGTTCCGCTTCCCTAAAGCGTCGGAAGACCACCCCCTCTGGCCAGAAGTCCAGTTTGAGGACCACCTTCAAATGTTTTGACAGGACACTCTGCAGGAAGGTCTTGAAGTGCGTAGGCCTTCTAGACTCCAGTTGCGTTATTTCAGGAGAGGCTCCTTAATACAATATAATAGAAGAAAAGTTTATTTGGCAACCAAACAGCACATGCTACTTGTTAAAACAATTAATAATAATTCATTTATTCATTGCCTTATGTGGTAACATGGGCGTTATCCTCCCCCACACACAAAACGCCCTTTTTGGTTGAATGCTGAAGACGTGAAATGACATTGCCACATTTCAATGGAGCTTTGCCCCACCTACAAAACTACGTGACCATTTAAGCTGTACCTATCATTTTGTTGGGGACTTATTACAGGTTTCATATTGCATAATCATACTCAGTATCATTTTCTACTACTCTCGCAACTCCTATGGAAGAATAACAAAAACAATGAATAATTCGCTTCGATTTTTTACTATTTTCTGAATTCTTAATTAGCTGTTTTTTTCGACTCGCAACTTGTACATAACATTAGTTTAAACAAATAATTTTAATAAAAAAACGGAGTTACTTTTACATTTATTCGTTATCTTGTACATAGCGGTTGATGGTGGGGCAGAATCTGGCATTGTCATTTGACAATTTTGAACTGTGTTCTTGGAACTCGTGACAGAGATATTGAGGATGCAGTTAGCTAGATTGCGCAATACCGAGAAGAAACATTTGATATCCCCGATCAATTGTTAAAGGTATGTAGCACGAATAACCAAAATGCAAACGGAGACGCAGCTGTTATTATTGTAACTCAACACTCATCTTAGACACGAATTGCACCTGCGAATAATCAATAGGTACACAAGCAATCATATTTGTGCGCCACAAAAAGACTGCGGTTACAAAAAGGAAAAAGAGCAAAGTGCTCAGTAGTTACAAACTACAAATTCAAACATTTCCTGTTTGACACACCCATCTGCCAACAAATCGCTTAACAAAACAAAAATATCGTATTACAGTTGTGTATTGAAATCGCGGATGTTGGAGCTTTGGGAGATTCGGGGCGCCTTTTTCTGTTTTTTGGACCGCATTAAGAGATATTAAATGACTGGGCCAATTAATACTGGGCCACAAAGGCCCGTACTATGGGCGTGCAGTTCCGACCGGAAAGGCTCGATCGAGAGCATAATCGGACGAAATATGATCTCGTGCGAGAGACCCACCTGTAGCGAGATTTGTGTTGGGATCTCTGGGTAATGAAAGCGATTTTTTGAGATGATTGCGTATTTGATGCTATTGTAATTTGCAGGTTAAGTAGGCAAGTTAACAATTATGGGAAAAATATAGAGTTGTTTTATGTGGATAAGAAGTTGCAATAAAATCTGTATATGAGAATTTTTTTATATTTTATTAACTGGCTTATTCATATTACTTACCACAATTGTATCTTGCAGAAGTTTTTTTTTTGCGGAAATTTCTAATACCCTTTTAACTTAAACATACATGATACAGCGTCTGTCAGGATCAAATTCATTTTGTGACAGATACGAGTAACATCTCGCAAACACCTTTCCTAAGATACAAAGGTGTTCTATCTTCATTAACCTTGTGATAATCTGGCCCACTGTGCCTATGTAAGAACCTTTCAGTTTTCAGCGGACCATTTCGTTACAGGTTCTCTTGTCAGAGGGCGTTACTCTCCTCCTCCTAGTCTCTACAATTATATTCTTGGGAAGATTCGTCAATGATTCCTAAGGCCCAGTAAAGCACCAATTGAAGTAATTATTGCGAACGATTTTTTAATATAAACTAAATCTGACAGGTGTCTAAAAATACTGCCTCCCTTTCCTACAAGTCATAAAATAAAAAGGATGGCACTACTTTCAGAACGTCAAAGACTAAAAAAAAAAAAAAAATCGCACATCAGAATGGCTACGAATGTATGTTTAATAATCGTAATGTAAACCGTAGTTATGTCACTCAAATTTTCAAAAAATACATGTTTCCTTGATATGAGGGGCTTATACAAAATGGCGAAATGATTAAGTTTTTTAAAGTACTTAACCGATTGTAAAAAATTGCTCACTAAGTAAGTACATATACCTAGATCGATTAATTAGTAGTACTTATGTAGCTTTTGTAAAAGAATTTTAACAGTCTTTGCAGAAATTAACAATTTACGATATTTCCTGGATACTTTTTATTTTAGATCACTAAGATTTTTTAGTTATTTTTCTCCTGTTATCTATCAGACAAAAACACGACTACGATACAACAAAAACTCCGTCGATAATAACGACCTAATAACCCGCCTCAAATTAAAAGCTAACAACATGAGCTTGCTTCGGAGCGAAGCCGGTTCCGAAGAAGGCAATTGCAAATTAATAATTTCAATTAATCTCCGAACAAATTCAACGGAGCAATAATTGTAGCAGTAGGTACTCATTACATTACAATTACATGAAGTAATTTGTATTTAAGGACGGAGAGATGCCTCTACATACAAGTTGTTAACGCATCCCACATCATTGTCAATGAGATGATGACAATGACAATGCCTCTTTACAGCTGCTAGAATTTAATTTCAATTTATTAAGGGTTTGTTTATAATGTATGTGCCTAATATTTGGTCTGTCCTGGTGATAGCCTGCCACATCGCCTCACATAGAGCATTCTCCGGTCACGTTTTGCATCTATTCGTTGTATATCTGCCCCCTTACCATGAACTCTTATAGCAGGATTACTTTCATAATACTTTGTTACTTCGTACAGTCGAAGACAGAGATAAGTATACAGGGGACCTCAATAAGGTTGAGATTTTCTCAAAAACTACTTCGTATTCGTAAACGGCTTCGTATGCGCGTATTTTCAGTTTTTCTAAGAAGGCTACGGCATAAAAATATACGGAATGTATTTACTTTGTAATAAAGATCTTATATGATTGTGATTCTAACATTTAGTTAGTATTGAGCACTCGGGACGCAGTCGTTAATTTGATCAGCGTGACCTCTACTCCTCTACTACTAGTATGACATTTAATATACCGGTGATAAATATAAAATTGTTTGCGCAAGCGCACCGTAACGCTGGGACGCCTTGTGGGGGGTTAAGCGAATAATCGTAAGGCCTTTGCCACCATATATTACACTTTAATAGCCACCCTTAAAAGAACTTCTATTTAATAGCCTTAATCTATAACGTGTCCACGATAGGAGGTCGTTTTAGGCCTTTGATGGTACTTTGTCAATTATTGCTTACCTTTATCTGTACTTCGGTTGATTTTTCTCATGGTTATACCGTATGGTTAACTGTACAAGATGAAACACATGTGATCACATTTTGTAACATTTTGCACGTTTGTTTGACACCTTCACAGCGTATTTTTTTTGGAAATATCCTACAAATCTAAGTATGTTTCAGACGATATAAATTTAACTGAGCACTTACTTAAATTAATAAACGAAAAAAAATATATAAAAATACATCACTACTCAGCTACATTTACAATTTATTTATGCAATAATATCAAAATATCAAAGGAATATCTAAGCGCACGGTAGTGTCCAACCCAGGTCTAAGATATATTTTTGCCACTATCTACTACTTTTGAGATCGCGTTATTGGATTACATTCTGAATATCGATACTTCAACATCTTGCATAGGAAACGCGGAAAGGATTAATGTGTGATTTATAACATTAACAATATTTTGATAGCTATGAATTTGTAGACCTAATAGCTGATTATTTAGCACTTTGCTTTTATACAATAAAACATTTTGGAGACGTTATTGTTATAGACATTTAAATGTATGATGATTAGACGAACCTCGATGTACAAAACAAGTTTTCATCCGATGACGATTTCAATTTCCAAATTCCAATCGATTCGAGTATCATATCTGTATGGGTGTTCTCTTATCCAATGAAATACTATGCGATATACAATTAAATGGGTATAAATTCTAATCATAAAACAGAATAAGATTATTACGAAGCTCAGATTATGAGCCGTTTCGAACAGACTTTGAAGAAATTATACGACTTTTAAAAGGTAGAAATTCATTAGAATTCACTCCGGGCGTCTTACACGAGTAGGCACAGACGAACCAATAATAAACAGGATTTGGATGTTATGTGTCAGAATAATAATGGTTTTTAGTTAATATTTAAATTTATACTTTTAATTTGTGCTTAGCCCATAAATATTTGGATATCACTGTGTCTATAAATGTCGTCTTTACGAATAGGTGTTACAAATACGCCGCGTATTTGCATTTCAATTTATTGACATAAATAATAACAGCCGACGAATTTGGGTTGTTATTGATGTATTTTCTAAAACTATTCGCGTAACTAGAAGCCACCCTGTGGTGATCCGTACACCTGAACTTTATTTATGATGGGCCAGCTATTTCGCGATCGACTTTCTGCTCATTCGTAAAAAAATGCTCATTATATATTTTTAATAGTGTAGCTAATATGTCTTGTTTGACACTGCGAAATCGGTAAATTTATTTATGTGCTGTCCGTTAAGATGTTAATTAGCTATAAATGGTAATAGGTTTGAATAAACCACCAAATCTACACAGGTGACATCCACACACTCTTATGAATTCGAGAGAAAGGTGCAGAGAGCTTTCAATTTTAGATGGAGGCATAATACGGTAATGATTGAAGATACAATATGTATATATAACCTAGAGTTATTAGTTAAATATTATGTAGGCTAACTCTATCCACAATATGAAACTTTACAATAACTCTCTCTAACTCTCTCAGATATTCAGCTATTCTACTTGTGTTATTTAATTTATTAAGCGCTATGTCGGTTTTAATTTATAATCTTTTGCATAGTCCGTGACATATGTGGGAGATATGTTTGAAAATAAAAATTAAAGCGACCTACCTCTACATACGAGGGTTGGAGTCACCTTTTAACGGCTTTCACACGAATTCATTGCAGAAACAGTTGCAATACATGCATAGATCGATCTAATCTACTCTGCCATGTCTGCGGTCAGAAATAAAGCAGGTCACCCACAACGTCCCGATAAACAAAGTCAAGATAATCTTTGGATCATGATTCTGTTGTGTGAAGTTGCAATCGCGTCAAATGTAACACTTTGAACTTTGTTACCGCTCTTATTGTCTCCGTATTAAGAGTTAAAATTGTACTGCGTGTGTTACTCGTGTGCAATCGGCATCACATCAAACTACATAAAACTATTGCAATCTAGGCCGTATTACCATCGCGTAGAGTTAGTTTGTTACGCTTGTCGTGCTATTGATTGTAAATGTAAGTATTGGACCGTTTTGTAACGCGCTGCGCCGGCGCATCTGCAGATAAACTCCGCGGCGCGAACGCGATAAAACGAAGCATGCAACTTTCGCGCTGCGTTTTGATGGACCGAAACGGGACGGGTGCATCGTATGAGCCAGCTCTCTACGGCGAATAATATTATCTGGTTATTTTCTGGTTTATTTGCATCGTAAAACCAGTGATCGATATATTATTAGTAACACTTGTTAGTATTAAATTTTGTTAGATAGATAATTTTCAATGTTGTCAGAAGTTCGAAGTACATTTGCTTCCAGGGTTGCAGGTACAGATTATACACAGCATCAAAAAATTAGACAAGACTATGATAAAATTGTATCTACCTAAAGAAATCCAAGATCTTATATTATTGTAGGCATTGACTGGATTAAAATATTTTTCATTTTATGTAGACGATTTTGTTATATTATGATTTTAGGACTTCCCCGCAATATCGATGGAAGAACAGAGATAAATAATTACACTGACGTTAGACATCCACCACGTGGCGGGAGTTGTTTCCGCACACTCTCGTAAAGTTAATATTTAAGAGTAGTCAGCCGAATAAGTATTCAGTAATTTTCAGTCTTGCATTGTTCCTGTATCCAGAAATAGTAAATTGCTGACATTGACCTCTTTCAAAACACAACGCTGAACTAAACCTCTATTCTATCTCTCATAATCCAATTATTTTTGAGTTGCACCTAAAACATTCGCCTGAGCGAGGCCGCACGCCGCTGTTCCCGCGCTATCGCGGCTCAAAGCGCCGCCATGTTTGCATTTCGATCCGCAAGGAACCTGTGTTTAAGTTGACTCGGGAATTATATCGCAACGATTAGTGTAATAACTGGTTGGCTCGAGGCTTTTTCTTGTTTCAGCTCAGCACATGCGCTTTCACTGCGCCGAGCATCCCGCGACGCGTCGAAGACGATTGGCGATTGTTCGAATCGAGTGCATTGTTTGCCGCGCTATAAAATTTGCCCAGCTATTTTATGATTGCTCTTATTTTTAATACTGCTCATACAATTATTTCGTTGTATTGCTTTTATAGTCACTGTAGAGTTGAGCGCGCTCCGACATTAATTGAAATTATAATGACCGCAGAACGGTGAATAACCGCTCAATTATAATTATAACTGATTCGGCCGTTCAATGCATACAAACCACGTTTAAATAAACTTTGACGAAGTACGAAATTAAATGGTGGAACAAAAGGCGAAAATAATTACTGCAGCGGACTATTCAATATCGATAAGTAACTAAATACATAATATACAAGCTAGTGTTACATGAAAAAATAAATAAATCTCTTAGGTATGTAAATCGTATGCATGACAAAGTACCGGACTATGAGACGGTCAAAAGTGGTTCGTGTAAATATTGCCCGGTACTACCGATATTTTGAGACTTGGCCTGGGCACTGCCGTGCGCTTCAATAGTCGATAATTTGTGCGAAATGCATATTTCTCTGACCTTGTAAAACGATCGAATGTTTCATCACACCCTGTATAATCTCCGATAATCCATGCTAAATGGATTTGAAAAACGAAACGGTCAAATGACTGAAATGATAATGCATCGCAATATCATTAAGCTGGAAGATTGCACGGTGGGTTATTTATGCAACGGCCGCGAACCCAGCGGGCCGGCTGAAGCGGTGTGCGTCCACCTTTATTGAAATCTTCGCCCGCGAAGAAAATTTAGAAACGTGAATTGATTGCGCGCTTTGAAATGTTTGTACAATTTTTATGCAGTGTTCGAGCAGTAATGTAGGCGTGCTTTTTGCATTGTCTCGTGTGGGCATAAATATCGATCGCTGCGTGTACGCTTGTAATTGCGTGTGCGGCCGAACGGGCCTTTTATAAAACTCGTTGCAAACCGCACGGAATGTAAACCAGAATGCTCCGGGACATTAATGTGTATTTATTGAGAGCTTCGAGTAATGTTTTTATCGGCAGTGTTTAACCGGCGGACGTGGCGATTCACCGATTGTATGTTAGGATTAACGTCTTTAAATCTTATTTACATGTTCCACTGTTCGGCTTTAACACTTTCATTGCATATTTCTGCTATTTTACGAATGATTAACTTCGATTGTGCTATGTTAATAGCTTTTAATAGTGTTTTAACATTTATCTTCAAAGCGGTCCATTATGTTTTCTTCCATGAACATACTTACTATAAATATTCTCATGTAGAGTTATCGATGTTTATGCAGAAGAAACAATATACTAACAATACAGTAAGATAAATGTGTCGCTATACTATTTAAACAAATTTTGCCTGCAATAATCTATTTCGTTCGCGTCGTCAATCTTGCCCTAATCACCTAGTAAATAAGAGATACTAATTAGGAAAAATCTATAAAATATAGGTAGCGGTGATATTATGTTGCTAGTTAATGAGCTAGCTTGAATAAATTCAAAAATCTAGCGCACGGTAGTGTGCAGGCCAAGTTTTCAAAACACCGGCCGTCGGCCGTCACTTATATAAAACTATTAGTCCATAAATAACATTACCTTTTAACTTGACTGGTTTTCATTAGGGTAAATTAATACATATTATTATTACAAAACCGTCAAAAGTGAACATTACTGTAAGTAGTTTTACATGTGATTTTAAAAGTGATTTTTAACTTTGTGGTTGGTTTGGATTTTATCACTAGGATAGGTACCGCAATAAAGGGAACTTGACCTCCTTTTCAACATTTATGCTTTTGGGTTCATAAAAACGTTCAGCGAACTCTTTGTGAACTTTAAACAAGATGTAAAGACGTAAGATTTTACATTGAATCGTAACTTAAATTATGAAGTTATGGTAGGTATGCGCACGCATCCCATCGCTGAATTAGTAACTACACCAGAGATGCCTCGGGGATATTAAAAACTAACAACAAGATTATGTGGTTAGTCTACTGACGTGGGTTGGTTGTTGATTTCTGTGGAATTATTAGGCTCTTATGAGTTACTCTTGCAAATGTTAACTCAATCAGTTACACATTAGATTATAATCGAATAGAAAATTAGTTTATTGTCATACACCTATTCATACAAAGATTAAATAAAAAAATAATACAATGAATATGGTCTAGCAAAAGGTGCATGTTTCAGTTAAGCTTACACCGGGGCCGAAGGAACACATTGTAATGAAACCTGTATGCCGTAAGGGAAAATATCTGAGGCATGTGTATTTCATCAATACGCATTAGGCAAGCGTGGTGGATCATGGCCCGAGCTCTCTCGATGTAGGTGAAGGTCTGAGCGCCATCGTCATTATCATAATCTCTTCCATGTCAGAATACTATACCTTGATAAACTAAGATAACCTAGTGCTAAATATACTTCTCTTTTAAATCACATTAGATTCCAACCAGTTTAATATATAATAATAATAAATATCAAGTTTTCACGGAAAACTCGAAAACCGGAGACCACTTCGTAGTGTTAAAGCTAGATCTATTTTATTACTACTTTATTCTATTTCCGAGCCGTTTCTATTTTAAAGCACAACTTGTCGAAAGAAATGCAGTTTTTGTAATGACATTGAGTTATTTTTAGAAAATATTGACACTATTCCAACTCTTGGAAGATGTTTTCTAATTTTAAAACTTGTGTGGTTATTTTTTTTTACAAATTGACGAATTTTTTTACGTTGTATTTTTTCTGATATTCATGAATTCATTACTACGCAACATGTCATGAAAGAACTTGGCCACTGCCCGACGACTTCATTCCCACAAAATTAGTGTATTTATTTCTCATTTTCACGAACCAAAAATGACTACCGGTAGCGATCGATAAATAAACGAGGACGAGCAATTTTTTACCATATTTTAACGATCACTACTGACCCATATAATAAGCCTGCTGCTCTGAAGAGTTAGGGTTTGAGTAACTTTCATAACATGGAAAGTTATGTGATTATTTTGACGACGGTAAAAAGCTAAAACAAAGGTATGCGTGTCTCACTCTAATAAAGTTAGCAAGTTTGTTGAGTTGAGTGATTAAATACTAACCGAGGAATCCGGCCGCGAATGAACTTGAGACTTTACGACTTACGAATGCTCTTTAATATTGATTAAGTTATAAACGACTGCGGCGTTACGGTTTTCGCGATTTTCATGGGACTAACTTAGTCTGGTTATAATGTTTCTTTAAGACTTACAGAGTCGCTAATGAAATCATAAAAATATATTATCATAGCTATACAAGAGGATAGTTAACCTACATACTAGCCTGGTTAATATTATTAGTATAAAAGAAGAAACATATATGAGACTGATATTAGCTTCTTCGTTAGCAAATGTCGATCGAAATAACGAAAGTTAAACTGTATGCTTGATTCAGTAAAAATACAAACTACTTAGATGATATGAAATATGCGCCAGTTGACGTAGAAGGTTAATTTTTTCACGGCTGCATGAGGTTGCATACCTGAGTATTTGGAATAAATTTTAACTTGATTCATACACTGGTTTTTGAGAAAAAGGTCTTGACAGACAGACAGACGGACGGACAGACACACAGACGGACAACAAAGTGATCCTATAAGAGTTCTATTTTTCCTCTTGAGTCACGGAACCCTAAAAATAGTCAGTGCGAAAGTCTTTTTCAACTGCAATACCTTAAACGAAAGCTAAAGAGTGCTACTCATTAGTAATAGATTTGAGTATTCAAACCAAATCGAAGTCCATTGAAGAGCATCGAGCTAACTAAGAAACGGCCGGTCCATTGTCTCAAATGGTCTCAATTAAATCAAGTGGTCACATCGACCGGCTCGCCCCACTCGGTGACTTGCGATTGAAACTATGACGAGTTGACAACCACTACTCTGTTCATCGGTTAGACCATAGAAATAATAAGATGCGTTGTGAAATTTTGATGCGTGGGTGTATTATCAAATGGGACTAAAATGGTAATGTTATTGACAAGAAACATCCCTTTATCAAATCTTGAAATAAAATAAATCACAATAAACATCTTGATTTCATTTATGTTATGTAGTTAGACTCTACTTTTGTGAATGAATTGTCACAATTAAAGTTAGATATGGGCTGACTTGTACAAAAAACGAGCTTGAAGTTGTCTCTACATCTAATGAAAATTGGCATTATTTTTTTCAAGTAAAAGTAGAGCAATAACCAAGTTTTAAGTTCGAATTTAAATGAATTTGCTACAATAAATGAAAAAATATTATTTGTGAGATGCTCTGTGTTTATTCCTAAACAGGGAAATTTGGATGAATAATTTTTTTACCGCATTTAACGTATTATCTTTTCATTTATGTGACCGAAGAATGGAAATTATGACAAGTTGACAAGCTGGATTCGTCCCCTAATTGATCCCGAATAAATCTGAACCAGAAATGGGTCACGTCGTCCGTACAATCAAAATTCGTTTATGAAATGTTTCATGTCAATTCTCGTTTGATGTGTTTTATGTTCTGATTGTTTTGTCTTTGGGACGACCGACGAAATATCGTTTCCGTATAGAAATGCCTGGAGAATCCAAAAGACGACATTTGAAAAAAAAAATGATGCTGAATTTACATAGAAAACAAAACGTAGGTACCTTACGCATTTGATAATAACAGGTGTGACATGAGTATCAGTTATTGTGGTGACAATCCGTTGCTTTCACGCCGCGGCGTCACAAATTATTGTTGTTTATTATTTTTCAAAAATACAATAAGGTTGAGATTTTCTCAAAAACTACTGGACCGAATTTAACAATTATTTTACAGTTACATAGTTTAAACTTTTATCTATCAAACAGTGAAATAATTTTTGCAATAGGTAAAGTAGTTTTTGAGAAAATATCAACCTTAAAAACTGTCCTGTACACCTTTCTCTGTGTTCCACCGTACTTAGTAAAATTACTGAGTATTTTGCGCACGCTACATAAAATCTTCATAATGATCACTCGGCTTTAACCGACGATAATTTCATAGGTAAGTAGATGATTTCCACTGAATAAGTACATTTGAATCCGGTAAGTACAGTCGTAAAGAATCCGAAAGCTGAACCTAACGATGCTGAGGCGGGTAATAGTGGAGGAAGTGATTATTTTGCTATTCAGAAGTGTCTACGAGCATTTTAAATCCATTACCCCTTAGATGTCACACGGCAATTTTCCAGTAGCTGCGCTCTTCGCCCACACACAGTCAACAGTCGCGTTTACAACGAAAAAGAGCTAATAACTATTATTCTAAAATAGTTGAGCAGGCCGCGTCAGTGAAAATTATGATTAATATCTGTATAGCTAACGGGATATTGGAGAGTGGTCACTGATGGGAATCAGGAATAGAGGCTGACAAAGAGTATCTTATTATGACCGAAACCAAAAGCGAATTTGCGAATGCGGTTTTGTATTCACCCATCCGATTCCGAAACATTTCTCCGACGGTCGATTCACCTTTGGTTTGATCATCGACAGAACTTTTCGTTTTCGAGTGTGTCATTTACTGCCAATGTTCTGTGGCTCGAATGACTCTTCTATCTTTGACTTACCAGAGATTACTCGAATCTGTACTCGAGTCATCTCTGGTGTATCATAATACGTATTTTCAGAAAGATTAAAGAACCAAGCTCTGCCCCTGAAGTCACATACGTTTGTCATTATGGTCGAATGCTTAAAGGTCGGTATCTTCTCTTCTTTGAGATTCACTCCTTTTGGACATTGGGCAGTATTTCACTTTTAAAGCCGCAGTAAAACAGTTTTTTGACCAATATGGTTTTCTTCACTGGATGTGTTTGCAACCGATCCCTCCCAGTCGTTCATCATCACGATGATTCTTCGACTATTTTCTCTAATAACTCGGGACCGATTATCGAGACCGAGTCTATCGTATCTCAAATCAGCATCACTTGATTCCATGAATCTCGCACGCTCGCTTATTGTCTACGGCGTTGTGCGGGCAACTATTGAAATGTTTAAAGGGCATCAATTAGCTGATCCGTATCGGTGGTTACGCCTGACGCGTTGATGACCGGTTGTTTGACTGCTGTTTGAGTTTCCACTTTCTATCACTCCCTAGTTTCTTTGTTCTATAGAATTTCACTGTTTTATCGAGTAGGTGTATTTTTTTCTAGTTCTTGTGCTTTTAAATGAAATTGCGAGCTATTGTTGTCAATCACAAGTCAATAGTCAACGTATAAAAATTATACTTAGTACAAAATATTTATTTAAAATTGGAATTACCAATTTCATTTCTGTTCTGAATGCGTTTTGATGGTCTTTCATCTCCTCCTATGACGTACAAACAGTTGCTGATTCCGTTTTCAAGAATATCGTCGCCAAGCTACTTTCGAGCGAAGAGATTTCATCCCAGGGCTATTCTAGAAGGGTGATTCCCCGGTTATCTATAAGCACAACGAGAATCTCCCTCTCTATTGATCTCTCTCTCTTCCGTCGGTCTACATAAGTTAACAATAAGTTATTACACAATGCCCTCCACACACAGCCGCGATCTGCGATCAGTTGAAACGCATGCCCCGCCTCATTTTCTGGTCATTTTAACGTCCGGTAGGTAGCGATCTGAGGCCTGCGATCTACGTCCAGTAGGTAACGACGGCAGAAAATGAGGCATGCGTTTCAACTGATCGCAGATCGCGGCTAGGTCGCGGCTGTGTGTGTCACAAGATTTAATTGGAAAAGAAAACAATAAATAGGATATGCTACAAGTAAATTCTGTAGTGCTTTGTTCCTTCAATTTTACAGAAAGTAACTCAGTCAGTCACTTCGCCAATGTTGACTTGACGTGCGTAAATGTCGCTTCGATGTCCACAGCGACATGATGTCGTGACTTTAAAGCGACATGTCGCGACGTTTTGTCTCCGTTTCCGTCGCCTGCATACTTCGCAATCTGGAGAACTATCGGAGATGCATGGATAATACTATGACCTCATTTGAATAGGATGCGTAGTTCTGGCCGCAATGTAGGTACCTAAAGATATAGAAGATTCGAGATAAAGTGTTGTTTACAAAGATCTATCACAAGAACACATGATTGCATGTTATCATAAGTATGGATTAGTTGAAAATACTCGTATGTTCAGATGACAGATAGCATCCAAGGACGAATCATAGATTAGAGAAATACCTATGGCCGAATAATGATAATACCAATGACTAACACTTTTTAAACTTTCACGGTTTGTATACATATTAATTAGATAAAACGGGAATTACCGTGTTAAACATTTATTATTGATGTCTCGATATTTCGACAGCATTGCAGCCATCAACACTCACCGACTTCAGTCTACTCGTGACCATGATGGCTGCAATGCTATCGAAATATCGAGACAACAATAACACGGTAATTCCCGTTTTATCTAATTATTAAATACCAATGACATCCACATAAATCGATAGTACAGTCGACAGCAGATCAATGGTAACACTTGCAGTACGATTTCAAGTCTTACGACGCAAATAATAACTGGCAAAAGTAAAAAGTGTTACCATTGATCTGCTGTCGACTGTACATATACCAGGTCGAATCAAAGGTTACCTATTCATAAATTTCAAGACATCATTTTAAAGAGATAAAGAACATATCACGTGTAACGAGATTACAAGACCTTGAATATTATTTTCAATATTCTCTTTTTCAATATTAATTTCATATTGACAGAGCAAACATTTGGGATTTATTCTCAGTTGTCCTTGGTCATATCAAAGCCTGCATTGGATAATAGAAAACGTTTATGAAGGTTTTAGAATAATAAATACGAATTAACGTCGTGGATCTGAATGTTCTTCCACTACTTTGTAGTCAACAGGAGTATACATAGTTCTACTGTCGGGCCACGAAAGTTGAGGGCAGTCGTGTATTCTGTCTACTCCGTTTGTTTTGCATCAAAGGCGAGTTATAATTTTAACGCTAGGGATATAGCTCTACAAATAAATGAACATTTGTAAGTGGACTTCTGGTGAAGTAGACGTTCAGGAAAGATGATGTAACATAGGAGTTGACATTCGGAGATTCGCATTTTGTCACCTTCTATAGAATATAATTCACTTATCACTCAAGATGACAATATGCTATGATTTTTTACAGTTGTAAGATGGTGTTCACACCAAGCTTGCGCTATTGTCTTTGGGGTCAAGCTCATGATAAGCTCGCGTTCAAAACTGTATGGGTATAAATCTCGGCCTGCCCACAATTGTGGATCTGACAGTGACAGCAAACCGATTCCCTTTCTATTCTAAAATTTTTATGTTACTAACAATTTGAATTCAACTTTATTTATTTCAACATACGACTTTAATCGGTAGCTATAGCGAAATAAAGTGCCACTGAGAGCTGCACGTGACGGCGCTCGGAGTCCGTGGAAGCCCGCGCGCCGGTCGATGTGCCTTGTGACCGGCGAATGCGCTTCGCCGCCACTCCACTCTGTCGGTCTGCGCTGACCCTTAGTCTTGACAGTGGTAAGAGCGAAGTCGCACTATACTTGTGTTATTGTGCTCATAATAAAATTTGACTCTCGTCGTTCTCATGGCCCAATATGCAGGCTAGTCTGGGAACAGCCTCGCTAGGAGGCGGCCTGCAGCTCCGACAACCCTACGTTTAATAATAGTCCTCCCGAGAAGATTATCTGTAGCAACACGTCCGCCCAGAGCGCAGAGCTGGTAGCCCTGTCCGCCGTCATTATGCAATTGAAACTTAGTGAATTATTACGCACGATAATAATCTCTATAAATAAATAAATGGCGGCGGCGCGGTGGGCGGCGGAGGCTGTTGAGCGTTCACTCTCTAGTACTCCTCCTCGGAATGTAGGTACCGTTTATGGGGGTCAGTTTGTTTTGTAACAAGTACTTGTTGCCAAGATACAGGTGGAACCTAGTTTGGGATCCAGTACTCACAATGAGTACTACTACTACTCTATACCTCTATACCGCAACCTAAATCAATTGTCTTATTTTGTAAACGAATATGATCGTCTAATTACCTGTTGTTATGAACACTGAAGGAATTGGTTGGTTGAACATGATCACTTTATTTTCACAAAGATGAACAGTCTTTGTGAAAATAAAGTGATCCGATCTCATCATGTGAAAATAAATATGCAATAATCACAGAATAGCTTAAAATGTTAGTAGTTTTTGTTTACAAAATAAGACACTTGATTTGGGCTTCGATATAAGCACAGTAGGTACGGACAATAGCAGATCAATGGTAACACTTGCAGTACCATTTTCAACCTTACGCCGTAGATAATTTGAACGGCCCAAAGTCCAAACTGTTACACTTGATGTGTACCTGCGTACAGTCGACAGCACATCAACCTACATACAAAACCAATGTCCTTATCACAATTTATAGCATTACTGAACAAAATCATATCGAATATTCTGATACCTTTTTCTGCCAAAGCGAAACGTATTATGCAAATGAACATCAAATGTCTAATATCTTTGCGATCACGTAATTCACACGACTGTAGAAAAATACGATATTTCGAAGGGGTTCGTTTCGATCATATCAGGAAGGTGTAGCCAAGTGGCTTGACTTTCGTTAACGCTAGTAGAACAAAAAGACAAAGTATGGGATTGATATTTGCTAACGAAAAAGCAAATGTCAGTCACATTTCTCTTTCTATTTTTACTAGCGGCAAGGAAAGATAAACCCAGTAGGAAGATACGGACAAAAGCAGATCAATGGTAATACTTGCAGTATGAATTCAACTCTTATGACGCAGACAATAAGAACGGTCCAAAGTCCAAAGTGTTACACTTGATCTACTGTTAGATGTAACTAATAGTGACTAGGCCGGCCCTTATATAATGTCTGTATTTATGAATTTATACATCATTTACTTATAATCGATCGTTTTCCTGCTTTAATTCTTAAAGCAATGAAGTTAAATAGTAATAACAACCGGATGACATACGTAGGCTGTGAATCAGAATTATTACTATAAATGGCATCATTGTCACCGATAATAAAATTACATATATTACATTGGTTTCTATTTTATAATGGTGGCCCACCCGACCCTTACCATGAGTTACAAACGTAAGTTCGATCGCTAGCAACTGCGTAAACCACAGCTGCGACGTACCTGATTGGTCGGAGTGCTGCACCTCTAGCGACCAGTAGCGGAACTAAATTCCTATCAATCCTGTGCGTTTCAGCGACGGTATTTACGTAGTCGCCAGCGAGCGTATTTACGTTGACAACTTATGGTAGTGACATTTTTTGGTAACTATAGATAGACGAATAGTTGGCGGTAAACATGCCTCTTTTCGAATACCATACAATAGACCTTGTAAGAAGTTCAGCCATTTGGTTCTAATAGACGAATAGTTCACAGTAAATTCCTCACTCACTGAATACCACCATGAAATTGTGTTGCTTCATAACTTTGGCAGCTGTTTCTGAGTAACCAAAATGTATGAAAAAGCTGATTTTTGTGATTTTTGTGTGAAGTCATCTAAAAAATATCACCTTTTATGTATCTAATTGTATGTAATGTACTAAAACAAAGTATGTGGCGTCCTAATTATGTGCAAAAACCACGGTAGGTATCTAAAATCGCCAAAAGAGCAATAAAAGCTTAGCTTGTGTTAATTAATATTTACGTTACAAAATTGACTCACGGCACAAACAAATAAACCTCCAATAACACAGAAGAGCTGTACACAGTAAAGAAATGCTCTGACAGAAGTACATATACATATAGGTATAGCAGCCCAAATCAATTGTCTTATTTTGTAAACAAAAATGATCGTCTAATTACCTGTTGTGATGTAACACTGAAGGAACTGATTGTTCGAACCTGTTCATCATTGTGAAAATAAAGTAATCCGATCTAATAATGTGAAAATAACTATGCTATAATCACAGAACAGCTTAAAAAGTTAGTAGGGTAGTTTTTGTTTACAAAATAAGACACTTGATTTGGGCTCGATTTACATACAATCGTAATTTACTTACGAAATGCTCTGACAGAAGTATTAGGCAATGTTGCTTGGCTTTCGAACTAGGGGTTAGTACTTATTTCGGAAACCACAGTCCGGCATTTACTTTCGTTAAAGCTAGTAGAATAGAAAGAAAAATGTATGACACTGACATTTGCTTTTTCGTTAGCAAATGTCAATTTGCTACATCATCATCATCAGCCGACTGATGTCCACTGCTAGACGTAGGCCTCTCCCAAGCACGCCACTCAACCAGATTCTCGGCCTTTTGCATCCAGTCTCTGCCAGCCATCTTGCGAAGGCCATCCCTCCATCCTCGGGCGTTTACCCATTCGTGGCCTCCATACGAGAACTCGTCTACTCCATCAGTTATCGGTAATTTTCTGCTGTAGAATAGACGCTGTTACTGGTATCGCGTCCTTGTGTCAAAATGTATCGATAACGATGGATGTCGAGGTCGACGTTCTGTTGGTTTTATTTACTGTGGCACCATACTCTGGTACTCATAAAAAACGTACACTTAATTACTAATCACTATAAAGCAAACATTCAATTTACAAGGCGAGTTAATTGCGCTGGCCCGCATCGTGCTTTGTAAAAAGTCGGCTAAAAAACAGTATCTTAACTTATTTCTTAATTATAGACCGATTCTGAGCAACTCTGGCTTCGTGCCGGCGAAAAGTTGACGTGCTGCATCTGTAAAAGCCTTAAAACAACCTTTATTACCGAATACTTGAGTTTATTTTCGTTAAACAGTGTCTAAGTAACCTATTATGGGTAATAACTAAGCTAATACATATCATGAAGAGATATGTACGTTTGAGGTCAATAATCTTACGTATGGACTCACATAAAAGTACGAAGGCCTAAGAAGAGTCTTCCTTTTTTAAAGTCAGACAAAATGTAGTAGTAAAAGTTTATGTACGAGTGTCCGTCCATATGTAGGGTAAATGACATAATTATTGGAAGTTTAAGCGATTTCACAACAATTTCAAAATATAATTTAAAAATCTTCTTCTGATTAATTTTTTATGGTTGCCGTTCAGTGTCGGTAATGTAATAACTTTTATTCCACTTCTTTTCGACTATAGATCGAATTAACGTCTTGTAATAATCAATCAGTATAACATGAATGGAACACAATTGAAAAATCTTAAAACAAAAGTTTACCAACAATGTAGCTAATTCTGTAGCGGCCACTAAGTCGAATCCTAATCCTAAACGCAGCTGTCACTGTTGTTCATACGTTACGTCGCATAAGAGCGAGCGGGACGGCGCGCTTAGAGGCGACTAATACAGGGTGTAACGTAAAGGGTATAAGAAGCCGAAGGGAGGGTGTTCAGTATCGGTAACTTAACGACTTTTTGATTTTCGCGAATTAAGTTTTTGACTTTTTATACATTTCGTACCGGGCCGCTTATCGATTTGTATGAGGCATTAATTTACTTTTATTTTTTATTCGAAAAGTTGTTCAGTTACCGCTCCTGAACACCCCCCATTCGGCTTCATATACCCTTTACGTTACACCCTGTATAAGCTTGCACATTCTACAATTTGCACTGTTTTCGGCTTAATTCCCTTTTATATTTTATATATTTCACAAGCAACTACAGGTGAGCAACCATCGCAGAGCACTAACAGTGTCGTTTACCCTACGCAGTAGTTTCGCAGGAATCAACTGGCTTATGGGCTAAGCTGTATTGTTACCAATGGCCTTGTGGGGACAAATAGCCGCACTCTCCTCAGACGATATTAAGCCCCTACACCCGTCTAATTCGAAAAAGCCAGACATATAAATTTGGCCCTAATCCCACGATTGTGTGAGAGGAAAATTGGTAGCCATTCCATACGCACCCATTTGGCTTGCCCCTTTAATATAGAGTGGCTGCTTATTATCTGGTTGAAACCGAAGCCGAAGCTTCTTTTGTTAGGTGTTTAAATGATTTATTTCTAGGTGTTATAACCGAAAGCATATTGTGACACTTTGTACCGATCGTATTGCTTGCGCCATAGGATGGCCAATGGAACTTTAGTATGTGCTGCCGAGTGTATATAAAAATGTAGGTAATAATCCCATTTATTAGGGGAAATTTCAAAATTAAATCTCGATACCTTAATAGACCACGCATTCCACATTCTTTCAGAATTCGATAAAACGAACGAATTTATCTCTAGAATGTGACAGTTTTTGGGACCTCCTATAACACATCATTATAATACATATCTGTTTCGTAACGTTTCATATGCTTAAAAGGATATTAGTTGATTACTAAGACCAAGTGCTATTTGAGACCGAAGCCAGATCATGGTCGAACTCTACCTTTTAGACTGCAAATCGCCACGGTTTATTGCATAATGAGCGTAGGGCGACACTGAAAAAGGCTTATTTAATATGTATAAACCTACGTAGTTCTACAACTATGTAGGCACTTAGGTGCTTAAGGCTGACGGGCTGATCGGAAACTAGATCGATATTGGACATTGGATGTTGTAGGTAGAAGTGGTATATCCTTACACTTTCATTTCTTATACAAAAGTCTTTCATCTAAGTATACAAAATTCTTTCATAGTCTAAGTAGGTCTACTAAAGCATTGGCAATATCCCCATACTAACATTTTTTTTCAGGACTCAGACCTATCCTTGTTATTCATACAATATTTTTTGCCGAAATAACCTCTATACCTACATCGATCAAGTTTTTGCATTGCGATAACTGCGTTGCATTTTGGCACATTGCACGTGGTCCACCTCCGTAGTTCACCTGGGTGGACTACAGGATTTTTTTTTGCCCGTGGTACACCAGAATGTCCATAACATTACACATTGTAGTACTAAAGAAAACTAACTTGTAGCTGTCCATCTTCCTTCATGGATAAGAATTCCGAAAAAATAGAAATCCGAAGAACGTTAAACGAAACCCAGTAACGTCTCTATAATTTAGGGCAATGCCAAGCTTTTTAACAATCAATTCACATGACAATGGTGAATGCGAGCCTTCAATTTGTTTATTTTGTAGGTAAGCTTGTATTGTTACTTTGCAATTACCCTACGTCTCGCTTGAGGCGCGTAACCGGGCCGCGATATCAATTTGTAGAGGCAATGTAGAGGCGATGATGAGTGCGCCGCGATTCGCGATTCGATACACTTTTACCTCACTTTTACCATAGTGTAAATACTTACTCTACATTCTCAGGCGGTGATAGGGAAATGTGAGTCATTTTATGGGTTTTTGTGTGTTTACAACTTTGGGAGGCTATATTTAGATACTCAAATAAAGAGTTTTGTTATTTGAATGGAGTGGTTTGAGATACGTCGTCGGTTTAATTAGCTATTAATAAACGGATATGTTTTTGTACAAATTATAACACCGAAAATACTAAATAGACCTTCCACTGTTCTTGTTATCTACGCATCAAGAATATCAATTATCTACATATAATATAACACCTATTTAATTATAGTTAATTTCTGTTTATTAAGAGATTAGCAATATGTTTACGTTACTTATTTTCTCTTAATCGTTTTCCAGGTTAGATTTCGGATCAATAAGGTGCGTGTACACTTAAGTTCTAAACATTTATTCTAAGCTTAAGTGTCCTCTGAGTAGCAACTATTCTTCTTCAACGAGTTCTATTTTAGGTTATGAATGTGACAATGATAATGTCTCATATTATAATACGCATCTAAAACCTAACGAAATAAAACAGTTAAACCTACATCATTTTATTATTATTACTTTATTGTACACGAAAAATAGATACAAAAATATTCAATCTTTTTATTAATTAAATCACTAAAAATATAAACTAACTTACAATATTAAACTAAAAATAAAAGTACTTACTAAAATATAACAAAAAATATTAGATACAAAAAACTTAATGTACACAGGTGGTGCTTATCTGTAAAGAGACATTTCTTCCAGCAAGAAATAGGAAGCGAAAATAAATTTTAACAAGTAGACGACGTAACGTCTACGTGTATAAAACGAATACTGTTTTAATACTTTATTATAATACATACATATATCTACGTATAATAATAATTTACCGATATAAATAATAAACCAGACTTAATTTCCCGAACCAAAACAAAAGTCTAATATAATTACACACGTCCTATAGAAAATTACACATAATAACCCCACGAGAATGGTGTAGCGTTCGTTTTGTTTGGTTGCGTCGTGTTTATCCAGGATCTGACCATTTGTCGCCGTGAGGTCCTCTGAGTGACAAACAATACTCGAAGGTGGACATAATGCCGTGCCCTGGGCCGACACTGACTCCTCTGTTCAGGCCGCGGCTTGCTAACTACCAACAATATACTAAGGGGTTGTGCAAACTGTGAAACAGAAATATATTTATTTATGAACTCTTGCCTGATTCCTGTAGGGCGCAAACAGTGACGATGGACTTTCATCTGCTGCGTTCCTGGTACACAACTCTCTCTCTCTCCATATTCATCAATCTCTTCATGCATGCTCGTCGGTTTGTAGTAGATCGCACGACAATTTACACAACAAAAATAGCAACATTTATTTGACACTACAATACATCCTACTAATATTATAAACGCGAAAGTTTGTATGGATGGATGTTTGTTGCTCTTTCACGCAAAAACTACTGAATGGATTTTAATGAAACTTTACAATAATATAGCTCATACATCAGAATACACATAGGCTATAATTTATAATCCTGCGCAGACGAAGTCGCGGGCAGCAGCTAGTACACCATAAAACTAAAATCAAACAAATAAAAACATTGTGTCACGGGAATCACAATAATTATAATATTTATTGCTACAGAAATTGTAATGTTTCTTCAATATGCGTAGACAAATTAATAATTTAATTAATTTATCTACAATAATGAATTATTTATTGAGTAATTCCGTGCCTGGTCCCGACGTTGATTTTTTTCAGGCTGTGACTTGCTATCAACCAATGATAAGCTAAGGGGTTGTGTAAACAGTGCCAGGGATATTACAATAATTCTAAAATATTGCCACAGAAAATGTTAATTTTCCCACAATACGCAAAGGTGAACATAACGTTAGACTTATCCTGGGAAGATTCATCTGTTTCGGCTTTCTACCCACCATTATGGCATCTAAGGGTTTATACATTACATTGCCACAGAAATTATCTACAATAATTTTCCGTGACAATTTCAATAATAAGGATATTGGATTCTCAAGGAAAACTCAGTTCGGACGAAGTAACAGTGCGGACAGATATCGCTACCAAAAATGGTAAACACATCCGTTTATCGTGCCTGTATCACAGTCTACCTGTGCTAGTATAAAAGACATCAACGACCACCTTCTCATGAACAAAATGTAGAGTTCATGTTGCATTTCCCCTTGCGATTACCATAGTCTGTACGAACTGTTAGCTGGTTATCCCATCCCTTTAAAGGTCCCCGGCGAATATAATGGATTGTAATTGTGTCCTCATAAGCATCGTACTATGTAGCATTGATTCCGCGTGCGACTTCGATTGAGTCAGCGATACTCGAGAATTTCTATAATTGACGTTTACCAAGTTTTTGTCGAGAGCGGTAGTTGTTTTTGCACATTGTTGCGGAAGATTTATATGTCATTGGGCCTGATTATGAGGCTTGTGAATAATAATGCTATCCAATGGCAAAAACTGGTGCTACGTAAAGGAATAAATGAAGATAATTCTTAATTGACAATGTTTACATTTCGATTTTAAAATAACATTGTATTGTGAACGTATAACGAGTACGTACTTTGTTTATTCATTCAAGACATTATACGAGGACATCGAATTAAAAGTACTACAACTGGCAAAATAATTATATAAATTATATAAAACCATTTTGTTAAAAATACGAAAAACGTGGACATGGATAACCTTATGAGGAAAGATAGTAATGAATAAATTCCCTTTTCACACTTCGTCTAATAATTATAAATTTTACGAAGTTCGCTGGAAGATTTAGTGATAAGTTCACCCTCGTACATTTTAATTGGATACGGTGGAACACAGAGAAAGGAGAGTTTTCAAGGTTGAAATTTTCTCTAAAACTACTTGACCTATTGCAAAAATTATTTCACTGTTTGATTGATAAAAGTTAAAACTATGTAGCTGTAAAAGAATTATTACAATCGGTCCAGTAGTTTTTGAGAAAATCTTAACCTTATTGAGACCCCCTATATATTATCTCTGTCTTCGACTGTACTATATGTTTTTAACATCCCTAAAAATGAATTAAATTTTCTTAATCATAAATGATGAGTTTCTTACTATTATGAACATTATTACTCATTATGTTCACCTAAAAAGTATTTTCTCTACTTACGTGGTTGAGAAATAAAGAGATTACTTACTTACGGAAATTCTAAATTATTTTATGAGTGTCGACACGATAATTTAGACTAGAGAGCCACACTTTGCTAAATGTTTCCGTTTTAGACGTGACTCTATAATAATTCAGTTCGACGTGGCATGCGTGTTGCGTGCAGTAGATCGATTTACATGTTTTTTGGGGATCTAATTTCAGGCTACTGTCTTGTTATACGAGTTTTTGTTGTTAATATAATAACAAGACCAGTTGGAGAGCTCGCGATGAAAGAATGCTTGGGTTGATAAGTAATTTCCTTGAGGATACTATGATTATTATATTGTTTTTTTCTTTACAGAGCTATTGGAACATGGAAATAGTTTATTTAATTTTATTCAACAGAACGAAACGAAAGGTTTTATTATTATCAGAAAGAGCTTCTGATAATAATTATTGCAAAAACTAAAGCGAATGATTTATTGACCTTAAAATTCCTAATCAGTTATATGAGGGTTTATTCCCATTGTCCCCCACTGGTGGACAATGACACAATGTAAAGGTAGAACAAAATCCAGCAAATCATTAATTTCAAATAAAATCATAATAATGTCTTCCGACGCTTTAGAGAAGCGGAAATGAAGGAGCGAAATCCCTAGATATAGTTACTGACACTAACGTAGTTTTAAGTTTTACTAACAATTATGGACCATCGTAGTCTGATAGTAAAAATTTATTATTATTAATTTACAGGTGGTCACAAGTAGGTAAACTGAAATACATACATACACTTGAAAACCATTATCCTCCTCCTTCCGGTTTTTAAATTCGTTTGTTTTTCTTTCCAATAATCAAAGTCGAGTATGTGTAGGCACTTTATATTGAATAAAATTTTATAAGTTGTATTTCTAATACGTGTTATATGATACAAAGAAATAATTCTATGAAATAACCCTACCAAGAAACCATAACACGTAACACTATTTTATGTAACTCTGTTATGCCACGCGGTGTAATTCTATACTCTGTCACATGTTACTGATTTCTGCTTGCTTGCATACGTATAAGTTGACAGGCTGTGTTACCGTGACATAGAGTGGCAGTGAGTTATCAATTGATGTGATGTCGACTGTACATACACGTGAGTATAAACTGCTAAGTTATGAGTTCGGTGGCACTGTGATTAGGACACTTCTTTTACGAAGGCACAAGTTTGGTTCTCAGATCAGCCATACGTCCATCTCAGAGAAAATTAGACCCGGGTCTCATTAAAGTTGAGATTTTGTTAAACAAGCCTCAATTGATTTTTAAAATTATTATACAATTGCAAAGTTTGTATTCTAAACTATTTCATATCGTAAGAATTTGTACAATCGGAGAAGTAGTGTTTGAGATAATCTAGACCTACTTTTCTCTTTTTCCAAGGTTGTTATCGAGAGGATAGTTCTTTTTCGAAAGGATATAAACACGTACATTTACCGATTGCACTAAAATGTGGATATTATTAGAATCTTAGAATGGCCGAAGATCCTAATAGAATACAAGAGGGTTGTATTATATAGGTGAATAGACTTTGACCTCTCTACAAAAAGTAATAAGCAGAACCCGAATCACGGCCCAGGCGAAGGACGAGCGAAGGATGCCGTCAAAATTAAAATGATTAATAAACTTTTTGTTCGCATTAGTTCGTTCACATCGGTCCGCTCCGAGCGCATTGAAGCGTTAATTAAATTAAATCGGAATTATCGACGAATCGGACGACGGCACGCTGTGATTTGTCACAGACGTGAGGCTTCGACGGACGGCCTTCTCGTGGCTTACTCTCCTTAGCTGTATTGCCAGGCAGCATGAAGATATTATGCTACACTGGATATTGAAATACAACTCTAACATCGCACTGTGGGCCTGAGGTAATATATACATACTTAAACTCACGCCTGATCCAGTAGGGGTCGGCAGAGACGATGGACTTCCATCTGCTGAGATCCTGGCACACCCATACTTTATACAATTTATCTAACATCCCTCCCCGTAGGTACATACAACGCAGCAAAACGGCTTTCCATCCAATTCAGAGCCTGAAAAGAAATGAATTACTTACCTTAACTTTAACATCCAATTAAGATACCTCCAACCGATTCAGACTAGGCGATCGGACCACATGGTCCGAAGTCGTGAACCGAATTTTGCATCCAATCAATTTAATTTCTGCAAACATTGTTATTTTTTCAGAATATTGTTGCATTTTGTTCACGTCATTGGTACTTTTCTTTTGTATGTTTTCCCCTGAAATATGAGTTGATGCATATAAATTAAAAGTACTCTACGCTAAAAATATTTAGGAGTGATGGGAAGTTTTACGATTCTGGATTGTTTCCCGGCCTGTATAACTGTTCGATAAAAAATCTTTACTTAATCTACCGTTAATGCCGTAGCTCTAGCAACACTGGCCTTCGCCTCCTTCGGCAGTCCATTCTGAGGTTCCCGTGATCGCGGGAACGGTCGACATCCGCCCGCCATTCATCACGAAATCGATTCAAGATCGAATGTTTGACGTATCGATTACACCGACACGCTTTTGACGCATTCCATTGTGTGCATTCTGAGCTCGGCTCTACTACCTCTATTCACAGATTTGTTTTGTACGAAATAGGCGACCATAGCAAACAATTTTTCAAAACTTTTTGTGTGTACTTTCACGTGTAGGCTCCAGCGCTCTCTAGAAAAGAAAAACATTTTGAATCATAACATCGCTTTACGCTCGAGAGGCTCTCCTGGCCGTTACAATATTTTATATTTACTCATTTATTTGTACAAGGGAACTCGTTCCGTCTAAATGAATAAAATTGATTGCTTATACAAACTGTGCGCCCAAATACTCAGCCATCACAATAAATAAGGGCTTTTGAAGAAAAAAAAGTAAAAAGCTCTGGACTGTCGGGCGCGGCGAGTCGGGCCGACCTTGGCGTGCTCCGTAAGACAAGTCGATTTTGTTATTTGTTTATACACAACACTACCTGTTCACGGGAGAGGTGTGGTGCTCGCACGCACACACGCTTCGCCCGACTCCGGCCCGCTCCGGCCGGCTCTTCTGCACCGCATGCGCTCACATCGACGTCGAATCGCTCAGGTATTTTACGGCGATTTCTGTAATGAACGTCGATTTATTGCGGCTTTGGGATGCCGCTCAAAAATTCACTTTATAGACAAAACATACGAAAGCGATCACAATCAATTTCATTGAAACCAGACACGCGGCAATATTGATCCAACGCATATTCTTGGTCCAATTAAAAATAAAAACCGTAACAGATTTTACGATGTAGAGGGTATAAAATAAACTTTAACTTCGTACATTGAACAAAATATGTTTACGTTCGGCGCCGCTGTATACAGTTCACGTCCATCAAGATCTTTATGAAATGTTATAATATTTTCCGAAGATATGCTGTAATGGCCGAGGCGTAATAGGAAAATGTAACAAGATCCGACGGGACACCATGAAAGACGCGGAAGCCGCCTCTAAACGCCATAAAAATATTTCACCGCAGGCATCGGCGCTACCTGATAAGGATACGCAGTCATTTGTTGCGGCCTCTGGTCCACACGAGCGACCTCAACAATTTATTATAATACATCGTCAGCATTATCTTCTTAATGTGTCTGGAGACACGTTGAGCAGATACCGGGTTCTGAAGTTTAAAACGAGACAGATTTTTTCTCAATTAGGCAACCCTTTGTATTATCACTCGAATGCCGCGCCCGTGCCATATTCGGATAGAGTTCCTATACAGTTACAAAAACCTGGGATACGTTCAATTCAAAAATTTCGCGGGTGACGTGACAATATGATTGATAAAAACTTTACTGCTCCTCTTAATACATAAATGCCTTTCGTTCGAAGCCGTGTCTTTTTTGTGTCCATAAATATGGGACTTCGTGACCTCTGTTTAAAATCACTGTTGCGATTACGTGCTGTGATTTAGATGGCCATTACTGGGTCGCCTCCACAGATGGGTCGTTGTTGAGTTACGGCCTTCCCGTTGCTTTGTTGGTTTTGTACCGCCGTTAGCTCGCCAGTAATTATGATATCATGTTTCATAGTTATCTATTGATTTAGAACTCTACGAAGTCTCAATTATGAGTCATCGATTATCGTTCATATCGGGAGAATTATGTGAGACGGTCCTCTATCATCAACGTTTTCCTCAGCTCCGGAGTTTGTTCACCTCACATCGGTATGCTTGTGGTTGTAAACTTGTAAACTAGGAATTTACATTGAAGTTATACTGTTCTATTCGATTATGATAGCGTTGTAGAATTCACAGTTTTTAATGAACCATTTGGACTTGGATTATTTTTAACATTTTGACACCTTAATATCTTGGATTGACTCTTGACCTGCAATCTATAAGATGGAATAAGTATGTAGAGTCCATTCTCACCTGCGTGTTAGGTTTAAAAATACAAAGACTATGGCGAACGTAGCATATGGTGCTAAAAATAGTTTTATAATGAAAAACTTTAAAGGAATGCTAGTTTTTAGGCTCTCGGGCGTATCGTATAGAAGCCTTACGCAGTCAGTAGCTCCTTTGATGAATAATGTAGACAGCGGCAGTAAACAAACTGAATCCCCTCTTCATAGAAAATAATCTTGGCTAGGACGAGTACTATTTGCTATTCTAATTCCTGCAATGTAAAAAGCCTCAATAGCCCTCCGGCACAAATTCTTTAGCACACAAACAGCGGGGCTGGAGTACAAGTGTAGCGAGCTCGCGTGACCGGCCGGCCACGATGCGCCCGCGCACGTCATACGCGAGCCCTCTGACGTTCTCACGACACATTTTGACATTTCACTCAGCAATTATAGAAGCCATTTTACATCGGAACGTCAAACACGTAAAGAATGCGAATCACTCTACCGACTCTGCCGAGTTTTGACAATCACGCGTGTGTGTGGGTCTAAAAGGTCACGTGTTTATGGAGATTTGATAAAGATAAAACTTTACAGTTACCATACCTTCTTTTATTGGCGTTTTATCAATGTCAGAGAAGTGATGATAGAATAAAGAGGAGGTCGTAAAAGCAAGAAAGCGACCGCGTCAGATTTTAATGTTGCTACCGGTATACGTGTCTATTTTTCGGCTCGTCGTGGCGAGTCTATAATACCAAAAACTCAATCAGTGCCCATGAAATTTACAAGGCAGATAAAATTTAATTTAATGTTTTATCGATGGGTGTGCGGGTGTGTGCGTGCGTCTGTACACAGTAATTATGCGGCGGATCGGGCGGCGCGGGCGCAGCGCCGGTGGTCCGGCGCCCCCGCCGCCCGCCCCTCCGCCCGGCGCGCTCTCCTACACCTGGGAACTCACGGCCGGACACCCGCTTGAAGGATGGCTCGGGCATTCGCTCGAGACTAGGAATTATTATTGTGCACTATTTACATTATCAAGACAAAAGCTAAGCTCTAATTTCAGTCGTGTATTGGGAGTGTGAGAATTTATCTGTGGCAGATTTAAAATGTCCGAGCGGCACGGCGCGGGCGCAGGCCAGGCGGCGCTCTATGGAACTTTTGTCTACTTTTATTTGCCTGTCAGTCAAGGCACCTCGCTCGGACGTGTGTACGACAATGTGCCCCTTTGTGAGAGGCTTTAGCGACCTTTACAACAGTAAATTTCGTTGTCATGCATAAAACCATGTGTTTACTCGTATATGTAACTCTGCCACAGCTTTATTGTTGCGGAGATAGGCCGGGAGGGTTGCATGCAGTACAATTAACATTGCCATTTTTACTGGCTGACGTTTATTTGTACCGACAGAGTATGGTGCAATTAAAAATAATTGTTTTGAATGATTTGCTTGGTTTATTCGATGTCAAAATATGCTAAATTATAAGCTTACTTTTGGAGTTTAGTTCTTTTCAAAACTCAAACTATTATAGTGATTAATAAATTATTATTATTACAACAAAAGTTTTTTTTGTAGAAAGTTCTATGGTTTTAGTTTTTAATAAATATAATATGTAGGTTTTATATTTTGTAGGGTAATTTCTTTATTATTACTTGTATTTAATTATTTATTAAAATAATAATAATAAGTATTTCCCTCGCAATCCAGCGCGGTAACGCTGCTGGTGTGATGGGAACATTTCGACGAGACACGACCCGAGACGGCGACTTTTATATTTGATTTGATACAAATTTTTTAGCAGTTACATGTTTTAAGTTTAGTTTAGGTAGGTAATAGCTTGTTTATTATTAAAATTATTGATTTAGTTATATATGGGTAAATAAAACTTTATTAAAATATATGTAAGTAATCGCAAAATAAAATTATTGTAAGCGTCAGTGCATCGTTGCGGCAAAACAGTATAAAAGAATGCATAATCAAATATATAGGTATCTACTATCTTACTCGATACGACGTAACATTTACAATAATCGAAAACCAAAGGCCGCCTCGTGAAGTTTGACACGCGTAAACTCGTATGAATACGAATAATTCAACAACAAAATTAAGAACGAAACCGAATATTTGGTTTCAAGCAGGAAATATTCGTTTGATCTCTAGTAATAAAAACAGATGCCATAAAAGTCGTTGTACCGTGTCATTATTGGCCGGCATGATGACTGGCGGACGGCAATTATCAAATAAACACTGCCAATGATAGCGTGGTATCTCCGTTAACCCACCTTATAGTGAATCAATTAGAGTTAGAACAAGTACATTTCGCATTTAAATTCATAGTGGTAGTGATTCTGCACCCCTAAGCAAAGTGGCAGTGATTTTCGTTAATTAGACAGAATATAGAAAAAAAATGTATGGGATTTACGTATACAGTGATTTTACCCGACTGCCGGAAGGAGAAGGGTAACGTTTTTCGGCATGTCACTCCGATGCAAGACATGTGCGCAAAGCTTGGCAAATATGTATAAATTCCATGTTCATTGAAGGCTTTTTTATGACATAGGTATAGATTCTCTAAAATCTTCAACCGTAAGTAAAACTTCCCCATGTTGTTCGGTTTCTTTGTGACTGATATGATTCATTTTATAGCAATCAAGCAGTCGGGTTTTTAATTGTTAATGAATGGTCATAATTTTTACACTTCAGTGTTATTTTTCGAAATTTGTTTTAAATTACGGCAGATTTGTTTATAAAAATTTTACTTTACGATTTCGCGATGAATTTCTTCAGAAGAGGTTCTTTTCTTTGTCCGAATATTTACAACAATGCAATATTTTACGTTTACAACATTATTGCGATTTTTTTCCTTTTAACCCTAATTGGCGAAACCTTCTCATGTTTCTTCGAAGAGTAAGGATTTATTTGGCGCAATAAACCTTCGGCATCCCTTTTACAGGTCCCTAACGGTTTCACAAATAACACAATGTTTTGCGCAGAATCGAACCGGGACCTTTTGTTATTGTCTTTCAATTTGCAACTCTTTTCTAAGCCCTTGAGGATTTTTTTCTAACTTCGTAACGGACTGCTATAAAAGTTAAGGGGTTTCAAAGTCAGTGAATAAGTTGCGAATTGTTTGTGGAATATAACGGAGTAGAAAGCATTTGTGAAGTTGTCACGGTAACTTTGGAGACATTGTTTTTATTTAAGCTTAATTCCATAACCTTGAATTTGAAATGAGTCAGCGTAAGTAAGTTTTTGATTGGTTGCTGACGTGGTAAAATATTATCTGAATACTTGTCAAAACCTGTTTGGTCGATAATTTTTAATGAAAAAAAAATACTATAAATCAAGATCATCAAAATATTTTCTATAGTTTTCTATATAGGGAAAATTCTAGCCTCTGTAACTTTTTAATAATACAAAAACTTTATCTTTTTAGGTTTTGTACCTGATGAGGAAAGAAGATACCCTTACTAGAATAGAATCACTTCGTTTCGACAAAATTAGATTTAAGAGTCTAATTTTTTGAAAAGTGTAGTAAGTATAATTAAGAAGTAACATACTTGGAAATCTCCCCATACTCGTTCGTTGATCCAAAGGTTCCGAGCTCTTTAACTATTAATACTTACACAATAAATATTAATTTTGATTAAATGTTAATCAAGTCAAATTTCAATGTACTTTAAGATAATAATTTCAGTACAGTGGCAGTTTCGTGTCTCCCTTTATTGTTTTATGCGGAAATTATTTTACCACTGTGTCATTTATATTGTTCAAATGCAATAAATAAGCAGTCTATTCCTGCAAGTGCTACCTAATGTCTTTCCAGAGCTGGAATGCGGTATTTCAGATCATTCGGATAAGGTCCGATGGACTCATGCGGCTTTGTGAAAAGATTCATTGCGAATTGACAACGGTCGGCTCTGGTCACAGGGCGTTACTATGATGCAGGACTGGGTAGAATGAAGGGGGCCCTCTATGCTCATATCTAGGGGGCCCTTGAAAGAAAGGGACCTAAAACTCCTCCCGTCTCTTATAGAACCTATATGATGTCCCCCATAAAAAACACTTACAAGAGGTGCTCAATCTAATATTATTAAATTAAATATCTTGAGAATAGTAGATATTAATTGATGATACGAGTAATGAATCGCTTCCACTTGTGAAATTCTGACTGGAATAGTCTGGACTGGAATATAAAATGACAGTCGTAGGTATTTAATTAAAATGTATCCTTACGGGGCCCAAATGACTAATTACACCCCTGACTGCCTTAAGCCACGGGCTTGTAGGTGTTAAGGCTGTATGTCCTTTTGCGCCTCTCAATGTACACGGCGGCGTTCGAAACAAGCGCGATGCAGAGATTAGATGTCCATCGGAGAGCGATTCTGCTAGGAACAGGTTTGTGGATTATAGGGGCCATGGTTCAACTCGCGTACTATTTGTATATGTCTTCTGGTATGTCTACTGTGAGCATTACTTAGGAGTTAGCAGTTCAAGGTAGATATTCGTAGGTGTATTTGAGTTCGCGTTGAATTTGAGTTCGGTCTTACAACTGTTAATTTTCAACAGCGAGCTAATACTAAGCTTGTGCTCAAAACGTGCCTTCGACTTCGGAATATAATGAAGAATATTTATCATACATGAGGAACTCTATTCGCTTCTTTAACCAGTTGTCAGAGGATGTCGCGATTTTTCTTCTTCTTATCAGTTCATTATATAACCCAATGTTGTGTATAGACCTCATCATGGGTTTCCCATTCTTCTTGGTCTTTTGCAAGCCTCATCGACTTAACGATATCACCATTGCCTGAGAAATGAAAAGAACATAAATCAATGGAAAATTAAATAGTAAAATAATACAGCGGTATTAATAACCCTTTTGAAGGTCGTTTAAAAACAGGGGCAACAACAGCGTTGCTTCAGCAACCGAATCCCACACATATCCTTTTAAATCCTTTCTTCCACAATGACTAATTTCTGTCCGTTTCGCATACATTAGCATTTCAAACAGCGCTTGTTGGATGCTCCGGGGTGCAATTACGCAAACAATATAATAGTGGTTGTCAGCCAGTGATGTCCAGTCGACTGGTTTACTGCTGGACGTAGAAAAAACATGTCAAGATGTCTTCTTGAGGCAATTACTGCGTCGCTGTTACCGCCTCACAGTTGGGGCTCAAATTGTTTCCAATATTACTAGAGTTTGCGGAGGCATTTCAGTTTTGTAAGAAATAATATCGTCAAGCCTCTAGCCACTAAGACGGATTAACTCATTTCGGAATTGAGATTTAATCTAGTGGCTAAGAAAAGTGTGAAAAGTGGTCCTTGCATATACCGAAGCCCAAATCAAGTGTCTTATTTTGTAAACAAAAACTACTAACATTTTAAGCTTTTTGTGATCATTGAATAGTTATTTTCACACTATTAGATGTTAGATCGGATCACTTTATTTTCACAATGATGAACAGGTTCAATCAATCAGTTCCTTCAGTGTTACATCACAACAGGTAATTAGACAATCATATTTGGTACAAAAAAGACACTTGATTTGGGTATCGGTATAAACTCACGCCTGATTCCCGTAGGGGTAGACAGAGACGATGGCTTCCATCTGCTCCGATCCTGGCATATAACTCTCTCTTCCTCCACATTCATCAATCTCTCATGTAGATACGCTCGTCGGTTTGTAGTAGACCGCACTTGGCCCATTTAAAAAAATCGCCAATTTGGTCGACGTCCTCCTCGGTCTACCTCAAGTTTATTTTTATTAAGATAACTCTGTATTATTCAATCCCTATTTGCAGACGTGAATGTCTTCATAGCGAACAAATAAAGACTCGGTATATACTTAATGAAGCGTCGAATGTCAACATCGACGGTAAACGTTGTCGGAAAACATTGGTACGATAATACCTTGAAATCATACTCGATTTTTCTTTTCAATATCAACAGGATATAAGAATAATAATGGAAAGAGATTGGATGATTTAAGTATTTAATTGACGACAATGACGAAATTAGCAGTTAGCTTATATATTATATAAACATCTTAAACTTTTTACTGTAACTTGTTTATTGTTTATTCCAAGTAAAAAAATGTGACTCTTACTTTAAAAAAATCACCTACTGTCTATTGCAGGGGCAGGTACGGTGGACTGTGTTCCACGATTGTACAAGATAAGCAACGTTCGGCGAGGTCTATAGGTCTAATACAGAGAAAAGTGTACAGGAGAGTTTTTAAGGTTGAGATTATCTCAAAAACTACTTGACCTATTACAAAAAATATTTCACTGTTAGATAGATAAAAGTTAAAACAATGTAACTGTAAAAGAATTATTACATTAGATCCAGTAGTTTTTGAGAAAATCTCAACCATATTGATACCCCCTGTATACATAACTCTGTCTTCGACTGTACGACAACCTCGCTGGTACTGACCTATATTTTTGTAAGTATTTTCAAATATCTATACATACAGTGTACAGTGTGGGTTATATTATATTATGTTTGTTGTTCTTTCCTATACGGTCGCTCATTTGACTGCACTATAATATTCATTCAATAAACAACCGTCGATCGTGCAGTACTGTTTTTATTTCCTGAGCCCATTTCCAATATTTTAATAACTATTTTCACATCACGTTTATTTCAATACCTTGTCGGGTAAAATATTGATCAATTTGTATCTTCTTCTTTGCATTACTGATTTCTATATAAACTATATTTTAAATAGGTTCCAACTTTTGGCTCACTAGAAAGATATTGGTGAAGCAGTCGCGTACCCTTGCCACAATACTATTGTCCAAATAAAATAACTGCGATAATTCTCACACCAAGATGAATCACCTCTTAAAAGAGCGTCATCGGACGAGATGTATGGCGTCCAGTTTTGTCACACCGAATTTGAGCCATTCTATGAACAGGTTCTATTTCCATGTCCAAGGAGGCCGACGACGTTCCGATGCATCTATTTACAAGGATTTTAAAATTTTAGCGTATCACGAAGACAAATCTCACAACGGACCCTGGAACCGGCTCTCAACGGCTTCTTTATCCTTTCTACAAAGAACGTAATAACCATATCAAACGGCGTGTCCCTTTGCCGTGCTGCATACATATCGCCTGGACGGACGAGACGCCTCTATGTGCCTCTATAGTGTTTTAAAATGAGTAGGGAATAAAGAAATGCGTTGTTTCCGTCGGTGCGAGGCTTCCATACTTAATGCGTCTGCGGCGGAACAGGCTGGGCCGGGAATTGACTGGCAGTCTATTCTATACAAACGATCGAAATATGCGGCATCTAATAAGACAAGTGTGACATCTAGTAAGAAAGGTGTTTCTGATGAAACAAGGGATCTTTCGTGTATAAGTACTAAAATAAATAGTAAACTTGTGCTTATTATATATAAACCGATATCACTCACTTATATTGCTGAAGCCGGCAATTAGATTGACAGTTGCCGGCTTTAACAAAATAAGTGAGTGAAATCAGTTCATATATAATTATTTGTAATAATGACTCACTATAGTTTCAATTCTAAAATTTGTGTTTGATAAGAAAATGTCACATTTGGCACACATCGCATTGCCCTACATTGATTGATCAATAGTGCTCAACCTCGATTGCCTATGTTCATCATAATCCTTAGAGACGCTAAAATTTACTTTCTTGCTGATAAATATAGTAAATACACTAGGAAATAACTAGATTCCTGAAAAGTGTCGCGTAGGTTTACTAATGTACTTAGATTTTGTGAGATAGAAATCGGAAGTAGGCTCCCGTGCTAATATACCTGACGTGTACACAAATAGGAGCGGTAGACAGCGTATGACTTCGCCCTTACGTTTCCATGTAAGGAAGACGTTTACTGGGAACTTATCTGTTTGGAATTCTTGCCTTTATTTGCTAAACATGTGTATAACTCGATGCATATTTTATACATATGCCAAACGGAAGAATTTTTTACATAATATACCAATCCGTCACTCAATTTTACTGTCGTATCAATGAATTTGAATGTGCTTATTATGTAGATTATAGATATAATTGATATCTATTGTACAGTCGACAGCAGATCAATGGTAACACTTGCAGTTCGATTTCAACTCTTATGGCCTAGACTCTAGACAATAAGAACGGTACAAAATCCAAGTGTTACTCTTGATGTGCTGTTGACTGTACTACTAATTTAAAAGTCGTGAGGTTATTTTCTGTCCATTTCAGTTGTATTCATTTTCCCAGTGGTAAAAATATCGTAAAGTTCATGAGTATGGTACCTATTGATTTAGGTACCTACTTAGCTATTTATAGTAAGTATTTATTCTTGTTAATTTACGATTTTATACGGTAAGTATAGAAAATATTTTTTATTCACTTTAACCATTAATTATTATATATAAACGGATATCACTCACTTATATTGTTAAAGTCGGCAATTAGACCGACAGTTTAACCATGTCCTATTTTAGTATTGTTTTGACAATCCCCTTAAAAGCTTAAGTCTTCTAGGATTTATCACCTATCTCGTCAGCCATCAGCCATAAAGTTAATAGCATTCTATGAACGGCTCATTATTTTGGAGTTGATAATATTTAAATGTCACATACAGCAGGTAACGTCACGGGCGTGCTCTGTCTCGCACGTGAGGCGCATGAGAACTCTACGGACTCCGTTGAGAGCGACCCCGCACATAATTCCAACGTTCGTCCTTTGTGCCTGGCCTTTGTTATTAAAGTAATCACGGCCGCCCTCCATCGTGCCCCAATCGAAACATTATGGGATATAAACAAAAGAAAGCAAGAGGAATTCAATGAAAAGCCATTATGTCGCCGTGGAGGGCACTCGAATGGGCCCCGTTGGTTGTCTCAATATTTTTCTTCGTGGATGGAGTTGACGCGTCATTCTCTCGCGGCTCAAAAACACCGCGTGGAATTTTGAAGGGCTCTCGATAATGGCCGATATTTACGGCCTTTAGATAATGTTATTTAAACGCATAGGGATTTATTGGGAACGAAAATAAAAGAAATGTCACTTAGGATTTTGATTGTAAGTTGGTATGACGTGTGTAGCATCTGTGAATGGAAAAGCTGGACGTTACGCTCCACTTCATCAAGAAACTTGTCTGTAATTTGGATGAATCTTCAACCAGGTAATTATTTTACTAGACTAAGTTTAGCTTTGTATTTGTAGAATAATATGATATCTTCTAATACATAAGGTTTGATCTCTTAAGTAAATAAATTTTTTATCCTAAACAAGTATCATTTTATGAAAAAATAAACCAACTGCATCATTACTTTTATTAAATTTTTATAGCCTATGTCACTCCTACAATCAAGACGAATCTAACGACACCTTATAATCTTAAAATCCATCAAGCCGTTTAGAGAACAGAGACCTAGTACAATTGCTGTTTGTTACCATTGCAGCATTGACGTAAGTTCCTGAGCCATGACATTCTTTTTCTACTAGGCCTTTTTCTGCCCTGAATCTTTCCTTGGAGAATAAATTGTAGAATATCGTACTTTTAATCGTCATTATATGACCTAGATAGTGGAGTTTTCATGTTTAAATGGTTTGACAAATATTCACATCCCAAAAATTTATTAAAAATTCAAAATTTCTATTTCAGTAATAATTATAGTATATATGCCAGTATCTATGTCTTAGTCATCTGATCCTCTGCTAAGTTTGCCTTATAAAAGCTTATTATTTGTATCGGCTCTCTATCGGAGGATTTAGATGTCGGTGTATTGTGATCAAGCGTAATGCAAGAACTGATCCGACAGTCGGTTAATGTGGTTACGGTCGGAGCGCGTTTGTCGCGCGACACCGTCGGATTATGGCCTTTTCCACTGATAGGTAAGCTCGGAGGAATGTATTGAAAGGTTTTAATTTTATCATCGTCAGCCCTTAGACGTCCACTGCTGTCTAATTCTTCCAAGGCGGCCCCACTCAACTCCATTCGCGGCTATTCCATCCACGTTCTCGTCTACCCCGTTGGATATCGGTTCTTCGAAAGATGTGTTCAGACCCACTGTCACTTGAGTTTGAGCTATGAGCACTGTCACACTGTTCTCTGGAGGACAAACTCATTTCTCATTCTTATGCACCAAACGTTAAATTAATTTTAAACTTGGTTTGGTATTAACAGTAAAGTTAGCGTCAGGCGTCAGGTATCTTTAGTTTCGTCTTGATCACGGGATACATTTTCTTCCTAGGTCTTTGTTTTTGTAATAATGTTTTTCTATAATATATAATGTGAATGTATTTTATGACACGATAGTCGAATCTATTTACGATCCCTATACGATGTCTCCGGGACATGGCTCTAACAATTTGACCTATAACACCTATTGAAACATCGCTAGCATAATCTATCGCAACTATCTAGACTTTAGACTGGCAACTACATTAAAACAGTCATTTCATTTTATTTACAAATTCTTCTGTATAAACATCATCTCCTATAAAGAATAATAGCGCAATAAAATGTTAAATATATTCACATTTCAAGCTCGGATTTAAATGGAATGGTCATGTTTAGAAACTAATAAGAAAATATTGTGCTCGACAAAAATGCCGTTCGTTCTTTACAAGGAATGCTTTGTGTAGAGACCTGAATCGTAAATTGGGACAAACTATTTCAGATCGTATCGCGGCAATTTAGGCTTTGGGGGAATACTTTATGGGTTTTGTGCTCAAAATTGTCGGTGAATATAGCGATTTGAGCGATATTTTTTGTTTTTTGTTTATTTAATTGGTAAGGTAGGTATTTCAATATACAAATCGGTTAATCTACGTTTACCTGTGGGTTTTAAACAACGAAACTCGAAAGGAATTGGACAATATGGTTGGAATCATTTGACATAGAGTTGCCGCTGTTTAATTATATTATTCACACTGGTTACATTTTGATGGTCTGAGAGACTAGGTATTTTTTTTGTAAATTATCTTTTTAAATTGAAAGTCAACTGCGATAACATAATAATTGAAAAATAGAATAATTACAGGTATTAGAAAATCAGGAATCTGATAGTTACTAATTTTATAAGGTTATATAAACTCCACACTATGGTTTACTCCAAAAAACGATTTATCGCCTGCGTTTTGGACAGTCAACTATTGTATTAAAAGTAACATACAGCTAACAGCAGATCAAGTGTAACACTTTGGCCCGTTCTTATTATCTGCGTCGTAGGATTTAAAATCGTACTGCAAGTGTTATTGATCTGCTGTTGTCCGTACGAAATAAATTTGTATAGGCAGGATCTTTAACTATAACTTACTGAGTCATAATTGTAAAACCTTCTATTCTCCTAGTTCCTCTAACAAAGGCTCTGGTAGCCCTATTTGTGTTTAAACATTTAGACACGACAACCCTTTGTTCTTGACGTTAAACAATGAAGTTTTAACTGTCATTTGTTTATGTTTACTGTTTACTGCTTCGCGAATTGCCGAAGTGATGTTGCGATTTTGCGAACCTCTTCGGGAAGCGTCGAGCAGTAAAAGAGTTGTACAGTTAGGTTTATTGTTATTGCTTGATTTATTGGTAGGGTAATATTGGGAGTGTAAAGATTTTAAGCGGTTCTTATGTTTTTTTGGACTATTCATAATTTCTTGAGTCATACCGCGTCGAATAGGAAAGCTTGAGGAATGTACGAAGGTAAAATAAGGATATTGCAGTAAAACTTTTTTTAACCTACTACCTACTTGCAAAATATGATTTTCGTCTTATAAATGAGAACTTTAAAATAATGTTTTTGCAATAATTATATTTATTCTAACATTTTTTTAAATACATAATATACGAGTACCTACTCCTAGGCCATTGCTCGGTACCTATATGACAGATTCTGTATTCAACAGATTCATGATTCGGCAGATTCGACTACTTACCTAGAATAATCGAAATATATGCAATTTATTTAGCAGTATATCAAACCCATATCAACTTTTTTTGTATCGACCGTTCCTTCAATTGTTCGTGGGTACAATTTTCAATTCAATGCCAGTCTAATCTCCATACCCTATACTAGGATCGCAGCTCGACTATATCGGAACCTTCGATCACAACTTGTCAAACAAAGCTCTTTTACATTAGACACATACTTACTATACTTTACCCATGCGTATACTTTGACTCCACCTACGTTATGTATTGAAAAATATATTTACAATTTGATAACCACAGAACAATTGATTGAGATTAGAAATGTAGTCGCTCATACTTGCATTGTATTGATTCAACTATGATCTGCTACCGCGGCCGCATTGTGTCTCGAAGCGAGCAGTCTAACCACGATTGATGTTAGTATACGACATTTTTAAGTACAACTAATTATGTAATACTACTATTACATTATTTATAATGATTATAATTAAATAAATAAATCATTTGGATCTGGCTACACAAAGACTTCATACATTTTAGTTGTCCAAGTAAATAAATGCCTAAGTAAGTATATAATAAACGTTTAACAAGTGTTTCCTTTTTTTACATTGTTTTTCAGAGCTATTCGGAAGTTGTGCAACTGTGCCGCCCACATGTCACTTCTATCCTCTATCAATTGTTCTGTGTTGAAAACAGTCGGTTCTGGTCAATTTTTATCATAAGTGATGTATGAATAAGCGTCAATTTCGAATAGTTTATTAGAGTTTGGGAACACAATTCTTTTTATTGCTGACTAATGCATATTACATGTTTTCTTGTACCAAACACGTGTCCATATTTGTCAGCTGCTAGTCTAAGCTATTGTGTTATTTTTTACAGTTTTAATGCTATAAGAGCTATATTTATGTAATAAAATTATGCATGTATGTATGTATATTACAACTGTTGACAACATACCTATGTATGAAATTTATTTGTAGGTAGGTAGTTTGTTGTTTGTTGTTACATTTGTTGCTTGACAAGTATAAAAGACTCGGGTTATTGCCCGTGGTCCACCTCGGCTGTTCACCTCGGTGTACCACGGGAAGAAATTTTTTCCCGTGGTACACCGGAAGGTCCATAACAATACACATTGTGGTACTAAAGAAAATTATGGAATAGTCAAAAATCGATTTACCCACCGAACCGAACATTTCTTGTTAAGGGCCTTCATAGAGCCAACTAGCGCCGCCAATCTTAAAAAAATAATATCTTCCAATATAATCAATTTTATTAAAAAAAGCTATTTACGAAATGTTTATTACGATAAATACTATTTTTCAATATACAATACATGGCATAATATGTGCCAAAAACGGCCGTTTTTCGCAATTATGCGAACTACAACTTACCGACATTGAATCACGTTATAAATAAGCATTTAAAAAATAGTATTTATCGTAATAAACATTTCGTAAATAGCTTTTTTAATAAAATTTATTATATTGGAACATATTATTTTATAAAGATTGGCGGCGCTAGTAGGCTCTATGAAGGCTCTTAAGTACAGGCTTTATAATATAGGTATAATTCGCATTCTGAAAGACTTTCTCGAGGAAGGCTTTTTAGAACGAAACTAAGGACATTGCACTTTAAAAATGGTATAGAAATTAGTGACTGTATTTTTTTAAATTGTTTTTAATGGTCTGAATTTTAAGGATTTGTTCTTTTTTTGATATAATACAATTATACTTCCACACAGGCAGTGTTGCGGGCGTAAACTACTAATTAACTAAACCAGTTTTTATTCACAAGAGGAAATAAGTAATCCATAAAAACGACTTCGACATTAGGCCTTAAATCAATATAATTATAACCGTTAGTTTTAGAGTTTATCTTGCAATGTCCTAGGGGCTATAACCTTTTTCTACCGACGATATACAATGTTACCTTACCGCAGAATCGCCTCGGGCTACTAAATGCTACTATAGACATAAAATGTAATGGTTTTTGTGACTTCACTCAAACTCGAACAGTCAATCTTAAACTTTAAGACTAAAGTTATAAGGTTCCGAAAGTTCGATTTCGTTATGAAACTACAGTGAATTTGTTAGGGCAAGTTTACACAGGACCCGAAGTGCAACGCCGGGACAAACATTAGGCTTTGTGTTCACGGGAGGGGCAAATATTAGCCTTTTACTTCGGGGAAAAATGCGTTTAGAAAACACGTGGTGGCTGTGTGCTGTTTTCGTTACACGAATTAGTGTCGGGTGCGTTCAAAAAGCCACTCTTTTGTGCGCTTCCATTATAATGTGTTGTTTAAATTTGGACTGTGGTTTGATTCGTGCCGACGTCGGCATTCGATACAGAATTGATCGCATTTAATTTTCGTGGCAATAAAGCGAGTGTTTGTTTTGTACGGTAGTCACAAAGAGTTCCGACTTCTTATTTTAGTTAGGTAATTAAATTAGGTATTTGGTGTTAGGAGCTTCCTTTTATTTGTTCGTTGAGATGACGACATAAGATTTTTATTTTATTTTCTTATTTGTGTATCGGGGATTGTAATTAAACAAAAGTGGGCACTCTTGGTCAGGGGGCACTCCGCGGGGGACTTTGTGACGAGCCTACTAGGCAATAAAATTGTATTTTTTGCACATTGTGTTGTAAGTACTTATTATGTAAGTAGCCATAGTATTACTAATTTTGACATTAATTATTATTTTATATTAACTCTGTAAGTTTTTAACAAAAGTTTAGTTTTATTTCTAGCATCTAGTTTTTAAGGTTTGTGGTTTTATATCTCGAAAAATATTTTATTTTTTATTTATTTTATTTATTATCAACATTTTACCTATAGGTACAAAGTTATTCCGTGCCCATAAATCAAAATAAAATCGTGACTATATATTTACGTTATATATTTTGTACCGATCAGCTGATCGCGATATTTTTTGGGTATTTATTTATTTTTTATTTGAAAAGTTGTAGAACAAAAGTTGTTCAGTTACCGATATTGAACACTCTCTATTCGTCCCTTTCCGGTACATCCTGCTATATATTATGCTTGCCATGTAACGTATAAATACGTTTTGTACTGAAACTTTTCACTCATCTCACACACCTGTGAAAAATGTTGGCTGTTACAACATTTTATGCGAAAAGCATTAGGGCAAACTTTGTAACAGCTTTTGTACTCATATTCCACTCCACAATTTATGACTTGGTAACTAAGGTTGTAGTAAGCCGAAGGGACGATGTTTAGTATCGGTAACTGTATAACTTTTGTCAACCTGTTATGTTGCGACAAAAAAAATTAAAAGTAGGTAATAAATCAATATAGAACATCCTCCTTTCGGCTCCCGGCTCTTTACGTTTCACCCTGTATCTACAATACCTATACATTATTATGTTTATATAAAATAAATAATCAAAGGAATAAACAAATGTTATGTATGGCACATAATAGATATTATTAAATTGATAGAAAAAGTGACAAAGCTTGTGTAGACCACTGTATCCTCAAATCGCATCTTCTGAACCCGACATAAACATGTTAAATGGTTGAATTGTTTCCTTTGCTTAGTAGGGTAACCATATTTCATTCAGCACTTGGGTCTTAAAAGCCTCCATTAAATTATGGTAGTCGATTCTAACAAAACATTTAAAAAAATTCTACATGGATTTTAGAATGTGAAGTGAAATCAGACCAGGCCATCTGATGCAATAGGCGTCTCTAAGTATTGGCAGTCAGTCTAAATGCAATCCTTTTCTACCTCTTACATATGTTTCAGCTCTGGTTATATAAATTTAGAAAGAATCCCAAAAGAAAGAAACCCAAAATAAAGTCGTCCACCATTGATACTGTTCTTTAGAGTCAGAGGCCAAACCCACTTTGAATCTGCTGAACATGCTATCTGCTGAAACTTCATGGTTTAATGGTGATAATGCCAGGAAGTTTTTATACGTAAGTTTATATTTTTGGAATACATTTACATATTTTCTATGGTTTCTATTGACTAATTAATTTACATTACATAATTAGCATATTTTTTTTTATATTTTCTTGCATATACGCTATGCGAAACGAAAATCTAAAGGATAAATGGAGAAAAATGCCATGGATGCCACGGAATGGCGAGGTCCCGGGTGAATGATGAATTTTTTTTTCTCCATTTATCATTATCATATTTATTAGACAATACGGTACATTGAGAAAATTGTACAGTTTTAAAGGTTGAGATTATTTCAAAAACTACTTGACCTATTGCAAGAATTCTTTAACTGTTAGATAGCTAGAAGTTAAAACTATAACTGGAGAAGAATTAATAAATTCTGTCCAGTAATTTTTGAGAAAATCTCAACAATATTGAGGTATGTATACTTTTCTGGTTTCGTGTGTACTATCGTGCAATAGGAAAGTATGGCCACCCTACCAAGACAAAGGTAGTCGTAGTAAGTTGGCAGTCATAAAGCCGGTGACCCAATGGGAAATAAAACGAGTCCGCTTCCATTCACACTAGTCTCCTAAAATATTTATCCTGCTATACACGTCGCGACAATGTTCAGAAGAAGACGTTATTATCTGGCTGGACTGTAAAGGAAACATAGAATCGTTAGCATAAATTGTGTTTATAGTGCTGGATGCGAAATATATGTATTTGAGTAAGAAAGAGTAAGGGTATAAAGCTATTCACTGACCATCATAGTAAGTAAGTTTAGCTTCCGTTATTGAACATGAGAAGGTTGATACGAAGCAATCTTATCTGGGACCAAGATATTTTATGAAATACAAATGTGTAGATGTACGTGTAAGTACAATTACAAAATATAAATACGCACTATTAGTAATGTTTACTACCTTTTTCTTTTTTTATTCGGGGGGAAAATCATCTAGATATCATGATACCTCCTTGCCACGGGGAGGCGAAGAAGGTTATGTCGGACTCTTGCCGACTAAAAACCCCTCGGTGTTCCGTCTCGCCGCCCTATGGCGGAGTCACGGGGAGACTTGCGAATTACTTAATGTTTACTACCTAATTTAAATCATCAGGTGAAAGGCAAATGCGGGGCAATCAAAAAAGGCAAAATTTTTTGGCGTAACTAAGTACGTATACTTTTGATATTGTCTTTGCCTTTTTATTATTATACTTAATATCAAAAGTTTTTCAGTTACATATCCTAAGCTTTGAATCCTGATAATCTACACATAAATTTATCACAGGAATTTACGTCTCTGACATTATCTAATGTGCAAATCTAATAAGCAAATCAACCTTGAATAATAGATGTCATAATCACATATTTCACAGAAACCACGCCATTTATGCAGCGTTAATAGCATTCTAGACCGAGTATCATATTACTGAGGTGCAAAATATACAATTTAACACTAACATGATAAATTAGATCGGACACTTATTGACGCATTTGCATAGAAATATTTCAAAACAACTGTCTCAAAAGAAATTTATACTAAAGTTTACTGATTATAATTATAAAACTGATATTGTAGAGTCCATATTCGGTTTTGTTTGACCGAAACCGAAAGCAAAAGCAGTAATATTGAAAGTTACTTTAGTTCATAGATGCGGTAAGACGGGTAGGTAGTTACCTATTGGGCCAATTGTGATCGGTAATAAGTTGCTTTCCCTCTCTATTTATCTACCGATCGCAAATGGTGGTCATAAATGTAGATTGTAGAGACATTAAAGGCTTTTTTATTTATTTAAATGGTGGTCAATTTAGACTTGATATCGGTAAGGGTGGGTCAAGAAAATTATCTACTTATGGTATATAAAGCTGAATAATAGAAAATATAACTAAACCATTTGTATGAAACATATTTAACTGCTCATGAGACCAGAGTTATTGGACTGAACCCGAACTCCAAAGTCTCACTTGACCGCTATCTGCTAGAGGTCCCATAAAAGTTTAAAGTTATACTTTTAAACACTTTTAAGAGGAAGACACATCATTAAATTCAGTAAATGAAGATATAAATTTATCTGATTTTCATTAAACATAAATTTTATTTGCGTAAATGTCGTCTCGAAATCGAATTGGTAATTTTTTATTGTTGTTCCGAAGCACCTCGATCAATAGTTCGCGTCAGCAAGTAATAAAATATCGATTTAACTCTTCCTTTGAGTAGGTTTATATTTTTGGAACTTGGTTATTTCATTACTTTGTGATTTTCGAGATTATCATTTGAAAATTAGAAGACAGCTAGAGAAATATGTGTAATTTAGTTAGTATTATTAGGATTATATTGACCATAAATATTCAATAGGTAAGTAGAGTCAATTATGCAACAGCAAATGAAGATAGCGCTATATTCCCCTCCCATTTGTATCGGTGTATCCATTTACAATTTCTGTGAACGATGCTTGGTCTTAAAACGTTTCAAATTTAACTTCGATACATATAAAGCTATTCGGCGATGTTCTCCTCAATCTACCCAGCAATATGTTAATCGCAGCGTTCGCTTTGAAGATAAATTTACAAATGGCCGCGGCGCCGCGCGGTGACAGCGCTGCGCAGACGCATTGTCGCAGCTGTTGCCGTTAGCGGCTAAATATAATGTCGATTTGTTGGAGAATCGGATCTATATGTCAATTTTGGAGCGATTATACTTTGACTTTCGTTAACGCTATTAGAATGGAAAAAATCTATGGGATTGACATTTGCTTTTTCGTTAGCAAATTTATTTCTATGCTACTATATAAACTTAAAGCTATTTAACTAAGCACTCGGTCGGTAATATAACAGAGGTGTTCGCAGCGAGAAGAATAATCCTTCACAAGCAATTGGAGGCTTTTTTTGCCATTATAAAATGCTGAGAATAATCTACGTCCGAAAAATCAAAAATGCTGAAGACCTGCGCTGGTAAAACCTGTGAAATATGGACAGTCTTTAAATATTTTCGATGTTATAATCAATAGAGATAATGAAAATGACAACACAGAATTGTCGTCCAGCAGTGACAATGACGCATTTAATAACCGATTTTGACACATATTATGAGTTGGATATTATGTGGATAACATGTAGTGGTCAGATTTTTGTATTATATTTCCTCATGATCCAGTAAAGTGTTTCACTTTTATAGTAGATAGATTATTCAGACAAACTGGAAGTTTTATGTTCTAAAAATATGTTGACTTTAATTAGACATGTCAAGTCAAACTCAAACTGTTTATTTATGGGATAGTAAATTTCCTTTGTTGACGCCATTTATGTATCTACTTGTTAAAAATGTCGGCTGCTACGTAATTTATATTCCTTACCAGTTCATAAAGGATTGCTAATAAAATGTTTAACAGTGGCTACTGATTCCTAGCATATGACCCGGTTTTATTGTCTATACCTACAGTTGGTAACATTTGACTGTAAAATTATTTCTCATGAATAAAAAACTGATGGTTGACAGCGAAGTAGACGGGAGTGGCCTAGGATAACGATCAGGAATTTACAATTCATCAGCTGCCAGTATTACCTGCTACTGTTTTTGAAATGCGTTTTATCAACTAGATTTTTTTATGAATATCAAAGCGAGGTCCTAGAATTCAGAATTTATTTGACTAACTATCGTTTTATAATGCAAGACTCCTACTCATATTGATGGGTGAGTTTAAGGGATGCTCGGTTTGATTCAGGACCTAGGGGCATTCTCACCTGAGGTCCTTCGTGTATTGGAAAGGACGTTTGTTTCGGTTACTGTCGTTATGCCATGTCAGAGGTCTATGGGCGGTCTGAATAGGTTTCGCCACTAACCACACAACAAAAATACTTGTATTGTTTTAATTACATCCCATGGAATCAATTAAATCCGAAATATAGACACCGTTAATAACAGAGTTAGGCAGTTTAGACTTAAAATTTTAATTTAGGTTGAAGCTTAATTTAAAAAGTTGACGGGTATGTAAAATAATGGTTGCGTAACCTTTAAAAATTCGACATTATAGCTAGCAAAGAGTCGTTCTACGCTCATTAATTTCGTAGTCATTTATGCATGTAGAGCTGAACTACACGTAAAAACTCGGGCGGGCCATCGTCGCTGCTCTTTAATGAATTTTTAACAAAAACTTAATTAAAAATCGTATCTCGTGTGTTCGAAGGAAATGAACTCATTCTCCGGACCTCTGACGCGTTGACTGACGGCAGACTGACGGGCCCATCATTATAGCGAGCAACCGTCTTATCAAGACCTTCCTAATCCAACAAGTCCTATTGACATCCCCATACCTCGAGATGTTTCTTTGCAGTGGTCGTATTGTATGTTTTCGAAATTTTGTAGTTGACGGAACACGAAGTAAATGCTTATTACCTAATTATTAATTATTGTCTCATAGTATGTTAATAACGGCATAGTTAATGAACGTGTCTCATTGACGTTTTAACAAGCGTATCGGCGTGCTCTAATTGAAGTTGTCAATAATTTGATAATCGATTTTCGCGATCGACGGACTGGTAACTTATAAACTGCAAAGCGGCAGATTGAGAATTTTTCTTCCATCAGTTGGGTAATAAAGTCTCAAATTGTTTCAAATCCATTACAAAAAATCTAGTACGAAAAATGTACCTAGATCTGTTTAAATTTTAAACAGACCAAGACAAAAAGTTTTACACGTCAAGTGTAAAACTTTTGTATTGTTCCCATTCTTATTGCCTGCACAATGGGATTGAAATCGTACCTACTTCAAGTGTTACCATTGACGTGCTGTCGAGTATACCTAAGCGATTTGCCATCGTGTTTCTCTTGTTTCTGCACTCTGAGATACAGATACGTCGTTAATTCAAATAACTACAGTTTCTATTGTGTTCAAATCATTTCAAGAATGCACTTGCGAGTGGTTTTTTTCTGTTAAAAAGCGCAAAAAGTCCCTGGCACGGGTATGAAGACACTGGCTTCAACAAAACCAACACGGGGCGGCCACAAATTGGCGGTTCGGCGAGACGGGCACGTCGTGACTGCGCCGGCGCGCCGCGGGCGGATGCAATGCGCGCGGTGCGGAGCGGAGCGGCGAGCGGAGCGGATAGCGAGAATACTCATAATAATCTCGACCTGTATATCGGAGAGACTGTCCTATCTAATGCTCCAATCATCATTAAAGCTTTAATTACCGTCATCACGTAATTCACTTATGCATAGGTAGGGTCTGAAAGCCGTGGTCTAAAGAGTGGATGCGGGAGTGGCTGCGGGGCCGATACATACATCTGACATCTTTTCGTTGCGTAATATAGTATGGCTCTAGAGGGGAATTCGGGAAGGCTAGTAGCTAAAATAATGAAGTATAATAAATATCTAAACTTCGGAAGAGTTATACCCTAGACTTCAGACTTCAGTCTATTCGTGACCATGATAAGCTGCTGTCGAAATATCGAGACATCAATAATAAATGTTTAACACGGTAATTCCCGTTTTATCAAATTAATATGTATACAAACCGTGAAAGTTTATAAAGTGATATACCCTAGAGTTCTACATGAAGCTAGATTATTTTGTAAACTACTTCCAAAAGGGAGAATAATTCGTCTAAGTGTATGATTTGTGTAACAAATAGACAGATGTACATTTTATTACACAAAGAGTCATCAATTGTCAATCAGATAAAAATTTAAAGTGATGTCTTCTAGCTCCTGACAAATATAAATAGGTAAAGAGGTAACTGCTGCAAATAATCCAGGGCTAGATTTGTGGAAAGAGGAGCGTTGGCAGAAGAAGACACTCTTGGCTATAAATAATTTACGCGATTGGTTCGGCTGCAGCACCGGCTCCTTGTTCCGGACAACCGTTCAGAGGGTGAAAATTGCCATGATGTTGTCCAACCTTCAATGGGAAGAGGAATGTTGAGAAGAAGATAGAGGTAACGCGGTGTAAATATGTTTTGATTTGATTTGTGTCGTATAAATGTGTCCAATAAACGCGCACCTTTACAAATCCAGTACGATTATTTGCTCAGTAATGGTAGAAATCCATTAAACAAGCTTCTTTTAGTGATTGAACAACCACTACCAAAGTGCTACGCTACGAGTGAGTGTAACGACACAGCTACAATGCATTTTTCAATTGCATTCGGGTAATTTGCCTGCATTAGATTGGATACCTAGGAATTGTTTTCTACTCGTAGTAGAGTTGTAACAAGTAGTAACGTGATTCATCAATTCACAATTGGACTAAACTCAATTGCCCCCAAAAAAATATTCGCACATTCACACACATACCGTTGCACACACAAGCATTAGATTTTAAATAAGAAGATCCTTAGCGATGAACGTAACTAAATGTTAGACGGTGATTTAAGCCATGGTTTAAGAATTATATAAAATTGGTGGTTCAATAATTCTGTCAAATCAGACAGTTTTTGTTTCTGTTGGCTACTTATTTTTACAGTGATTGTTATTTTCGTGTTTATTTTTGTCATAACCATGTTATTCTTCATAGAATGTTGTCGAAGATAAACATCTTCGGCTCTAGTAGGTACCTACAACATGCTTTGAATTGTTACATTTATATGTTTTTCTTCCAAAATGTAATATATTTTTCAATAATCTGTAATAATATTTCTATTTATATTTCAATAATAAGTAACGTCAAAAATTAATTCAAAAAACAAAAAATTCGATTGCAAGAAATTTAACCAACGAATCTAACGACACCTCATAAATGTTAAAGTCCTTTAAGCCGTTTAGGCTGCAGGGCGTGCCAAAGAATTAGACATACATGCACTCGAAAACATAACCCTCCTTCCTGCGCAGTCGGGTAAATAAGGTTTGACATGAAATAACTGGTGCAGATAAATCGAAGACACCTTGATGGACGGGATCAGATGCCAGATGAACCCTTGAAGATTCAAGATATACATTATCGTATGCTATCGTATCGACGGGACCGTCATTCATATGCCTAAGTAATTTTTAACTACGGTTTTACAACCTACGCCGATGCCTTCTGACCCCCGATCGGCCGGTCTGGCATTACAATAAGATTAACCGCCGATGAAAACGTTCTTATGGGGCCAGATCCTTTATTTCGCAATATCTCGATAATTTAATGGCCTGTTAAAGTGACAACAGAGATGGGCTAGTAACATTCTGTTATGTTATGGATATTTATGACCTGACTTTGGATTTGACGGGTTACGATTACTTACGATGTAGTAGATACTATTAACATACAAAATGTCTAATTTCCAGAAAAAAATCCAAAATAAGACAGAGGTAGACCATGGAGAACGTACGTTGACCGAATTGGCGATGTCTTGAAAAAGGGTCAAGGACGGTCTACTACAAACCGACGAGCATGCATGAAGAGATTGATGAATGTGGAGGAGGCAAGGGTTGTGTGTCAGGATCGTAATAGATGGAAGTCCATCATCTCTGACTACCCCTACGGGAATCAGGCGTGAGTTTATAAATAAATAAATCCAAAATATAACCTCAAGATATCTCAAGCTCTTAACTCTCTCAACTTCTATGTCCCACATTTTTTTGCGAAATGTGGATTTTTTGTTCTCAATTTACTGTACATCTTTATTATCAACACCGAACGATTCAAAAATAAAGAATTCTACAACAGCCCAGGGGCATTCTACTTTCAGTAACCCTAGTAGAATAGAATGAAAAATGTACGGATTTGACATTTGCTTTTTTGTTTGCACATGTCAATCCCATAGTTTTATTCTATTCTATCAGCGTCAACAAAAATCAAAGCCACTGGCATAGTTCATGTTTTAAAAAATGCGATTCTGATCTGCTGTCGCGTGGCACTTGCAGTCGTAGTCGGAATCGATCTCATACAAATTAATACTGTAAAGTAATGCCGTCTGCCGTCGCTGCAGATTCAGTTGCCGTCTGCAGTTGCTGTCTGCCGCGTGGATCGGAATCGCACCTTTACAGTATACTAAACTGTCGATAACTATTGAACATGACGCTTGGTACGGATACTAGCGCCTCTGTTGGTGTGGCCGCCAGCGCACCTAATTTGCATATGGCGAACATAAATTCTCGTTTGTAAGAACACACTCTGGCACTTTTATTGTGCTCTATGTAGGAGCAAAAAATTGACAGTCTTTAATAGTGATGGGACGTAATAGCAAAATATATTGGCTTTATTTTCTATGGTAGCATCAAAAATATACCCTAACGCCAAATATAACAATTTGTCAACAAATCAATCTGGGCTAAACAAATATATTCGGGAAAGTGTGTCATCCTTTAGATATTTATAAAACTCAATACCCATTATTTGGTTTATGAGTGGAGGAAGATTCACTGAGGGCAAAAAAATCAACAAACTGCAAAGTAGTGGTGAACAATTTAAAATATTAGTTAAATATGACAACAAATAAATCTTTCTTTGGCCAGCATCCAGCTAATTTCTACGGTTGAGTTAGGAATACCAAGAAGCACGAATGGAATCGCAAATTTTGGATCTCAATTCAACTCTACGGGCGACATCAACGTTCGCCTCGGTCACGGTCAATTAATAGTTTGGTATTTGCTCAGAACTAGTTTTTATAACGAGCCAGACACAGCTAGGCGACCTTTGATCGTCGTTATACAAATATCAATTCATTGTATGTCAGTGTAGTCAGCTAATCGCTTTTTATTTGAGTTAGCTATCTGGGGGAGATTAAGGCGGTGATGAGATGATGCATTTCAGGCCAGGTCCTTGGCGACATTGTAGATTTGGGATGGGTCAACTGCTCATAGGATAAGCAAGTTGAAGTGACGGTCACATCTCTCACCGATGGAGTAAACTGTTTTCAAGTGGAGACTGGAGACTACGAACTGTTAAAAAGCATTGTGAGACCAGATAGATGGATGATCAGCGCAAGGCAGGGACGGAAACAAAGAGCGTAGAATCGGGCTGAGTGGTATGCCTTGGGATAGTTCTAGGTCCAACAGTGGACTGATACGGACTGAGGATGATTATAGTTACAAGTAGTTACAACATTACTTAGTCCTAATGGCAGAGACCACATGGGCAAGTACCGGACTCTTGCCTATTTCTGCCATTAAAAATAACAATGCACTAGCATTGGGGTGAAGGGAAATAAATTTAGTGTAATTATAGATGCACAATTCATATCACTTAATAGTCCTAAACCACGGCATCTGAAACTCTTCAGGAGTTATAGGTGTCTAACCATCTTACCATCCAGCTCGGCTGCCGGGTTTCCGTTATTGATTATAATTACAAAAAACTTGGATAATCAAATTCAATTTTACAATAAAAGACGACGACGATGTGGGTCAGAACATCACAACTCGCGATTATGAACATTTTCATAATGAATATTTTACAGCTTGGCATTAAAAAGGTTCTAAAGTTGATTTATAGCGGTATTGGACGTGTCTGCATCAAAATTTGAAGCCGCAGCGTCTTAAATTGTATTGCGTTCAATGAACACTCATTCATTTGTTAATTTTGTTCGACGCCATAATGTTTAGTGCTGCTGTAAAAATATTTTGGCCGCAAAATATTCACAGTGCCCTCTATATCTGAGTATGAGAGATATTTTTATGCATGTTCCATGAACACACAACGTTGGTTATTGTAATTGTTCTTTATGAAAAATATTTGTAAATTATGTCAATGTTTGCTTGAATTTTTTTAACAAAAAAAGGATATGGATTTGTTTGCCTGCAAGCTTACTTCTTGAAAGTTCAATCAAACCTTTATTTTATTGCCGTTGGACCTAAAACCTAAGTGGGCTATCAAAGATGGCATCAGCATTTCCTAGAGCATCAATTTGAACAGCGTCATTGCTTAGTGTGATGTCCATTCGAATCCTGCGCAGGTTTATGAGCGCATAAATATTGTGCGATCTGTCGCGCCTGGGTCGCTTACAGCGAGCGAAACGTGGCATTTGTACAGTCGATACGAATAATAACAGTACGGTCTATTTTAATGATTTCATGTAAGTACCTACATTTTATTGTTTTGTTTTTAAATAGCCTATCAATTTCGCACTGCATACGATCCGAATCCGTGAAAATACGTTCCAAAGTAGTTGTAGAACTATTTGTATGGTAGTGGAGTGGAGTGGCAGTTTTCAGCAGAATTCTGACAGTTACCTATACAGGGTGTAACGTAAAGGGTATATGAAACCGAAGGGAGGGTGTTCAGTATCGGTAACTGAACAACTTTTGTTCTACGACTTTTCGATTTTGGCGAATTTATTTTTTGACTTTTCATACATTTCGTACCGGTCAGCAGGTCGATGTATGAGACATTAATTCATTTTTATTTTTTATTCGAAAAGTCGTAGAACAAAAGTTGTTCAGTTACCGGTACTGAACACCCTCCCTTCGGTTTTATATACCTTTTACGTTACACCCTGTATAAGAGTAAGCTCATTATTACGTCGAGAATCACAGACAGCTTGGAGCAAGAGATTACAATGAGCTCGCTTTTACTACTGTCAAAATTGTATGAAATGATAGTTGTAAGACCGAGCTCAAAACCAGGTGCACTCAGAACTGTCTATGAATCTCAGCCTAAGTTCGTGACGTATTTCTTACTATCACTCCCGATGATGCCTGTAATTATTTTGTTTTTCAACTTGAGTCAATTTATAAGACTCCCTATTTCTTGTATTATAATTTAAGTTGTAAACACTTCATATAATAAATAGGTAGGTAAATAGGTAAATATCAGCTTTGCCCACCGACATGCCCGCGAGTTAACAAGTTTCATAAAGTATGTAAGTACTATAGATAAACCTTCATTTTTATTTATAAGATTTATGAAATAATATAATTTTCAATACTTACTGTCCCTATTGTAACAATTCTCTCTGTACAGACTGTAGTCTAAAGATTTTGTCCGGCGATTTCAAATTTAGGTGTCGCTTGTCGCCTGTCGCCGCCCGTGTAGGGTGAATTGTCTTTAGATATTTATTAAGAGAGTGTTTAAAGAGGCCGCAGAGTTGTCCTCCAATATAAGTTGTGATCGCATCAAATGTTTCATTTCAATTTCAGTTTTAATTCAGGTAAGATAAAAAAAAGTATGTTGACCAAATTCGCGAGGTCTTAAAAAAAGGTCTACTATAAACCGACGAGCATGCATGAAGAGATTGATGAATGTGGAGGAGGCAAGGGTTGTGTGCCAGGATCGCTGCAGATGGAAGTCCATCGTCTCTGCCTACACCTACGGGAATCAGGCGTGAGTTTATAAAAAAATAAAAAAATATAATAATTTAAGTTAACACATGCTTGCTTACTTGTATGCATGCATGCTTGCTTACTTGTATGCATGCATGCTTGCTTACTTGTATGCATGCATGCTTGCTTACTTGTATGCATGCATGCTTGCTTACTTGTATGCATGCATGCTTGCTAGCATGCTTGATGATGATGATCAACACGGGTTCATTTTTCTCCCATAGCGCGACATTTAACATGGTCTTCGACTCCTTGCATCCAGCCAGCCTGTTGCGCAGATCATCTCCCTATCTGGTCGGGGGGCGTCCCACACTAAGCTCGTGGACATCATTATCTGTAACTTCCTAATTTTAACACAATTATTTTGAATTACCAGTGTCGATCATGTTAAATTTTGGATTGCGAAAACAATTTATTTGACAGGTGTGTCTGTCACAGCTTTAGAGCTGTAAATATTCGCCAATAGAGTTGTAGGTACGGCCGAGTTTGTCGTGATACTAAAATAATAGGTCTTATTTCTGTAGGGACATTTCAAAATACATAGTACATCAACGTATATCATTCGTCCATTGAAATTAATGACGTATTACTATGGCGTAGACTATACCTACCTACTCATGTGCTACACTTGATGTGCTGTCGACTGTACTTACTTACAGAATTTTTCTGCCGCGTCGATTGCGTGGGTAGAACTTCAAATGTTAATTGGCGGAAGTTGCTACTATAACAGGATTCGAAAAATATTAGATAAAAATAGGTCCAGTAAAAAAATAAAAACTGTAGATAAAATTGTTATCAACCTCCTTTTATTTAGATTATTAATGGACTCGACAGTTCGTCATTTGCCAATATCTGTTACAAAGTAAGTCTTATTTATTCCTCCAGAGGAGTCGCAAAAGCGTCTTCAACCAAACGAAGCAGCTCACTTCACAAGCTCTGGGCCCTTACCATGAATACTTATAGCAGGATTACTTCAATAATACTTTGTTGTTATGCACCATGACGACCTTAATAAGCTTACTTTAAGGTCACATAAGTTTAAGGTGAAATAACAAAGTATTACTGAAGTAATCATGCTATAAGACTTCATGGTAGTGATCCTGTAGTGGGTGGCACTCTTGAATCTTCATTGCTGACATTCGCGAATATTTTCTGATTATTTTAATGTGATGTTAACCAAAAAATAACCACCACCCTATACAATAAAATAAAAATCATTTTATAACCTTCATGTTTCCGCCATTTTCAAAAGTCCATATTACTACTTAAGTACCTATCTCATGGATTAGAATTCCATACATATAAATATTTCTCTCTTATGGTTTAAAAATATTTATTCAATAAATTGGGACGTTTGAGAATATTGATGTGCTGACGAATGCACAGCTACTCATATTTTAGGTTACTGTGGGCGGTAAGTCAAAACACAAAAAGCCGGTTTACGCGATAATAGCCAATAAATAAACTGAGCCTGCATATACCGCGCTAAAAAGACTGGGTTTACATAAGTCGGCCATCACTCATACGGTAATAGTATATTCATGTAAATTAAATTCATTAGCTACCTGGTTCTCTTCGGGTGATACTTATCCAGAAGCGGCGAGATAATTTGTCATAAGAACGAGTGTACACGCCAACACACTTAGTCATAACTAGACATCAGATTTGACGGGGCACGAATAACAAAATTGTTATACATTGCTTCCTTGTGCTAATGATATTTTAATAAGCGATGTCGCGAGAAGGTAATGAATGTTATTATGGCTCCGTCATACATACCTAACAGATTATCATAATCTTAATAGGTAGGTGTTTTTAAAATAGATGAATACCTACGATACTCAAAATATTGACAAATATTGAATGAAAAAGATTAATGAAGTTATCTAAAATTGGCGCTTTGTAACCATTTTTTTCTAATATACGGACAACAGCAGATCAATGGTAACACTTGGAGTACGATTTTAACTCTTACGACGCAGAGAATAAGAACTGTCCAAAGTCCAAAGTGTTCTACTTTATCTGCTGATAAGCATAAATAGAATAGTGTAGAATATAAAAAAGTACGGGAAGTACGGAATTGACTTTTGCTTTTTCGTGAGGAAATGTTAATCTTATATGTCTCCCGACCACGTATTGTAGTAGTCGCGTGGTCCAGTTGAGATGTGGTTAGTGTGAATCAAGCCTAATGTATGCGCGCGCATGCACGCCGGCGAGACAGGACATTATGGTCAACCGAAAAACCTTTCGTCCTGATTATTTCGTGGAGTCTTAAATTAGAAAACTATCACAAATAGAGTTTATTGTCCATTTCCAGGGGAAAGTTGACTCCATTTAGTTTACGACCAGGATAACGATGGTTACGTGGTTTTAAAACCTTAAATAGTTTTTAAGTGCCATAGAGTAAAGCGTAAATTAACTGTTTATCTTATCCAAAACAAGAGATACATACAACTATAATGTTAATGATGCACCTAAAACCTGTCGTAGAGTAACGCCTTACTTACGGCTGGCTTCGGTTTCGGTTCCAATAATCCCTTTTAAGTTAGACTTGGGACACTATTGGAATCAAAGTCTAAGATTTTAAAGTAATAATTGAATTGATTAATTGTAACTTATTTCATACACATTTCAATAAAATTATCCCGTAGGGGTAGGCAAACACGATGGATTTTCATCTGCTGCAATCATGTCCCACTTTCGCAGCACTATCGTAAGACATTGACAATTTATTAAAAACATTATAAAATGAAGAAGGTTATGTATAGATTAGCACAACACTCTAATAAACAACTATGTATCTATAGGTAAGTAACACATACTAATATAGCTGACTGTAATGATCAAAGAACAAAACGTAGTATTTCGGTTTCGGTCAAAAATGACCGAACTCCTTAAAGCTCTATGTGTATGCATAGAAGTTTATGAATACAACAGCAATAAAGCTTCTAATGATATTATTAGGCTATTATACAAACAAGAGATCGGACGATTAATGAGTTCACGAGGTTATCTACCTTGGCGTACGAAACTGCGTAATTGCCGGCTCTGAACATAGAAACACGATTAAGTGTTGGTTATTATTAATTGCGCTAAGTTTAGAACTAATTAAAGAATGAACTGAAATGAATTATTATAGGAACTTGACTCAGTTTCGTGATTTTGATATAGTCACATCCCTACTTATGTAAGTAAGGATGTGACTACCTATATCAGAATCACGAAACTGAGTCATAATAAAAAATAATATAATAAAAGTCATAATAAAGTAAAGTAAACTCTACAGCAAATCCGCAAATCAATGGTAATGCTTGATTTTTTCTATCGAGCGAAGTTTGTCCAATCGTGTATCGGTAGCCAACAGTCCCTAAATAGATACCCCAAGATTGATATATATTTTTTTCAGGCCTTTAATTTCAGTAGTTTGTGCCGTAGCCTTCATCGAAAAACTTAAAAACGTCCCAACACCTCGCCTTAAGCATTACCATTGATTTGAGGATTTGTTGTAAATAAATCTTACACATATAGGGATACGATTTATTTTAAAAGAGTACCTAGTATTATATACACTTATTTGATTGAAAACCACTATAGTTGATGATGGTTTTCAATCAAATAAGTGTATCTAACTAATACTAGGTGCTCTTTTAAAATAAATTGTACGCCTGTTTCCCGTAGGGGTATTCAGAGACGATGGACTTCCGTCTGCTGCGACAGTCATAAAGAACGGTCCAAAGTCGATGTGCTATTCGATTCGTAGTATACTATACTATTAGGTAGTTATTTTGTGACTATAGTTAAATCTCTATAATCGGATAAATTATTTTAAGTAGATGCACATAATAAGGATCGATAATTCTGAACCATACACTGCATGGGGACAGACAATCACACATATTAATATCCATACGAGGCAAGCAGAGATGATGGAGCAGAGCTATTAAATGACCCTCCTTTCCAACAGAGAAACCGTGACTGATTAATATATTGATTTAAAAATGTATCATGTTCAACCAATAAAGAACTGAATCATACTCGTATAAATGCTTAAGAATCCTCCATGTTAGGACTCGGGTAAAAATCACCTATAATTTGAATAATGAACGTTGTATCGTTAATACATCACTCGGTGGGACAATAACATGGGACGTCGACAGTACGGGCAAAATTACATGTGCTTAATATTGACCGGCGCAAATAAATATATTGAACTGACATTCGGTGCATTTTTTGCTCATTTTGTAGCCAAAAACAAAGGCAATATCCACCCACGGAGTCGGACAACGTTGGCTGAAGGGCACCGAAATTATAGCGAGTGATTTCCGAAGGCATTCCAGGACTAATGATTTGGAGAGATACCCTCCCCTTGAATGTAAAGCGACCCCGCCCCTAGAATGAATTGAAACACTGGCGGGACCTTTTTTATTTAGTTTTTAATTGTTGTTTTTCGACGGCCGGTGGCCGGGAACCAGGGCAAAAACTTTTGTTTCTCCATTTTAGATATCATTTTATTTTAGATGAGAATTATGAATTATTGCCTCGAAAAAGTTACCATTCTTCGATGGAGGTAATTTAAACGGGTCGTTGGGAAAGGCTTGGATATTAATTTATGACTGTTAAACTATGACAAATAAGCTGTTTTGGCATTTATAATGTCTAAATACCAGTTGGCACACTGATTACATGCCATCACGCTCGCCCACATACTATACCAATAGAAACATTAAATCCATAAATTAATGTACTTAATTAAAACGAATATACATAAAACTATCCATCTTCCTACGCTAGCTTTATGGGAACTGATTATTTCGATTCTTCGCTTACTAACGAATGCTTATTATAGAGAATGATATGAGTAGGCACGAGTACTTATATAATAACAAGCGATCAAAACGTAGAATGTCTGAATTTTTGTAAACGTAAACACAGAACATTGGTAGCTTTCCTTATTAAATTCAGAAAACAAGGATTCATTTCAATAATTTTTTATCAATGTTTGCCTCAACAACCTACTACATTCCCAACCATTGCAATATTAATGGAAATATAGTTCTTCTAACACATCTCGTCAAACGTAGGCCCAGTTTCCACCGGCGGAGAGAAGAGGAGACGAGAGGAGATATGTATCGAATAACCAATCAGATTTCGTTTCTTCTCCTAAGCGGGGAGATGTAGAAATAACGAAATCTGATTGGTTATTCAAAACACATCTCCTCTCGACTCCTCTCCTCTCAGCTTTGATGGATACCCGGGCCTTAGGGGTAGCCATTGATCTCCTATAAACAACTAGGAGATCAATGGGGTGGCCTAACAAATATCGTGTGTAAACGTACCTTGAATAAGGCATGCATAGTGCATTATAGAGACGGGAACGGATACAATATCCGATCATTACGAACTTTTATAGACACCGTTCATAGAATTAATAGCTAATGACGAACAATTGTAATAATTCAGCGGTAGCGTGCGCAAACAGTCGTGATCGGCGAATCAAGGAACTTCCGTTATGAAGTCATTCATACCACAGCACAATCCTCTTCACTACGTGATTCACTTGGCTATTTATTATAATTTAGAGATCCACTAAAAGCTATATTTAATGAAACCGAAACCGAATATTTTGATGATCGTACGATACAAACGTAGAAACAGAAGGGTATTATATATAGGTAAAGGTTTAGTGCGAGTTTTGCAAGCAAAAACTTTACATCACAAACTAAATTGGAAAAATGAACCATCTGTCACCGTTTAAAAATGAAAAAGCTATTCCGCTGGCCGAAGTTGGTTTTATCGAGAATATACCACCTCATTATTTTTGCAAATGTTTCAGTGCTGAATTATTTGCTAAGCGCAAAAAAGTTTTCGTCCTCACTCCAGTCGCCAAACCTTTATTTTATTTGGGTCTCACTCAAGACTAACAACCGTTTATTGTGACCAAAGCCAAAACACGTATTTTGTACTCTATTTTATTTTAATGTACGGTCACCGCCCAGCGATATGTCAAGCAGAATTAATTGTTTGGTTCTAAGGAATAGCCTTGAGGTGCTTCGAGATTCTTTCACACGCGATTCATAGAAGAATTTGGTAAAACAAAAGGCTACTGCGCGAAACGTGTAGAAATCTTTTTGCGTTATTTAAATTATGTGTCAAACTCACTGGGATTCATGTGATAAGGATCGGAAACAAAGCGTTATAATGTTAAATTAGAGGTCTTTTGATGACCAATAATCTTTTTTCGGAAGTTTCTATTTTATGTGCTTAGACCATTGATCTCCTATAAACAACTAGATACACAGTCTGCCTTCTAAAAATGTCCGAGCGCAAAGAAGGTAACGGATGACCCTCATATGCTTTATTGGACGTTTTTTGAATTGTTTTAGTAAGACCTTTGTGTATCTAGTTGTTTATAGGAGATCAATGGCTTAGACTGATTATTGCACCTATATTATGGGGTGGGCGAAGAGAAGACGACGTAGAGAAGTTTGTAAGGATCGGGATGCGTGACGTTCTACCCTCCCTTCTTTTTCTTCGCTTATGTGTTATTTCATATTACTATTGATCAGCCAGATATATAACTTGTGATCAGCCCTAAAATAATTACAAAAGTGATTTTATGTGTGTATGTGCTTCATACCGCATCCATATTATGATGTCCTGCATTCGTTTCTTCGCGGGCTGTATATTTTAACACGTTGTGATTGTAGGTAAATACCTTTAAAATTAATATTGACTTTCTGTTTTTCTTGTGAAATACCCTCGTGTCCATATCATGGCAAAGGTCTAACATTTGATTACCCATTTGATGTTATGCAATGAGCAATATTCACGCCTCGAATTACGAGTGGCATGAGTTGATCGTGGGATTGCTCAATGGTATCAAGATTGATACGACCTTTCATATTATTGCATTATTGTTAGGTGCGAAAGTAATATAAATCAATGAAGAGCTTCCCTGCCTCCCTTGGCTGTAGAACTGTTGGAGCTCCGCGGGGAATGAGAGACGGTGCGAACATCGATCAAAGTGTAGTCGAGAAGTTAGATAATCACTACGCAAGAATAAATTAAAACCTTGCCTGACCCAGTCTTAAACAATAGCCCTGAATGCGTTCAGAATTGGTCAATAATTATTTTGATTCTCGCTCGCGATCCGACAATTAATCACGTAATTTCGCTTGCAGTGACCGGTTTTAATCGTATGTAACCGAACAGTGTAAATGTGTTGATGTGATTAATGTACGCCGAATCAAATTTGATTATCTGAAAAAGCTTTATGCAACCGACTGAGAATAACGATTGCAAAAACATTGTGCGTAAGTTCGTTCAACCGTGGCGATAATAAACTTGCCGAAGATGGGAATTTATTAACTTTGACCGAGACGAACATTTCTCGTAAACTTATGGAATAGTTTGGAACAAATTTGTATACCAGAATATTCCTCTTCTTGTAGTCCTTGGTTTCATAAACATTGTTGGTATTGGTCTCTTGGTTTTAACTTAATATTCGGCCGCCAACTTTGACAAAGTCTGGTCAAACAAAGTCAGAAATTAAAGTAACTAGATTACATTTTCTTACTGTCGGTATAATTTGCATCCCGTGAGGTTCCATCTTAGAATAAGATAGGCGATCATGAGAATCTGCACTCTATACACGAAACACAGAGATTTGATCCTTACCGTACGACTGTCTTAAATACTGCACGGCCTTATTCGGCTCTGGAACTTTCCTTGTAGGTATCATCTGCTGTTGTAGAATATACATTAGGTATTACGAATAAATATTTTATAACCTACATATATTGAAGTTATGGTTGAGATTTCTATTGAACCATCGTACTGCCCGAATCTTGGATGCTTCCTTCTTATTAAATATGCTATTGATGTTATTTAATCCCCAAGACGACATTGGGAGCACATTGCACCACTATTTTAGAAGCTTCGTGGATTCAAATCTCTATTGTCTGCACAAAAAGGTTACGTGCACACAAATATTCATTGATCGAAAGTGAAATGGGTTTGAAGAATAGCTTCTTCGATGGAACACTTCAATGCACGTTCAACATTTATCTATTGCATCAGAGCAGTCGACCGCATGTCCGGACTCTTGTGATGTTTGCGGTACATTCTGGGTTCCAAGTTATTCTTCTCCCCATTTTGTTGAAAATGTTGTAGATGTAATTTGATAATAGTATTCTCCAGTTTCAGAATCTGAAATTAAAAACTTTGCATTATTTGTACAGTGGAATTCAATTTGAAATTGGACGGGTATTTTGACGGTATTTGTGGTTATTTATATTTATAATAATAATACATGAGATAAGCACAAAATAAAAACAAGATGGCAACAACCGATCTACTTGGTTCTAAGATTTTTAAGAATCGAGGAAAGCCGTATTTATTTTTCTCTGAACTTTTTCTCCTGTTATGGTTTCCTTCCTATCGGATTCCTAGAATGGCGCAATTAATATAGAAAGTAGGACATTTATTTTTAAGACTGACCTTATTTGACGACTTCATAGCCTAGTTGCTGACGTCGTAGGTATAATCGACAGTATATTAGATGTGAGAATTTGCAACTTGTTCTGTTGTTGTATAGGTACGACTTCGAAGTTTCTAATAGAAAAGCAACTTCGAATTTTCAATATAGGTAGGTACTTACGTTATGTATCTGGATACATAGTACGGACAACAGCAGATCAATGGTAACTTGTAGTATCTAGGTACGATTTAAACTCTTACGACGTAGATAATAAGAACGGCCCAAAGTATTAGATACACTTGAAGTGCTTTGGGACGTACAGTCGACAGCAGATCAATGGTAACACTTTTTACTTTTGACAGTTCTTATTATTTACGTCGTAAGACTTGAAATCCATGACTTGAAATCTTGAAATTACCATTGATCTGCTGTCGACTGTACAAGGAATCCTTGTTTAGACATTAATGTGATATGATATGGCGGATAAATTATATTGATGAAATTAATTTCGATAATTTTGTCATTTCATTGTAGTATTTTCTCCGTTAATTACGCACGTAACGGCATTTTACGCGTATAGTCCGGGTCGGGTGTGTTCCGGGTGTATGATTTGGCCGGAAACGCCGAAAAAACAATAATTATATACGACGATGAGCAGTAATAACAGCTCATTATTATCTGTTACCGGGAGAGGGCACAACCGGCTCTCTCGGCTAATGAGCGTTTTGTTTTAGAATAACATGGACATGTTTTACCGGTGTATAAAATGATGCTATTTGTAAAATAACTAAAGAAGAACACTTTGTGTCTTACCACAAAAAGATAAACACTACATGTGTCTAAAAATGGACTGAATTTATATACTTTTAGAAACTTCTTTAATGTGCATTTATCTTTTTTTGGTAAGACCTTTTATGTTCTTATTTTAATGAGCTAGCTGCTCATATTGTAATTGAGAACATTTTCAAAATGTAAGGAATAAACATAGCCTCAATTCAATTGAATAGACTGTTATAGACTATAGGAAAGAAAGAGCAAAGCAGAATACGAATAACGCAAAAAGAAAAACACCAACTGCATCATTCTGGGACAGCAATGATCGGTAAAAAATATACATATTTTTCAAGTGATATGCCTAATAGAATAGAATAGAATAGAAATATGTTTATTGCCATACACCAATTACATAAGCTTACAAAAAAAAATCAATCAGTAGTAAATTATCAATATAGTTATGCTAAGTGGCCACAGCAAAAGGTAATCAATTCAGTTCTTGAAAAAGAGCAACAGTGACTACCATTTGCGATAACTGAAAGAGGCAACCACATTTATTTTTGAGATATTTTATGGTCATATCCTGCGTTTGCTCAAGTTTTGATGTTTAGCCTTATCTGGTCTATCATGTTCTGTTTTGATAATGTTCTGTGCCTTGATAAATGGTGTTCTTGGGTCGTGTTCTTCCTTGACCTCGGCGACGTTCTTCCTATGCTTCAACCTTGTTCTGCTTCGTCATGTTCATATCCATTACATACAACTACATATGAACTACTGTCCCTAAGTTTATGATCTTTAACTCTCAAAACCTCAAACGAGTTCGGAAATAGCAAAACTAACAAAGGTAACCTTGTTTACAAAGCCGTATCTTATAGTCCGTTGCATCTTTCGTGCAACTGGTGCTTAGCTTCTAATTGCACGAAATCCTATTCAGGTAGGTAATCGATGTAGAAACTTCTTTTCCACTCCGCCGACTAACAAAGACGCCGCATCCATAATATTGTAATCGTATTTCTAACGAGTCCGACTAAACAACTAATAAAGAATAATTCACTCACCAAACTGTGTAGTAGAAGAAAAAAGATCCGATAAGCCAGAGTTGGCTCGGGGTTTGAAAGTTCCGTCTTACAAATATTTTTAGAATAACTGAAAACTAACGAGTTTGTCTTCTTGAGATAAAATCATGTACTTACAGCTAACATCAGATCAAGTGTAAGTATCCGTAACTACACACTTTTAATTTTACCTTTTATTTATGTATTCCACTAACCAAAATTAAATTAGTTAGCTTAGGTGGCAACCCACCCTCCTTTTAGCTGTAATCTAACTCTGAATATAAATACAATGTACTAGTAAATATAATTTGTCCTATTACATCTAATAATAACAGGTGGGTTTCATAAATTAAAGTGAATAGATATATACAAATGCCTAAATATTTTCTACCCTATAATTGGTAGATGCCAAATGTTAAAGATTGGTAAATGGTAGTTACAGAGCGTAAAATACAATATAAATTTATGCTCTTGTGAGCATCCTATGAAAATGTTTATAAGTGATACGTGGAACCCTAAAACCACTCCTGAATGCTAACATAAAAACACTTTTTAAAAGTTCGGATAGACAAAATAAAACAACATATGGATGTCGTCATATTTCTCGTATACCTTATTATAATCAGTGTCAGGTAAAATGTATGTTTTTCTATTGTTATGTTTTTTTTTTCGGAAATACAAATAGATTTAAAATTCGATTGCTACCTGCGCTCGAGTGCGGATTTTCGGAATTTCGATTTTGGAAAAAAGTCTTGATGCTCACCGCAAACATTGTTTTTGTGCGGCTTCGAAGTAACATAACGTTTGCAGGGTTTGTACACCTTTTGCCGGATTTATTTTATAACGTTAACGAAAAACGTTAAATAAAATAGTCTAACAAACAGCAGTGACTTCAAAATAATTATGTCACATTCTGTTCTATATTGGTAATATTTAAAGAATTTAGTTGTTTCTGCAAGAGCTAGGAATCCGTTTAAAATTCAATGTGTAGTAAGTAAGTATTGACTAACATTGTAAACTTTAATTTTTGTATTACAAACTGAGGTATAGGTAACATCTAAATATACAACAACAGGCATTTGTTTAGAGTTTGTTTCTGACAGGTTTCAAAAACTAATGACTTCTAATAGGGTCTAGTCTTGCTTTTATTAAATGCCAATTTTTGTAATGGCAAGACTGATTAAATACTTGTATAATTATTTTATTTATTTAGTGGGTTTCGGTTTATTAGACACAAAATGTTTGTAATCTCTGACTACGCTACAGGGAACCACGAAAATAATAAAATTATGTTGCAGATCCTCACTGTATGGTGCATCCAATAAAACTTTTTTTTGTCAAAGCGCAAGATATTGCTGTCTACGTTCGAAATTCTGTAATTTCGTGTATGAAAACTACGCAATGTAAAGTGTAAAGGAAGACTATAAATCTTGCAAAGGGCGGTGACACGACGGTCGACTAGACGTCTTATGGCGATCGTTACGAATTTTTTCTTTGTTTTTAAATTATAGGATTGTTAAAAATTGAGGATGACTTTCGCATTGTTAAAAGTTATTTATAATAGTAGGTTAGATGGCAATGACTCCAATTTTATGGATGCCTTGTTTAAAGTTTATATTTTTATAGGTTGTAATCATGATTTGTATCTTCTTAAGAAGACCGCTTAACTTCTTAAGAGACGAAAATTAATCAGTGCCAGGAAGAAAATATTTGCTTTACAACCAGATGCATAATGTAAGTACCTAATAAGTAATGTAAACAAACAGACAACTACTGAGAATTGAAACGACTACATGACTCAAAGGAACTCATTCTTAATCATGTAGTGTACCTAATACATTGTTTTTGCCATACATTGCCCTTTGTCAAAGAGAATTTTGTTTACGTTGTTTTAATTAAATTACTAAATTTTGTAAAATTTTGCAAATACATCTCCTATACTTAATCACTTTAAAATGAATTTTTGCATGCATTATTTTATACCTAATAATACATCTAAGCGCACGGTAGTGCGCAGGCCAATGCCCAACGTTGTAAAACACAGGCCGTCGCACACCGGACACTGTTTACACGAAACGTTTCGATAATTTATACACGACACATTTTAAATTTTTTTGACTTCTTGACGCCTATTGTAACGCTTTGGACTTTGGACCGTTCTTATAATCTGCGTCATAAGAATTGAATTCGTACTGCAAATGTTACCATTGATCTGCTGTTGTCCGTACCTTCTACTTCAGAGGAGTTAAAGATGTCATTGCCGTTATGAAGACTTAGATGTAATGCCTCATGTATACCTCATAGCCCATAGCAAGTACCTTATTATATAAACACAAAAACGACTATGATTTTAGGCGTTGCTCTGGTTATAGCATAATTGTTTCCCATTATCGATCACTTATTTTCACAATGATGAACACAATCATTCAATATGTTCCTTCAGTGGTACACCATAACAGTTTTTACAAAATACGATACACATAATTACTGGCTTTCTGGCTCTCTTACCTTTCCAAAAGTTCAAAATAGAGCCACAGAATCTCATCCCATCCCACTAATATTATAAACGCAAAAGTTTGTATGGGTGGATGGATGTTTGTTGCTCTTTCACGCAAAAACTAATGAATGGATTTTAATGAAACTTTACATTAATATAGCTCATAAATCAGAATAACACATAGGCTATAATTTATAAAGATCCTGCGTAGACAAAGTCGCGGGCAGAAGCTATTGCTATATATATTCATGTTTGAAGGCAAAAATAGGTACTTAAGCACATAATATGCAGGTACGTCGGCACGGAGTTCTACCATCACTTATGAAAATATTTATACTTATTTTAAAACAAATAACACAAAGTTAGTTAAGATCATTTAATTTGTCATAATTTCGGAAGTCTTTCCTTCAAGACATATGCAAAATGCAAGTCGCCGCGAGTCGAAATGAGATGAAATTTTACGAATAATTGTAGTGGGTACAAGTTAATGGAATAATTATAATTATACGTGGGCCAAAGGAGCCGGCGGCCACCCGCTGGCCTGCGTCGACGCCGATTGTTGTCAGAAAAAGCAATTAAAAAATGAACCAGAAAAGAAATTGCTTCGAATTCTAAAAGAAAATACCTCCTTTTGATGAGTTTCTTATTATGACTTGTAAATTGAAGGCAAATGACACAACCATAAAAAGTACCATGGTACGAATTTTATTAATCGATTAAACTGAAAAATTTAATAATGTGTGATACATGCGTGAAGTGAACGAATAATGGAAGCTAATATTATATAATGTATGATTTTAAATAACATTACCACTATATTTCGATTATTATAATAACTGCGAAAGAACATGTTGAATAAATACTAGTCTATACCCCTGAATCTATCCTTTGGTGCATTAGTGCAACTCCGACTACTGATTTCGGAGCCATATATGCAGAACTCTCTGTAGGTATGCACGATGCTCAAAGATCAATGAGCCGAGCATCAAAATCACAAACCGCAAGATGCCCCAAAATAATGAATATAAAATCGCACCTAAAGTGGTTCAACCATTTAGCCGTTAAATGGGAAAAGACTAAAGATGATACTAAACAAACAATTTTTTACATGACATATAAAAAGCCTCCGTTCCGTCGCGGGCAAAGAAAATACTTTTTATTTGAGCTCTTGTGATGCATCCTAATGCATATTTTTAGTTTTAATTGGATGGGATATTCCTGATTGGAATTTTGGGTTCTAATTACGAAACCAAATAGCGATAGTTCATTTTGTGGACAGGACCGATAAAGACTACAGAAAACTAAAATATAATTATTATGCTCGTAAAATCTCAGGAATAATATTTTTTATGATAATAATTTCTATGTTCCTTTGGATTTAATAAAATACCTATAGCTATTCTTTGTGTTTTCTATTTATACAAAATTGACAGGTTTAAAAATGCTGCCATCCTTTTATTTTTCTAAGATAAAAGATAGCAGCTCTTTTGGTCACCATCATCAGTCTATTTACTTTTGGTCATGTTTCGTTTAAATTAAACCAGTACCTAACGTCGATGTAGTCTTTAAACGGTTGACTTTTTTCTGTCTCAATGGCAATAGCAATAGGTATCGTTGCAATGTAATTAAAATCTTAAATACGTATACGTAGTGAGCCAAATATTAAATTCATTATGTTATATTGCGAGTGAAATTGAGCTGTCAGCCGTGCGTGTATTAACAAATGGGCCTCTATGAATATTAATAAACTATAGCATTCGGTGTGACTAGCTGACTCTACCATGGGTTTGTGCGGTTCTGAGATTGGACTTGCCCCTTGTGGCTAGAGATTTTATTAGAATCTTATACAATTCTATTAGGATCCAGTTTGCGACAAGCTCATCTCTCTTGCATAACTGGACGACCTGTCTCTGCTCTTTGATGGCTAGCTTCTTTTAGACAATTTTATTCATCAATTTATTTACACTTAAGAATAAGCTTGGTGCTGGTTTCCTCACGATGTTTTCTTTGGAAAAACTGAGATAACTCATTGGTCCACTCGTCAATTTTCATTGATGACCTCATTTGTGTATGTCCCTCCTGGCTTGACAGAGAGCTACTTGTCATTTGCTGTATTTGTCGAGTCGATAGTAGTAGTCAGTAGATTAATTACGCTCAAACCATTGAGTCCAGCTCGCATCAAATTACTTTACCCCTCGAATCATCATCATCATATATTCCCCCACTGCTCGAGCACAGACCTTCCCTTGTATTGAGGGAGCTGGGGCCATGATCCACCATGCGGGCCCAGTGCGGATTGGCGGATTTCACATGCCTTAGATTTTTTCTTCTTCTACGGCATGCAGGTTTCATCACGATGTTTTTCCTTCACCGTTTTGAGAGTACGCGGTAAACGTACGTAAGTTTTTCCGTCGAAAAAACCGAGGATTACTCATTGGTACATGGCTGCCCTGGCTGGGAATCAACCTAGGACCTCCGTATCGCAAGTTCATTGACCCAACCACTGAGCCACCGAGCTCCTCATACGCCTCGAATACTTTCTGGATTTTACATTGTCATATACATTTTATAGTGACAATTTAATTGTATTAAAGTAAATACTTTAAATAAATGGTTCCGTATCCGTACGTGATCGTGCCAATCTGTTTTGCTACTTACTCTACGCACTAGAAAATCATCAAGCATCAGCGCCGCAAGATTTTGTTATTTACGGGGATCCCCGAATCACAAGAAGAAAACATCATGGAGAAGGTAATAGAGGTTCTAAAAAATCAATTGTCTCTTCCTGATATTGCCAACGCCATCAAGACCTGCCACCGGCTGGGTGCCCCGACCGAGCGTCCGAGGCCAGCCCTTGTTGGTTTCAATAACATTTCTGATCGAGCAGCAGTCTGGAGAAATAAAACCAAGCTCAAGGGCTCCCCAATAGCTGTTGCCGAATTCCTCACCAAGGCCAGGCAGAGTGTTTTTGTTAAGGCCAGGCGTCACTTCGGCATGAAAAATGTTTGGAGCATGGATGGTGTAATTTCTGTGAAACTGCCTGACCACCGGCGAGTGAGGATAACGACTATATCCGACTTGGAGGATCTTATCAGCAAATTCCCAGCAGTGCATGATGAGCAAGGGGCTCCGCCCGTGCCCAGGGCCCCGCCGTCGACGCCTAGTGTTCGTCCGGCGGGATCGCAAGCAGACGGAATGGACCGGGTTGCCTCCACTCACAAGTCGAAACGCTCGCGTGATGCGGTTTTCCCTGCTATGATTTCGGGGCGGCCAAAGCGAGTCATCCAGAAAAAGTAGTGTGATTTAGTATGCTTGTTTGTCCACATCTCCCAATGTCGGTAGGCTACTTTGGCGTTTGTTCCTTTCACTGTTACTTTGTAAATATTCTTGTTTTGACGGTACTTTCAAGTCTTTCAAGTCTTAATATATCTTTCTACCTAATTAATTTGTAATAATCTTCACTTCACTTTTCATTCACAATAGGAAAGAGTAAAAATATGTTCATTATTGAATGAGAGAATGACAGCCAGTGACAGTGACGGACAGATGACAATGACTCTGTTTTTTTTTCTTTAGGTTGCGTTTAGAAATTTGATTCAATCGTTTTTTTTTCTGCTCGGGGAGATGTGTTTAAAGTTTTTTTTTTTACTTAAAAAATTTTTTTTTTAGTTTACAGTTTTAACCCGACTGTATAGTTGGAAGAGAATAATGTTTTTGTGTCTTTTGTTATATATATCACTACCTCTCATGTGAACAGTCAGCTGGCAGGTTGGTGCTAACAAGCTAGATTGGAGTAGGTATACAATAGATAGCTTGTGGTTCAATCTTCAATATTTTACTAGTATTTTTGTAGTATAAAACATCCTTATTTACATATTTATAAAATTAATTATTGTATTATAAATAACTAATTATTAGCATCTTAACATATACACACCTACTTATTAATATTAATGTCAGATAGTGATGATTCTTTTTATTCAGTTAATTCAGTTGATTCATTTTTGTCCTGCACTGATGAGGGCGGTACCCTTGGCACTCTTGTGCATGAGGCGTTACAACCGTACTCACGGTGCTTCAACGTATGCCATATAAATGCTCAGAGTGTCGCCGGGCACTATACTGACCTGCTGGAAGCCTTTTCTTCTGATAGTATACACGCGGTTCTGGTCTCGGAAACGCTGTTGAAACCTACAATGCAGTCTACAACGTACTCTCTGCCTGGCTTCATTTTAGTTCGTAATGACCGCACTGGGAAGGGCTGGGGCGGTGTGGCCATCTACTTGCGCAGTAATATACCTTACAAAACAGTTGCGATGTCCCCGTCGTGTTACTCAGCATCGGCCGAGTACCTGTTCCTTGAACTTGACCTGAGTGGTGTTAAGGCTCTGCTTGGAGTTGTATACTGTCCGCCATCAACTGATTACTTCTCTGACTTGGAACATGTCCTCGATACCCTTGCATCTGATTACAACCATCAAATAATTATGGGCGACTTTAACACTGATTTACTCCCCGGAGCCAGAAACCTGATCCGTGCGCAAAAGCTACGTTCAATTATTCAGTCAGTTAGTCTTACGATCCTTCCACTCGATCCCACTCATCACAACATCGATACAGATGACACGTGGATTGATCTGATTCTTGCCTCCACCCCTGACCTTGTCGTCTCGCATGGTCAATTGCCAGCGCCTGGTTTCTCCCACCATGACCTCGTGTATGCCTCGTATAGGATTAGATCCCCCAAACAGAAACCCACTTTCATTTACTCGAGAAGTTTTGCGAGGATAAATATGGATGATTTGCTGGGCGATGCATCTAAGATAGACTTCTCGCCACTAGCTGCTATGTACACGGTTGATGAAAAGGTGGCATTTCTCAATAGCACAATATTGGAAATCTATGACGAGCACGCACCAGTGCGTAAGGTTAGGTTGAGAAGGCCACCAGCTCCTTGGATGACAGTGGACGTGCGGAATGCTATGTCGCGACGGGACCGAGCGTTCCGAAAATTTAGAAAGGGTCGCACGGATGAGAGTTGGTTGTGTTTCAAGAAAGCTAGGAATCAGTGCAACCAGATGGTGCGAGCAGCCAAACGTCGCCACTTTCATGATTGTATAAATAATTCATCGTCTGCTGATGTGTGGAAATTCCTAAAATCTGTCGGAATTGGTAAGCCTGGTGGTCAGGACCCCGCCCCTTCGATAGCGTTGGATGACATCAATCGTCATTTCTCGTCCTCATCTGTCCTTGATCCGAATGTGAAATCCAACACTATTGGCGTAATTTCCGGGAAGTGCTCACCTGATATTGAGGCTTTTGAATTCTCTCCTGTCAATCGGGGCGAGGTTAAAAAGGTTATCCTCTCGATCAAATCCAAAGCGGTGGGGATTGACGACGTGAGCCGAACTATGATTGTTACCATCTTGGAAAGCCTCTTGCCTGCTATTACTCATGTCGTCAATTTCTCGCTCGACTCGGGCCAGTTCCCTTCCGCTTGGCGAAGGGCTTACGTCCGTCCACTTCCCAAGACTCCTAATCCATCATCGCCCAGTCACTATCGTCCCATATCAATTCTTCCTTTCCTGTCTAAGGTGTTAGAGGCATGTGTACACCGCCAATTGTCGACCTTCATGCACAAAAATGCCTTATTAAGCCCATTCCAGTCCGGATTCCGTCCTGGACATAGCACTACATCTGCTCTACTCAAGGTGACAGATGACATTCGGGAGGGTATGGACAATACTCGGGTCACGGTTCTGGCTCTTGTTGATTTCTCCAATGCCTTTAACACTGTAGACCATGACATCCTCCTCTCCATCCTTTCATACCTTAAAATCTCGCCCTCTGCTCGGGAATGGTTTGGTGAATACCTGCGCGGTCGCCAGCAGTCTGTGCGGTTGGGACAGCTATCTTCCGAATGGTGTGATTTGGTAACAGGTGTGCCGCAGGGAGGTATCCTATCGCCTTTGATGTTCTCTATATTTATAAATCTGATCACTGAAGGACTTTCCTGCGTGTACCACCTGTATGCCGATGATCTCCAACTGTATGCCCAATGTGATGTTGCAAATGTATCTGCGGCTGTTGCACGGGTGAACGCTGACCTGGAGAGCATACGCGAGTGGTCAGACAGGTTCGGCGTCACTGTCAACCCAGCCAAATGCCAGGCAATTATTGTCGGTAGCTCTAGACTGTTATCTAGGTTAGATGTCTCTAGTGTGACTCCGGTGATCTACAACGGCATTGAGGTGCCTTATTGTCCAAGTGTGAAGGACCTAGGCCTGCACATCGACCAGGCTTTGTCTTGGAAGGTGCAGGTGGCGGAGGTTAGCCGTAAAATGGTGATTGCTTTACGCTCCCTCTATCGATTTAAATTTTTTCTCCCTCTCAAGACGAAGCTTATGTTGATTCAGGCACTTGTTTTACCGATATTAGACTACGCAGATGTATGTTACCTGGACTTAACGGAGGAACTTCTGAATAAACTTGAGCGCCTGCTGAATAATTGCATTCGGTTCATTTTTGGTCTCCGAAAATATGACCATGTGTCATCATATAGATCTCAACTGAGATGGCTTTCGATACGGCAGCGAAGAAATTCTCGTATACTCTGTGTTTTATTTTCTGTCCTTCGTGACCCTTTCTCACCTTCCTATCTTAAAACTATGTTTCACTTTCTTAGTTCATCTCATCACAAAACCCTTCGCTCTTCTAATAATCTGCAACTTGGCTTTCCAGTTCACCGCACTCAAATATTTTCTTCCTCTTTTACTGTCCAGGCAGTCCGTTTATGGAACAACCTTCCCGAAGATATAAGGAAGGCTCCAAATAAATTTCAATTTAAAAGGCAGGTCCGGCAGCATCTGCTAAACTCAAATTAATATGATCTTTTTTCTTTTCTTTTTTAACCTTCGATTATCAATATCAACTGATTAGAGTATGTGTTAACATTTATTTTAAGTATGCGTTAGTCCTAGTAGGTATTTATTTTACTTCATATTTGTGTATGTGTAAGTACTTACCTATATTAATTGCAACATTGGTATTTATGTTAGTTATTTTGCTATTTTAATAATATTATTTTATGTATTAGGTTTATTATATTTATTGTAGGTACTCATATGTATGTGTTTTATTGTATATATGTATCAATATGTATTTTATTATGTTAAGAACATCTCATTGAACTATCTTAACAATGCACCGCCTAATTCTTGTCTGCATAGCCAAAGGTTGACTGGTAGAGAATGCCGCATGGCATTAAGTTCGCCTGTACATAAATTTGTGTATGAAGAATAAAATAAATAAATAAATAAATAAATAGAAAAGTTTCAATTTATTATCTACCGGTGGAAGTACTTGAAATAAACCAGACTCTACTTAAACAACAAGCAATCATTGATCAGGAAAATGGTTTCGCTTTCCTTCGAAGTGATTGATAGTTTTGTTTGCTATTATTGTATTTATGAGAGCAAAACAACTTAAGGGGGGAAGAGAGCTCTGGCCCATGCAAGTTGTTATCTCAACTCTTATCCAATGTTGAAACCTTGTTAAATATTCACAATCAAAAGTTACTGTAATTAAGGTCTAAAGTTCTTGTTAGCCCCCCCCCCCTCCAAAAAAAAATTTGGTATAATTAAAAATTTACAGATATATTAAATTTTTGGGGAAAAATCGTATTTAGACATTTTTATACCTCAAGCTCTATGGAAATTATAGAGCTTAATTTTTTCCTTAAAATTGAATATTTTACGAGTGTATGCAAGTATCTAAATGTATGTATGTATTTAGGTTCCTTTGTGGCATCCTGTAACTAATTGCTATGTGGATTTTGATGTACGAGTTAAGATTCGTCATGATCACGAAATTGGCATAGAAAACATTTTATTCCAAACAGAGAGTTTTGTTTACGTATTTTCTAACCTCAATTATTGTTCTGTGTTCCAACAAGTTTACCACTAGTATACATTTCAAGTCTCAGAATCCAATTAGGTTTTTCAAGACATTATCAAAGTTCTACCAGGGGAGCAGACGAAGATGAAGTTATATTAAAGTTAAGCCACGTTTTACTAGTGTCATGCCGTGTAGTTGGTAAGTAAGCTTGGTAGTCACGTCACGGGAGTAAGTAGATTTACATGTACTAGTACGTGACGTTATTTTGAATTTTACTTTGCTCTGAGATTGCTCTCAGATGAGGCTTCAAGACAAACTTTGGGTGTGGATGTTGGAGGTGCGAAATTATGATGAAGATAGAATCTAACTTAGGTTGTTAAGAATTTCAAGGAGTAAGCAGAGGCCGGTATTGACAACCTTCTAACAGACAGTAGTACGGTCTCAACCTTAAAAACTGTACATGTACACACATCCGCGACCTTTTTTTTAATCCAGGTAAAACATGCCAACCATGTACCACCACGCCCCCCCGACATAATCATAACATAATCATAATCAACACGCTCCCCCGAGCGTGTTGATTATGTCGGGCTCACCGTCCTGAAGGGGCAGAATACCGACTAAACATCCTGGGGTGTTCCACCTCGTGCCCTTCTTGCTGAGCCACGGGAACTGCGATACATCCGCGACCTAGCCGCGGCTTGCGTTCTGCGATCAGTTGAAACGCACTGGACGTAGATCGCAGGCCTCAGATCGCTAACTAATGGACATTAAAATGCCAAGAAAATGAGGCGGGGCATGCGTTTCAACTGATCGCAGGAAGCGAGCCACAACCTGTGGAGGGTTAAAGCCCGGCAGGCAGGACTGTGGAGGGCATTAAGGTTGAGATTTTCACAAAAAGTACATGACTGATATTTGAAAAATCTTTACAATTACGTAGTGTTTACTCTCAACTATCTACTAGTAAAATATTTTTTGCATCACAACCTTTATGAGGCCCCTGCATAAGGGTTCCCTATGCAACTTCGAAAGTCAAGTTTGATCAATTTGCATTAAAAACGAAAATATTTATCTCTGTATTCGTGTGTACTTACGTGCTAACAGCAGATCAAGTGTTTCACTTAGGACTTTCGACCGTTCTTATTATCTGCGTCATAAGAGTTGAATTCGTACTGCAAGTATTACCATTGATCTGCTGTTGTCCGTACATCTACAATTCTACATATTCAAGTGTTTCAATTTCTGGTCGGTATGGTGCTTGTAAGTAGAACTAAATCAAAATCGTTAATGTCTACTTTATTTCTGATCTATTATTATTCCTTGGGTCTTCGCTTCCGAAACGAGAAGACGTCAGCCATGCCGGTCCTGCCCCACCAAGAAGTCAAATAGCAGGTTTAATTCAATAATACTTTGTTATTTCGTACCATGACGATCTTAATAAGCTTACTTTAAGGTCGTCATGGTACGAAATAACAAAGTAATATTGAAGTAATCCTGCTATAAGAAGGCCCCTGCACCATTATTGGTCTATCTACCTAAATAAAAAAATTCTATAGTTCTATAAAAATAATTTATTTTCCATCTATAAAACTTCACCTCTATCTTGGTTAATGATAATGAAACTAAAAATTATGTTTCATACACGAACTTTTTATTACCTTTTATGGTTTGAAAGTGGTTACCGCCGATGATAATTTTGTAACCGTGTTTATGTCGAAGCGAGATCGATTGGAAGCCGAGCCGAGAGACTCTATGATAAGATTATTGTATATTAATTGAATATTATATTCAATTTTTCATATTTATTAAGATCGTTATTAATCTTTCGGTTAAATATTTTATTTTTAATGCTTTTGATATGAATACAACAATATAGGATACCCTATTATAACACAACAACTTAGTATCTATCTACCCCATATTATAATAGAGAAAATTTTAAGATATATTGATGGACGCATCCTTAATTTTTCTCTACTCTAGTAGTTTCAGTGAAATAAAAATTACTTATTTGTTTATTAAGCTGGACTGTGAATTGTGCTGTTGATTGTACTTATAACGATAAGATAACTTTTTTAAACCCACGCAGGCCTTATACATCTTTTTATACATTTGACCAACTTTTGCTGAATAAGCAGATTGATTTACTCAAACCGTTAACACAGCTTCCGTGCGTAGAAAATGTAGAAATCTCATTTTGTGTTACATCTATTTGTCAGTGAAAGTATTGAGAATAATCTTTCTCAGTACAATGTTATAGTATAGGAGCTTTCGTCCGGCTTGTACAAGTTTAAAAGTATTAATATCTAGCTTGCTTGGCCCAACAGGAATATTTCTCTATATTTATGAAAGTTAATGTGTGTCTGAAGTTCCATTAGCTTGTAAGTTATAACTTATATTAGACAGGAACCAATGGAAGTCAAACGATGGTGAATTATCATAAGAACATTTTTACAACGCGTGGTTTTAAGCATATTTGTTAAAAATACGGCAATAATAAAATTATTATCCGCATTTTTTTCGTTGCTATGTAACAAATTAATAAGCAATGGATCTCAGTTTATACAGCCCACATTCGAGTATGCGCGAGCGAAACTGGTACCTGCTATGCTAATTAAATTATAAACGGAGTAAAATATCTCCATTCATAATATTAGTATATTCTAAAACTATTTTGTATCTGACTCTCCTTGGTTTTCAAAGGCATGCAGTTCACTATAAAAGAGGGACACAGTCTCCAAGACTATACAAGTATCACTTTACCAGAGAGTTCAAATTGAAAAGAAAGTAAGCCACGTGGTAACGTACACCTGTCTACGAGCGGCTTAAAGGCTTAATTGGCTGTCTTTATTAGCTAATTAACTAAATTGTACATTTGTTTTTTGATTATGACATTGTTTGGCATCTGAGGAGGTATGCTTTTAATTATTGTAGTGGGAGGACCGCCCGTAGCTTCAGGTATGGGATTTTTTGTAGGCACTTCAACACTGTTGTTAAATATGTTACTATTATTACCAGTTTTTCTGTCAATTGGAGTAACTTCAACCAGTTATTAAAGATGTATTATTTAACTAATGTTCAACATTAGTTTTACTTACATAATAGTAAATCTTTGGACCTCACAACGGGCCACTGCTCTCAATCATGTGCTACTATTTCCTGCCTGTTTGACTATTATGTATTATTTTAATTACAAGATTAGATTACTCGTTTATATGACTAACCATGTGTTTGGCTTCTATTTCATTTCTCACCAGTCCTCTGTAACGATGTTCCAGGACCACGACACTGGCAAGAAGTTTCATTCCACGCCGTACTTATGATTATGATGATGATGACGAAGAAGAACGAAAAGAAAAGCGCTTTGTGTGAGCAAGTGCAATATCAACAACAGTGGAAGGAATACCGATACCGACGAACTGGTGGACTGAAGATAAAATGAGGATGCAAGAGTTAAAAAGTGTAATTTCATCACACACTCCAAAAACTCCTGTAGAATACCGAAAGACGGGTAATCGTACCGCGATATGTGATTCAATACACGTCAATGTCAATTTATATAACGTTCATCCATTATGTATTACAGCATTAAATCAACGGTTAACGGGTTCGATTCATTGAATTTTTACAGCTGTTTAGTTTACCAAATGCGTTAACATTAACGCATTGTCGTTAAAGTTAAAAAGGTCAGCACAATCGAAAAGATGGTAAACATTTGACATTGAAGCGATTGTGTCGATTTTGACAGCGAATCAATTTGAAATGCGCAAGCAGGCAACATTGAAATAACATCAGAAAGAAACATCTGACAGTCGGGTTACACTCTAATTCAGTAATTCAAAAGATACATTATCGAATAACATCCATTGTTAAATAGAGTTTGGGAGCAGCAAAAATATCGTTGTCATTCCAAAAGTAACAAATATCGATCGTCCGAGAGATAGTCAGAGCAGTGTTGTTGAATCGATACAGACATGGAGCTTTGATTACTCGATTCAATCGAACTCGGTCTTGGCCATACAACAAGGAGCATGAAAGTATTGGAGAGTAAACGGATCTATGCAGGGCAATGTGTGAAGTAAAAGGAAAAGTTGAAGGGAAAATATCATTCAATCTTCACGCATTTGTAGAAAGAGAAGCTCACATCATGTAATCCTAGTTCACGTTTTAGCTAGGATAGGAAAAGCGAGCATTTTGTGACGATTGGGAATTTCATCAATACGTATTCTTTGAGCTCGACATGGAAGGAATGTCAAAATCCAACATACCAACCAAACCTCTGTCTCCTTCCCTCAAATTTTGGCTCCGCGAAATAATTTTGCGTATAATGTAGGTATGGGCAAGCTAGGTTACTTGATAGGTACCAGTTTTACTAAACTCAACAGTACCATTATTATGAGTTGCTGTAGTAAGTTTGCTTGCTAGCTACTACGTACATACCTACTTCATTGCTATGAGGCTTGTCGTTGGTGGAGTTTTGTTGCTACCTTACCACTGTTTGCTCACTATTTAAAGATTGAAAGAAAAGTTACTAAGGTTGAGATTTTCTCCAAAGTAGGTACCCTTTTTTTGACCCAGGTAAAACATGCAAAATCATGTACCACCACGCCCGGGGGAGCGTGTTGATTATGTCGGGCTCACCGCCCTGAAGGGGCAGCATACCGACTAAACCTCCTGGGGTGTTCCAAAGTACCTGGCTGATTTTTGAAAATTCATTACAATTAATTATATAGGTATTTTGTACTCTAAACTATCTAGTAGTAAAAAAAAATTATAATCGGAGAAGCAGTTCTTGAGAAAATCTTAAACCTTGAGGCCTCCTGTTTACTCATCTCTGTTAGTCTCCAGTAGCGCAACAAAAAACCCCATCATTGACAGCTTTGCTTATGGTATTTAACAGCAACTCATGGTAATACTGATCTTCTCCGTTGGGTACATCGTCTATGTGTTCGGTCTCGGTCTTGACCATGTTGCGGTCGGGGCTAGTAATGTCCGATACCTATCTTTGCCGGCTGGCCTGTCGAATCGGCCGATCACTCCAGTGTAATGCATTACGTATTCATGTCCAGCAATTGATATTACTTGTACCCTCTCGTGTACGATTGCAGTATAGGTATTACGACACAAAACACTTTAGAGTGATTTATATTGAATGTTAATTTGAATGGCAATCATTTCATTGGTGAAAGTTTCAATACTGTTTGGATATTAGATATCATCATCAGAATATATTTTCGTTTCGTAATATGTTCGATGAAAGATTTTCAATCTGGATACGATCTTAAGGATTGCAGATCATAACTAAGAAGAGATATATTAATACATAAACATTAATCCTATGTTCACGCTCTTGAATACCTCAATGACGTAAGGTAAAACATCGAGTCAGCTAATGATGCAATGCAACTTGCAAGTCGTGTATCCAATAATCTGATAGCAATAGCTTTGCATACAATTCAAACAGTTATTTTGGTGATATCACTGTCGTGGGTGTTTAATTAACAACATAAATTCCTCTTCTGCGATATGAATGATTGAATCATCTTTAAAGACTTCGATAGGTACAGCTGCCTACACGAAGCCATTGCATTTCAGCTACCTTGTTCTGAACCAATCGTAATCGGTAAAAAAACTATAAAATATCTTTCCCCATTCTAATTAGTGCAAGTGGTAATTTTCAAACAGTATTTTCTGAAGTACTAGCTAAAAGTGACATTTGTGTAATAAAACTATTAAGGTTAACGTAAAGATGAGACATAATAATGATGCAATGACTTCAAAATAGCATCAATGTAACCTAACAACGTGGCTTGTTATCATGAATGCATTCATACAATCCCATGTTTTGGATACGTAATGTATGTGACCCATTGCGCAATCCGATCACGCCTCGTCCAAATTGACCCAACTTTGAAAGAGTTTAATAGACTGAACAATGTGGCTAAACTCGAACCCTTCTCGAACGACATACGCAACAATAACCCACTATAAACTTCCAAAATTTCCAATAATATCGCTTAAATGTTATCCATTGATGCTTTTTGCTAAGAATGCACAAGAAATGATCTTAGACATCAGAATATAGAAAGTGAACAATGCGAAGACGTCGCAAAAGCTTTTAAAGAAACAGATACCATGGTAGAGGCGCACCTGGCTGATTGTTTGGACATTTTGACAGCTGACCACGCTCGTTACCACTGTGTCGTCGTGAAAGGCATCGGTAATCTAAATGCAAGGCTAATTGAATACAAAAGAAGCGATAACCATGGAATGCACTTTATGGACAGTTGTGTAACGAAAATGGTTGAAGGATTGAGCAAACGAAGGCAACTACAAACAAAGCACCATACTTTTATCTTACAAATTTGCTGCTCTTTTGTTGAATCCCACGCAATGGCCTACACGTTATATTTTTTATGCAACTGTTTCCAAGAAAGTTAGTAATGTAAAGTATATGCTAGTTTTGTGAGTAGGTTTTAATTTTAATTCACACTTTGTCTCAGTAACAAAGGAGGTGACGAGGAGCCTGAGGCGCGAGCAAGGCTCGTGTCTGTTGCACTTAATGACGTCATTAAATATGAACCGACACACGGAGCCGAGGCTTTTGAAGCGGTTTTACGCTTAGGATCCTGACTCCCTCAGGCTTAGTGTTACACATCCTTGTCTTGTATACTTTGTATCGATGAGTAAGGAATTTCACTTTCTACAAGTTTTGCGTCTCTTTCGAAAGCTTTAGGAATACTTTCCATTTGAGAATATTTAGAGGGATTACGATAATTGGGAACATATGTATATTATTTTTTGCATTATGTTGCATAATGTGGGGGACTCTAGTAAAGTCTACAAATCGAAGTTAGTTTCCAAGACCCTTATCTGTCAAATAGGTTAGCACAAAGCAAAGTGAATCGCGTAGGTACTTAGTTCATGCATACAGTTATTATTTACATATTGTAACTTCAACGCATTATTCGTAAATTCATTATCGCTGTGTAGTTGAAGAAAACAAAGCACCACACATCCCAATCTTGATACATATCGCTTCGTCAACTGTCAATCGTCGTGTTATGTTGCCCTCTTTTGGGCACCATTCGAGCTTCGCATTTTACTATTATTCTACTTTCTAACAGTACTTGTACTTACATGGTCTCGTACAAATTAGTAAAGTGGGTGACAGAGTTCATTGCGTTCAGAAACTTTTAGCGTACTTAGCGTCAACCGTTTTTTATGAAAGCGTGTCGTTTTAAACAAACACTTACTATTCATTGGTGCAGTAACTAGAACGCGATAAGATATGACTTTGTAATAATGAAACATTTCATTTCGGGGTTCGGTGTACTGACAAGGGAATCTTATCACATCCTCTGTTGAACAACTCAGTCTATTGTTGAGAGATTAGTTGATGATTCATTAGCTTATACCATACTTTGGTAAACATGCATATACGTTAGTCACATGATTTCATAATTGAAACTCAGCCTCTATTCAGACTTTCAACAGAGATAGCGCTATAGTGCAACCAACGCGATAGTACAATCACGCATGGCATTTCATCGTTATGAGAACAGTAATAGCTCCACAAATCGGTTGATTTTGGCATCCAGGTATGCGTCGATGGCGTCAATACTAGGATTCTATAAAGCGCATCAATTTTCAACATCATCATCAGTTCGTGCTGTTGAACGTAGGTATCTCCCAATACATGTCGCTCAACCCGATTTTCGGATTTTTGCATCCAGTTCTTGTCCTTGATCTTTCGTCAATTTTAATGTCATCAATGATATGATTGTTCGGTAATATCCTTATTTGTCTCTGCAACATAAGGGAATGGACTGCGATAGCCAGTGTCGAAGAGCTTTTCCGTCTGGTTCAGGATAAACGAAGATATGCGGAGCAGACGGCCATCCTTTTAGTAGTGGGGATGCACTGCAAGAAGAAGAAGAATTTAATGGTTCAGTGGCTGTGAATGTTAAAATTGCTACAAGTTTGTACATTGTGAAATATTAGATCCAACGCAGCATACAAATCCTTGGAAAGAAAAGATATTTCCAAAGGATTATTTGAAAAGCCAAGAAATACATAAAACTTAACAAACATCTAATCTAACCAAGGCTTTGTCCATATCAAAAGAAACAAGAATTTTACAAATTGAAACTTATTATTATTTAATGGATATAATACATGCATAATACCATATCTAAACAACGTGTGGGAACTATGAACAGTCGATTATCCAATTTTCGTCATACAAGTTTGACCATAGATCTTTCGACAGGTATATTGTTGCCCGTTTAAGGTATTGCAAACATATTGGCTATTTTGAGAACAATTTGTTAGTGAAGTAAGATGGAAAATCAGTCTAAAAGTGTAAGCCATAAAATTGAATTTGCGATGATAGTTATGAAAGTTAGAACTTTGATTTCAGTTTATAGTTTGCAATCAAAGAAAGTACGTAGATAAGCTATTTTGGCAGTTTAAAGGCTTTATTGAAGCTTTGTGTTTGTTTTCTGGATAAAATGGATCCTATCATAAGTAGTTGACATCTCTAATGATAGTTCAAAAGAATGATGGTATAGATAACCACAAAACTTCTAGAGATCAAATGATTTCACGATATTTTTCATCTGCCTTGCTTACCTTGTCACTCAAGCCAATATACAGATTGAAATTGTCAAATGAATGTTTCACAAGAACTGCGAGATGTGTAAATGTGTACAGTCAGGGTGGAGGCAATTTGCATTGAGTTAGCACGTGTTCAATGTAATGACAAAATACAAGAACTTATGGTGACCTGCTTCTTTATTTTCATTACCACATCTCTATGTTTTACCCTTACTTCGTAAACCACAGCTGCGACATACGGGATTGGTCTGATTTGTGTACCTCTAGCTACTAGTAGCATAACTAAAGTCTCACCAATCATATGCGTCTCAGCGAAGGTATCACTAGCGAGCGTACTTCCGTTGTCAACTCATGAAGCCATACTCATTCTTTATTTCATTACCACATCTCCATGTTTATATGTTGAGTATCACGTGTGGCGTCGTCCATCACCGCTTAGCGAAATGTTTGAGAGTTCGCTTCAAGTGTTTTAGATAATGCTCTTAGCCATCGTAGAAATTATTATTAACTAGCTTTTTGCCTCGACTTTGTCTCTGTTCGACTACAACTGTTTTATTGCATTATACGACTGTTCGTTCATCTCAATCAATAATCTCTCTGGCTGGACAGGGAATCCTAGTGTGAATAATCGTGATGTATAAAAAAACGTAGACACATATTTACCGTAACATTCAGGAAGTAACGTAAAGGGTACCTACGTTCGGTAACTTTTGTTCTAATAGTTTTCCATTTCGTGACTGCCTATACTTTTTCATACTGATCTAATTGTAATGAGACGTAAAAATATTTTATCAATTGATTTTCAATGAAGTTTATGTTAGTAAAGGTTAAGCCGATACGGAAGTTTAGTATTTGAAAATGAACAACTTCTATTAACGACTTTTCCATATTGTGACTTCTCATTTATTTGTATGTTTTGGTCGAAAGTTATATTACCGATATTGAACATCTATCTTTCGGCTAGCTATACGTTATACCATGTATAGATATATGGAACATACAGACACAACAACATTATAACACATGAGCGATCGCGTCAGGGTAAATTATGATTAAAGATCTAGTCAGTTAACGGTATGAGGCTAGTTACGGCGCATGCGTAAAGCACCGGCCTCAATGATACAGACACCGCTTATTAGTTTGATTAGATACGGCCTACATACGACTAATTAAACATACCTACATCCTATTTGTATATTCTATGTACCTTTTCTAGTTTGAATTATTGTTCTATGTCTCTGGGCAACCAATTCTGTCTCTAACAATGGCTGTCGCCCTGTAAATATATTTCTCTTTATATTTTTAATCTTTTACTCGACAACACAGCTGCTGCTAAGATATTATTCAATATCTAATACTATCGCATTTCGCAATATAATTCGTTATATTTCTTATTATTATGACAATTTGAGAGAGATGAAGATAGGATATGTCTAATTCAAAATGTACGGCGTTCCTTTATTTATGTACAGTCGACAGCACTTCAAGTGTAACACTATGGACTTTAGACCGTTCTTATTATCTGTGTCGTAAGACTTGAAATCGTACTGCAAGTGTTACTATTGATCTGCTGTCGACTATACTAGGTACACAGAAATAACGAAGCGCCACATGTTTTGATCTAGATAAACTCTTTCTTTGTCTCTCTCAATCTACTCTGCTTAGCTATGCGTTAATTAATATCGAACTATCCATTTTTTATGGTAATTAGGCGTGTAGAGTAGGTAGTGGTCCCTATACAGATATCTATGAATGAATTAGTACTATGAGACGTATTTAGTCATTGTATCATCATACCACAAACCACGTTAGGCAGAATTTACGCTGCCAAGCTGTAAATTTACTACAGCTAGGTACAGTTAGAGTTTATAATACTTATTTAATTTATTGGTGTCGGACATTGATCTCCTACAAACAACTAGATACACAGTCTGCCTTCTAAAAATGTCCGAGCGCAAAGAAGGTCCAATCGGATGAAGGACCCTCATTTGCTTTATTGGACATTATTTGGACGTTAACAATAGACCCTTATTTGAACGTTTCTTAAATTGTTTTAGTAAGACCTTTGTGTATCTAGTTGTTTATAGGAGATCAATGGTGTCGGATATTTTTTCATCAAGTTGTCTAATTTTTATCTACAAAAGTTTGAAAAGTCCAGACCCAAAAGTAAGTATAAGTGGGGGATTTGGCGCAGGTTTTTTATTTACAATTTTTACACGTTAGGTAGGTTTAGATAGTTTAGATTTAATTTGTATTTGTTTGTAAATTATATACTTCCTATAAATAAATAAATAAACCCTACTAAAGTAAGTAGTTTCGTCAGTAATTTCCTTCCTTTCATTCTACGAGAAAATGCCGAACCGAGGCCCCGATACGAGTGTATGCCCGAGGCGCGGACGTCCGTACCGGCTACATCATTTGTTTGCCCCCAACCGGTCCCAGTCGCTACTGCTTCAAATTCATAACTTTTCAATAAGCGTTTTTAGGATTCCGTGCCTTCAGAAGAAAAAAAGAAATCGCATTCTCTCATTATTTGTGGACACATCGTCGTCGTCGCGGTATACGGAGCATGCTGACTTTTGTCATGGTGATATTGTCCTTCTAGCCAATAGTAAATATCGTGATTATATCTGATGATGACGAGAGTCAAAAACAGATTTAGTGTAAGCTCGCTCTTAGTACATACTGTCAAAATTCATACAATTTTGACAGTTGTAACAGTGATCTTACACTACCTAAACTCGTGCGCAACAAGAAGTAAGCATGAAAAGTTTTCCATTATACGCAATTTATTATCTGTCATTTTATCTCAAAACAAAAACCAAAAACTGCTCAATATTTGATATTTCTGCTTGTAATACTGTTGCTTGGATTTTGGACAACATTTAGAAATCATTGCAATAATTTGTACGAAACCCTCGAATTTCGAATCAAATTAAGCTCTTGACCGGTTCTTTATATTACCACCGTTCTTGCTGACAACTGCGCTTATGGCTTCAGAGATAAGATCGTTTTGTGGGCCATTAGCCAAAGTGATTGACGTAGTTGGCCTGTTGTCAGTAATTTTGTTTGAAATTTAGAGCGGCCAACGAGCGAACACTCCTTTTTTGTTAGCATTGGACCGATACGAGAACTCGTGTGTGTAAAGAGAGCAATGTTGACATGTACGGTTGATTATTCTAAAGTAGATATTAACAGTAATACTTTACGAGTGCCAAATGATTTTGAGATAAGCATTCCATAGTCACGGATATGACTAAATAGTTAGTCATAATGACGGTGAAACTATGTGATACCTACAAAAACTGGATAGATAATAATATATTAGATACTGTTTGCTGAAAAACTAGGTAAGTATAGGAAATCTGTCAAGAAAAGTCTCTAATTAAAAAAAATAGATAATGGTAAGTATTAAACAAAACATATGACAAGAGATCGTAGACTCTATATAGAGCAATGTAAAAGTTAACCTGCGGTGTTATTGGAACAACAGAGCTATGATATAGGATGCTTCAAGAGAAGAGCTATTAAAAGTCATCAGCGAACTACAAACGTCTCCGGAGTTACAGGTGACGATGATCATGTCTACTATCTTTCTCATAAAAAGGTGTGTCATTTTGCAAGAAAATCCAAACTCCACAAATGTAGAAGCAAATCAGGCATTGTTAGATCAGAATTGAACTCTAGAAGACTTTAGCAATATTGTAAACAATAGACAAACCGACCTATAAAGTGCCAAGTTATTCACCGCAGATGTTGCAATTGCAATCGAGATATAAATAACCCAAAACAATGAGTCAGAGTAATTATCCGGACGACACTGCAGTTGCATAACCGAAACTCGGAGACGGAACGCTATTTGTCGAATCGTGGAACAATAAGACGGATTCGGTCAACAGTGGCAACCGGGGCCATATCGTGACTGCGGTAAATGGTACCAAATGTTACTTAATTTAGGATTAGATTGTTGTAATATTTTTATAGAAGAAGTTGGGTAATAGGGACGGGAATGGAAGCGAAGACAAGGAAGGATGGAAAATGTAGGTGGGCCATCATGACTTTAGGAGCCGCACAATCTAAGGTATGTTGACTGTAGGCGTTTAGTCATACGTAGTACGTACTTTGTAGTAGGATACTTACATAATGAGTATTCTTGATACAGAAATAGTAGGATCTTTCATTACTTTGTAGTTGACAAGGTTAAGAGGGCAGGTTATACCAGGGTCAGTTTTTGCTGATAATTTCTAGACACTTATGTGACAGGACAAAAAGAGACACTTATATCGGTTTTTATACAAACGACAATATTAAGACTTGAACCCGTCTTGCACCAACAGATAAACCGAGTGCTAGTGACCTAAACCGTGAAACTGCTATGCTTTTTTCTCGCATAATCATGGGTGGCTCGTATAATTATGGATCTAATGAGAATGACCTTCTAAACGGCATAAAATCCTAAATTTCAGTTTATGTAATACTATGTACAGTAAAATGGCCCAGAAGTATAACCGAATGTTTCGTAAGCTTTTTATGTCGCTTGATAGTTGTACCACTTCACTGGATCCAAAGCGGCTAAAGTTAGGGCTAACTGCAACGAAGTGATAACACGGGTACGCTAATCCGGCTGACGACCGCGCTCTATAAATCTATTCTGTGCACCTAGGTACATAGGGATAAATAATAGACGCAGTGTTATGTTGGTAGTGACTTATGGAAGTGATACATTGTGGGCATGCAGCCTGACTAACTCTGACAATAGGTTTGGTTACTGAACCACATGTGAAAGAAATACAGAAAGATAGGAAAGGCGTGCTCTAGCCAAGGCTGCAGTAAACATCTTTAAGACGAGAAGAAAAAGGTGGAGTCAGAGAAAAAGAGGAGGCAGAAAATCTTTCACCTATTAGGTATAGACTGACAGAGGATCGGGTTGCTGAGCTCGAAAACGCACTGTGATTGGGAAGATCTGTAAAAAACCTTCCTTGAACTGAAGGACTGCCAAGAAGAAGAGATTGTGACCATATTCAGACAGGACAAGTAGAAAATCCACTCATACCTCCCAAGGAGGATTACTGGTAGTGGAACAGGCCGTGTTTCTGTACAGTTTCCAATGATTTCTTTGTTTTATTGTGACTATGCAATACAACAACATAGAGATAATATTTGAACTCATCCTAGGCTTTTTACCTCTTCAATTGTAATGTAATAAAGTCTTTTGTAATCGTAATAATGTAGGTATATCTCTGGACTAGTAATTGGTCTAGTTCGGTTTGTTCAAATTCTTCTTGGAGTTCCTCTTCTATGTAGGAGTTCTAGGTTGGACAGGATCATGGTTATTTTGGCTTTAAACGCCGCACTATATTAAAATATGGAAATTGAACAGCCATAACTATATTTATTTATGTATTTGTTTATTTTAATATCTCTTCCAGGGACCATAAACTCCAAGGCATTCGTATTATTGGCCTCTGAACAGCTGAGTTGCATAACACTAACCGATGCGTTTAGTCGCCGTCATTCACGCACGACTGTTGAATCCGATTGGATTTCAGCCTGTTATTACTCTGGTTATTATTCACCGCGATTTGTTTGTCACTGGTTACTTCCGGTTTCCTAAATCTAGTGTATTGTCGATCGAATTGTCTAAAGTTATTGCATACGTGATACATTCTAACATAAGTAATTTATTACTGTTACAATCAATTTTATCGATTGCCTTGTCTGTTACGGTAAATGTCTGGCCCTGGTTTATGTCTGTCCATAACCGACATTTCCCCTTAAAGTGGACCTTGAGGAATGTTGACTCGATGGTCCAACTTCGCTCATAAAATTTTATAGGTTAGGTTAGGAATTGTTCAATTCAAACTTGCACATTTACTCTGCAAATTGTAGTTGAAATAGGATCAAAACGACTGATTTATCGCAATTGATGTCAATTTTCTCATGGGTAGGTATAGGTAAATCTCTCTTCATACCGGCATAAACCGAAAACAAACATTTACCGTAACATATCTTTAGCTAAACAAATCCGAGCAAAAAAGCTCTGACAGGTCATCTACTACACTTATGATTGATTATCAACCGATATCGGTCTATTTCCTTAGTAATTAATTACCTACACCAAGCAAAGCAAATGTTTATTTTGATGTTACTTCTTGTTAAGTATGACTTTGACCAATCTTCATTAGTTTAGAAATGGATTTCTTTACATAAAATGTTTTTGTTTGTCTGGACGCTTAATAACAGCCCCCTAACCATGAACTCTTATAGCAGGATTACTTCAATAATACTTTGTTATTTCGTACCATGACGTCCTTAATAAACTTACTTTAAGGAAGGGCAGGATAAAACTTGGTCACCAAAAATGTATTTTAAAAATTAACTATTTCCCCTTTGATATAAGACTGGTTTCACACAAGAATAAAAAAGTGTCGTCCATAATGAGCAGAGTGTGTGGTAGTTCCAACAGCATCCTGAAGGTGGTAAGTGCGAGGGTCCCATAGCTGCTGTGATAACACTGGACGAAACTGCTAGTGGCGTAGGAATGGACTAAGTTATTTAATTATTGTGATGAATTTGTATTTTCTTATTGACATTTTTTTATTTTATCGAGGACAATTTGTTTTCTCACATATAATATATTATAGTAAGTAATACTAACAATATATGGACCACTGTTGTGCGAAATAAATAAACATTATTATTATAAGCATTTCACGTTGGTTAACTCTTTAACTCTCTTATGAAATATAACCACAATAAAATTATCCGCCATTTCCACGACAGGTCGTAATCCGCCATACCTATATTCTTTTTCTTGTTTTGAGCGATAAGACCGCCAATTGTAATACTAACTGTATTAGCCTATTTCTTTTGTGTAATATATTTTTTTTGGAATAAAGAATATTTATCTTTATCTTATATTTTTTTGGTCACCATCTATATTAACTTAATATATGCAACGGTTTGGTAACCAAAGTTTTATATACACCAGTAGAATCGTAAAATGGTCATTAATACTAATTCTCAAAAGTAAACTATTTTCCCCGAACTGATAATTTGAGAAGGCAGTGACACTCATTTCTTAGACATTTACGTTTTTTCTTCAACACTCGAGGAACTGTGTGGCATCGTTATGTTGTTTATTTTGGGCCTGATGATAGGGACTCTAATTTACCACATGGTGCTCTCAATCCTCATAAAAAATAATATACACATGATTTGACGTAATTTGTGCCGTGTTAGGTTCGTGTGTTTAAGAGCAATTTTTCCCCGGCCGTTATTAACCGGTAACCGGCTTTTTTTAAAGAAAAAAAGTTAACGAGCCTAAGGAACAAGGTTATTACATTTTTCGTTAATAAACTCGATGCAATAGGAAAGGGATTAAAGGAACTAAATTAAGAAAACCCTGTTGCTAGACGAGATTAATTCGAAAAATTAATTCAAAGCAACTCTTAGCTATAAGTTCTTGTTATATTTTTCCAGAGGTAAGTATTTTTGCTTATGTCGTGATACTATAATCTAAATAAAAATAAATGACGAGTATTAGGTATAGACCTAAATTTATTACGATCTAAATCATGATTAGTGATTTCATCGACGGTTAAAAGTTTAATTTTAACCATCGTTTGCGCTAAATCGCGGTTATTGACAGGTACGGATTACCTAAAACCATGGCGTAACTTTTATTTCACAATTATTGATAAGAGTCATAAAGTCAATCTGGTGTATATGCCACAGCTTTTAGTTTATTTATGCGACTATAATACTTACGAATTTGCTTAAACTTCATCTATATTCAAACAAGAATATTCTCAATACCTCATATCGGGATTATTGCGTTCAATATCTATAAAATAGACGGAACAAATCGTTTGTGAATAGAAATTGCTTTAATATATTTTGAACAAATCGATTTTACTCAGATAAAGTTTAAAATTTATTAAGTTTGTCTTTGTCATCCTACATGGCATGCGATCAAATTATTGATTTCTATTACCAATACTTTATTTACTAATAGCTACTGTGATTATGTCAAATCTGATATTTGATTAGGCATAACGCGGATTTACTCGAGTACAACAGAAGGAATGCCAATAAGCAACAAAGTTATGGTCGTGTTTCGGAAATAACTTATTGGCTGAGCATTATCGAGCCGAGTTATCTCGCAAATCGCCCACAAACAACCTACTTTGAATATCCTATATGTCCACGTTCTCCGAAATACGGTAGCAGAACCTAATAATAACGAATTAAGATGATAATTAGCAGTTAGGAAGAAAGCCCGAATTCCAACGTCTATATTTAATTTGCGTTTCGGTCGCGGAATCTTATTATGTTTTTAATAAAAACCAAAATGGTTTCCTTTATAAACAAAAGATTGCGTTAACGGCTAATCTTGTAAACGTCTAATGGAAGTTTGGGACAGGTTTGGAAGCAATTTGAAGCCTTATTTTCGTCGTTCATTGTTAAATGAGCATTTTTCAAGTTATTTTTCGGACCACTGGCATAGATTAAATGATAATGACTACATAACTTCGCCGGTGGCATTGCTTTGTGGAGAATAAATTGACTTGTTGACTTAGATTTCACGTAAATAACTACCATTACGGTTTTTTGCGAGATACTTATTAGAGTTCATTATTAGAGAATTTCTCTGCCGAACGAGATTCTAATACGAAAGTTTGCGTTTTTTTTTGTTAACTGACATATGTATTTAGAGTAAGGAAAACAATCATAATTTCTTATGCAAACATCTTCATAAAAATGATTTCACATTTAAGACAAAAGTCTGAAGCATCGTAAATCCGAATGTCATATAAACTTGCATTTTACAGCGGCCATTGTGAGGTCAAAGTTAATTTATTTCTTGACAGCAACGAGGAAGGAAGGTAGTTAACATTTTGTATTTATTTACGTACGTTGTGTTGTCACCGTCTGAATGTCTCTTAGACATAGGTTTACAAACTTAATGGTCCCACAGATTTAAATACGACACAACTCGTCTGTTTTCTCATGGACCCACTTATATTGGCGGGGTCTCAACAACATGTCGCGGATGTATCGCAGTTCCCGTGGCAACAATGGCACGAGGTAGAACACCCCAGGAAGTTTAGCCGGTATTCCGCCCCTTCAGGGCGGCGAACCCGACATAATCAACACGCTTCCCCGGGCGTGGTGGTACACGTAAACGTGTTTTACCTGGGACAAAAAAAGGTTATATCATTGGTGGGGTCTCAACAACACCAAAAGAACCTACCTACTGAACCACTAATCGGTCAATATAATAAATATGAAGATAGAGAAGAGAAAAAAAAGACTTTATACAATGTTACAAAATAATTAAACTCCTCGACACGTTAACTGAGGTTATTTTATTATACCTTCTTGTCTATTGATTTGCCAACGCTATCTGTTATATCGTTACCATGAGTTGCTGCTATCGAATATGTCGCAATCAAGTGATATCCGGGACGCCAGCGCCCTCTGTTGGCGCTCGATGGAGTTGGTGACACACGCGCGGTCGACTGGTTGGTAGTGCAGTTGTTCGTCGGTGCGCGCGTGGGGCGGTCGTCACTAAAACCATCCTGCGTTCTGTGATACAGATCTACTAGCTATACGTGTCTACCTATGTACTGTGTTGATTGGAAAATATAATCTGATTAAAAGTGCGAATCTATTTGCTTCATCCAACATTACCCACCGGCGCCCAGTTGAGACATTCAAGATGAATGTTACTGATGACGGTGATGATCCACCTCCTCCTCCGACATCAGAAGTGGGATCAGTGTTGGACCGCGGCAAGGAAGCAAACATTTGGCGTGCCATGTTCGAACAACAAAATAATAACATGCGAGCATTGATTGAGGCGCTGCAGTCACCGAAACCGGCCTTCCGCGAAGAACTACCTGCATTCGATCCTGATAAACAAGGTACCGACGCAAGATCATGGATCGCGACGGCAGATTTGTGTTTCTCTGAAGACCCACCAAGCGGCGGCAGACTTGTGTTGGCGGTTAGTAAGGCACTAAAAGGCGAAGCATCCACATGGCTGTCTCAAATAGCCTACGAAGGAATAACGTGGATCGAATTTATGGTACTTTTCACAACACGATTTATTTCGACCGAGACATTGGCGGGTACCCTCATTAAATTAAACGCCGAAAAACCGACCGAAAAGGAAACATTACCCGCATTCGCAAGTCGTTTAATTACTTCGCTGACTAATTGTTGGAAGGATGTAAACAAAAAAGAAATCGCCGTGGCAACAGTACTCGCTCACATATCGCAGTTTGACCCGCGACTGCAACGTATGGCATTCACTACAAACATCGCATCGAGGGACAAATTGCAGCAAGAACTTAACGCGTTTACACATTTGAAGCGAAAGTTAAACACCACCGGTGAGTCATCAAATACAACCGATATCGATATCAAGCGAGCAAAGTCAATTGAATGTTTCAATTGTGGAAAAACCGGACATAAGAGAAACGAGTGTAGAAGCAAGCCGATGGATACGAGGGGAAGACCTTCAACGTTTACGCCATCATCGAGTCCTGCTACGCAGCCGACAGCGAAACCCTTGGTGTGCTTCAAGTGTGGCAAGCTGGGCCACATTGCCGTCCGGTGTACGAGCGGCGGTGGCAGCGGCAGCGGGCCGGCCGACGGCGGCGAGGCGCGGAGCGACCGGCGCGTCGATGTCTGCGTCGTACAACCACCATCGGGCACGTTACAACACAAAGGTGAATTGATACGATTTACTTACGATTCTGGTGCTGAATGCTCGATAGTAAAATAAAGTTTTGCAACAAAATTTAGGGGTAAACGTGCAAGTAACGTTATTGCTATGACTGGTATTGGTCAAACGCGAGTATTCAGTACAGAACAGATTTTATGTCGTGTAGCGATATAGAGACTGATGTAGACATTGAGGAAATACGTGAGCGCGCTTCAGGCAATATTGAAAAGTGTGCAGAATATGACAAAACTCGATTTGACAAAACGAAGGCAAAAACTCATAATTACGCGGTTGGTGATTTCGTGTTGTTAGAGAACGAAGAACGAAATCAAACTAAGTTAGATCCCAAGTATAAAGGTCCGTTTAAAGTGATTGAGATTTTGGATGGCGATCGTTACACACTTAAGGCGTTAAATTCTAAGCGTACCTACAAATATGCGCACGATAGGTTAAGGAGGATGCCAGCGGGTCATGTACCAGTCGATGTTGATGATGATAATGATTTAATTAATGATGAGCAACCTTAAGTTGTAGTAGAGGCTCGAGTAGGGAACTCTATCGGCCGTATTGTGTTCGACCGTACCAGTGGTTATTACGTAGTCGTAGCCCGGTAGAAATCGGTGTCTCTTGAGGCAACTCAAGTAGTCCGTGGGTGCGCGATGCGCGTTTAACTCTGGCGGAGGTCGGGGTCTGGAGTGACCGTAGTGTGTAGTCAGTGGGTGATGCACACGGGCGATCCACTCGATGGATATGCGTACCGAAGGTTTGATCCATGAGCTGGATGTGTGAGAGTAATGCGATTACTGGTCGGCTGTGGAGCCGTGGCGCTAGAGGTTTTACTCGAGAGTTTCTGTTGTAGTAGAGTTTTAAAGTTGATTCGAATGACTGTATTACATGACCCAGGCTAGTGATTTTTGTGTTTTCAATTGTTCTCAAATTCCCCATGTTTGATTAAGTTAAAGAGTAAAAATTGGTTAAAATAATAACTGTAGAGTTCTAACATTTCTTTACCCGATGGATCTAGAGTTTGGTCAGAAGTGACCGAGTGGAACAAAGTGCTCTCGTAGACTATTTGTCCGCAGGGTAACCATCACACGCGGACGTGTGCCAGCAGGATGACCGTGTCGCAATCAAGTGATATCCGGGACGCCAGCGCCCTCTGTTGGCGCTCGATGGAGTTGGTGACACACGCGCGGTCGACTGGTTGGTAGTGCAGTTGTTCGTCGGTGCGCGCGTGGGGCGGTCGTCACTAAAACCATCCTGCGTTCTGTGATACAGATCTACTAGCTATACGTGTCTACCTATGTACTGTGTTGATTGGAAAATATAATCTGATTAAAAGTGCGAATCTATTTGCTTCATCCAACATTACCCACCGGCGCCCAGTTGAGACATTCAAGATGAATGTTACTGATGACGGTGATGATCCACCTCCTCCTCCGACAAATACATAAATACCTTAGCTACAGCATTAGGGATTGGTGGGGTTTTAGTTCAGCTAGGGATTCATTCTAATTCTGTAGCGGCCACTCGAATCCTAATCCTAAATGCAAGTGTCACTGTCGTTCATCACGGGAGAGCGAACGGGACGCTTCGCTTAGAGGCGACTAATAGTAGTGTACGCATTATAGAATTGCTACAATTTAGGTAACATTCCAGAGATATTTTTTCCCTTCAACATTTTAAAGTCATTGTAGGAATGTCACTGGTAATGTCATGAAAACACGAGCTTTACTTCTTATTAAGGATTCAAATCCCAGGACCATCGTACGATCTCCAAAAGTATTAACATTCATGGGAACGTGTCTTTTAAAGATCACGTTTATGAAATATTAAATCTAGTTCTATCAGCGGGGGAATCTTTACCGAGAAAGACATTATACGAGCAGGTGCGCCTGCGCAGCGCCGCTCACCCACACGAGTGCCGGGAGCTTTCGCAATGGCATGTTCTCACTTCGGCAATTGCTATTACTCCATGAAGGAAAAAAATCGCCGCGTTCTATGGAGATAGTCTAAAGTATATTTTGTGGGGGGAAGGCCCCCCCTTCCCCCCACAAAATATACTTGGGGGGGGGGGGGGGGGGCGTGCGCCCACATCCTGTCAAAGTCAGATTATTGGCGAATAGTAAAAATTGAAAAATCAAACAATGGAAAAACAAGTTAGCGGCAAATAAACTAAAATTTGACATGCAAGAGCGGTGGCTACACGATATAAAAATGGCTTACTACATTTATGTCCCCACTGCTCGGGTGCAAACCTTCCCTTACAACGAGGGAGCTCGGGCCATCATTCTGACCAATTACTGATTACACATGCCTTTTTTATGTACGTAATATACGTATATGCACGTAAGTTTTTCCTTAGACCCCCCCCCCCCCCCCCCCCCCCCCCCCGAAAACTCATTGGCTGACCTGGATAGAGATCGAACCTGGGACCTCCGTATCGTAAGTCCACTGCGCCGCCGAGCTCATTGCGTTATACTTAGGTATAACCTTTATAATATTTGACAATAATGTAGAATGAAGTTATAAACCGGTAGCCGTAAGCAAAGGGCGGAAAAGTTCCCGAACTGGGAGCGAACTTTCTAAACAATTATCATGGCTCGTGGTTGCGAAACACGCTCGTCACTATCTGTCGACCCATCATCACGACGCGCCGATTTACATATAATGACTATTCAACAATAAACAACGAAATGTACGACGACAGACATAACTTAGTTTTTTGGAGCTCTAGGTAGAGCAAGCTAATTTAGAAAGAAATATTATTTAGTATTTAAGAGGAAACATTCATTAGCGTTTAGGAAGAAATTTCTACAGAGTAACCATGAATTCATTCGTCAAAATTAAATGGATGGTTAGGTCTGTGACATACATTAATTCTACGCTGAGTAAATTGAACAATTTTAGGAAGAAAAAAAAATACCTTTACAATAAATTCAACTACTTGTCCAAAAAAATTTAATTTGATGTGCATCGTTACTGAGTTTTTATATTTTAAGGTATTTTTAATTGTTTGCAACGATTTCTTTCACTGGAATTTGACCTAATGGTCCTTTCTATGGTGTGACTTGTGACGTACTTATTTCAATTTTTTTGCAGTTTTGATTTACTAAAAAACCTTACCAATTCAATATTTATCATGAGCACAACCCCTAGTTTCAATTTGTCGAATGAATTAATGGACACCCTGTATAGCATTGTATTTGAAGGGTTTTTCAGACTAGTGTCTTCTTCTCGGTCAAACTGTAACCTAATATAAGCCACTGCATTTAAACATGAAGGACCTATCACTAGAGTAAGACAAAACGTACACGTGCTGTGTGCATCGACCCCAAGAAACAAATTCTACTTTGGAGTAGGATGTAATATGCAACATAAATGAGTTACTTTTAGAACTAAAGAGGATTAAAACAAAATACAGATTCAGTGATGCAAAGCAGAATACTTTGCCAATATAATTTAGAGCAAGAACTGGAGCCAAATGGTTCAGTGACAGAGGAGCCAAATAAACTGGGCCAGCAGCACCTGGCACTAAAGCCTGGCCAAATCCAGGCTATCCCAGTTTACTGTTTGCGCCAACTTTTAAATTAACTTATCTGTCCAGAAAGCTATTCTAATAATGTCTTACATAAATTAGGTAAAACACCCAACTTGCCCGCTTAGCGATTTTCTGAACATTTGTTCTGATGGACACTTCAAATGAATGGCGATTTTCAAAACGAATTATCTGCTGTTCCGCTTATTTTAACGATATTCTGAATATTTATCTCACCAAGTTAGACAAATTGCCTACTTTTCTTATTTTAAAAACATCAGTACGTTATCAGTAATTCAAAACACAACCAAATCTATAAAACTAGAAAATAAGTGATAACTCAAAATAAATCCTGCACAATTCTGTTCACTGCAGGATATCTACTCACAATAATACGTCGTCATCGTATACTTACTCTACAAAGTCCAAAAAACAGCGGCAACATCAAGAGTTGATCAGGTACTGTCTCCGAACCACCCTTATTAGATTCTAGATTTCAGAACTATTAAAAGTAACTAGGTATGCAGTAAAAGCAAAGAAGCAAAATAATTATCTCCATCACATTATCTCAATGGACATTATTTAAATTGCCCTAGATTGTCATTATACTCATTATTCAGTTGTCTCCACGAGTTGACAGCGCACCTTGATAATGTTGCCATACATGTGCTAATTAAAAGGACGTACACACAATGATCTCGACTGTCCTACCGCTGAACATGAAGGCAGCATGCGAGCAAGCCTTTCTTTCCAGTCAATGACTGACTACCAATACAGCCAGGTTGTAAGGGAGTAGCCTTTAAAGCCTTGCAATGTGTATTTTGTTTCACAGCGCATTGCATGCAAATTCCTCGATGGATTGGTCGTAAATGATGACCATTGCTGCTCACTTTTGACATCGACCTTATAAGATATCAATTCACTTCTTTCAATCGTTAGATTTATTCAAGCCACCCATAGATCTCTGACAATGGCCTAACGATTACTACGTATGGGTGCACTGCTTACTTTCGTACAAGTGTAATACTTACCACTAAAGATCACTGATTCGGATCGCTCTCCTAATGACATTGTTTAACTTGTACGATCACTTTCTCAACGTTATTCTAACTGGTCTGATCTGTTATGTCGGTCCCACAAATTAGGACATTGATTATTACCGTTGTGTGCCGTTCATAATATGTCTTTCAGCCGTCTTCTGCATCTTCCTCTTCACGTAATATCATCAATCCACGCCACTCTTCATAAAGCAGCTTAAAGTAAATTTTAAAATTACATTGCATACATCAGGGTTAATTTGTCGATTTAGATCCCTTAATAAAATTATGATAGTCCCGAAGAGGATAACTTTGCAAATGGAAAAGAAGGAGCAATGAAACCGTTACTCAGAGATGGGGACGACAAAATGCGAGTTCCGAGGACATGTAGAGGTGCCTCAATGATCGCATCGCGATAATCGCGATCACGGGACCCTGACATTTCTTTTCTTTTATCTCGGACGGTTGCAGCGAGATAAAGCAGCAATAAATAATCGAGGGTAGACGGCGACGGTACGTGCGCTCGGGTGCACTTTTCATTTGTATTATGTGCGTAATTATGGGTTGCAAGTAGCGTTATTTATGGCTTACTGTGTAATGCGGATAATCGTTTGTTAATAAGGGTTGTTTTAAATTAATTTTGTTTGCATGGACAAGAGTAAATAGTTATGGGTTGCCTACATTCTTTAGCAAATTGCGCAGAGCTTATTGTTAATTTAATAAGAGCTTTGTGGTGCGGTGGTATAAAGCTGAACTTACGCTACGGAGGTGCAGGTTTCGATAAGTGAGTTTACTTATATCATTTTTTTAAGTGAGTTTACTTATATCATTTTTTTATTCACGGAATATATTAGGTAGTTATTTACCGATTGCTCTTAAAACGAATTAGCTAGCCCTTAAAGGTCAGTGACAAAGTATGCCATAACATGGATGAGAAGTGTGCTTCCTTGACATAAAGACTTAGATTCCTGTATTTATTACTAAGCCTTATATTACAAAGTAACTTAACGTACAGTTTTGAAAGACAACCTTCAAATTGCAATTTTTTACAAAATATTCCTAGAAAACTCGCGAGGAATATCGACAAGGCAAAGGACATTATGCCCGCCGCATGCCCGCCGCCTTATTCCTGGGAATCTGAGTGTCTCCATTCACGTCACGCGTTTCCTACGGGATGTAACCATTACCGATAGGGACGCGATACGAACAGGGTTGGTCCCGTTGGTGACAACATCCACTTCATCTCTTCAAATATGTGAAACATTTCTCAACCAAGAATTCAAAATCCAATTCTGGGGATTGTCCGTGTCAACTTTACCTACATCTGTCTGATTTCGGAAGTGTGGAATTTTCATCGATATATCAAGTGAAACATTTCTACGGTATAAAGAAAATACTGCAAATGTATTGATTGTGCTGCCAACTGCACAGTGTTCGAGACGTTAAATAAGCAGTACGAGGGTCAGAAAATGGCATCAAATAATGTTTAGTAGGTACTTGCCTAAATGTAATGAATTTTTGAAATAAAGGTATGAATCGATTAATCCAGGATGATGATTTATCCAAGTCAAATACGTCTTAGTAAATGAGTAAGTTTAAGCCAGAAGAGTTGGTAATTTCATATTGGAGGCAACGACAATTCTTCCGACACAGGAGCAACCTTCGTGGTTGTTCCAACACTCCTATAACTGTATTTACGTTCCCAAACATGCATTATTGTATTTTTATATCGTATTCGTATGCAGGGTTGGTTTCAGCGTCATCTGTTTCTTAGAAAGTTTTTAAATTGTGGGGGAGCAGAGTGGTTTTCGGTTTGAGAACGTTAACTTTCGCAAGGTGTTGTTCTAAGGCGCGACTGTTGGTATTAGATTAGAATTTGAATATTGTAGGTATCTGTTTCTTATTAAATTGCATCAGTTTGTAGTTTGGAGTGATATCAGTTATTAAAGTCAGTGGTGGATGGAGGACACTTATGATATATTTCTAGTTAAACGTCCCCTTTTATGTTATTTATATTGTAAAGGTACTACACGACTTTTAAACTTCAGATTTATGAATGCCTGTACTTAATTATTTTATTTTTCAATAAGTTTTCAGTTCTGTTTTCAGGTGAACATTAATTTCTGTTGTAAAATGTTCATGAAAAACTAACTTTGCATTGTTTTTCAGTAAAGTAGACATAACATCATCCTACACAAAATCTTGCAATATGTGCCGTAAATTACGGTCGCATGTGTGTTACACTTGATGTGTAGTAGTTCACTGTACAAGGATAGGTACTTTTCTAATACTATGAGAGTTACTTATAGGTTAGCTTTCTAGTAGTATTCCTAAGAGTAGTAATAGAGCTAGTGTCCGACCGAACTTTCGGTTTCTGCCTAGTTTCGGTTTCGGCTGCCATCCAGTCGAAACTACGGCCTAAACCGAAACTGAGTTCGTGAGCATATAATAAGCGTATAATGTTATTATATTAAAAGTGTAAATAATTTATTTGAAATAAGGGAGTGATAATATGAAGTGCTTAAGGATTACTTCAAATATCAGAGACTGAAATCGTTTAATATGTGACTTATAAATAAAAACTGACTCATTATAATTGCCTATTTATTTTTTCAACGAAAAAATGACCTTATATGGAAGTTTCGGTTTCGTTTTCGGCCGAAACTAAGACAGTGGCCTAAATTCGGTTTCGTTTTCGGCCCTAAAACCTAGTTTCGGTCGGACACTAAATTATTTGATAACAAAAAATAAATGTCTAAACTCGCTTGGAGTAAGTAAACCATAGTTACTAAATATCGGTGGCTAGGTTCACCACACGTTTTGTAACCTTTCCAATCAACATTGTCACAAGCCATGTCTGCCTTTTAGCTTAATCCGGATCGTACCGACCGGTACACTAATAAGCAGCTTGTAATTGAACGTCAAAGGGGCCGGTCCAGATTAGGCGAACGCCGACTATGGGCGACAATTCCAAATCGTTAGTGATTGACAGCTTGTATATAATGTAGGTAGTTGAATATACGTTAGGTAGTGGACAAGTATCGTAAATTAAATGCTTTTCGTTAACATGATTTTTTATAGTATACAATAATATTTTTGGGGAGATGTAATTTCAAATTTACAGTCTTCGGATTTTTTTCTTTACAGACGGACGGCTGACAGACAGACAGACGAACAACAAAGTGATCTTATATGGTTTCTTTTTTCCTTTTGAGGCACGGAACCCTATAAACAGTTGAAAAATGAAATAGTTAAAAACATTTCAAAATCTTGTAAGACGTGACACGCATCTTACTAACTCCATACAAGTTGGTTTTAATTTTCGAATGTCTATGTTGATTGTCTATGTTGATAGAAACCTATATTCCTCGTTTACGAAATTACCAAAATCTATTTTGTGTAATCCGTGAGAAAATTTAACCTACGAGTAAACCTTTATGTCAATCAAAAGGTCTGTAGACTTAGAGGCGCGTAAAGTTTTCTCACGATTTATGAAAATTAGCTTTACCGACAATAAATTTGCGCAAGGTCTAGAGTTTAAGGTCTAGCCTCTTCGTAAATCAAATCACTTTATCGACTGCGAAAATAGTTAAGCAAAGTTTAACCGTATTATGTTTCAGGCACATAAAATAAAGTAAATACGCCACATAACGAGCATTATTTAGACTCACCATCTCCCCCTAAAATCAAAATTTTTCATAGAAATGTAAAAATAGTTTAGTTTTTATTTAAATATCTAAGCTCGTATAGCGATAAAAGTTGCTAAATAGTGGCCTAATTTGACAGTTGCTGAACCATTGTTTTTATATGGCAAAACCGCTGACGAATCTTCATTCCCGAGAGAACTTAAATTAAAGAAAACATAAGTACTTACACTTTATTGGGTAGTAAAATTGTGTGCGTAGGAGTTCAGTATTAAAACTGATAATATAAATAAATATGCATGAACTATGAAAACTGACGAATCGCCTTAATACACTAATTTGAATATTAATTCCAAACATGTGATCGGAAATCAAAACAGTATCGTTAACCTTAAAGTTAAGCCGCTTAGAAATTTTGGAAATGAACTTATGGGTGTGCGTTTAGCTGCGCCGACGCCGACCAGCCGACGGCGGCTCTTACTACGATTTCTGAAGGTTACTTCGAATTCTTGGCGAGTTCAAAGGGTGGTTGCATCATCAAGATTATTATAGAAACCGTGTTGAATCCTGCTGACTTATTGGCTTAGGTGGCTCGCCCATAAAATATTTATTGGAAAAAAATCCTCCGTATGAATAGAGAGGTTTTACTGTATTAAATATAACTACTTGCATTCGGTGTAAGTACTTATACTTTTTTTCTAAGTTAGACTACTATTTGAGGTAGCTATATAGCTTTTTGTTTCTAGTACTGTTCTAGGTGGCGACTTGGCGATATAAGAATCCGTAGTATGGCCTACCAGTAGGAATTCCAGATAGTATCGTTATACCGGGAGCTTAGAGTTTTATGTGAGTTATGGCGCAATAAATAAATGTACCGTTGTGACACCTACATACGTCATCGGTCGTGGGACTCCATAATGGATATGCTCAACTGTTTATACGATCTTTTGTTCGATTAAAAGTATAAAATTGATTTAAAAATGTTTGAAGTTATTGTTGAATAACATAAAATTACTTTTAATGATGCTTTGCAGTCTATAAATGAACTTTAGTGAGAGAGTCGTAAATTGTAAAATTCCATCGTTAACGTAATCGATTCTTCTGTTACTAAGTGTTAAAGGTTTGCTTTTTATTATACCTATACCTACCCGTGATTATAATAAGTCGAGAAAGAAAATTAATGAGGTATTCCATTTATTATTATATTGCTTATTCCCGTCTCTATATAAACTATGACCGCAAGTGCGCAATGTGGAATATAATTATAAATAATTTAATTATGTATTAGTGCTAAGTGGAATAGTTTTGGTGCGCATCGAATGGTGCGCAACAAAACGGTGCGCTAAATGGAATACCTCAAATTAATTACTACATACTACTACGCATACACGTATCAAACGAAACCATAATTGATTGGCTATTTACATCTATATTAATAAGCAACATAAATAAATGCACTATTCCATTACTAGTAAGTAAAAAGCGGTGTTGTACACTTATAAATTTCCCTTTATTTTTCCGTATTTTCGTGAGTTATTTATACCATACAGTAAATTAGAAACTAATCATAGCATAATCACTATAATATGTATAAAAGGAAACCGTTTAAAATCATGACGTTTGACATATCAATTTTGTAAGAAATATATCAATTTGTATAAGACAGATTTATAAACTAAAGGTTGTATGAAGAATAAGCGTGAAACCGAGTCGACAGTCCCATAGTCCCGCGTTTAAAGTCGACAGATGAGATGTCAGCAGAAAATTGGATTTCGTAAAATAAATATTATCGTATTCGACTTTGAATTAAATGCAGTTTTGCGAAACGAAATTCTGTGTATCTTAGAATAAGAGTACTTCTTCAATGTAACAAAAGGTTTGACGAAAAGTTAATTTTGAGTAAGTACTTTTGCGTTCACAAAAGAATTAATTTTTGTCCACTGTCCTTATTATTTTCTTATTTTTTTTACCAGCGGCGTGAGGATTAATATCGCAACAGCTGGAGACCGTACATCCCCAGGTAAATAACCTTGTTACCGTGAGTGACACCTATCCGTTTTCAATTTGAATTCGTCATATTTTTGAAACGAAAGCGACTTAATCCTTTTGTCTGCCTTTGTTCAAACATTTAAAGCCCTTAAACCTGTGCCTTTGATAGCTGGTACGGCATTTTGTTGTTAATTGTTCGTAAATCTACGTCTTTATCCGCTTTATACACTCACAGTACCTACGCCACTTTTACTTGTGTTAATCTGTTCTGCAATATCAGCTTTCTATTGAGTGCGATTTAATTTGTTTCAAGAGGATTTATAATATTCGTACCCCGAATATTACTTATGTAGGTACTTATGAAACATGCTTGCAGACATAATATGAATAAGTAAGTAGGTAGGTTAGTTAGTAACTTAGCTAATTGTATATTTTTAATATCAGAATTCGAGTATCATTATCTGAAATCTGACACTACTTTGAATACGTAACCCAGAGGCCGCACGTAGGTACAGATCAGTTCACAAAAAACAATCCTCTAAAGTTACATTTTAAATCGATCTAAAAATACACTAATATAATAAGCATCATAAGCTTTTTGTCATAACCCGTAGGTGTGGTCCGAATTTCGCATGCTCATGACGATTGCGTTTCAAAACTTTTTAGCGTCCACAATCGCCTTCGTAGGCATCTGCTAAGTGACCGAAAGAATGCGTCGACGCAATAAAACTCGATGGACAATTGGACACCGCTGACGAAAGAAGGGTTAATACGATATTAATGTAATACGCCCACGTAAAATGTGGAATCGACTTACTAAAACGGGAATTGCGTTAAATGAAAGTTAATATGGGCTTTAAAATTAAAGATGGTTGAGTAAAGCTGTCACATGATGCGATTGTAATAGATATAGATAATTACATACGTGTCAAAATATACAGTTTTTATTGCAAGTTTAGAGTGAACTTGCGAAGTGAGAAATGTCAGACGGCTATGGAATTTGATGTGCAAACAGCAAATTCACGCTAAAGTTGTGCTCAAAACTGTCTATGTATCTTGGCCTATGGCACGCAAACGTCTAAAAGAGAGAACCCTTTAAAACTTTATTTCACAGGAAAGCTTATTCAAATATTATTATTAGGTACATTTTATATGGATGCTTTGTATCATTCTACCCAGTCAACGAAACTGTTTAGTTGCTGGGTACGAAATGCACGCTTGTTGAGGTGCACACACGGGACCAGCTCAATATTTAATCAACTCGGCGAATAGATCGATCCGTGATTGGCGGGCGCCTAATAAGCAGTTTAGTTAGCTGTTTAGCCTTAAACGAAAAAAATGCATACCTATGTACGAGTAGGTAGTTGTAATATTTTGTAATTAACGATATGAATCAGAATCTGAAAACCACTATAGATAGATTCAACATATTATAGATAAAAAGGAACATGATAATTTATTTATGACTTAATATGAACCATTAGTTCATTAGAGCGCCAAAATACCGCATAAATTAATATTTTCTCAATTTAGCCTGTCCAATCTTAATCATTTCGGAATAAACTAACAGTATCTTTTTGGCGTTATTAAGGTAGTGATTTATTTGACAAGCTCTTTATGTAACATGTGGAGGAGACCAATAAATGTATCGATTTGGGCCAGACCCTTGTTTTAAAAAGGCAGTCCCAATAAAATAAATATCAAGAGGTAACTGACGTTTTAAAATGTTTGTATGTCGCGTTTTTCATTTCGTTTTGGGCTTAATCCATTTTTGCATATTTATCGGTTATATATTTTGTATAAAATATGTTTAAATGCGGCACTAAAGACTTGATTACAGTGAGATTTCAATTATGCGGCGGGATATCTTTTTAAAGGATGCAGATGACCAAAGGACATGTAACATTTTGAAGGTTTTACGGTGCTTTCAATTTAATGTAAGCTAATTTGTAATTAAAGTGCATTTTATTTTTATTGGGAAGGCAACGTTTAAACATTTCCTACTAATTAGCATTGCTGTAATTAGTGCCTGCTTCATAAAAATAAATAAGGAATTTTAGAGGACATTCGTATTCAACAGGAAGTTCGTAAAATATTAATTTGTAAGATGATAACATGTGAGGTCCTGCCTTGGTGAACAAGTTAATGTGTTTAGGTACTTTTAATATTTAACAATCACAGCAGGCAATTGGTGGTAGTTCGTGGCCCGATCGTTGAATTGCTCACATAATGTAATGGCCGACCATTTTCATGAAATGGTGGCATTTTATGAAAAATCACTGTCTGTGTTAGCCACATCACATTGATATAATATAGATAATATATAACAGGTATAGATAATATGTTGACGAATTTCATGATATCGCCAAAATTATAAGTGATGAATGATCATAGATCATAGAATATTGTACAAAGAAGATCATATCACCTGGATATATTTAGTGGCGTAACAAAAATCCCACCTATCACGAACCTTGTACCTATTACCATCTTTACTTGCTTACTAGCGAGCGACCTTGTAGCTACTCATTTCAATTTCAATTTATTTGTTTCATCCTTTGGTACATATAGAACACTTAGGCATGTCATACAATACAAATAATAGGTAACTAAACTATTCTCATGATATTGGTAGTTTGTCTGTTACATACATACTAAAGTTTCAACAATCTATTTCAAAGCATAAGTTTAGAATTTGTCAAACATTTGCTTGGCTCGGCTGAGCCACAGCCGGAACTTTGCGGCGAACCAGGGAAGGAAGAGGAAACGCGACCGCAGGTGACCGTTTGTTTTATCAGATAACATTTCACACGGAAACAACAATACTACATCCTTTATGTTGGATGTTTTATTAGCCCTAGACCACTGCCTATGCACGGAAAGAAAAGATTGGCGGTGGTTGTTAAGTATTCTATTCGCAACTGTCGCAATCGTTACAAATTATAGGTACCTACAGCCAAGTGTTTTTGTTAACTTTATTTTCGTAGCTGAGTTTGATTGGTTATTGTTTACAATTATTTGCTCTGATTGACAGAACGTAGTTGATGGCGGCGAAATTGTGAACTAAATCTACAATTGTATAGTCGAAAGCACATAAATTGTACCACTTTGGACCGTTACTATCATCAGCGTCGATGAAATCGTACCTATTATAGTCTATCTTCACTTCAAGTAGGTACCTATTGCCGCAATTTTTGGTCAACTTATAGTTGCCGGAAACTGAATCACAATCATACGACTTACGAGTATCTCTTTATTGCTACTAAATACCTACTTAGTACATTGTGTAATTTTTTATTTAATTTACTGTAAGTACCTATATTATGACTCATTGACTATAATTAAATATATCCACTTAGTTATTTGTTTCATTATGTGACTGAATTCAATCTTCTTCTTCAGCATACAGCAGCCCACTCCTGGGCATATGCCTCTCCATGAATCCTCCATGTGACCTGATCCCAAGGTTGCCTGGTCCACACTGAGCCAGCAACCCTCTTGATGTCGTCGTACCATCTGGCCAGTGGTCTGCCCACGCTTCTTCTACCCGTCCGGGGTCTCCACATTAGAACGCACTTACTCCATCGACCATCGTTTCGGCGACAGAGGTCAGGCCCATTTCAGTTTTGCCACTCGAACTGAATTCGATACAATTATCAAATTATTTTCAAAAGTCTCTTATCATTGTTTACCAACGGCTAACAACTGTAGTCATAATCTCAATATCTACAAGCATCTGGTCAGTCGTTGGCAATGAAATCGAAATCCACCGGCTACTTTCGCCGACCTTGAGCATGGCATGGACATTGCCTAGGCTGTTTATCTAATTGCGTGTTGTAATCCACCGTCGGCTATAAACAATCAAATCGTTGCTCAATTTATTAGCCGCGCTATCGAATAATCGCCGAGCCAGTTAGACTGTTTACTCCGCTGGCTCAGTGATCGTGATTCAAAGTACCTAAAGCAAAGTAAAAGTTTGTTGATCAAATAGTTAAGTAAATTAGATAGTTAAGTAGATTAGATTTCATGTTCATTTAAATTTTTAAATAATAGAAAAACTAGTAAAATGTATGGTGGAATTTGGCCTCCGATATAAAAGACTGAAGGTACTCTTGTACTTTGCTCCATAACTATTTTAATATGGCATTATTTACCATGTGGCAAGCATAATAAATAATATGAATACCTACCTATAAGGTTGCACACACTTGCTTTCTGCACTGCACTCTTCTCTTTCATTTATATGAGGGTTTTTTTCCAAATCAAAAGCAATCTGCAACTCTTATGTAGGTGCTACAACTTAGAATCGATTTGCTACTTTAACGTATATTTAGGGGTCAAACATAATCGGTATTTCTACGAGTAGCTTCTTACATCTTCATCCCTTCTTGAACACTCTTTAGTAGTTAGTAATAATATCACCAATTTGGACAAATGTATATTTCATCTCTCTTCGACCCCTCAACCAACAGTAGTGCAGACATTTTATTACTTAGTCTTACAGAAAGTAATTTTACGGCAGCACCTCTGTACGCGTGGTCCTAACTTAACAGACGTTCATAAAATATTGATGTCTCGGTGACTATGATCGTAGGAGCCAACGGCTATCATAACATTTAGAAACTCGGATTGTTCAATACCTACACATGAAATGTGAAGGCTTTGATCTCGAAGTGCGATTTATTGCGATCAATACCATGTTATAATAATTACCCACTAGTATTTGTTAACTGTTTGTTGTAGGCGGGTCCAATGTAAGGTTTCGAAACACGAGAGTTACATCTGTTAATATTGCATTTTTTTATTGTGTAAAATATTACAGTATACCTATTGATTATAGTAAAATAAGTCTAAACCACAGTTAAACCGCAGATGGATTTATCTTTGTGGTTACTTATAATATCAAACTTTTACGTTACTTGATTGTCATTATGCCTAGACTCATAACTAACTTATGACGATACATAATATGAGTAGGTAATGAATGTATGAAAATATGATTATTATACGATATTATATTTGTTGTATGCACCCCATGTGAAGTAAAATTCTAAAATTGACATTAAGAGTAAGTACGTGACGAAAAAATTTCTGTCGTGCGTTTTCTAATTATAGCTAAATTTCGTTACTGAAAAAAACTAATTGCTAAAACGTTACTGAAAGTAGTGACATCCTTTACATAACTTCGTGAAGAGGGAGATAACATTTTCAGACCTGTAAAAAACCGCATGCAATGATAAATACCAATCAATAGAATTATATTTTGAAAGAAAGAAAGAAAAGCATTTAATTAGCTAAATAAATGAAGCTGCAAGGATTTGACTTCACGCAGCGATAATAAAAGCGGAAAGCTCAATTTGCAATCGTTTGGTACACTCGATGCACACTTAAAGTAAAACAACATTATATTATGCAGACAATAAGAATAGTGCCAAGTTCAACTTGATATGCCGTCTGTACAGGTTTATGTGCCGTTAACTGTCTCCGGGGTTTAAATTTAACCCTCGAACAAAAGGGCCTTTTCCACAGCTGTGTATATCACTGGTGACATTGCACGAAATTGACATAATGGACTGTATTTCATGACTTCGATGTTCATTACAGCGCATATTACCAAAGCGAAAGTTTGTGACCGCGACGTACGTTACAGCGAAAGTATACGATTGCGATGTACTGGACTTCGAAAGTTTATAATCGCGATGTACGTTACAGCGAAAGTATGCGATTTCGATGTACTGGACTTCGAAAGTTTGTAATCGCGATGTACGTTACAGCGAAAGTATGCGATTTCGATGTACTGGACTTCGAAAGTTTATAATCGCGATGTACGTTACAGCGAAAGTATGCGATTTCGATGTACTGGACTTCGAAAGTTTGTAATCGCGATGTACGTTACTGCGAAAGTATGCGATTTCGATGTATTATGATGTAGGATGGCGATGACACTATTATTGTTTTCAGTACAAATCAGAATTTACGTCTTTTGAATTTATCAAAAATTTGGCTTATGGATGGCACATTTCGGTGCTGTCCAGATTTATTCTATCAATTGTATACAATACATGGAGTTGTTGGCCAGGACGATAATACAAAACAAATATTGCCGCTTGTATACGGCCTTTTATCTGGCAAAAGCGAAAGGTGCTACATTATATTTTTAGAGATAGTCACAAGACATGCACTGAATCGACTAAAAATTAGTTTAAATCCTGAATTTATCATGACCGACTTCGAGCTCTCTGCAATAAAAGCATGTGAAAATGTATTTCCGAACACACAACACAAATGTTGTTATTTTCATTTAAAACAACTGATTTGGAAGCGTATACAAAAGGAGGGTTTGGCAAAGAAATACATCAGCGATAGTAAATTTGCACACAAAATGAGATACCTGGCCGCGTTAGCATACATGGAGCCATTTAATATCCCTGAAGCGTTCGAAACTATTCGAGATGAAGTTATTCCACAAGAAGCGACCAAAGTTTTGGACTGGTTTTTTAAATTTTATGTCGGTGGAGTTTTCAAACGACTGTCTGGCAATACGGTTAGCAATAATTATAAACTTAAAAAATTGCCACCAAGTTTCCCTCCTCGTCTATGGTCAGTTATAGACTGCATAAACCTAAACATTCCAACCACCCAAAATGCCGTGGAAAATTGGCATAATCGGTGGAACAGCCTGTTGAATCGGAAGAAATTTAACATTTATAAAACATTAATTGAATTGAAGAAAGAACAAAAAAATACCAATTATGAAGTAGAAAGAATAAGGGCAAATATTAAAAAACCAAAACGAAGTACTTCAGTGCAAGCAAAAAAAGTAAAAGAACACGTATCACGCAAAAGAGAAATGGATATAAAAGAGTATCTCGACGGGCTTGCATACATATGTTACCTGAAGACCTGAGTTTTGTTTTTCAGTTATGATTTTTATAAGTTTGAATTATTGTATTAACAGAAATACAATATTTATGTAAAATAAAATGTTTTTTATTTTACATAAACTCAAAGTAAAGTGAGCATGTGATGTCAGAGGGTAAAAGAGGATATGGAAACATCTACATACCTATAGACGCATCTATCGCAGTAACGTACATCGCGATTACAAACTTTCGAAGTCCAGTACATCGAAATCGCATACTTTCGCTGTAACGTACATCGCGATTATAAACTTTCGAAGTCCAGTACATCGCAATCGTATACTTTCGCTGTAACGTACGTCGCGGTCACAAACTTTCGCTTTGGTAATATGCGCTGTAATGAACATCGAAGTCATGAAATACAGTCGACATAATGAAGCGAGTTCAAAGTGGTGTCGATGTCGCTCGGTACGAGCGAGACAAAGCCATAGAACACAGAAACAATGAGACACAAGCAATGAGACACAATGAGACCTAAAATGGAATATCAACAATCATTCTCAATGCAATCTACGAATCGAATACGCAAGAGGTCTATTTTGCCCTTCTGACGCTCCGCACCCACTAACTTTTAGTCTTCTCGTGACCATCGTAGCTGCAATATCACGAAATATTGGAACCTCAATCCTCAATGTTGAACACGGTAATTCTCATTTTCTCTGGTTCTTTTTGTCTTACTCATCAATCTCTATACGCATTCTTTACGGTCTTCTACTTGCTTGTAATAGTACAAGCACCCCTAGGCTGTACTGTCATATTGCATATTACAAACTGTGCATGAGTAAACGCTTTATATTTATTAGGTACGTATTTAGTATCCTCCCATTACCTACTTTGTGTTTTATTAGGTTACAGATCTGATTTTTAGAATTGAGCAACGGGCTCATTGCACTCTCTATTACATTGCATCTACCAGTTTGTGTGATCGGAGTGATACACGCTTGAACGAACTGTCCGGGTCAATTTGACTAGATGAGACAGAAATACACATGGACAAAGAATCCGGGAAAGAGTGTTAACCGTTGCATGCTAAAGAGGCAAATAAAGTCTCTAGGTGACGAACGGTTTTATTTCTGTCCAAGTAAGGAGACGTTTTTATTTCGGTTGAGATTGAACAGTGTTAAGTAAGGTTTGTTGTAGCGTAAGAAACAGTTTAAATGAAGCTTCTCATAAAAAAGTCACGTTTTCTTCCTTTACATTGTCTAAATCTATTAAATTGAGTGAAACATATGACATTGTATCTTTAAAATAAAAAGAGAAGTCCAGATGACTGATATCTAGCTCAAGACGTTGACGTATCTTGAGCCTTAGAAGTTGGAACTTACCTTTATGCCATTGGAGAGATACGGTTCCATACGAACGAAGTCTCATGCAAGCTAGTAGATGCCAGAGAATGACGCAAAAGAAAGATTGATGAAGGCACTGTAGATGGGGCGTAAGATGCACGAATAATGTGATATGTATATCCCTACTGGCAAGGTGTCCCGTAGAGGGGTGCGAGGTGAGAGCACAATATATTGTATATGTATTGTATGAAATTTCAGCTCCCTAAAGCATATACCGTACTGTAGAGCTAACTCGATCGTATAGAGAAGCATATTTCATAACTGTACTCTGTCGCCAAATAGATTGTAACTGTTCATAAGAGTCGGGTATGAACTATAAATTCAGCCAACATAGATATTGGCGCAGCAGTAAGTACCCATGAAACTAAAGATCTTTCACTATATGAACTGCGAAATCTTAAAGCAGATAAGACAACGGTGCTCAAACATATATCTATTCCAGAGATTGAAACCAAGTACAACTATACCTCTAAATAAATTTGCTTAGCGATACAAGTGAGTATTTCGTTAACCATAATAAGATATGATATCAAAACACGCCATCCAAACCCTGCAGTTCGAATAAAGGGTAAATAACAGGCGCATGCATACAAAATGTGCCGGCGCTGTCAAAGGGCTATTTGTCTTTTTCGAAATTGTAGCAACATTTCACGGCGATGTACTCACATTTTATCCCGCCTGTTTTTCTATTTTCCTCACTTGATGTATGGGACGCATTTCCGTACTTTCGGATAACTCCAGCATTCCCTTTTATGTGCGCACTGCTTTAAAAATATATTCGTAGGGTGGATTTGGGAACGTGACGCCGGCGATTCCATGAGAATTCGATAGGACAAAATTTTTACTTATTGCTTTAGCTGGTAGGTATGTCTTCAGGGATACAAAGATTTGTACTGAAAGCTTACAGATACCTATATAGTTTCTCTCTTCCAATTAAAAAACTCTTTATCCAATACATTTCCTATCATCTTATTGGAAACCAACTTTTCTTGAGCCTTTAGTTAAAGTTGTATTTAGGGTCATTATAGATTTCTACCCAAACCGAGAAGTCTTTATCTGTTTATCTTCTTATTAGTTCAATAAACGAACTTTTTGTCTAATAAACTTCTTATCATCTTAAAGGAATCTTATAATCTATCATGCTATGGATCTGTAACATCATTGATTTCTCTCTCTCAACAAATGCATTAGCTAAAGTATCAAGTATTGTCTTCAGTGTGTACAATGTTTTCTAATTTAACTGTTTATCTTCTAACTGGGTAGTTAAATAAACAAACTCTTGATCCAATACACTTCCTATCGTCTTATGGGAATCTTATCAGTACATCCAATCAAACAATCATGTTTGGCCACACGCAGAGATTTTTTTGCGTCTGCTCTTATAAGTTACCCACATGTATCTACTGACCCATAAGAATGACCTTCTTAGTTAGCATAACGTTTGTAAACATGTTTCCTTAAAAAAGTTTTCTTGTCTCGAAAATGAATCCGAATCAGAATTGTTTGTTGACAACTATCTCTTCTTCTCTCTTGATCTGAGGTTGACACTGTAAGATATAATTAGTACCAGTTACAGTTGCTTAGACACTTGGTGATACTGAAACACTTGGTGATGCAATATTGTATTGATACTTACAATAAAAATAAATAAGAAAGCAAGTAATAGTAGCTTAGGAGGTACATCACCATACTGACAACGAATTAGACCGCGAAACCCCTTACACAGAAGGAAGGCAAGTCTATTACTGGGTAGGCTAGGAAGTCGTCGAATTTGAAAGATAGTATTGAGTAGCTGAAGTTCTTAAGACTAGACATAAATTAGAACCCAGAAGGATCTGCACTGAATTCTATGGCGTCTATTGTATCGGAGGTTAAAATTAACATTGAGTCCTTTTACCGGAGTAACCCTGAACATAACAATTACCTAATTATATTAATTGATAGACTCACTGGTCTCATTGCAGTCATTGAAATCGTTGGAGAGGTTCATAATTTTAATGCCATTTAGTTGCCTAAAAGTCTCACTAAATTACAATTACGCTGTAAGAAGCGCATTTGAATGGGCGTTGATATTGATCAGGTTGCATTTCATCGAAGCGACTGAGGCATTACAGCAGTGGTGAGCGCAACAGTAGACCGGGACCAAACTTGCTTTGATTTTGCTGAAACTTATGTACCTATCGATTATAATAGCAATACCAAAGAAGTAATACATAGTCGACTAGGTATAGGTTTTAGAAGAAGAAGATTCTCTTTTAATAAACTATTGATGCCAATGATACTATCCTGTAACTACTTATGTTACTGATTGTTATTTCGTAAATCAATTTCTCGAGTTTGTTCAAAAATGATATTTAAATCACAAACGATTTGACTTACCTATTTTATTTTATACATGTGGTTATGTTAGGATACCAAGTGGTTTTCAGGAGGGCGTTTATTGGCTCGTGTTGTCGTCTTTTAGGATTGATTTTATTCACTTCAGGTACACACGTGTCGCAAGTTGATGCCGGATCCGCACCATTGGAGGCTTTTCGTTTCGGAGACCACTATTCCTTTCGGCCACCAAGCCGTGTAAGTAAGTAACATGTTCTTTCTTCGGTTTTGGTCTCTGCAAGATCAGCACTAAACTTTGTTCATGACTTGGTATTATCTCTCTAACAAGGAAGAGATCGCGTTTGTTGATCTATCTGCTCGTATGCCAATTAGCCAATTAGAGAGCACAAACAACGACGCTCGGTTGAGATAACGAATCGTTTTTGTGCTGAGACATTCCCTTTATCCTTTCCCTTCAAGAATATTCCAAAGCTTTTCGAAAACCAATGAACAATTGCTTCGAAAACAATGAAATGCCCACAAATTTTATCTTAACAGTTGTATGGCAAGCTCATCTAATACATCGATAAGTAGATGAAAGTCAATTATCTTTTTAAGAATGAATGAAAAATTAAGTTATAAAATCTTGGGGAATGTTCAATGAATTTAATCATTTGAAACCAAATAAAAATAGATGCCTAGAATGAGACTCTGAACTAAATACTCGCGTTCGCAATTTTTCAGATATCCTAGTTATGCCTATTAAGATACATCTAATTCGTAATTACCAGTTAGCACTTGTGAATTATGTGTATTAAATTAATTACAGCCTGTTCAGTTATAAGCAAGCAGTTAAAAGAAACAAAAGTACCGTTCACAAATTTTCTGGGGTTCAAAAGCAGTCCCTTTATCCATGGCTTCATTAATCGAAGTCAACAATATTAAAAGTATAGGAAACGTTGCATTTTTTAAAACGCGCCGTTAGCGGTGAGGTCGCGACAGTCATTTGTCTCGAAGACCAATTTACAAACGAACGGTAAACTTAATTTTCGAATTCATAAACGGCTTACGAAAGATTTTGTGATTAGATAAATGTCAGCTGACAGATATACAAAACGGAAAAGTTTTAGTTATGTTACCCATTTATGGGACTATAGTTATTTCTGTTGGTCGATTAGGGCCCTGAATCGAGCGGTCTTGCATAGCTTGTACCAAAAACGTATATAAAAGCCATATTAAAGTGGTTCCTGGAACAAGCCTCTTCAAAGAATCGAAATCGAATGAATTCGCGAAATTGGCTCTTGGGAATCACATGGATATTTTATTTCGTTCTCGCGTGACTTAAAAAAAAGAGTTACGTGATCTATTCGGACTCTCAGCCATTAAGCCTGGATTCGGCGAGAATGAATGAATCCTTGATAATCTTTTGGATAGCTTTATTATATATGGTATTGTAGGAAGTATTGCAATTAGAAAAATAATTCTACTCGCCAGAAGTTTGATTTCTATCAAAGATGATGTTCATAGATATACTAGTTCTACATTATCACTACCTAAGATTTGCTGGAAGACATGACTTAAATCGATTAAGCCCACTGTACACCGTTTGATTAATCAGTGTTTGTACAACCAATGTAACAACTAATAATAACTTGCTAATTAACTGATATCCTTGAATTACTAGGTCAACCTGCTTCATCCTCATCTACACAATCCACTAAATGATATGACGCGGGTTTAGTTTCAAATAAGAATTAACAGCTGTCTGCAAATTATACCTATTGATACTGCCCTGATTTTCTAGGATCCTTGTCATTTGTAATAATAATAATAAGGGATCTTGTTGGCAATTATGTTATAGACAAATAAATGATTCATTCATTCTTTCATTCATTCATTTATGAGATGATACTGATATATTATTATGGGCATTGCACTATCCATACAATTTTCATCATCAGCCGTAATAACTTTCGCCATATATATTTTGACTCCGCTTTCGCTAGTTCCTTCGCTTTTCTCATAGCCTCATTCATTTCGAAAGAAAGTTTGATATCTGTGGCTTAATTTGGCGAGTAATTAGATGTCACAGAGCGATCGTGAGGAGAGACCGACGGACGGATAGCAGAGTCGACGACTCGTGAACGTTCAACGTTAAGCCCTAATCACTTTCAATAATCGCTCCTAAGCTTTTGAATGGGAATGTCAGGTTAATTATGAAACGATTTTCATGTATCTGCGTATCTATCTTATTAGATACGAGTAGCTCATTCGTAATGAGAGTTTTATTGGACATCGGTAAAAGTTGAGGGATTGCATTTAATGAAATTTCATCCCACTAACCCCATCCCATCCCACTCCCACTAATATATAAACGCGAAAGTTTGTATGGGTGGATGGATATTTTGTTGCTCTTTCGCGCAAAAACTAATGGATGAATTTTAATGAAACTTTACAATAATATAGCTCATAAATCAAAATATCACATAGGCTATAATTTATAAATATCATGTGCAGACGAAGTCGCGGGCAGAAGCTAGTATTTTACATATAAAATCTCTTGAATAATTTTAATTTTTGTATTTCATAATATAATTTTAATGAATAAGCGGGAACACTTTCTAAGCTTCCCTTCTTTTTAATTCAACCTTTAGCTTCTTTACAATTGGAATTGAACATTCGTGAATAATATTGCAATTGATTTTAAGTCGACGTGATCTGATAACTGCATTATCTTCTGATACTCCAAGTCGGCACAGTGCTTCTGTATTTGCCAGACAGAGTATTAGAGCGTAACTAAGGCCTAAATCCCGCGTTAACGAAGGTCGGGACTGTAATCCCGTACTCCGGGACTCACTCGGACACAATTAACAAGCTCTAGCTTTGTCTGCTCCGGAGATAGTATTCGCTGGGAATTTTGGAAAGATAATAGGTACACCTACGTTAAGCGTTGCCGGGGAAACCGAGCATCTGAATGGCTTTGTGGAAACAATCTCGTTGAAAATTAGTTCACGTCAGTTCTCCCAAGATTTCAATACCAAAACAAATTTAAAAATTTGTCATTTCCGAAGGCTTTGTGACTTGAAGTGTGGATCTTAGAAACGACAAGTTGTGGCTTTCATACTGGATCCTGCAAAAACTACGGTCACATATGTGCCTGGTAGTTCAGTTCAAATCCTTCCATACTTACATCCTGCAATAATTTTGGGACTTCCCGAACAAAATATATAAAGTATGAAAAAACAAATATCAAAATCGCTTGTAGGTATTGATAAAAAAAATCTAGGATAGTTTATTCCAATAGGGGTGAGCAACGATTTTTATTACCGCTCAAGTCCTGTTAAAGTCTGCTTAAGACTTTTTTGTTCTATTATTCGGCAAAAATCTAACTTTAAAAAAATCGTTGATGCTAAGGGCCGGCGTACAACGTCCCGGCGCGGCGCCGCGCCGGCGGCGCCGCGCCGTTCTGTTGTACGCTAGCCCTCGCACGGTATTTCACAGATTTTGGAAAGATAGGTACCTACTGTAACTGATGGTATGCAAAGCATAACTAAACATAATAAATGTAGGTAGATAAATTGCTACTAAATTAAAAGTAATTACATATTCAATATGTAAAGCAAAAAGACATTGTGACTAAAACAGAAGCACTGAAAATATCCCATGGAAGCGTAAAGAGCCCATTACTCGTACATTATCAAATATGTCAGCCGGCGGAGGACAAACGTGTAAAACTTCATTTGAATAACTCACTCGACAGCAACCTTATATTGTGTACGAGACTGCGAGTAGAGTCGGGCTATCTTTGTATATTTTTTATCCCATTGTATAGCTTGTTTAAATGCTGGTAGAGTTTGACGTATGCACGCTATTTGGATTCGGATTTGGATACTGGTCTAATGAAGGTCAATTTATGATTATATTATTAATTTATTATTATTAGAAATCGCTTTCAGCGATAAGGCCGCCAAAATTGTACATGCTGTTTTGTATTTCTGTATTGTAATTGTTTTTTGTCTTTTATGTACAATAAAGTGTATTTGATTTGAATTGTATATTATAATTGTTTTGTTTATAATATATTATGAGGGTAGTTTTAAGTGGCTATGCTCACGACCGACCGCTTTACTACCGAAATAAATCAGTGTGCAAATGACCTCCGGTAGTTTTACTCAAATACTTATCAATATTGTACAGACTACAGATGTTTCTAATAATATATATTGTACCTACCTAATATTTGGGACAATAAAAACCATTCGAACTAACATTAGTCGAACAAATGTTTTTTTCGTAATTACGACCTGGACCCTGGGTTCAGTCGATATAAAATGGCAGAGTAATTAAATTCGAAAATCGGTTTCCGATTTGACCAAAGATTTTAGACTCTATATGCAGATAGGAAAATTGTACGACAAACATTTAATGAGGTGTTTCTTGCATATAAATAGAGACAAGCGTGTTCTTTTGCATATTGATATAATGTCGGGATTGTTTATAAATTACGACCAAGTGAATGGGGGTATTTGTTGCGTTTAAGCATGGTTTAAGCGCCAGTTATGCCGGTTTTACGTTTATAGGTGAACGCATCCGGCGTTTTATTGAGGATTTATGAATACAATGATGAATTATAATGATTTATATTGGGCATAGGAATTTGGTTTTATTGAAGTATTTCACAGAAACTGTTTTAGGATGATATTTACTTAACTTCCTTGTAAGTATAACAAACTTCTTGGAAAATTGTTAAAATTATGATGAAGCTAACACAGTATTGTAGATGTCATATACTTTCGTGAACAATCTATAAAAATACATATACTGTCATATGCAATGGTCAGAAATCATATTATATTAAAGGTAGATAACCCAAACAAACAATGCCCTCTCCGAGGTTTGCATTTCTGTAAATCCGTAAGTATAAAAATTAAAGTAATTTCAACCAGAAATAAACGTTTCAACATTAAAAGAAGATTTTTAAGTAGCGATAATTCTGAATACCGTTCGAAAAGACGAATTTCGATTGAGAATACCTTTAATAAATCATGTTCCAATATTCTCGGTAGAGATTACATTGTGTTTGCGTAGTGGTTTGGAGGCTTTTACGGCTCATTGTTGCATGATCATTTAAATATTTCATATAATGGTTTGTTAAATTTCGCAAGTTTATCTGTTGCTGAGAATAAATATGAAAATTCGGATTTATTCAAAATCTTAGTCACGATTTTTTTTAAGAATAAGCCATAACACAACCTGCGCATATGAAATATATCGATTAATTCTTAAAATATTTTTAAGTTACGGACTGCAGTTAAGCCTTCTGGGCCAGACGAGATTGGTAAAATATTATATAAAAATTGATTGATACAAAACGTAGAAAAAAAATGTTTCAATTATAAATACTGTACACAGTCTCTTCGGATTACTTCTGTTTTTGTTTTGTCTTGTATAAAAATAATAAATCTATTGTATTTTGTTACAGGTAAAACACGATAAGTAAACTACTCAAAAGGTATCAAACGCATCATCATTCTCGATGACGACCCAACATGAACAGTGTAACACTTCAAAATAAAAGATGTACCTACCTACATATTTATGTACTTAATTAAATATTAATATTATTAATATATTCAGGACATGGAGGTGACAGCGACGCCACGCCACTAAATCTATTTAAAAAGTAAAATGAACAAGAAACGACTTCCAAAGATCCAAAACACTCACTAATAATAGTGGGGTCCACATATTATGAATATAAATTAGCAATTGGAGCTAAAAAAAATCGTCTACACGTCACAGAATAACATAGCTAGATGGACAACCGTATCTAATATATAATTTATTACCTTATAATAATTGTTTTGTGTTATAGAATAATAAGATTCAATTTTTGTGAGGAGACAACGTAAGTTATTGTTCTGATTCGATACGTTAGTCTTAGAAATAAATCTCCTAATAAAATGCATAGTTTTTTAAACAATTGTAAAACTTCGACAATAACATGAAAATAATAAAAACAAATACAAAACAAAAACCTACTGAAGTTTTGTGATTGAGAAGAATCTAACGACTCCAAATTTTTGTCAACCAGCCGTTTACACTACACATAAGCCACAACGGACATACATCATACTAGACAAACATACCTACAGTCACTCGAAAAACATTACCCTCCTCATTTTGACAGTTGAGTATAATTTGAAGTCTTCAAATGCCGCAATCTTCAATCGTCGATTTTTAATCGGTGAAAAATTATCATTGATTTTAAAATCGACACCTTCAGTTGAACACCGCGCGAAATGTTAAACTTTTAAATCCGGCCCATAATTAATACAAATAAAGTAAAAAAGTATGTCCATAAATTAAGCGAAGCGGAAAGGGTCCGTCGCATATCGAGGGACCTTTTAAGAAACCTGTACACTCGAATGCCATTCCGAGAGCCATAGTTAAAATGCTCAAAGAATAGCTATTCATTAGTGGGTGCGAGAATGAGAATTCTTCAGGCACTCTGAATATTCCTTTGCCTCAGAGACTGTATTGTCTTTGGAAAAATGCCTTAGTGTTGCTACTAAATTATGTCGATGTTGGCAACGGCTTGACAAAGAACGGCGGGAGCTTGAGAACCAACATCCTAGTTCTTTATCTAGTATGTCTTAGACTTTATTGCCATGGAAACAATGGAGAGTTATTACTCGTACTACCTGTTTTACTCGTAAATGAAAATTGTTTAACTGTAGCCTTGTGAGGTATTTAACGTAACATTTACTGCTGTACTAAAAGCCATGGTTAACTTTAAATTGCAGAATTCTATAAATTATTACGCACAATACAACTCATAACATTTCCGTTATCACTTTCAAAATTAAAAAGTCAGCCCAAAGTGTCGTTTGCCGTTCTAATAGGATCCCTTTTGTGCAAAGATCATTCCATGTGCATTAGTGGTGTTATAGTCGTCGCTGCTCTTTGATATTTGGGTTTGCATTGATTGAGCCATTTTTAAGAACATCTATCCTATGTCACCGGTATATTTAGTCAGGTTTCTTTTACCATTTTGAGAGCAATTTAAAAAGGTGTGTTCTCTCGATAACCTAAAAAAACTCATTGGCACATGACCGACGTGTGGAACAAACTTGGACCTATGTAAAGGAGCGCTAGCCTGTCTCCTTCAGACAAACTTGCCTCGAATCCCACTGTTAAACTCGTTAATTAAAGTCATTTAAAAATATGTCAATGGAAACACGAAAAGGTTGAATTAAACCGACACGCGAAGCATTAAGAGCGTGTAAAATTATTCAGCATCCTGTCGGTAGGCTACCACAAAGTTTGCACTTTGCATATTTAAACAAACACCCCTTATCTGGCTCATCGGCGATTCTGTTCACAGATATTCTCCGGAGAAAAACGGACTCAAGCAAAGGCCGGATTCTTGCGCGAGTAAACGCATTAGGACAAAATTAAGTGCGGTTATGTGTTCTGTTGTCACATTAAAATGCCTTCGGCTACTTCACACCACGGTAAAATAAAGGGAGCTATTGGCCATACAATTATTCGATGAATCCTTCGCCCTTAACTCCGTTCGTTGTTAAAGTTACGATCTTGTTGTCAATTTATCGGTTACCGTTTAGGTTCTTTTTCTTAAAGAAGGGCGTAGTGATCAATGTACATGCGACACCTCTTTTCTGCGGTCAAATGAACAAAATTTGCAAGGACTTTAAAGGTTGATGTGTCCTCGATTATTACTAAAGGGACATTAAGTTTTAGTAGGCATAATAACAAGAAAAACACTTATAGACGTAAATAGGTACATAAGCTTACGTCTTCTTCATTTAGAAGTAGAACTGCTAAATACCATTAATGCTTCTTCCATATTCATCAATCTCTTCATGCAGAACATATAGAAGGAATGGAAGGTGTACCTGATAATAGACAAATGCAGAAAATATTATACATATTTCGTAGAAAAGGACCTTGTATGTCCGAAAACAATAGACTAACTAATAATCGGTTGAACTATCTGTAATGCAAGCCATTCAGATAGTTCAACCGACCTATTTTGTACATATAGTTTTATTTTAGTTTAGTTATATTTTAGTAAGTATTTTTATTTTTAATTTAATATTGTAGTTTAGTAAGTTAGTTTATATTTTTAGTTATAGACTAACCGAATTTTTGATACGGTAGTGACTCAGAGGCTGCCTAAAATCATTTCCGTGGCGAGTGGATTCGTCTCGAGCATTGAGACCAATTAAAATATAGGAACGGTCGAGTGACTCGGTACGAGATGGAATCCCGAGGGAAACGATCGTGCGACATTCACCGGGTTACGCTTCTGGTTTTAAGAAAAAAAAGTAGAAAGAACTACCGGTCAAGACCAAGTTCCATTGAGTTGGTCATTTGTAAAAAGAGGATGCTGTTTTTTTGGAAAAAAAAGTAAGGTAAAAGGTATTGTCCAGTTCACGTTGGACAACGTCATACATATCACTGCTTAACAACATCCATTTAAAGTTGAATAGTAAATTAAAATGTGTAGTAAAATTATTAAGAAGCATTTTAATGAAATGCATTATTGAAGACAATGCTAAACATCGAAAGTTAATGAACTTGTGGGTAATAAATCAAATTCGAGCGCTAAAAGACAACTTGACGTCAAGGTTTCATTTGAAACATTAATCAATTTCAGAGGGAGTTATTTTTGCAATGGACATTTCAATATAGGTCGGCTTATTATATTGTCAAGAATTATGTGAGCAAACCAAGTAGATTGGTAGTGAGTGCAATGTTACAATGTATTGTAGGTATAGATAAGCATGTTATCTTACAAAGAGATGAACCCAACTATAGGTCCAGGAGCCTCGATAACATAGTAGATTAGAAAAACAATTCTACACCTTATGTAATTGAGTAGACCTATGCAGGTAGTAAAACGGTAACATGTCATGTTACTGGAGCCCGTTCAAACGGGGCGGAAGGGACAGTAGCGACAGCTACCGTTTGCGAGTCGCGAATTAATTTATGCAACCGTTATTACCGCAGTACGCTAGAGTAAACTCGCTTGCGGAGACGTCTATCCGTGTTGATTCTATGTAGTGCCCCTATTGTTTCAAGTTTTAGTAGGATTTTCGTAGGTTACGTCATAGCTAATATTGCGCTGTGCTGCCTGATGTTATTATTGAGTTTTCATCATCATCATCAGCCCGTATCAGTCATATGCTGGACATAGGCCTCTCCCACAGTACGCCACTCATCCCGATTCTCTGCCTTTTGCAATCAGTCTCTGCCAGCCACCTTGCACTTGCACAGGTCGTGGTGTCGGGGGGTTCCCACTTATTGACTTTTATTAATCAGCAATTTATTATTCCAACATAAATTTTTAACATTTCAACGTCAAATGTTTCTACGATCTCGTGAAGGGGTTCTATAGATCCCATTCCCGGTCAAGAAGGCCTCATATCTAAAAATATAACCAACTACAACTTTTATGAGTCTTGATATTATTTGGATGACTGTGGAGCCTTATGGGCAATAGTTTGGGCCACGAATATGACCACAAATCACAGAGTCCTGGGGGTCTCCGAAATTTTGATGAACTCCTGGTCAGTGTAGTGCAAACGTTGCAAAATTGAAGTGTACACTTTTCCGGCCCGCGGTAAATCTGCGGCCCTGCTAATCGATCGCGGTGCTACTCCAACATTTAATAACTATCCGCCGACTCACGTTCCACTTGTGCAAATACTCGCTTCCTTGGTTATTAAGTGGGACTTGTTTCAAGAGATGCGAAATGTGCATGTGTTTATTTGTATGATCATCGATTAATTGGAACGCACCGGTTGCAGGCAGAAAACTGGAATTAACTGATACGGTTTTATCGAACTTGGGGTTAAAATTGTTAAGGAAATAGCAATGACTTTAATTGCAGACTGACTTGAAACCGCGACAGGTTAAATGCAGTATATGTTTGAGTCAAAACCGAAGTCTTCTGAAGTTAATTTAGTTTATTTAATGATGTTGTTATTATACTTTAATAATTTATGTAAGAGGGAGAGTTGCCACCTAAGCCAGTAATAATCATTCAGGTTATTTCTATAACTTAGATATTTAACAGGCTTAGTTCGCAGAAGTAGATTTTCCCCCGGAACTAACCTTCGACATACATGTGACAAACAAGTCAAGTCGGTGTAAATCCTATTCGTTCTCTTCCTTCCAGCGATTTATTTATAAGTAAGTACAATAAAACAAAGCGGTTTAACTCTACCAATTAATTTACTATAAAACAGTAGGGATTTTGAAGATTGTGAAAATCGCTACTGAAATAAGATATATTTCCGAGAAATTCAATCAAGTGTTTAGGATTCGCTTCCTAGAAGTTATATATTATTATTATATATATTGATTGTCATGTTTAAAAGGCACGTATCGACCGACTATCAATGAACGATTATTTTTGGTCTGCGGTTTTCATTCAAGTTTTTGCACGTAAATTGATTTTTTGCTGCCAGGAGACTTTACTGACTCATGTCGTCTTGATTATAAGGCATTTGATACTTTAAAAAAAACTATCCATACCATACTCGGGAATTACAAGTTTTATTTGAAAATCACGTTTTTGGGAAAGATTTTTAAAATCCGTTTTTATACTTTTTATTTTATGAAATAGTTTTCAAATAGTTTTTCTTCAACTCTCAATCCTAACCCACTCTTTCTTTACATGCACTGGTTACTTTTCTGGAACGTTCCTACATATACACACATCTTCTTTTTTATACATCAACTTTTTATCAATTTACACGATATTCATTAATAGAGTTAAGATTTGAGTTAAGATTAATCTCGGTGCATTTTAGTCTGCTGTTTAATAAGTTCTCTTTTTATTTGCTTCTGATAACTTTGCCTTACTTCTAACAATTCCTTACCTTACTTTTTGGAAATACTTTCTGTTTTACCATCCCATTACCGTTAACTAAATAAGTAGTGTTATTAATCACAATCTTCTGCGGCGGGATTCGCCCGAGTATTTTAGATGATGGTTATTAGCCCAGTCATGAATAGCGGTAGTGAATTATTGTTGATGAGGTCGTGTAATGGAATTTTAAGAGATCGCTCTCCAATGATAATGAATTCTCGTAAAATGTCAACTTAATTATAATATTGTTTATCTAGATTAGTTATTATTATTTAGTTGGTATATGAAATAAATTCATCATTATTTAATAATTTACTGTAATAGGTATGGAAACATGAAATAAATTCTCATCAACAGTTTGTATTAAAAAACGGGAAAAAGTTTCAAAATGCAATTTACCCCACCCCCTGCTAAGTTTCATTATGTTTAAAAATCAGCATCGCATTATTTGCGTTTGTCTCGGAAGGATTTAGTGTCCGTTCGCATTCGGTATACGATCAATAAGATCCTTAACAGGACCCTCGCGTGCAATTTCGAAATAATTAACATATTTATTGATGGAACTCACGCGATACCAACACTTCATAAGTTTTCGAAAGTCGCCATTTATTATGAACTTTATTTTAATAGTCGATTATGCAAACATTAGATATTTACTGAGGTAACGACGACCAAAATAAAAAAAAGATCTGTTTCGAATTTGGTAATAAGCAGATATTGAATTACGAACTAAATAGGATGAAAAATAAATTGTCATGTAGTTTTTGAAATGTAGTTGTTAAATTGATACCTTCATATTGTCAATTGATACTGTAAAATCTAATTTCAAAGAGAATTGTTGCATAATGAAATCGTTACAGGCTCGGAATTTAATTAAACTCCAAGTTTATTTTCTTTAATTTGATGACTATCAATAGAAACTTTTCAATCTCTATATTGGCCAACAGTATGGATTCTAAGTACATACAATTATCTGTCTTCAAATATTTATTTTGGACTCTAGAGTTTTGTTCTTTATCAATTTGGATCATACTCCAGCAGCCTTAATAATGACATATTGTACCTCATTCCAGAGTTATTTTCTGGTTTCCTAAAGGATATAATAAGTTACAACTTCACAAACATTTTTATGTCTTCCGTCAGTCTGTCTTAAAGCTTTGAGAGCCGTCATTTTGTATTTATATCGACGTCGATATAAAGCGCAGCGGCTATCGAATTAACTCATCATATCGACACGACATTATCATCAGACGACATCGGTAGTCGACAACTGGCATTGGGACTGCGGCAGAAAGTGGAACTAACTTCGATGTACGAAAAAATCAGACCAAATGAAACTTTGATGGCTTCGTGACATAGAAAGTGGCGCCGCCGTTATGCCGAGAGTTTACTTTGTTGATCGGCAGTGGACAAGTGGACGAGTGGGATAATCTGTCTGTCTGTCCGTCTGTACAGGGCTGACGTGTGCCCGCCGGCTGTCACCCGGTTAGGACGGGTTTCAATTATGAAAATTAAAATACCTTGTGCCGCAGCAAAAAATGAAGAGGTAGCGTCTGGGATAGTGTTTCACATTGGTGATGTGGGGTTTGACATCTGAATATTCTTTATTTGCATTTTGTTTATGACATAAACTCCAATTAAAAATGGATTGTATCATCATTTCTGTTGTTTTCTAGACTTTATATGATTTATGATAGGCGTAGTTAACCAGTCACTACCGATATCAATTTCTGGCTAGTCAGTCAATTTTTATTGTAACATAATATGTAATAGGCACAAAAATTGCAATTACAAAAAGAGAGAGCAAGTATTCTGGCAGCATAACGATTCTAATAGGATTCTAATTCACTTTCTGCTAAGAACAAACATCCTTCAACAAAAAAATGATACACTATATGTATGTAGGTTCTTAGGTACTTTCCTCTGTATTCGACTCGTACTTATCGTCCTATCATTGAACGTTATCTCCAGCAATAAAAATGTCTGTTAATAACACGTTGTACACTTGGCAATAGCAAAAACTATATTTAAACGTGGGTGGTTCACAGCAGACATTGAAATTAAAATATTTAACCAGCTCGGGGCACGTCGGCTATCTAATTAGGAGCGATCGACACTGGAAACGCCATTAAGTTGTCAAGCGCGGAATAAACTTCGGCAATATAGTAAATTGATCGGAAACCGACGTCGATAGTCGAATTGATGCTGTCGTTATTGGTGAAATATAGCTGGGAATTGATTTTGATGTCGTTGTGACTGAAGATTTAGATGTTAAGGCTATTGTCGTTGTGTTACTAAAAATAATCTGTGTTATATAATACATAGGTTCATATTATAATCTTAACATCAAACTAAATAAAAAATATATATTTATAAAATAAATCATTAAATAATGTGTATTTTTCTAATAAATTAAAACAAGTAAAGCTATTTATCCGGACACACAATTTATACCTACACCATACAAATATAATAAGTCATTCGTAATCTTCATTTCTTAATTTATAAACTTTCTTTCATACTATGTTATCCTCCAAAGTTATTGTAATTTTATTTATTTGTAACTTATCAGCTGCCTTCTTCTGGGCTATATATTTACCTGTAGCAATTTTTTATTTTTGAAATGACTACTTACTTGCGTATTTTTCTACGGTATTTTAACGATTACGACTGGCCCAGAATAATGATGCAGGATGATGTCCGCTTCGATCGTAATTGAGTAAATATTGCCAAAAAATAACTACAGAGATCATTTAAAAGTATAAATTTTTTGTTCATGTGACTCAGTTTCCTGCCCACGACGAGATTGGTGACAGGTTTCATTGAGTAAGTCCGGAAATTGCAATTTATTAGATAACTTCTGTCAAAGTTCGTAAATAAAGCGAATCAATTTATGACTTATACCTTTCGTAATAAGAAAAAGAAACTTGTTTCGATCGACTAATTATTGTGTTGGTCGAAGTAAATATTCTTTATGCACACTTACCGAAGTAGGTGTAGATATGAAAATGATTATAATGTTATTATTTTTCATTTGTTGCCACACGATTCAGTATCGATTAAAAAAAAGGTTGACTTGAGATTTTTTGAATATCAAAACTATAGTGAGCCATTACTACAAATTATTATATATAAACGGATATCACTCACTTATATTGTTAACTGTCGGTCTAATTGCCGACTTTAACAATATAAGTGAGTGATATCCGTTTATATATAATAATTTTTTGAATATCGTTTAGGATGGTTTATGTTTCAATTATTATAACCAACTTGTTTAGAATGGTACTGATAAACAGATTCACTAAGTCTTATAAAATTTTCTCAAATCATTTTTCTATGCTGAATGGTCTAATCACCAAATGAATTTCAATTTAAATCCGTTTTCACTTTCACTTTTAAGTAAATGTCTGTGATATTTTGTCACTTAAATCACATGTAAAAGGCTAGTGATTCATTGTAAGGGCAAGAGCATACGTTCCTTTTATTATTGTGTTCGCTTTGATCGAAGGGCACAGGCTCTCCGTTGTCCGTTTTGTGACCGTTCGGAGCGTGTTTGAATTTTATGGGCGCATAAATATCGGAGGATGGGCAGGTCGCAGTCTTGGCAGTGTATTCCTAACTATGCCATCCTAAATTATGTTTTTCTCTGATAATAACTCCTAAATGGCAGGTCTCATAATATTAACAGCTTCACTGATTATAGTTATAGGGTTATTTAGAAACTTTGTTATGTTTTTTTAAATATGTTTTTGTAAACATTTATCTCTCTGTCTGTTTGTCTGTACGGTTGTCTGTTGACTTATAATTCAAGAACCTTGTAGAAATGTAAGCAAGAAAGAAAGCAAGGTCCGTCAAAGTTGAGAAAACAAAAACAAAGAAAAAAACAGGAACTCAAACATTTATTAGACAAGACAATATTATACAGGGTGTAACGTAAAGGGTATATGAAGCCGAAGGGACGGTGTTCAGTATCGGTAAATGAACAACTTTTGTTCTACGACTTTTCGAGTTTCGCGAAATTATTTTTTGACGTTTCATACATTTCGTACCGGCCAGCTGATCGATTTGTATGAGACATTAATTTATTTTTATTTTTTTATTTTGTAAACAAATATGATCGTCTAATTACCTGTTGTGATGTAACACTGAAGGAACGGATTGATCGAACCTGTTCATCATTGTGAAAATAAAGTGATCCGATCTAATAATGTGAAAATAACTATGCAATAATCACAGAACAGCTTAAAATGTTAGTAGGGTAGGGTAGTTTTTGTTTACAAAATAAGACACTTAATTTGGGCTTCGGTATAGAGCAATTGCGAGTGTTCCGTCTAAACGCGTCGACTCCTGCGCAGAGCGCGGGCACAAACCTGTCGTAATTTTTATTCGCCGGCCGGTGAACAATTTCGGTGAATTTGTTTGCTTGCTGCGGGTCTGTTTGGGCATTAGCGGCGCACGAGTTATGAGCACAGCGTAAATAACAATGTCGGCGATGAGATACGTATGTTAAAATAAGTACCTAGATCATTATTTTTGTCAGTATTCAATATAATGCACACGAAGACAGAGATAAGTATACAGGGGGTTTCAATAAGCTTGGATTTTCTCAAAACTACAGGACCGAATTTAGTAATTCTTTTTACAGTACTTGGTTTTAACTTTAATCTATCTAACAGTGAAAGAAATATTGCAATAGGTCAAGTAGTTTTTGAGATAATGTCATGCTTAAAAACTCAGTTGTACACCTTTCTCTGTGTTAGACCGTATCTACTTACATTTAAAAATAGTTTGTTTCATCATCATTGTCAAAGGATTTTTGCTGAATTTCGCCATAAGCCGCGTATAGGCCAAGACAACGAAGGCCAATGAATTATTAAATTCCTAGTTTTATCAATAAAACAAGCATTATTTTAATTTATATGTGTTACGATAACATAAACACTATAGTGATCAGTGATCATAATATTGACCTTTAAAGGTTCAAGTTCATTCAAAATCTAAGCCTCGATTTCCGATACCGGCTTTCTCAAACGATGCATTGTAAGTAGTGTCCCACGCATCTTTAAACCTATCAGATAGAGTTAAAGAATTAGCCATCCATCATTTAATGATAATGATATTTGACGGGCTCTTACGATGGGGTCCTCGATAAATTTTAATACGAACGAATTGATAGTGTATTGTTATGCCAAAATTTCACGCACGTGGGAATGGGTAACATGAATTACACTACTTTCACAATGATTACTACATCTCTATAATACAGAGTGCATCTAAGACCATGCTGACGATAGGTACGTCTGAAATTAATTTATCGATATTATAATTAACAGAGCTAATGACGGTTACAGTAACATCCGGCCGATTTTTGGCAAAACGAACTTAGTAGGTAAGGTTGCAGCGTGTGTATGAATTAGCAAGACGTGACTATATAGTTTCTGCTTTTCATATGTCCGTAAGTGTATTATTTTTCAACTGTTTTCAATTTTGTTTATACAGTGAGCACAGTGTCCGTCCGTCCAAAATTTGTAAATTTGGAATTACATATCTATCTTATCTTATTAAGTTAAGGGGTTAAATTGCGTTGCACGGAGGCTTCGGTGCGCGAGTCCGACTCGCACTTGGCCGTTTTTTTTTTACAAACTGTCAAGTAGGTAGGTAGTTCTCGAGAAAATCTCAATGAAAATAAGGTCTCTTATATGCTTTTCTTTGATTATTCTGAGCGGTACAAGATTTAATTTGAGTCTAAAAACCTTCTAAACCCTAACTAAAGTACACACTCGCTAATCAAAGTACTGTTTACTGTGTCGTAGTTCGGGCCCGGCATTGTGTTTACATCGGACGGACTCGTGATCTTAGATTTGGACGCCCCACATACGGGACTGGAATGCTATACTGACACGGAGCCGTACGGGGATTTATAAGATGGAATGGATGTGCCAAAGACTTAAAACATATAAAGTTGTTGAATGTAAATATGTAGCATGATTGTGAATAGAACCTTTGCCCAGTACGGCATTGTTATGATAGGGTAGATGACAAATATTGAAAATTAATTAAGTACCGGTTTTACAAAATAGACAAAGGGTTCGAATTTTTCTTGCATATCCGCAACGAAAATGTCCTTTGTTTAAATATTAGATAGTTAATTTTTAATATTAAAGATTTCGCTGACCCGAATACGAGTCAGTAGCTCTGTTGGAATAAAGAGAGTCACGGAATGGCGAGGTCTCTAGTTCGAATCTCGGTCGTGACGAAAAAAATTCTCTATCTTATATTTAGACAAAGGGTTGTTAAAATTAAGAGGAAAATATTTGTCCATGCAGATTTGAAGACAAGTGCGACCTGAGTATGAGCTCGGTTTTACAAGTGCCAGATTTATTACTTTGATAGCCGTAAGAGCGAGTTCACACAAGCTTTTGCTCACAACTGTCCATAAATCTCGAACTATAAGACTGTAGTTCTTAAGATCTAAAGCAGATTTATCCTAAATTCTAGTTCCATGTAGATCTGTACACCGAATCCAATCAAATTTATACGGTACATATTTCACAACGCATTTGTCAAGACCACTGATTCGAAGTAATTACTCATCTTGTCGGCCAAATTGATATTATAACCAGCATTATTATTAGAAAGTAGAATTACTTTCCGACTTCATTTAATTGACTATTCCGGAGAAAATACTCTAGGTTTGTTAACTTATTTTGGTGAAACTTTCTTTTAGACCTTCTTTTGTTCGTGACTCATCACCAAAATAATTTGTCAAGTTTATACATGTTATAGGCACCCCTGTCCCCCGCTTCGTCTCTATGCGCTCATCTTTGACATAATTTTTCGCTTGTAAAAGACATTGCCATTTTTCAATGGACATACAAAACTACTTGACCATTTAAGCTGTACCTATCGTTTTGTTGGGGACATATTACAGGTTTCATATTGCATAATCATAATCAGTATCATTTTCTACTACTCTCGCAACTCCTATAGAAGAATAACAAAAACAATGAATAAATCTCTTACTATTTTCTGAATTCTTAATTAAACTGTTTTTTTCGAATCGCAACTTGTACAAAACTTTATTTTAAACCATTAATTTTAATAAAAAAACGGAGATATTTTTACATTTATTCGTTATCTTGTACAACTTGCGGTTGATGGTGGGGCAGAATCTGGCATTGTCATTTGTACCGACTTCATGTCTATTGGGTAAGTGGTCTGTGCATAACCTATACCAGATATTCCAATAAAACACTAGGATGCCCTGTACTATGGGTCCAGCCAGAGACATACACAGATTTAAACCCAGACATAATTAAACTCAGCCTCGGTAAAAGTGGTTATATCCTAGGTAGATAAATACTAACACATTCTTGACTTTGAATAAAACCTAGAACTCAAAAGTATTCTTACTTTTTAATGTTGTTTTTAACAGCAAAAAAAAAAAGTTTTAATGTACCTTTACACAGGTAAAGATACATTAAAACTACAATACCAATAGTATTCATTGTTAATAATGTAGGATGTATGTATAGGTACATACTTTGTACTTACCTCTAAAGATTATTGAGACGTGATATCAAACATGTTTCCCATATGATATGGATCTGTTATAAAATATAATATGACAATGGTACATTAACAATGAAGTAGATGGGACGGTAACGGACGTGGCATTTGATAGAGATCGATATGGTTCATTCATCATCGAAGTTTAAGTAGCTCGTACAGTAGTTCACATACTATAAATAATAGACAATAAAGGTTATAATGAGTAATTATACTTGCCATGTCTACTGTACTTAACTGTTGGACTAATAATGCTTGAATAAACAAATAGAGTTTGATCACTATGCAATGTACACTTGCTCTGCCTGCTCCAGATCTCGTCTCTCTCTCTTGTACTGGATAGCTGAAAGAGAAGTCTAAGTTAGAGTTAAGCTAAGTGTTGTGTGCAGTTTCTATCATTTTTGTAACATTATAGATGTGTACATGAATAACATTACACCGAATCCCAAATCAAGTGTTTTATTTTGTAAACAAAAGCTACCCTACCCTATTAACATTTTAAGCTGTTCTGTGATGTTTTCACATTATTAGATCGGATCACTTTATTTTCACAATGATGATCAGTTTCGATCAATCAGTTCCTTCGGTGTTACATCACATCAGGTAATTATACGATCATATGTTTTTGACCATAAAATACCTAACTTCCGTTTATAAAAATTATTGGATTCTTTGTCAATTCCAATTTACATATGGTACATTATCAATTCCTTTAATGACTGGCCTAAAATAAAACACTTGATTTGGGCTGCAGTAGGTATATATTAAAGACGGAGTTCCCAGGAATTTTTATTTTGGTTAGATTTTTTGAGGTAGGCATGACTACAAATTATTAAGAATAATACTTCCTTTTTAGACAAACTTACCTCTAAACCCGTTTGATTTGAGGCTTAGACAAAAATTAACATTTTTTTCCAAACAACCCTTTGTCTAGCGCCGGTTTCCGCTCGCGATAAAAAATGGACATTGAAACCTCCCAATGTGTAACTCTATCACGCGTGAGATTGTCGAAGCTCACCCTTGACCAAACGGATAATTCATTAAGGGTGGCTTGATTGATGCACTCCGATTATAAAGTTAAGGAACTGCCACACTAGCGGGAATAAACGCAACGTTTAGCCTTTATGAAGTTTGATTTATTACCGTTTTAATAAATCAAACTTCATGAAGTTGTTGGTCGGTTTTAGTGGTTGTCTAACGATATTTATAGTTTATTTGTGTTTGTTCTAGTATTAGTAGTAGGTACTCGGATCAATCAAGCAACTATGTGAATTTGAAAAATAATACGCAATATTTCGACTTCACTATGTAGATTGAAATATGTGCTTTAGTGTAGTGATAGTAATTGTAATATACTGAAGGATCATTGAATAGTATCTATGACAAAGTTTTGCTTAATATTCAATTTAAAATAATATATTTTTATGCCATTAAAATATTTTGCACTATTTATGTGTTTATTCACTGAAGGAATGTCAGAACATTTTATTTGCCGCAACGTTTTTAACATTTGTGAGAAAGGACTCTTACATCCATCGTGTCTTCACCCTTGGGCAAAAGGGGTTGTCTTAAATTAATTATTACCTACGTATGAAGTCATCAAACATCTAAAGGAAGAAAATAAAACATAATGTGAAATATTTTGATTCATGCAGGTGTAGTTAGACATCTGTTTGTAAATTAGTAACTTTTTATTTTATCTTATTGGTTAATGTGCATCTAATTTTCTTATTATAATTAAGTTAATATCAATTGCACCAGCCACTGGCTAAAGTTAACCGGAGTTAAAATCACCAAGAATATGGAGTTAGTGGCCTTTATTATTTATTTATTTTATTAATGGATTTTCAAAATAATTGTGTGTTGTTGTGCAAAATAATATTTTATGCGAATATTCTTATGGTATTTAAATACGCCACGCACTCTGAAAACAATACATCTGTCGAATTAAAAATAATTACAACGCGTTAAAAACTGTAAAGTGCAATAAATTTTGACGTGATCGGTAAATTTTGACATGCAATAATTACATTTTAAAAGTAAACAACGCACTTTCATGTAGCAAGTATGTAATTATGTTAGTATGTATTTAGTTCTTGTTGAAACGAGCGTCCGAAACCGTTCGTCAAACTATTTCCGACGTATGCATTAGGGATGTGCCAATCGCAAAAATATATGTTATTGTTGCTCTTTCAATAAAGAAATTAATCGAAAAATTTCTTTACAATGTCACGATAAATGTCTGTCCCCAATTTACGTTGGCCCGGAACCTTAGTTTTGATATAAGCCGGAGCCGACATTTACTATAAAAGGACATCCGTTTTGGGAAATGTTGTCATTTTTTGATATTGGTTGGAGGTAACGTTTGAGTATGCTAGGTACATATTTTTTCACGCGAAATTGCACATTAAAATTTGTTATACTAATTGCAGGCTAAGCTAACCGATTTATCGCATAATCGACATGACGAAAGGATGTAGGGAATGTAATGTCTACAGAAACCGGAGAAAAACACAACAATATCGAATAACACCTTATTCTGGGCAAGTGGTGATTGGTAAAATACGCGCTTGCTCTCTCTGTTTTTTTAACGATGGCAAGTGGAAGCCATTTTATTTCATATAAAAGATCAAAGTTCGTCAGTAAGGGCAAGCCATTTCTTTTTGCGGTAATTTTACTGTAATGGATTCATTGGACGATTGTACTCTTCATTTTGGGTTCGCGTATTTGATAAAATTTTAGACATCCCTAACTAAAGTCGTGTTCGATATATTTGAGTGCATAACATAACCCATCCATATCTATAAGCGCAATAAGTATGTACAGTCGACAACACTTCAACCTGCTCAATAATATTTCAATTTAGGTTGTATTCTCATGAGATAAGTATCCGCGTGTTACCCTTACAGTCAACATCACATCGGTATAAGACATGTCCATCTATGCAACGGTAATACGGCATAGATTGCAATGGTTTTACACTTGATGTGATCTACTATACCTGCTCACTGATTCCTGTGGCGTGGGAGCAATGTCACCATAAAACATTATTGTTGGACAGAAACGGTACCGCCCGCGAACATGATTGAATTTTATTGTGCACTTTAAGCTCACTTGTTGGATTTTGTTATGAATATTAAAATTTACGACAGCTGTCGTTAAATAGCGAGGATGGTGATGGATTGAGAGATTAGGCGGCATTACGTCGGCGGTATTTCAATAAGTATTGCTTACAACTGGTGAATCTTTATAAGCTGGATATACTTACGTAATACTAGGTACTACTTGATTGATACAGGGTGGTAGTGTGATCACCTAGTCTTGAAACTGGACAAATCATTAATAGAATCTAAAACATCATATCTCCGAACTCTATGTTTTCCCGTGATTATAGGCAGGGTCGAAGACAAAGAAAGGTGTACAGTAGAGTTTTTAAGGTTGAGATTATCTCAAAAACTACTTGACCTATTGCAAGAATTCTTTCACTGTTAGATAGATAAAAGTTTAAACTATGTAACTGTAAAGAATTATTAAATTCGGTCCAGTAGTTTTTAAGAAAATCTCAACCTTATTGAGGCCCCCTGTATACTTTTCTCTGTCTTCGTATACTTATTATACCCATACTATATTGTAATAAGTACGAAAAATACCTACCTAAATCTCCCCTGCTTTTATACTCGCTTCTTTATTTCATAGCCCCATTCCCAAATTTGTTACCCGAAAAAAGGAAATGACCTCATCGGGTTTTTACTATTGACACTTCCACAGTAAAAGCCCATAAACGCTACCCTTGTGGCAAATAAACCACCATCCCGCCCATATGATGATACTCTGATATGCATAGAGTCCATTTTATTTGAGGTTAACTCGAAAAGATGTTGTAAAGAGTGGTTACGAATACGCGTTGGTTTGGATGATGAAAAACACGTTTAATCTTCGAGGAGGCTGCATTGGATTTTATCGAAGGCATTTTTTTTCGTATAGTCAACAATATTCCTATTCATAAATACATATATACAACTGTTAAATATTTTGCAATTACATTTGCCGTTATTATCCGTAACGTAAGTGCCTGGCCTAAGTGGAGATCTTCAGTTCGCCCTAATGACTGGCGGTAATAACAGCGCATGACAGATTGCAGTACCCTTTTTGGTGTCAGAAGCCAAGATCAACTTTGAGTCTCTGAGCCAGCGGAGTAAATAAGTACCTAAATAAGGATAGTACCTACCTGACGACACGTTATGTTCTATGTTTGCAAATAAACGTACCGATATCAGGAAAATGTATTAGGATCTGGCAAGTCCTACACTAATTATGAACGACTAAGCTATCTGTAGTGTTCTACAATTAGGTTTTTCAACAAAATTAGGTATATTTCCTGGGTTTATTATAAATTTACTGGATCTGAAAAACACGTCACACACACGCGCCGACGTAGTTAAATATGAACAGTTGGGCTTAATTTTGACACCAATTTGATTTTCCGCTGTCTCCGCTTGCATAGTTTTTCAGCTCCATGTATTCGGACATTGTCAATTTGGCGCTACTTTTCGTTTTTCCGTATTTCAGGGGGGGATGAATAATTTAGTGACTTAGGTGTGCAGGGTACGATTTATGAAGGGTGGCCAGGGTTTTAATCTCACGGAACGACCATAACAAGACGTATGGGCAAATTACTGAATACGTTATGAGGTTACTGAAACGATTTAATAGCTCCTTGAATTTTAGGCGAGTGCCCTTTTAATATTTTATTGCGTTCGGACGGACGGGATTAGGTACCGTGATTTGTGACTGCTACGTGTTTGGGGATGTTAATTGGTGCAAATGTTGGAAGTGATACGTAATTTCAAGGTTTTCCGCCTTCAAGATTGAGTTATTTATGTTTAACCGAGATATCAAAGGATTAATGGAATTTCCTTTAGATGCCTGAGAGAAATTCCATTACAGAGTAATCTTACCTAAATGTAGATAAATGCTCGTAAGCTAACAGCAGATCAAGTGTAACACTTTGGACTTTGGACCGTTCTTATTATCTGCGTCGTAAGAAATAAAATCGTAGGTACTGCAAGTGTTACCATTGATCTGCTGTTGTCCATACCTACTTATATCTTTGATGATACATTTTATATGGAGATATTTATATTTATTTATTATACTTAGTTTAAAATAATGTTGTTATTTAGAAATGTTAGATATTGTTCTCTTGACGATGTTTATGGCTGGATGTATATTTTCTCGTTTCCTTACTATTTAATAATGCTCTACGCTCGTTCTAGTAAACTCAAGGTACCTTTAAGGTCCAAATAATCAATAAACATTTATTTCATAAAGGATTTGCATGATTTACGATTTTTATGACATATGTAACAATCCTATGACTGAACGTTCACCATTTTATTGCAGGAATTCTATTGGTTAACAAGGTTTTAGTACCAGAGTTGGTCCAGTATTTGTACCGAGGGAAGGTATGCAAAACTTGACGACCCATAAAAGTATTGAATATGTATCCATACCATGATAAATAGATGTGTACTAAGAAAACCATAACATTTCAGGTCAAGTACAGCCGCAAACTTAAATTGGAAATGCATATAAAGTCGAATATTGTTTGCAAACTAAATAGCATGATACATATTAAGACTCTATTTTATTACCTTACCTTTCTAGATAACCTTTATAGATTACCTAGATAAGATTTCTTTTATAGATTACCAAGTTTAGTTTTAGTTTATTTGTTTTTTAGGTATTATTCGTTAGTTTTAATTTAGATAGGTATAATTCGTACTTTGTGTATTTTATTTGGACATTGAAAACTATGTAGTAAGTAGGTACGGTCGAAGACAAAGAAAGGTGTACAGGAGAGTTTTTAAGGTTGAGATTTTCTCAAAAACTACTTGGCCGATTGTAAAAATTATTCATTCACTGTTAGATAGATAAAGGTGAAAACTATGTGACTGTAAAGATTTGTTAAAATCGGTCCAGTAGTTTTTGAGAAAATCTCAACCTTATTTAGGCCCGCTGTATACTTATCTCTGTCTTCGTGTGTACCTACTTATACTTATTATTCTAAAGAGCGCCAATGTGACTAATTATCCTCTCTGACCATTGATCTCCTATAAACAACTAGATACACAAAGGTCTTACTAAAACAATTTAAAAAACGTCCGAATAATGTCCAATAAAGCAAATTAGGGTCCATTCCTCCGTTTGGACCTTCTTTGCGCTCGGACATTTTTAGAAGGCAGACTGTGTATCTAGTTGTTTATAGGAGATCAATGTCTCTGACACTGGAATATGATTTTATTTCGTATCATAACATATTTGCAAAGAGACATTCAAAAATCTCCAAGAACTAATTCTTACAAATTATGTTGCATTAAAAGATAATCTTTTCTCAAGATTTAACCATTGATATTGATACTTGTAATAAAATTATTGATAAATATTAATAATAAAGTTATGAACTGACTGTTAATCCCGAAGGGCATCGGCTTTCGAAATATACTTTTTCTTTCAAAATATTTTCAATGAATAAGGACACCGTTGCATTTTTATCTTTTTATGATCTTTGAACCTGTACACTAGATTGTTATCTTAAAATTTGGATTTTTGTGAATTCCCCGATCATCTGCAAATAAATCTACATTAGGGGTGTGCCAGAATAAGCATTATTACGTACAAAAAGATCAAAGTTACACTTGTGGTATCAAATGTACGGTCTAACACAGCTAAAGATGCTGTTATTCATAAACCCAGTTAAACCTCACTTCCCTTAAATCGTGTTGCTATCCCTGTGAACACTTCGTTAAAAATGGTTAAGATAGAAAAGGAAAGGGGAGCTTAAACGGTGGCGTAATATAAATCACGTTATGAATACGCGCCTTTGAAGAGATTTTAAGGTTGAGATTATCTCAAAAACTACTTAACGTATTGCAAGAATTCCTTCACTGTTAGATAGATAAACGTTAAAACTATTTAACTTTGAAAGAATTATTGAATTCGTTCGGGTAGTTCTTGAGAAAATGTCAACCTTATTGAGGCCCCCTGTATACTTCGTGTAGTACAAAACTCAACAAAACGTAGAACCAAACTATACCCGAACTGTATCATCATCAATAACTAGTACAAATGAAGACTACACACCAACCAAATAAAATGTGATTAATGACCGCACCTAATACGCCGCTCCGCAGTAACAAGATGAGAGCCGGCCTTGCGCGGATTCTCTCCGTGGCGTGTACTAATAGGTCCATTTGCTTTCTCTCATGATGTCATGATCTCGGGCATTCTCGGGAGTTCCTGGCCTCATGACCCAAGTGATGGGACATTTAGACCAATACCAACATTTGCACCGATGCACTGAAAAAACAGGGTTATCTATACCAGTTAAAACTTACCTGATTGACTTAAATGATTTCTAGCTAAAAAGAATTGTAGTCAGCCTTTATAGCATGCCAGCGTTAGCGATCGACGCTAATTAAATTAAAAGTAGGAGCGACGAGAGAACAGTTACAACACACATTGAGCGAATGTTGGTGGAAGTGTCGGCAGAGGCAGACCGAGGAGAACATCATCATCATCAGTCTAATTATATGTCCCCACTGCTCGGGCACAGACCTTCCCTTACATCGAGGGAGCTGGGGCCATGATCCACCACGCGGGCCCGGTGCGGATTGGCGGATTTCACATGCCTTAGATTTTTTTCTTCTACGGCATGCAGGTTTCATCATGACGTTTTCCTTCACCGTTTTGAGAGCATTCGGTAAATGTACGTAAGTTTTTCCGTCGAAAAAACTGAGGATAACTCATTGGTATATGGCTGCTCTGGCTGGGAATCGAACCTGGGGCCTCCGTATCGCAAGTCCATTGACCCAAGCACTGAGCCACCGAGCTCTGTGAGAAGAACACGTCGACTAATTTAGCGATGGTTTAAAGGGCTATGTGCGGTTAATTACTAACCAATGAGTATTTTTGACCGACCAATATTAAAACGAGCCCAGAACTAGTCGGCTCATCTCTATGCGGCTATATGAGACTGACACGGAGTGTCGTGCTTCGTTTAATTAGGTCTGAACTCATGCTTTGTCGTGATGTCACGTGTGCGAATTTGAATATTTCCAGTGTTTTGTAAAGCTTTGTAAGGTAAAAATGGAACTTTGATCATAGGAAAAGAAGATGTTGCAGTGGATCGATAACATTTGTGGCCTATCGATGTACCTTATACTTAAATTATGTTTTAACTTCAAACAGGTGCGGGTTCTTCGTCGTGTCATAAGTAAGGTTAAATTTTAACAAACAGAAAACACCCACTACCTACTTTCTTTATTAATCCCTTACAGGTTGGCCAGAGATTCTATTAGGATCTTTAACGATTCTTAGGATATATTCTATGCCAAACTCGTCCCTCATAGATATATATGACAGTAACACAGTCTGTCGCTGCCAACCATAAGGTGTGAAGTCCTTCCTGTGATTACCTTCACCATTTTGAATCAATAAAGTAAATTGTAAATTCTTCCGACAAACTGAATAAATCTCATTGGTTCACTGAGAATAGATTCTGGGGTCTACGTAACTAAAGACCACGTATACTCGAAGCCTTGAACCTCTCGTCTGGGATGAACATTTTGTTGCCTATAGAAAATTAAGGCTATGTTGTAACTTCACATTTCCTTGTTTCTGTGTCCCCACCAAAAGCTACTTTGTAAAGCACGTCTAGTAATTGCGTTCCCTTTATTCCCATTTATGTAGAGAAAGGAATATCGTTTGCTTTGTTTGTATGAGACCGACAATAATGCAAATATAAACGCTTGAGAGATTCCTACTCAACTGATTCCATTGTATTATAGTCATAAGGACTTGTATTACGCCAGTAATTGCATAGAATGAACTGGATCTAATTTGAGTACCTATTATAGTAACCCAATTAACGTTAATCTCTTAATTAGGATATTCCTGAAATTTATTAGAAGATGTTTGGATACAATTTATGCAACTTTACATTCCGTAATTATACAGGTCAATTTTGAAGCTCTCTATCTAAATATATTCTATTTACACATTTCAAATTCTGCGGAATTAATCAAGTTTATCGATTCTTGAGAGTTCGGTGGCGCAGCGGTTGGGTCAATGGACTTGCGATACGGAGGTCCCAGTTTCGATTTCCGGCCAGGGCAGCCATGTACCAATGAGTTATCCTCGGTTTTTTCGACGGAAAACTTACGTACATTTACCGAGTGCTTTCAAAATGGTGAAGGAAAACATCGTGATGAAACCTGCATGCCGTAGAAAAAAAAAATAAGCCATGTCAAATTTGCCAATCTGCACTGGGCCCGCGTGGTGGATTATAACCCGAGCTCCCTCGATGTAAGGGAAGGTCTGTGACCGAGTAGTGGGGACATATAAATAGACTGATGATGATCGATTCTTAACTGTGGTTTTAATTTCCATCATCCACAAAAACATTATAACCGATCACATTATTGATACCATCACATGTCTATACTTGAGTAAATACCAATAAAATAACGTTATAATTACGATAACATCTTAGCCTCGATATTTGGACTCACTACAGAATATCATAAGAGATTCTTCCCCCCTCTCAGTCAAAGGTTTAGAAGGCCTTCTAGGGGGGAAGGCAATTGTAGAGTACAGTTCAATTGTATCTGGTGGAATAGTTAATATCGCCGTGATCTGTTGAACAATGTCCACCGACGCGCTTGCCCACGCGCAGGTCACGCCCCTAAGCGATCTCACATTATTGTTTGTACTTCCTTCTACCGACCGACGACATCTCACTGTGTGTGTTAAATTCTTGTGAACATACCACCAAAGACGTACAGACAATAGACGTTTATTTATGGCAGTCAAAATTGGAAGAGAATGGAAAATGCCAATGTCCAAAGCTGGGCTCAAAGTTTAGGGCTGTTAATGAGATGCCAAAGGTTGTTAAAATTTACTAAAACAGACTCCTGTGTAGTATGTCGTATCAAATTGGCTGTATTAGTTGAATAAAAATTCACCATCAGTCTAGGTATTTATATTGCCCCACTACTCCGGTACTGCACAGACCTTCCCTTACATCGAGGGAGCTGGGGCCATGATCCACCACGCGGGCCCACTGCGGGTTAGCGAATTTCACATGCCTTAGATTTTTTCTTCTTCCATGGCATGCAGGTTTCATCACGATGTTTGCCTTCACCGTTTTGAGAGCACTCGGTAAATGTACGTAAGTTTTTCCGTCGAAAAAATCGAGGTTAACTCATTGATACATGGCTGCCCTAGCTGGGAATCGAACCTGGGACCTCCGTATCGCAAGTCCATTGACCCAACCACTGAGCCACCGAGCTATAAAAATTAATTTGCATAAATGAAAATATCATTCAAACCCCTCCAGTAGTATACTGCTGCTAAATATTTGCTATAGGAATTCGGCTCAACTTCTTGTTTTATGTAGAGGTTAACTTTGATATGAGCTAAGCATTGCCTGTGGCGAACTGGCTCGCAAGCTTTGTAACGGAAATTGGTGGCTTAGGTCAATTGTGTTCCGCGTAGTGCTTGATTCTTGTCTAAGCTCACCTTAGGAAAAACAGTCACCTCTGTATTGCAGGTTGAACATTCATGTTCATTGTGGTTTACACAATCTCAGCCGCATCATAGAAAGTCGAAGCCTTCTAAGATTTGGACAATTCTGTCATCTATAATTTTTACTCTAAAGAAATTAAAGCGTGCTGCCAAATAAACACTTCTAAATCAATTGTGGGTCATAGTATAGTACCAAACACCCACCCACCTACTATAATTACGTTTATGATACTAAGTATTATTTACAATCCCCACTTACTAAGCAGACACTGTTCCTCCTTCCAATTATTGTAAAAAGAAGGTCTAGCAACAAGTAAACACGGAAGGACACTGATTCCCGAAACACAGGTCACCCTAGTTCGGGAGTCAGGGTTTATCTAAAATCGTGCTAAGTTCTTATCATGCTGACTCTGTTGTACTTGTACTATGTTACGTAAGAAGCACAGTGTAACCATTCATTTTGTGAAATAAATTATTATTATTATTAGTAGTATGCAGATATTTAATAAAGATATGGATATATATTTTTTTTGGACTACAGAAGATTGTTTCATTACCTTTCTCATTCTGAACAAACGCACGATGTATTCGAACATGGCAGTAAGAAGTACAAACAAAGGATCAGTACACAAGAAACAGAATTATTGTAGAGATCATTTCGTATTCGACTCGTGCGCAAAAACGAGCCCCAATTATGCGCAAATGCGGCGTCCACTTAAAACCGAACATTGATCCTTTATCGTAATAAATCGGACGCAAATTTTTTCTAAAAAAATGTAACAGTGTCCTAAGAAAAACTATGAAAAAGTTATTGTCATTCGTGTATTTTGTTGGATATTGATACCGGTTGAGCTCCTAACGTCAAAGAAAAGTTACTCCATATGTCATTGTGTCAAGAAAGCTCAATGCATTATGCATTGTTTCCATTACACTACGAATTTTAACATAAACTCGATGTTAACGTTTCTTCCATGAATAAAATTCAATTTTTTAGTTGCCATGCGAGCCTTGGCTACTTTGGACAGTGAAGGACTTGGGACTTCTTTTTATGTTCATTTGTTGTCAACTTATATTTGAACTTTATCATAAAGTTACAAAGTACACTGTACATCCGCTCGTACATACGAGTACCTATTGTAGTAGTATTTTATGATGCTATTTGGTTTATTTTTATCTGAACTTTCCTTGCAATAAATTTTAGCACCACTCCTTATTCACTCTGCGCTGAATTTAATTTGAGTTTAGATTTTTCGGAATTAAAAAAAAACTACAATAAAATTGTGAGCACTTTCAAATTATGCCAATAGGTGTCTTTTACGTCGATATGAAGAAATACGGTACAGTTAATTCAGTTAGCGACATTCCACTGCCATTGACAGCTAACTGTATTGAACATTTCACTGCTCTGTTTACAGATACAAACCTGCTTCGAAGTGCGCTTCTTATACAAATACGCTGTGATTTGCTATTCCGTTTCGTTGCTTGTTCGGGCCTAATATTTGTGTTTGTCGTTGAAGACAAACTGTGCGTGTTGTCGGGTCTTGTTCTCGGCCACAGGCGTGCGTACTGCCAGTCATTATTGTTAACGTCACGTATCGAGCCGATACCTAAGACAAACTACAAGTTATGTGCAAGACTAAACTAGAACTTTAAAACATAAAAATATTCAGAATTTGTATTACGCATTATCCATGTCCGGTGAACAAGTTAGAAAATTATAGATGGAGTTGCGTAACATACCCTTTAAGTATGTATAATACGATGAAGATTTTCGGTGGGCGTGGTGTGGCCTGTGGTGGCTCAGTTGGTAAGAGCGTGTCACGGAATGACAAGGTCGCAGGTTCGAGTCCTGCCCACGGCAAGAAATTTTTCATAAGAATATTCTTATTTTATTGGGTATGTTATATACGTTTCCATCATGGTCATTAATACATACTTTGTTAAATGGCTTTTTCGTGTCTCACTAATAGACACATTTCAGCCTAGACCAGTGGGTATTGATGGAATGGCTTAGTATTTCTATTCTATGTAATATGAATATCAGAAACCCACCATGCACCTACTTATATCTCTTCACAATGACGACGTCCGAGTTTATCGTCGAGTTTATAATCAAATTGGCGAACTGACATTGGTAGGGATTCTGTCGTCTGTTTTCTAATTGATAGTTCTAAAATAGCCATCTATTTTTTAACTTCGTACATCAAAACATGATGTACGAAAGAGAGTCAGCATTTTTAGACTGGTCAGATTTATGTTCTATTTAAAAACGCATGCCAGAATTTCTGTCTATTATATTCCAATTTAATTGTCCGTATATTTTTGACAAGTACAATGAACGAACAACGAAGACCACCAAAGCTGCATCTAAACATACATCACCAATAATTATAACCGGCAACTGTCGAGTAGAAACTCGCTATCGCGTTATAATAAATTGTTTGCCGTACTTGATTATACGCCGCTGACGTTTCAATTTGATAGTTCCCATTGGTTCCCTTATCACTTTCTAAGATTATTGATCGATTTAGTGAGGCGTATCGTTGCGATCTAGGGCCATCGTATAAATTACCGGTCCGATCGGAGCGCCCGCGACTATTGTCAAAGGAAGTGCATCGGTTATTGTTCCCGTCTCGCTTTGCGTTTTATCGCGACCGCCTGATCGCGGGCCGACCGCGCCATCCACTGCAATTTATCCCGCCCTCTATTTGATCGTCTTATTTTACTATTGAAAATTATCTCACGGAATTGACGCATCACTGTAATCATTGTTGCAATATCCTTTAGAAAACTGATCGTTGAGAGATTCCTGAGGTGAATTTGTCTTCTATATCACGAGTTACGTTTCGAGTGTTCAATGTTCGCGCAAAATTCAAACTTCATTTATTTCGTTTAACATCGAATGCTCTTTCCACGTAAGTATTTAATTTGGATTGCAACCATCCGTTTGCAGTCTGTAATGAGACTAATTTGAGGAATGATTAGCATCCTTCTTAAATTCTAAGAAGTCTTTGGAACAAGGAACGCTGAAGCTTTGTGGTTTTTGTGAATGTTTATTTTTTCGAGTTTTATTTTTTTGTATCTTACTATTAGAAGGCGCTTTGTCCCATTCACACGGCACCGCATATAGAGTACTGTTAGATAAAAATCGATCGGGCGATATCTTGTTTATAAATCCATTGCAATCGATTGTATTCATGTCATTTTGACTGACGAGCGATCGACATAATCGGTTTACAGGCTTCCTGTGCCGATTGTCATTATAATATTCATTGTACTACCAGTTATTAATGTCATGTACTCCCGTTCGAGGCATGAACCGTCACGGATAATGTATTTATATGGTGATAACAAAATGTAATAATGAAGAGTAGCGGTCTCTAGGCAGCGATTTAGAGCAAAGTTTAGGCGTTAATTAAGGTTTCCATTAGCGTTTTAGCTAGTGTAATAAGATGCTAAGTTTGTGATTCTAAAGGGAGGTTAGTCACATAAGAGATGTTACGCGGAGACCAAGACGTCGTCTTCCATTATGTAGTAACAGGCACTTCTTACTCCATTGGGATTATACATAAGTAGTGTGCCTATAATGCCTACTTTGCTATGTTTCAGATTTTTTCCAAGAATATATAATTGAGCTTTGTTATGCCAAATTATGATCTACGGTATAAACCTACCAGCGTGCATAAATATGCGGAAGGTGTGGTGTGGAATGTGGAAGAAGCGAAAGTGGTTTGACAGGATCGTAGCTGATGGAAGTCCGTCGTCTCTGCCTAACCCCTTTGGCAGACCAGGGTTGTGTATGTAAGATAATAAAATTATGATAAGATATTATTGTAAATGTCATACATTATGAAACGGTTAACTTAGGTATATAAGTAAAACATATTTATTTTCGACGTATGAAATGAAAACGTAATAATTTAAATAATTTGGCAATTTATCGATGCCACATTTCATTCATCGTCGACTTACACCTACTTCGTTGTGTGTCATATTTTAAATCCGAAAAGATGTTTAGATATCACTTTATTTATTTGCATTGGCACTTAAGTATTTTTATAGTGATTGATAACTATCATTATAACTGTTGATGTTTTGATTGAAGCTATTCATTTTTATAACTGGTATATTTTCGACCACGGTTAATTGCAAAGCTAATTTTGGTTTCATAAGTAATCTTCTGTCCGTGAAAGTGTTCATTGGTATCATTTTAATGGCTCTCTAGGGACAAACTGGTTTGAAGTGAACAACCCCTATTTCACTTATGATTTATGGTGGTTTCCGAGATCAGCTAGGCTGTAAAATCGATTTATAATCTTGGTGATTTATTGACGGTAAAACTTTTTACATCTACGGTCTATTACCTTTTGTTCGCGATTGTTATTTCATTCTTTCCTACATTTCGATGTTTATTAAGTTGTTTGTTTATTAAGCTTAAGTCTAACAAATCTTTGAATATGAAAAAATAGAATATTACGTCTTCATTTGTCGCTTTCCTCTTCCCAATATAGATTAGGAAATATAGTGGTCGTCTTCACTGTTTGGACAGTAGTCCAGAATAATGATCCGATGCTGCACTAGAATGAGACCGTATGTGATGCAGATATACAAATTAGATTAAGCAATAAATTCAGTTGTAAGTTGCTGAAACGCTGCGAAACGAAGTGGCTGACAAGACTAGCGATTCCCAATTGCAGATTTCGCAGATTTCCGTACATGAGGTCCCATTGAGAACGCTGTTTAACCTGAGCAAGCTATCATTAACCGTTCATTGCTGGCGGATTTATACCGTCACGGACGGTTCCCGTACGCAATTATCCGAGTTGCGATCTCCCCATTGTTGTCGAAATTTAAAACAAATTTCCTGTACAACGGGGGGTCGCGTTTTTCTGCCCTGCCAAATTGGATAAACACTGTAATTACTCGTTCAAGTTTTCTGCTTGGTACGCTTGGTTTGTGGGTATTGCGGATTGGTATGCGGATTCATGGAGTTTACGAGACGGATTGTGGTTGTGCCGCAAGGACGGAGACTGCAATTGATTGACCTTTCTTTACTGTTCCTTGTTTGTGATTGCAGCTTTATTGCTTTGGATTTTTGCAGTAGGTACCACAGTAACAAGACAACAAACCATTAGATCGTTATTTTCTTTTACAAAGGCATCCTCTTTCAATTATTTTCTATCTTGGGCCACTTTAGGTCTGCTTTTATTTCTAGTAGTAGCACCTAGCATTAAGGTAAGTTTAATTCGTTCTTTTTTATTAGACTGCTCAAGTTTAGTTACCACCACATTAGTAATCTGTAAGCGTTCTCTTTCAGCCTTTGGAATAACTGTATCCTATTTACATCTGTTATTACAGTGATTCACGGTCCAAGATATACCATTTCAATTTGCTTTTTGACATATCTTTCACTTTCATAAACAAACTACGCTCTCTGATCATTCGTCGTCGCCCTTTGCAGTCTAAACTAACTAATGTCGTGATTCCAAATATCGCTTAGGCACTTTTGCAGCCCTACGTTTACCTTTGACAGATGAGATGTCAGCAGAAAATTGGATTTCGTAAAGTAAACATGTCCTTCTTTGAAGTCCGCGCTTGTCCATTCAAAATTATACTCTATTTGTGAAATATACTTTGTTGCATTTCGAAAAGCGGGTTTTAGAGATTGATGGCAGTGGGGATTGTAAGCTGAGTGTACATTTATAGAAAAATCTGGTTCAATTTTGGTGTTTATTGTACGGCAGGTATTTTGTCACCTTTTCAGCTAGGCTACTTTTCTAGCAACGATATTATTAGGAACGTATTATTATTAAATTGTTATTTGTATACTATAAGCTGCTTTTATAAGGAGATCCAGATTAGCACTGGTGCCTTTATGATTGTTATAAGCCCTGGTGAAAGGATCGGATTTAGACAATTAGCTGATTTAAGGCACGTGTGAATTAAAAATAGTGTTATGTTCCTAAGTATATAAGAATAAGGTAGGTATCGGAATCCTAAATATCCTGTTAAAATCTCTCGCACTGCATGAGTTGTGCTAAAGAATATTTAAAGAAACAGATCAATGGTATCACTTGCAGTACGAATTCAACTCTTATGACGCAAATAATAAGAATGGTGTTACACTTGATCTGCTGTTAGTACCTACTATAAAAAAGCCTGACTAATAGCTGTTAAAATAAAACACGGCAGTCCGATTCCCAGTTATTAATATAATTCAAATTGCCGAATTAATCAAATTTAAATTGAAGGGATCGTTAAAAATTTACGGTCAAAATAAAATTATGTAGAGCATCAAACGTTTATAACACAGAGTCCAAGAGGCATATCAAAGAGGTTTACTTATGATTAAATACAGGTAGGTACCAATATCATAAAAATAATTTTACAACTTTTAAATTATAGTTCCTTAACTGTACGAGCGAACACTCGTGTTATGCTTTAAGAAATATTTTATGTCTTCAAATTATTATTTCAATTTAAAAGCTTGCTGTTTTAGTATCGTAGTAATGTTTTTGCAATTCAATAATTAATTGTTTTACCTATGTCATAAAATTGAATTTAAAATTAAAAAATTAAACTCAATAGGTAAATACCTACATAACTAGTACAAATAGGCGTAAATAAGTAATATAAAAAAGTTTAATAAAAACAAAATAAAAAAACGTTTAGAGAAAAACTTTCACTGAATGTTTGCACAATGTTTCGATCGTAAAAACACCGGACAAAAAATAAATTGTACAAAGTTATTTGACGTGTATTCCTCGCGAGACATGTCCCGCCTGAGAAATTTAACCGTCATTGACGTTTAATTGACGTTTGACTGGCCGCGTCCGTCAGTGCGGCCGACAGTGACGGCCCGACAATGCGGGCGTGACGTCGATACCATTTTGACAATTTTGAATGCCAAAAAATAATAAACACGAAGCATTGATTGAATAATACTGGGTTTTATTTTAATTAGCTAGAGATTTTAAACCAGTTATGAACTAAATCCAACGATTTATGGTTCTATACATGTTTAGCCTCCCTAGCTTTCAATAACACTAGAAGAATAGAAATACAAAAAATATGTAGGATCTACAATTGCTAACGAAAACGTAAAATGTCAATACATTTTTCTTTCTATTCTACTAGCGTTAACGAAAGTCAAAGTCACTTGGCTGTGGAGTTGAAGATGTATGCAATACCTATGCTAAAGAACCTAAATCCATCGATTTATGGGTATCTATATACATTTTCATATACATGCAGAAGAGATAATGGATGGCCTATGTAACTGACAGTGATAGAAAACGCATTCATACTTCCATGGTCCATTGCTTGATTGCTGTGCCAAGAACGGTAATGTCATTATAAAACCCAGCAATGGTGCTGTAAAATGGGAATCGGTTTCCCGACACTTCTAACTTAGCACGCACAACAGAAACGCTATCATTGACAGCAAAAGTATAGTATTTTAATAGAAATTAATAATAATACAGGTTATTAGATGACAGCGGTAAAGGACTTTAATAACTTGTTGTATAGGACATAAGTGTTATAATATAGACTAATAAAGAGATGGCTATCAATATATTGGCCTATCGCACAGTGACACACGCAGCGAACTAAGCAATTTGTTCTCTCTTCGTAGATCCAGAGCCGCATTTAGCACAAAAAAATGTGGGTATTATTAAGCTGGCTATTTACGTCTCAAAAATGTGAAAATGGCCAATTCCATATAATATCTAAATGTCTATTTTTGTTCTTTACTTACAAATACTTTTAATTAAATACAAATATCGATCAGGTATATGAATAATATTTTAGTGACGCCATAGGCACGTAATTTTTCTAATATCCGACGTATTTATGAGTTTCCATATCGTATCAGTCCACTAGGAAAAGGTAGGCCTTTCTTAAGGCGTGTCATTCAACACCATTCTCGGCTTTTTGTAACCAGTAATCCTCAGTTTGCATAAGTTTTGCATCCATTTCTTTGCATAACAAATGTTCAAGCTCGGAGTGTATTAGCTACTGCCCCCCGTATCATCCGACCTTAGTCCGACACTGCACCTATTGCTATAAATTGATTGTATCACAGCGGGGAGTAGCGCTAACCGACTCCACAGTAACAAATGGTTCTATCTATACGTTAATACAGGCCTTATTTACGCAGATGAGTTATATACCACTGTTTTATTATGCTAATTGTTGATGTAGCACCGTGTTATAAGTCACTCTACATTCTAAAAGGATATTAGCTGGGTCAATGTATTGGAGATTTCTAGATCAGCTCAGCATGATTCTGAATATTTATATTCGAGTATAGGCAATCCAAAGGGGATTCCCTTGCATATCTACACCAGAAGGGCAGATTTACAGATTTGAGGGGCAACGAATTGTAAGGCTGGTCACCACTCCGCCACTGACCACATAAAAACCTTTTAAAACTAAAAAGTGAAGTTAATTCAACCACTCTGTTAAGCGTCAGAGAAGATAATGAGACGGAAGAAATAGAAGTTATACCTACCACTTGTTTAGCATAACTTCGAGGATCTTCGAAGATTGGCCAAGGGATGCAGTTTAATGGAATCAGTAAGACGTGACGTCACAACTTATTATCAGATCTGAAGAAATACGGATGAACCCGCCTGGTCATGCTAGTTACAAGATAAAACGGTAATTCAATTACCTAATTTAAATTCCTTAAAAGTAAATTCTCGAACCCTTTCTGCCCGGAACGTTCAATTCAATTAAATATTTCTATTAGAGGACATTTCTGGGTGTTCGGGATCAATAAAAGTGAATTGGTGTATGAAAGGGTATCGGCAATTGGCGCGGGCGTCGGTTTCACTCGTGTTTATGGTCTGATCTTATCGCTCTGCGGTCTGTCTATCGGGATACGGGCACCCGCCCTTTTATTAAAACTCACATGTTAGCACAGGGAAAACCATGGAATGCAAAGACCATGCAGTTGTTTTTGAAGCGCGCGATTTATTTATTTATTTTATTAATGGACTCGACAGTTTGTCATTTGCCAATGTCATGTTACAGAATATTCAAAATATCATATCGTATTCTCTTCTTCCAGGGGAGTCGCCGTAGCGTCATCACTCTGGACGAAGCAGCTCGACAGTCACGTTCACCAAACTTCAGATTATAGCGCCAAACTTCAGATCCTGCATGAATCCTCCAATATTTTCACCATACTGTCATTCGACAACATTTTCTGATTGATTTAACTTGATATTAAACACAAAACACCCATTGTATACATTTAACACAACTGTCGTTTCCCGCCATTTTCAAAAGCCCCTTTAGCGCGATTTTGGTGCTTTTTCGGAGCTAGGTCTATTTCAGTTACCTATCGATGAAGATAAGAGTTGTAAAAGATTCTAATCGGATCTCTGGCTTGATGGCAAGGAATAATAGCGCGTGAGTCCACATAAAGACAACACATCAAGAGCTGTCCAAGCGGCTGGTCGAGCAGTCCGGCGACCAGAGGGCTGGCAGCTACCTCTGCCAACGTATTGCGTTGGCAATACAGAGAGGGAATGCTGCCAGCCTTCTGGGCACCGTGCTCCCGATGCCCTCCTAGAGGACATATTTTGTTTATAGGTTAGTTTCAGTTTTAATGTTAGATTTTAGTGATTTTATTGTTATTTATTTAAAAAATAGTATTTATCGTAATAAACATTTCGTACATGAATATTGAAAGACAACACATCCATAACACAAGGGTTCAGAGAATATAATTTAACGTGTTTTTTTTATTTTTGTTCTAAAACACACTTCTATCCTTGAACATACATGATACATTACGTTTTTATGTGTACGTTTTTATGTGTGTATTTTTATGTGTAAAGTTTTGTCTATGCGTATATGTTTGATGTTGTTTGTTTTATTGACAAGTGCATAACGCATAATTGTTAATGTGTACCTATTTTAATGTAATATTTTAATGTGACTGAATTTTATATTATTATTATCTATAAGTAGACTAAGTTATTATTATGAATTACACAGCGCATTGGTGTTAACTGTAATGCTGTGTAATATTTTTATAAATAAATAATAAATTACATACACTAAACCGTTCTACTAGTGACTAGTAAATACCTACATGGAATATTTATGTTATATATATAAAAAAATATATATATCGTTTTCCACTCTACACCATTTTGTTTACGATTAGCACCAAGGGATGCGTGTTAAATGTTAAACAGAAGAGCCTAAATTCAATAATATCTGTCTGTAGTCGCAGTGTTTACACGATAAGTCTATTTAACTTCTACAAAAGGGATTGAAATAAATCATTGAATTCATGTTAATGGTAATTTGGTTATGAAAAGGGTACAATATTATATCTACTTCAAACGATGTCCTTTACAAAGCAGTTATCAAAGTATCTATTCGTATGTATCAACAAAGTATTGTCATTGTAGAATATACTTAGATTTTGTTTTAGGCAAACAAACTCCAATAATTATTGTAAGTATTTTAAAATTTCTTTCATGTTTGTACAGTAGACAGCAGATCAATGGTGACACTTGCAGTTTGATTTCAACGCTTACGACGCAGATAATAAGAACAGAGTCCAAAGTACAAAAAAAAATGATGTGCTGTTGACTGTTAGGTACAGTCGAAGGTCGAGCCATGCGAAGTGTGACAAAAACGGTACCGACTGTTTTAAACATTAGTTTAAAAAAAGCCCATCGTGATCACCGAAATCTAAGAATAAAGAATGCCAGACCTATATTCTACAAAAATAGAGATCGCGGGCGGCTAGTTTCAAGTTTTTATCAAATCCTTTAATTTCTATTTTAATAAAGCTATTAATTGAAATAGAAAACTTTCTCCGCGCGCGGCCATCGGCCTCCGAACCCTGGACTAATGACCGGTCACGTCACTCCACTGCCGTCAACTCCAAGAGGAGTTAATTCTCTTTATGCACTTAATTATTTATATTAAAAATGTTAAATGGGGTGACCAGTTTATGGGTTCTACCGGATGTTAGGAGGGCAATGTCTGTAAATGTATCATTATCATCGTCAGTCTATTTACATATCCCAGAAGTGGCTGTTTGGACCATGATCCACTACGGGGGCACAGTGCGGATTGGCGGATTTCATATGCCTTAATAAAAATATATATGTCTGGAAGATTTCATCACGATGTTTTCCTTCGCCGTATTCGGTAAATGTAGTAAAGTTTTTTTTTTTCGAAAAAAAAACCCGAGGTAAACTCATTGGTTCATGGCGGGAGATCGAACCTGAGAGCTCCGTATCGTTACTCCAGCGACTACCAACCCTAGCTCTGCATGCTATGTATGTACTTGTGTCGGAATATTTGTCGCTTCTTGTAGCCTAAGAGAAGATAAGTACTTAGTTGATTTTTCTCATAGAATCAGCAAGCTGATTGACAGTTGGCTGGTTAAATCCGTCGTAGAATCGATAACCGAGAGGGTAGATGAGTCCTCGAATATAGGCCAAGAATCGGTAAACGTTGTGTGGAACATCCGACCAGATGGAGGAATAACCTATGCAAGGTTGGCAGGGACTGGATTTTGATGATGTATCTTATGTCACACATAAGATGCCTACATTTTATTTTATAATAATTTTAAGTTAGGTATTTTAGTTGGTAAAATCCTGCATAAAGATTGGTCACACTATACTAGGGACCTCCAGGCGGCTAAACTCCCTGCGCGCGCGCATCAAACGTTGTTTATCTTTAATTAGTTCAAAATTGCTGATTCACTGTTGAAGACCCGATAACAGATGTACGCCTGTCCACCTACACTACCCTATGTTTATTGTTCCGCCGGTATGTTTATCATAAACACTGATGACTTGTCAAACTGGTAACGGCTTCGTCGCTCGTCATCAGCATCACAGAAGAATATAATTGTTCGTATGGTTGACAACCTACATAAAATCATTACCATCGTATTGAGAGCGATTCTATACGTGTAAATAAATTTTAAAAATAGGTAAAGCAAGAATCATCCGTAGGTAGATAAGTAGGGATAATTTCAGATGACAATGCTCGTAAATCGACCAACATGCCGACAATAAAGATTGAAAAGATCGAGTCAACTGCAAGGACGAGAAGATAGTTTCAAATGCCTCATGCCAAAGATAAGAAGATCGTAGATATAGGTACATACCAATAGATACACATTAAAACTATAGAATAAAATATTGGGAATATAATATCCTTAAATCTCTTCTTCTTTTTATTGCTGGATATGTTATCGCTCGTGGTATTGGCGACCCTGGCGAAGGTGTCGTAAGCTTGTAAGAGACGGAGCACTTACCTCCCGAGTCACAAACATAATATTCAGAAAGCGAGGCACGAGGTCGTCTATTGGATAATGAGGAGTAAAATATTCACATACGAGTAACTCGGGTATCTCCAGCTAGCCGGGAGTATTCAGATTGTAGCAACAAGACCATAGCCGATATTCTTGCTATTAAGTAATACGAGTACGAAACCAAAAACTTAACGCAATTAGTAAACACTAAAATAACAGAAAAAGAGCAAATAAAACCTACTGCGCCAGTTTCAGTGCATGCAAGTTAGTTCAACGACCTACATGAATTTTAAAAGAATTTCATGTAGTGCAAACGGCTAGCTATGACTTGGATGAAGCTTGTATCTCGAGGCTGGAGAATATTAAAATTCTTCCCGAGACGGCGAGCGCTGGGGGTCCTAAGGCACAATGCACATTGTCAACACATATAAAGATACAGTGTTGCTTTTATATTGCCATTGTGCACCCTTGCAGTTCTTTACTGTTTTCACGGCGTATTCTAGTATTTTATTATTCATGTAACAAGTGCCTGCCTTCTGTAATGTTAATAATTGAGGACTTCCGTGACACAACGAGGGATAGAGCGTAAAGTTATTTATATTTCAACGTTTTATATTCCATAATATTTCTTCGTTTTTATTTATGGCATTTTATGTTTTCCCTTGACGTTCAAATTCTTTGCAATTCTCAATATACGAGTATTAGGTTACATTACGCGTCTGAGGTCCCGACTTACATAACAGTACATAGATCACCACGGCATCGGCAATTTGGTACCTACTATGTACCTAACTATTAAGTATATACCTACTATGCACGGTGGAACACAGAGAAAGGTGTACAGGAGAGTTTTTAAGGTTGAGATTATCTCAAAAACTACTTGACCTAATGCAAAAATTCTTTCACTGTTCGATAGATAAAAGTTAAAACTATATAACTGCTAAAGAATTTTTAAATTCGATCTATTAGTTTTTGAGAAAATCTCAACCTTGTTGAGGCCCCCTGTATACTTCTCTCTCTTCTATCTCTGTCTTCGACTGTATCTAATTATTAGCAATAGGGTAGTTAATAAGCATTGCAAATTAATGTACAAACAAATATTGGCTTAAGGGGCAACTCGGGCAAGAAAAAACTCGGCTTGACCATTCTTCAAATTTGATGTAGTCTTTTCGGGCAATGCATAATTCAGTCTCTGCCGAGTATCGAGTTCGAGTAGAGAATCGTAGTAGTCAAGAACCAGTCTCAGTTTTCGAGGTAAACCGAGGAAACATAATTGAAATCAGCTGTAAAATAACAGTGTTGTTTACGGACATTTACAAATCAGATAGTAAGAAGTGACGTCACATCTTTCTAATTCCATGCTAAGTTCATTTTGCCAAGAAGGGATGAAGCACGACCTTAATCATTAATGTCACTGCTGTTAAATTGGAATATCGAAAAACTATTTTCAGACGTTATTCTCACTGAGTTGATTTAGGCAATACAAAAAAAATGCCAGGCACCCCATTGTGTTAACTACAAAAAGTAACTTTACACCGATTACATTATTATGGTTGGTATGTTCCGAAGAGTATTATTGAAATAAAGAGAGCTCCATTTCATCGCTTTGTGATTGCATTATGCGTTGATACGTAAGCTTGTTTATGGCTCATTGTATTCGCCCGATATTATACTTAGCACTGCATTAAAATATTTCACTGAGTAACGCTCGCTTTGATAAAATCCAAGACGAAAGGTCAATAGTATTAATATATATTTTTAAAGACACAAATGTAGGCGCGGTTATTTATGGTGACACGTTTAAATGGTGATAGGTAAGAATGATTTAAGTTTGCCTGTTTTGGTAAATGATGAAGAGAGATACAATTCTAAAGAAACCCAATATGTAAGTTTTTGTTGCGACTGCTAAAATATACCTAAATGAAACTGGTAGATTGGGTAACAGTGGCAGGACATTTTGTTTAGTGATGATTAAAGTAGAATTTATAAATGTTGGTAGTAAAAAAGTGATGGTTTTGAGATTTGACACACACCTTGCAATGTTTTAACTTTAACTTTTTTAACGACTATGGGGACATATGTTACCTGGACTTGGCTGAGGAGCTTCTCAACAAATTGGAGCGCCTATTAAACAACTGCATTGGATTTATTTTCGGTCTCCGCAAGTACGACCACGTCTCCGCCTATCGATCTCAGCTGAAGTGGCTCACTATCCGGCAGCGAAGCCGTACTTCATGATCCTCTATCCGTCCTATCTCCAAAGCAAATTTCATTTTCTTGGCTCTTCTCATACTAAAACTCTTCGTTCCTCTAACAACCTTCAACTTAGTTTTCCAACGCATCGTACTCAATTCTTTTCTCGTTCCTTCGCTGTCCAGGCGGTCCGTCTTTGGAATGGCCTCCCCGAAGACATCAGACAGGCTAAAAGCAAATTCCAATTTAAGAAACTACTTCGTCAGCATCTTCTGGGATCTAACTGATGGATATCTCACCCGTCTCACTTCTGATGTTATTAGTAAGCAAATTTATTTATCTTTTTGCATGTGAATTTAGTATATTATGTAGGTATAAGTACCTATTTAGTATATTATAATATTATATATATCTGTGTATGGTATGTATTATATGATAAATATGTGGTATGTAATATATATAAATAAATTATGTACTTTAGTAAAGAGTATAATTAAATTTTTGAATTTTGTTACGATTCTCTGGTAAACATCGCACCGCCTTAACCTTGTCTGCAAGCCAAAGGTTGACTGGTCGAGAATGCCGCATGGCATTAAGTCCGCCTGTACATTATATTGTGTATAAAGAAGAAATGAAATGAAACTTTGGACTTATCATTGTTATTCGGGTACCTATATTAGGCACCCATGATCCAACTAAAATGTCCAACTGTTCGTTGTTAGTGTTACATAGCGTCCATACTTACAGTATTATATAGAAGTAAGCATGAACTTGTGGTGAATGAAATACAACAATGATAAAATTTGATAAGATTGTAAAAAGTGCCCATGCCACTACCATAAGTGAAAATGGAATGGCATATTCCTCATAAAAACTATGCTCGCTACTGTCTTTGTAATAGAAATACCACTATTCAACAGGTCTATGATTTAACACCACATTCTAGTACTTATCGAGTCGTTCACATTGTATTTGAATAACAAATTCATCCTCTAATTGGGTGTTATGTGGTTAGTTGTATGCTTATCTATCGCATTTATCTTTATGAGATTTTAGAAATATACCCAACAGGTTTGACACAAAAAATGCTTTGGCGCTTTTATTATGTGCATATTTCAAGTCTTTAAAACAAATATGTGACAAAAGATAAAGTGTAGGCTCAAAATGGTAATGTTAATCGCTTTTGGTGAAGTTATTCGTATCCATTATCATAGGCAGAAATAGATTTTGAGGGGTTATAAATGCAACTGTTCTTAATAGATATTTATTATGCAAATATGAGTTAATTAAATGAAAAAAGGAAGAAGTAAGTGTTCTGCTTTTCCCGCGACATACCGTGTTACCACAAGAATACCTACTGCTTTACTGATAATAAATGCTCTCCATCAAATAAGAAATATAGTAGGAGGTAGTGATGGTTAATACTTTATTACCCTTTAGAAGAAGTGTACCATGGAGCTCCTTGTAAATGTACATAAATAGGCAAAGTAAACACTAACTTTACTTATTAACATAAAATGCAAAGTATTAACGGAGTTAAAAAGTAGGGTATCGCCACTTAGCAGCTCTAGAAGTTTTGCCTTATCCATTACACTTTATACCGTTTTCACCGGAAAAAGCCATGTTTTTTTTCTCTTAACGAAAAAAGTTAATGGTATTGTGCCGTATTCATAATTAGACCACACGCGATTGTGTAAGTAGGGGAAAGAATTTAAATTCCGACCGTTCGAGGAAGAAATTCTCGGTGTAATACGTTTCTACGTTTCGCCTTGCTAAAAAATGTCTTTGAACGGTATGCAATGGTTTGTTCCCAGAAATTTTTGGGGTATAGAATACATGAGATATACTTATGACATGGTGCCTTTCATGGATTGCATTGTAAGAGCAATAAACTCAAGAGAGTTTAATCGTCATTTAGTAAGTAATTGCTTGTAATTTAAAGCCAGAAGTATCTTTTCAGAGGTTCTCTAATGACAAAGTTTTAGCAAGCTTAATAGCACCACAATATAGATAATCTATATTGTGCTTTTACTCAAATTATACTGCTTCTAACTTACAAAATTACAAATTTATTAGTCCAAGCTTACAAAAACAAAAATAGATTAAAAAAAATTATTTGTCCCATGCACACTACTAACTTGTGAAGAAGTTAACTGTTATTAATTTCAAATGTTAAACAAAGGCGAATGTGAGTGATGTGCGTTGATTGCTGAAGATAAAAATCCATCGCTTCTAGCTACTCCAACGGAAGGCAGGAATGAGTTTAACTATGAACTGCCCCCTTACCATGAACTCTTATAGCAGGATTATTTCCATAATACTTTGTTACTTCGTACAATGACAACCTTAATAAGCTTAATTTAAGGTCGTCATTGTACGAAGTAACAAAGTATTATTGAAGTAATCCTGCTATAAGAGTTCATGGTAAGGGGGCAGATACGTATCCCAAGGTTCGATACGTATAGCATGTCACAATATTTCTGGGATCAGTGGTTGTTATCCCAGCCATAGAATTTTACGACGTGTTACATCAAGCTCACGTTCCTAAATTCAACTACTTGGGTGGCCCAGTTTGATAACCATTAGCTTTTTGTTAGGGTTTAATGATTGCTCTTAAACAGGAGTAATAGGGACAATGTTTCTTTGTTGTTTTATCAGTTAAGGGGAAATCGCGTCTAAATAAAATCAATGAAACATCTGTGTTTACACCATTGCATTAGGTAGATTTGGCGGTCGCGATAGAATCACGAATCTAGTAGATACAAGTGGACGCATGGGAAGAAATAACTTCCCATTGTCCACCCAGGTGGACCACGGGGTAAAATAATTTCCCATTGTTCATCAGGTTTACTACGGGAAAAAATATTTCCCGTGATCCACCCAGGTGGCCGAAGCAGGTTGACCACGGGCAACCATCCGGATTTTTAGATCTTTTTTATCAGTGCGTTTTTCCTCCAGAGATATGATCCGGGATGCTGCTAACGAAATGTAAAGTAGAGATATAATGATTATAAAAATCACAGGAAAGAGAAGAATAGGTTGTAGGAAAATGTCGTGGTTGTATACGGGAGTGGAGTGGCAGAGTGGCAAAGCGAGCGCGAGCGCCGCAGACTTGTTCCGCCTCACAGGACATAGACGCCGATATGAAGAGAGTTGGAGAGGCAACCCCCAATAAGATGAAGAAGAGTAGAGTTCTTCAAGGCCGGCAGGATAGCATATCTACTATATTTTACCGCCAAACATTTGGCGAAACATTTATACATGTTTATAACGTTATCTTTTATACTGTGTTTCGAGCAAATAAACTCATTTCATTTTAGGGCCACGATAACCACTTACTATCAGATACCACATCTTCTTATATGCATGCCTTTCTTATAAAAAAGTAAACTGCACAAGCCCAGTGATGGATCAATGCCCCTCAGGTAAAGTTATACGTACGATAATACTGAAACTTTGAAATATTTCGTTACAAATTTTAATAAGCCTGCATGTAAGCTAGTTATCAGTTGTCATGTGCTTTCAAAGAATGTAAAAACTTTATGAACATTTCTTTTACAGCGAATGTAGGTACTGAAATAATCAGGACCTTTGTTTAGCACAAGTGGCTATTAAATTATTAAGTAAGTACTAAGTTTATATTATTTCAAAATTACTTGAAGAAAAAGCGCATTTTTGTTCATAGAAAAAGGAGTAATGAGGAATGCGTGGCTTTAGTGATCTCTCCTCTGCTTGATAGTATTTATATGGTTTTGGGCATTGTGAATTGGGAATAATATTGAAGTTTTAATATCATAAGATTTTTTAAAAGATTTTTGCGGTTTTTAAGGCTAAATTGTAATTCGCAGAAAGCGTATAGCGAGCGAAACAGTTGCATCATCTTTGACAAAGTGTCAGTTAACTGTTTACTGCGATTGGTCGTGAAATCAGTTAAGACGTCTGTATGTGTATAAGTCAGTATTTAAGGAGCTGCATTTGTAACCTTAGTAAGGTTTAATACAATTTTCTTAGCGGTATCAGTTATAAAACGCCTCTCAGTGACAGATGTTGCCGACGGCCCAGCTATACGTGACTCCAATGTAAAACAACACCCCTTGTGAATAAGTTTGGAATTTAAAAATAGATCCAAGTGTTTTGGAGAAATGCTTTTTAGTTTGGTGAAGCTTTGTCTCTATACAGATATCTATGATGAAATAATTTTGAAGATTTCAATAGCGTAACTCAAGCAAGGTTAGTAACGATAAAAATTGCGAAACCGTGGATTCATTTGACTATAGTTAAACCACCAATTTTGTATATCGAAATACAGCGGAAATCCTTCAATCATGACTTAAATCACCACACGTTTATCGCTACAAACAAATATGTCCTGTCGTCGGAAAATGGTAAATAAATTCGTCAGCCATGATTATCTTTGCACAGCCAAAAACACATATTAGAAGAGATCACTTTCAGGTATAAGACAGACTATGTGAACATTGTATTTCTCATATGTACTTACTCGTATAAGCGTATTTTTATAATGTGGTTTCTTTGTGAATCCAATCAAACTCTATAAATCTATTTATATTAGTAATTTTGAATTTGGTCATTAGACGAATTTGTGACAAGAACATGCATGGTTCTCGTTTTGCTTCGAATTTATTTGCCACCTCCTTTCTCTTCCATTTGTGTAAGCTTAAAAGAATCTGTGAGAAAAGTCAAGGATGTCGAAGATAACAGACAGCTACACAGCTCTTTAATTAAATAAAAAATTGTATCGAGGTAAAGAAACCAATTTTCGCAATTTTTAAAGCGCTCTCGTTTAAATTTAAGCACTTGCTGGAACAAAACTCTCAATAAAGTAGGGCTATTTGACAGCGCTACATGCAACTTCACTTACCTGCGCAGGAGTGCCGTGTCGGAAACATCCGAGGTATTCCGATCGCATGCCGAATTATTCGCTCAGTATTTATCGGCCCTTTGAAACTGACTTCCTATATTGAGAGAAATCTGAGTCAAAGTTGGTCAAAGTAATTGAATGATTTGTTAAGAAACTTATGTTAAATTAGTTAGGGTATTTTCCACGATTGGATGTAAGTTTATTACCCCTTGAAGGATCTGCACCTATCGCTATCGCACACGAAAAGTAGACTAGAAATAAATTTAGGCTACTCTTAACCCCTACATTATAACGGATTCCCAGGGCACACTGCAAATTAGGGGAAAGCGCCACGAGGCGGAAAGGCAGTACGTTTAATAATTTTAAACTTCAGCTAAACAACAATTGGAAAATTCAAAATAGTTTAATATTAAGGAAAGCTCAGGTGATTAACTGAAAAGTTTAATTTAAGCAGACGACTATAATTCTGAAGAAGATCGTAATGAACTAGACTTTGTATTTCCTACTGGGGTTGCTAAATTTTTACTACTTTTACATTCACAGATGCAGTTTGGAGCTGATTTAACAGGACGCACGCAACTTGACCGCGGCAGGCACGCCTGTGTCATCTCATTGTTACCACCAACCATAGTACCTTGTTCAGTAGTTCCTAGTGATGAGGTTATCATAGAACAAGATCTCTTATTATCAACACACGGACCTGCTTGAACTGCAACAGATGCACAATGTCGGCAGCATGCTGGTTTTTTAGGCTTCGGTGGACATGGCTCCAAAGGTGCTGAGGATTTACGACTGCATGAAGGTGAACCAACAACAGGTGGTGATACGCTCACAGAGCATGCTGGCGCACTATAAACGCATGACGGAGCTGCTTGAACATCAGCATCACATGATATATTGCACTCGTCAGTAACTCTTATCACCAAATTTCCTTTAGTTTTTCCTGAAGCAGATTTGAGCACTATGTTGTATTCTTCCTCTTCATTATGACACGGGTTTACGGTTCGTGAGTGAGGATATACCACGATTCTTCCGCGCGAAGGAGGTTGATAACAATCATTTCCGAGGTTTTCGCAGGAACAATTAGCTTCTGGTATGGAGCTTAGAGATGGTAAGGTGGCACATGATATCCGGGGTGTTGGTGGTCGATAGGAGGGATACAGGCATGAGGTTCTGCTTGTGCACGGTTGTGGTAGGACTGCACAGAAGCGGCGGGATAAATCCGGACTATGGCGACATGGGCGTTGTAGCACACATCTTGGTCGGCAATTGCTGCGCCTTCGGCAAGGCGGCATAAGGTGATTATGAAGTAAGTTTGGGGAAAGGGGAGAGTTCGAGTTTTCCACCACCCATGTCTCTTTATCCCATAGCAAGAATAGGCGCCGATCTGTAAAAAAAATATTATAATTATGAATTTATTCGAAGCTTTATAGTGTGAGATGAGAAAAAAGCAATTTCTGTTTACCTGAAATATGTGAAATCTACATTTTTGTTATGATTTTTTGTGTTATTTGTGTATGCACAAAATTCATTTTTGACTTGAGGTGCCATGTTACTTTTATGCAACTTTTATCCGTCAACTATTGAACGAATAAGTACCTACGCAGCGATGGTTGACCAAAGAGATTCTGTGACGTCAACAAAGAAATGTTTCTTGTAGCAAAGTTCCAGTTATAAAGAACATCTAGACTATGCATCAAACAGAAAAAACTAGTTGTTCGTTGCTGTAAATCTAGATGTATATTGACTAATTATCATCAAAGTTAAGTAAACAAATTGGCTCTATAAAAATATCTACCTTCCTATGCACTTACTTTCAAATGGTTAAGGTGTTCACGTTATTTACTTATTACTTTATATTAAACTATCGTCTCATGCACATTTTCCTCAATTTATTGAAGTTTTCTGAATAAATTGTGCGAGTAGCTGCGAGTATACGTTTCCTTTATCCGGGAAATGTGAGCTAATCCGGATCCTAGGCGCATTTGGCAAAGTGCTGCTGGCGTCGCGACGTGGACCCCCCGCAGTCGCACGCCATTTTGTCCGTCTCAAAAACACCACTTTGCACTCCGTTATCCGGCCTAGATTTACTTTTAGGGAAATATATTAAAACTACTGACCGGTCAAGTCTCTTTTAAATTCCGTTGCTCTATCGAGAGCTTTATTTCTCTTTTTTTGAGCCGTGAGTCACTCACTAAAGTCGTATTTTCTTTATCTTCAGCTTAAATTCAGTACCTATTATGCAATAGGTACTGAATTTAAGTTCAGTTCATCCCCCTCTCTTTATATGTTTTTTTGGGTTTATTAATGTAGTATGTATGTATTTTAATGAGTGGCAGAGACGCTAAAAGTCATGCAAGTGTGATGTTGCAATGTAAATATGGCCTACTCCATAGGACATTCCTTGCTTCATGATTTATTAACACTATTATACACAAATCAATACGATCATAATAGGCGCAGAATCCATTATGATTGAAGACCATTTAGATTTAGAGAAATCCTAATAGTTTTAGATCCAACTGGAAGGAGGCGTCGTTACCAACGAATTGATATAAATCGCCCCAGTACAATCCATCTTCTTTAAGTCCATCGACGGTACGTGGGTAATGGTCCAATGACATCCATCTTGATTCGGTTCGATATAAATATTTTAACTTTACTAAGATTTAGAGGTAAGCTTGTTCCTTACTGTTTTAAAAAAAAATCTTCGAATGATTACGTCAACTAAGAAAAACTTTATTTAGTATTTTCCTAAACATTAAGATAGTGATCGAAAATATCTAAACAAACGGACTGCACGCGGTCTGCCAAAGTCTGCAGTTGTATTGCAGTCGGCGAATTGGACTTCGGAGTTCTTCTGTGCAAACCTTCAAGGTGTGAATGTTATCTTAAGTGAATTTTTCGTTACTTAGAGTAGAAGTCGAAGCAAAGGATGGTTTGTCTATTTTCTACAAATAAAATATACCGTACTTTATTTGAAAACAAAACGCTACTTTGCAAACATTGTATTACAAAGACAGTGGATGATAAATTAAATATTTGACGACTTATCTAAAGAAATGATAATTTTACATCTGCTCAAACACTGGATTTCACGTTAGCTTAGAGCATAACAGTGTTTCTGAATCTTTTGTTTTCTAAACATAACATAACTTATTAAAAATCTTAACACAAATAACCATGTAAGATGTAATAAGCCTGTCATTGTCACTATCTACTCCAAAGTATTCTAAAGCTATTGTAAACATTTGTGTAGGGATAAAGTTGGAACCTACAATCTTAGTTGGACAAACTGTTTTAATTCCATGATTATCCACTTGGCGCCATAGTGTTTTCCTTTATAAACACTCGTATACCTAATTCCACAGCAAATGTCTTATTATGTAAACAAATATGATCATCAAAGTTGTGGCGTAACACTGAAGGAAGTGATTGAATGAATCTGTCTAACATTGTGTAAAAAAAGTGATCCGATCTAATAAATAATAAAATGTTTATGCAATAATCATAGCAAAGTTCTCAATGATAGTCGTTCTTGATTACAAAATAAGACACTTCCTGTAGATTTTGGTTTACCCACTTTATCATAGTAGAATGTAATGCTTAATTCAAAACATACAATGAAAGAAATTTGAATTTCTCTTCAGCGATCACAGTGGAATTTAGTATGAACTACTTTTCGAATCTATTCGGATATAGGTAGATTTGAGACTAAGTACGAGTACCTATAAAAATCAATACAGTGACATGGGGATTGAGGGTGTAATAATATTGATGTAAAAAAATTAACTGACATCTCGGTTTATTTATTGGTTTATATATGAGAAAACAGATTTCCAATAAGACGAACTCCACTTTAATTTAAAACACTATGGGCAGGTACTTTATCTTTAATCTCTATTCATTTCATACACAGAATCCCGCACAAAAAATCGAAGGAAAGGAATTTCCAAAGCGTTTATCGAACATTGTTCGCTCAAGCTGGCAATCCAGAAAATTGTTAATCGTTAAGTAAATAAGTAATTTAACAAATCAGATTTTAAGTGGCGTGGCTGCGCGAGGCGTAATCTTTACTCTGATCAAATTAACTTATGCGCTCACTCCCCACGGTTTATTTGAGGATAATGAGCAGTAATAACTAACTAGTAGGAAACGTGCTGGTATAGTTAGCATATAAATAAAGGCAAGTGATCGTCCTGATAGGGATTTCATTAAGATTTTTAAATTGGTTTTGAATTGTGTCCTTTCTATCTCCATATCCTTTAATCTTTGTTGGCTCTATGATTTAAGAAACCAACTTCTTATTCATAAATAATGAATTAACTCTTTTCTATGATTTGGCCAGGGATAAAGGGGCATCAAACAGGAAGTAAGGAACGCCTAATGGTACACTCCAAAATAGTTGCAGAAGAGTATTCGTAATTAACCATCAGAACACAGCAATTCTGACACAGGCAATGCAGACAGAAGAGATTGTTTGCGGGAGACCTACCAACAATATATACAAGTAAGGACAACTGACGCTGATGTTGGAATATAGAACTGACATTACCCTTCGAATATTCTGAGCCTTTTAAACAAAATCTAAAGCAACCAATGAATAAACATGGAAGTTGCTGCTCAGCATTAAGATGCTACATAATAATAAAAAAGAGAGACTGGTTAGCCTGTTCAACTAGCCCTTAGCAATCCTTTAGGATATATTCCCATTTATGACGTGGACATCTTCACTGGTGAAGGTATGAGGAGGTTCCAGAGACGTGCCGGTGTGTACGAGGCGCCGCCGCCTAAATGAGGGTCCGGGCCCACGGACGCAGTGCGCGAAGGGAGGAAGGTGATGGATGAATGGATGATGAATTGTGGGTTATTACAGCCCACAATGGGGAGTGCTCGGGGCGCCAGCCGGGTCGCTGATGTATCGCAGTTCCAGTGGCTCGGCACGAGGTGGAACACCCCAGGAAGTTTATTCGATATTCCGCCCCTTCAGGGCGGCGAACCCGACATAATCAACACGCTTCCCCGGGCGTGGTGGTACATGGAAACGTGTTTTACCTGGGCTTCACTGGTAGGAGTGACATTACATTTCTATATGAAATGTTGCAAGCAAAATAATCTGCACTCGATACCCTTTGCTAACGGTGCTAACCCTACGCAACGTGTGATTAAATTTTAAATTGCTCAGCCCACACAGACTGCTCTCAATCGCGTATCGCGTCGTGACGCGGTTCAGGCCTTGCCTGAATAATCCACTATCTGCTTAAAAATATTCGCATCAGCCACGTCACGCCGCGGGCCGGGGAAATGCGGAAAAGATTAACCTGCAGCAGGTTAACTGGAAACACTTTGTATATAGGTATAGTACTTGCATAATATTGTTGATTGATGTGATCGATTTCTACTTGCCAGAAGGACGATACTTCCACTTAGCCTCAGCCCAAAGTCAAAGCGACTAGGCCCTTTGTTCAAAAGGATCCTTTCTTAAGAATCGTCAGCGTTGATAAATCCTCCGCTTTATAGCAATCTCTAGAATGACCACTTTCTATCAGATATCCTGTTAGTCTGTTAAAAAGATCACACACATCAACTTACCTATATCATTTCACTGTTGGACGTAAGCCTCTGCCATGGTACGTCAAGTCCACTCTTACCACAGTCATTGCGGCTTTTAGCATCCTGTCCTTGACGGCACCCTGTGTAGCATCCCTTCATCATTTGATTGACAACGTATACTCATTCGTAGTCTTTTACTCTTTATTCGAGGATCCATATACCCATCCGTAGTCGGTTCTGCGATAGATATCACTAACCACTATCACTTAAGCTTGCTAAAACTAAAACTAAACATAATACCAGAAATTTAACGAAGACCAAGAGATGTGAGTTTTATTCTCTATTTTATACCTCTTGTTTTACATTCTCCCTTCGATGTTCTTTGAAAGTAAAAGAGCTTTAACATATAACCAATTGCCACACAAGCAGTGCTAACTGGTTTAATTTTTTATTAACTATGAAAGTTTGCGAATACAACTAGTTATTGAATCAGATATTGTGATAAAAACCATACAAAACAAATGACAGTAGGCTGTGGCGTGATTATTGGATCGCGATAATAAATTGACACCATTAGAATCCAATTAAAACTTAGCAATAGGCAATAATTATGGAAATTAGTACTTTGATTGCATGCAGCACTAATTCCACACACGCATACCAATTACTAATGTCATATTTAATTATTGCTACGATTCTTCATTTCCTAAAGCAATTAAAAATTGAATTAGATAAATTGAGCTTTTCCGCCTGTTGCTGACACTTCTTGTAAATGAATGTTTGTCATGGTAATAAACTCAAAGATAGTATTGTAGAAGCTAATACAAGTAAATTAATAAAGCAAGAAATGAAATAATGGAAGAATAGAAAAGAAGGCAAGTGACATTTCATTTTGTAACTGCCATAACATTTAAAGAAAATGTAACATAAAGGATATAGTAAGCCGAAAAGTTGTTAGTACTTTCGCGAAATAATATGACTCTCCCTCCATACATTGTGTAACAATTAGATGACTCATTAGTATGGAACATTGATTTATTTTTATTTATTAATTGGAATTCTTAAAGCATAAGTTGATAACTTGCTAGTTGCTGATAATGAACATCCTCCAACCGACTTCATATACCCTTTCAGTTACATACTAAATTAAAAAGATAAGAATAATAAAACTGATGTACTTAATAATAGAATTGTAATACTTCTACATGACGTAAATAATCTTAACATTCGATAAATATTACCACAAACTTAATATGAGATAATAATATTCACGAAAATTAGCAATGCTATTAAAATATCCACCACTAGATAAATATAAACAAAATAATTCCTTGATATAAATCACACAGGTGTCAGAAACCTAGTTAATATTGAAATAACACAACGAGAAACATGAATATTATTTTTTCGTTGCCTACGTTTTTGGATTTGATAAATAAGCCAATCGGGAGTAATTTGTAACAGCTTTTACATTAACTCCACGTGTCGTTTAATAACGTGCTATAATTAGTTATGCGATTCCCATTTTTGCAATGGCAACATACATGTACCGGTACTATTTTAGTTTGTTATCAAGGGTTGAACTTCTAGCGTTTCATTAGCACATCCAGACGTAACAAGTACACTTTTCTCTACAAAACAGGAGTAGGTAAGGTATTATTATTATTTGGTACGGACAACAGCAGATCAATGGTAACACTTGCAGTACGATTTTAAATCTTATGACGCAGGTAATAAGAACGGTTCAAAGTGTTACACTTGATCTGCTGTTAGCTGTACCAGGGTATTGGTTCAAGCCTAAGGTTCACTGCGACCTCAAAGGTCTATTGTTACTGCGCACCGAGTTCATATATATTGCTTCCCAGGTCATCGTCTTTCCGGAATCGTATGATGCACGTGGTTGGAAGATAGAGTTTTAATATCCTTAGGTGGCTTACGGTGTCCACCTAAGTCTCGGCTTTAGCTGTAAACCTCTCCTACTTGGCTATGGGGCTATTGTATTCGAATTTGTAAAGATTGTCGATTACCACAAAGCCTATGAAAGCCATACTACAAGTAATAAAGAATGGGTTCTAAGGCTAAACATCAATGCCGTTAGCCATATATACCTTACCCAGTAAAACCTCACTTCTCTTAAACCGTGTTGTAGTCCCTTTCGCACCACGTTAATTTAGAAATGGACCGAAGGCTTAAACCGAAGACTTTAAATCACGTTTATTGCTAACAGCCTAAAATGTAATAGCGATATCCCCGCTAATTTCTCAACACTCACACCCCACCGTTCATTACATTTTGAGCGCGTGTCGATTTATAACATCAATTAGTCGGAACGCGTGCGCCGGCGACGACAACTGACAAATCGCCTGTGACTGCCGACGCCGAATGCACGTGGGTGGTTGGATTGCACTGCGATATCGCTATTACATCTATAGCTAGGATATCTGAGGGGCTAGCCAAGTGGCTTTGACTTTCGGGGGCTAGGGAGTTTAAGCCACTTGCATAGGGGGTCAAAGCCACTTGACTAAGGAGTCAGATATACTTGGATAGGGACTCAAAGTCTTTGACTAGACCAGACTGCCTACATCAACTTATCGTGAGTAGTCCTCCTACTTAATCGTTGCCTCAGTGCTGATAATCGTGACCCTCAACAACAGGTGCCGTCTTGGCATGTATGAACTAGCGCCAGGAGACACGATCTTGTGCTCTTCTCATAGCCTCTTCAAAGGGCACGCCGAGGATTCTGCCAACCGCATCAATCCAACGAGCTAGTCTCCGGTCACATGGTCTAGACCCCTCAACTTTGCCGAGCAGTATAATTCTCTCCAAGTTGGAAGGGTCCATTCTTATGACATGGCCGAAGTACCGCAACACATTTCAGGTGACCGTTGCCGATAATCTGTCTCTAATGTTTAACTCAGAGATTATCGACTCATTCGTTCGGCGTGCAATCCATGATATCCTGAGCATATGTCGCCAACACCACATCTCAAAGGCATCAATGCCTTTCAGGCCCGCAGCTTTTAATGTCAAGTCTCTGAACCATAGAAGAAAATGGAGAATACCAACGTACGTACAAGGTGTAATGCAAGGTGCAAGGTACAATGGTAAGTAGTAAATGATACAAAAGTCAGAAAAAGTCTATAAGCGCGATTATAATTTATTAGAAACTTCTGAGGTTACTATGGACATTACAAATAGCGCCATCTTTGGCACATTCGCCATAATTAAATGTAATCTCGTGCAGTGGAATTAGAACACCGTATTGCTAGTGATGCACAAAGGATATTGCCACACGAAGCAGGGTTCTCGTAAACGTCAGTTGGAGCAGGATTATTGTGGGCATTCGGCCGACGACCTGTGAGCGATCACCGACCAGACACAAAGGCATGCGAAATTAGTATTTGTCGTTCATTAATAAGGTTATACTGCTCCATACGATATTCTAACAGAGAATATGTAATGTAGAGCTGACATTTATGAAATGGGGTCTTTAGGTAATATCAAACCACAATGATGAATAAATAATAAACAGGCTCGTATATGATATGCCTACTGCGGTTCTAATGAAGAATTATATAACTTAAGCTATTGGTTACTTTGGTTAGGCTATAGTTGTGGTTCCGTAATGCATATGCTGTCTTCTAGAAAGTGAAAATTGTCATCATCAAACTTGGCTGAGGAAATAAATGCTAAGACAAAAAAAAACTTTTGAACTGTGGAAGTAAGGCGGCGTCGCAAAATAAGAATAGGTAACGTTTGGTGGAACAGAAAAGACCAGTCGGCAGACCCCAGATGAGATGGAAAGATGACATACAGAAGATGGCAGGCAGCAACTGGACTCTCACTGCCCAAAACAGATCGGAATGGAAGGGGTTGAAGGAGGCCTACACCAAGAATTTGATAGAGGATGGCTAGGAAAAAGAAGAAGAACGTTTGGTGGAGTAAAACCATTAGGTAGAACAGTCACTTGTATAAGACTATTATTACCTATGCTTATTAAATTGTATTTGACATGATATCACATCACTTAAATTTTTTTCCCGCATATTAAATAATATTTTTCGCTACGTACATTTTGGGTTTAACCAAGAGTTTTCTGGAAATGGATCCTCCCTTTATTTAAACCTGATCATGTGGTCGGTTGTTACAAGGTTGTAAACGTACCTAACTTTACTACAACCATCGTAGTCTATGACAACAATGTTCCTTGGATAATCCAATTAAGCGGTGATTTCCTAATACAAGGCCGTGAAGCCTCGCCTCACCTGCGTGAAACTATTAATAGGGGCAATATTGCCTGGAATTATATGCGCATACATGCAGGAATATGCCGATATATAACGGCGATGTTCGAAATTGAATATTAGGCTCGATTATAGTTCCATCGCTGTTTTCACGTCATGGAGGCTTTAGAGAAACATATCTATCTGTACAAGTCCCACCATATTCAATGCTAAAGCCTTATTCCATCTTTGGTGGAAATATGTACGCTGTGCTTTTCTACCTACCTACTGCTAGAGGTAGATGTAGGTGGAAAAAACCTCACAAGTGGAGATAAAATGGTAGGGTTGTAAGAGGTTGTAAGCATTTACTTCCGTCAACGTAATCTTACAATTAAAGGTAAATCTTAGAATAAAAAATAAACTGATATTGGCTTTTTCGTTAGAAAATATCAATACCATACATTTTTCTTTCCATTCTACTATCGTTAACGAAAATAAATGCCACTTGGCCAGGTCCTCTGGTTATTTTAGTTTTCTAGGCGTGTACTCTTTCAAAATTGAATTTTCAATCAAAAAAGTGCAACTCCACACAAATCCCAGTAGACATGGCCAGTATCCTTTGGTTTCCTTGTAAATAAGGAAGAAACGTCACGTAGTCTAAAGGCGTACCAGCACAACCCTGTTTTGAGAGAACTGTCCGTGCGTGAATACCATTTGCCCCTTCTATATACAGGAATACCCTTCTATATACAGGTATACCCATCTAAACAAGATATCTGCATAGTCTTAGGTTTAATAGCACTTGATACATATACCGCAGCCCAAATCAAGTGTCTTATTTTGTAAACAAAAACTACCCTTCTAACATTTTAAGCTGTTCTGTGATTATTGCATACCTAGTTATTTTCACATCATTAGATCGTATTACTATATTTTCACAATGATGAACAGGTTAGATCAATCAGTTCCTTCAGTGTGTCATCACAACAGATAATTAGACGATCATATTTGTTTACAAAATAAGACACCTGTACAATAATCAATGACAATTGTACTATAATCTAAATATGCAAATCTGTGTTATCACTACAGTACTATCTATTATAATTTTTAAAATGAAAAAGTATGGGGATCTAGTTACTGAATAGGGCTTCAGTCTATTGGGACATGAGTGGTTTCAGAGGGTTATAGCGGCTATTTACTTGCGGCGCGGAAAGTTGCATAAATTTGGAGACAAGCAAAGTGGGTTCGCGTGTACCCAGCACGTGACTCTATTCCGTGAAAGCCTACTGCGTGCGCGTAAACTTTAAGCAAAGAAAATATGCAAAAGGAGTTAGTGTAGTAAACATCGGACTTTATTACGACTCTGTTTTAAGACACCGAAGTTTCTAGAAATTGTAGAATTTTCTTAGGTATTTAGTTCCATCTGAATACTATATAACACGAATGGAAAATTAAGATATTTCCGAAAACCATTGCTGGGGTTCATAAGTAACATTGCACTTTTCTGCACAGCAAACCAGCAATGGCTATAAAAATAATTTTCATTTTAATTACCATCTGTCAGTAACAAAATCCAATGGCTCCAAAGTAGGTTCGTTGCAATAATAATTTATTTGGAATCCGACTTACGACTAAATAATTAGGTGTTGTACCAAATTCAACAACCATAATTTGTATAGCAAATAAAAACTTTGCTAAGCTACGAATTACACAAGGTATTGTCCTAAACGTTAAATTATATTAAAAAATTAACGAGGCTTTCACTATTTAAATACTTTTATGAGAAATTCTAAGACACAATTAGAAGCTTAACCACTAACGATGAAGTCAAATAACTATGTAAATAAACATCACTAAACTTTACTTAACTTTGAATAATCCCTGTGCGATGGAACTTGAACAGTAATTATTTATTATTCAAATTGGACTCTTTGAAAAACTTTTAAATTCCCCACGATTTGTTCACTAAATCAGAGATTTTTTTCAAACAGTTGTGATAAGCTTAATCCCTTCACCAGGTGACAGTTGTAAGTCAAAAGATTCAAGTCTCACGCCTAGTATATTAGAGATGTGAAACAGACCATCCAGGTCAAAACCTATCTTATAAAACAAATGGACAAAATGGTAAAAGGAACAAGCTTCTAGAATATAATTTCGCTCAAAGACAATGTCAAACGCATAATATGGTTGTATATTATACAAGTTCTAGGTATCATTGCTGTATCTTTGTACGGATAACGGCAGCTCAATGGTAACACTTGCAGTGCGATTTCAACTCTTACGACGTAGATCTAAAGTATCACTTTTTTTATCACGTTTAATACTCACCGACTTCAGTCTACTCGTGACCATGATGGCTGCAATGCTGTCGAAATATCGAGACATCAATAATAAATGTTTAACACGGTAATTCCCGTTTTATCTAATTAATATAGATCTAAAGTGTTACACTTTATGTGTTTTGATGTGTTCCTAAGCCTTTTTTTCTTTAACAATAACAAGATCGAAGTTGACAAAGCACCAAAATAGCTTTTTCTTCCTAATTAATAATTTTGTAATAAGTAATGCTTGTAGGTATTTTTAGTACTGATAATGTTTCGACTTGATGCAATTGTTTTTTTGAGTAAATTTAAGTTTAAGTGACAACAAATATTTGACAGCTATTCATTTATTTGATTAAAAATATATTTTAAATTTTTTACCCAGTAAATCCCACTGCTAGAGAGGTCACCTTTCCATATATTTTATTCACTTTCAGAATTAGTGTGCTCCTCTGCCCATCACTAAAATGTAAATATGGTCTTATCTTATTAAGGGGCCGCTCATCAAGGAAAATATTTACCAAACTCGAAATTACGGGCGTCATAGTAGACGTGAGTTAAGATAATGCAGGAGATTAACTCTAATTAACTGACACTACATTAAGGCTTATTAAAACGGAACCGATTTGAGAAGAACAAAAAATTAATGTCAGTGTACTTCGGATAATGTGAGTAATCTGTGGATTTGGGGTAATAAAATTTTAATTACTTGTTAAAAGCAATTAAATTAGTTTAAAACTGAGGTATGTGTTACAAATATGTAACGTGATTGTGTTTTGAGTTAGACATCGCAATTAGCTCAAAGAGCGCAGATTTAAACAGGCAGTAATAATAAAAAAACACATAATGGAATGTAGATTAAGCCGGAAAGCTCAATCTCACAAGCTTTGCATTGAAAAGCCAGTAGTTAAAGGTGATTATAATTTCGCGTGTGAATGTCCTAAAAGGAGACGGAGAGGTGTCACCAAATCCAATTTGCAACTGTGACATGTTAATTAATCGCAACATACTTAGTTGAAACCTAATCGATATTACTAATTCAAAATTAGGAACAACAGTAGTTTTCACAGAAAACAGAAATATATTGGGCCTAATAAAATTGTAGAAGATAAACTAGCAACTTTTAAATGACAGAATTTTTCGATTGCAAATTTTTATCGATTTCACGTCTATTGGGTAAATGGTCTGTGTTGCCTGCTCTGTCTGCCTCAATGGAGCATTGAACTGAAAATCACAAAGGAAAACAGTGTTCAATAGTAGAAAGGTTAGAATAACCCGATTATGTAAATCCATTACAGAACAATAACACTTCGCAACAGATTATCGCGAGAAAGAGGGAAACACGAAATATCATAACTTCAATTCAATGTTAATTTCAGCCGAAATGTCACATCGATTTGCGTAATATTTGTTTACAAATACCATATAGCCTATAAATGATGTAGAATGTCTTTATTGCAAAGGCGAAATGTCGCCGGTACGTTATTATCGAAGGCTTTCAACTGCGCAATTACTGGCGGTGACGGACTCTTTAGTATGGAACTGTGAAAGTATCCTAAGTGCTGCGAGTAGTTAAAGTTTCTGGGATGCTATTATTTGATCCTTCGCAATCTGGTACGCCATTTTCATTGATGGTGATGGATTTCTATAACACTCAGACAGTTCTAATTTATAAATTAAAATAAATGTCCAAATTCTGCTTCTGTTATAAGTACGTGAACATACCATGAAACTCAGTACAGAATCTGCCATCAAATATTGTGAAAGTGATCCAAATAGTGGCTATGATAATCTGACATGGATTATCACATTTTACCCGACTGCGCAAGAAGGGGGGTTATGTTGTGTGTATGTGTGAGAGAGAGTGTGTGTGTGTGTGTTCTTTGGCACTCCCTGCAGCCTAAACGGCTCGATGGATTTTAACATATGAGATGTCGTTACATTCATCTTGATTGAAGGAGTGACATAGGCTATAAAAAAATAACGAAAAGTGGTTAACTTTTTGGCAGTCGGGTTTTTTGTTTTTGAAATAATTTCTGCTTGTTTTGGAATTTGTTGTGACTATGTTAACTTCCATAAACAGTCCCTATCCACCAATGTAATCTTATACGGAATATATTCGTCAACATAAGTAATGTCCTTCTTGCCCCTTTACTCATAAATATTGTGAATCAATTTAATTTCATAACTCACTTTTCGATCGATCGACATGAATGGCATAATAACCCCCGTTTGATCACTAAGCGGCAATTTGCAAACGTCTTGCAAACCAGTGGCTTGTAATCATCAATAGTCGTTAGTACTTTGTGTAGACGGTCTTTGCTTTGGTCTATAAGACCATGGTGCTAAGAATAAAGTACAATATTACAGCTACTATTAATTCGTTCTTCTTCAAGGATTCATGGGGGGATTGTCAAAGTCAAATTTCTTTATTGCAAGTAAGCACGTTGAGTACATTTTTGCACGTCAATATATTTTTTGAATTTACATTTACACCACTTTGGATTGGGCGTCATTATACAAAAACGCAAACTTAAAATGATATATCAGATAATCGCGTCAGGGAAGTATGCATGGATATTAGAATCAACAAACACTAATCATGTCGTCTTTTTATATTTTGTAGATTTAAGATATAAATATTTATTTGAATGTTATATGTGGAAACTTATACTTGGCATATAGGTATCATTAATAAGTTCATATTATAACATAAAATAAAATAAAAGCGCTACAAGGAACGATAAAGTGTATTAATTGAAAACAAGAAGGAAACTATTTAACTATGACTTTTGTTAAATATGACAAACATCCAATAGCGAATGAAAAGTGGAAGCATGAAATATGAAAGTTGTGTTGTGAGTGTTGATTGCTACAGTTAGAGAGAGAGAGAGAGAGAGAGAGAGAGAGAGAGAGAGAGAGAGAGAATACTTAAGAGTGAAGATTAAAAAGGCGGATCTCGAAGCATATCCTAATGTAACATAAGAATTACAGTTAAATTTTAAATTAGTAAAACCGAAGTAAGTTCCGAAAATCTCGGTAAAGATCTCAGAACTCACGTACCAGCGGGCGAGTCTTTTAACAAAGCGAAACAATTCCCAGGAACAAACTAACGAAGCCGGTTAGCATAACAATATTCGTGTCTCCGTCGTGTTGCGCCACACGAATATGTACACTGGATTATTCTTAAATACGTGGTCAGTGTTGCCTGGTCCACTGAGCTGAAACAAAGCAGAAGGCATATAAAATACACATCGAGTTACAAATTGGTAATAGGTACTGACGGATTCAAAAAGATAATATTTTAAAAGTGAAGAAACAGGTATTTTAATAAAACCACAGAATATATAATAGTACAAGTACAGAAGAGTCTCTCCTAAAAACCGTTAAAATAAATCGCGAGTCTCGCAGCGACGCAATAAAGTACAATTCAGCTCGCGCAGCGCGAAGTGCCTACAATTATATTCACCTACAACGTGCGTCTCTTTCTATCGGGTAGCTCTTTACTCTTCTGACACGATTAGGGCTGCCGGCTTGTGAAAGATAAATAATCTGAATATTTAATGAACATATATTATTATACCACTCTATTATTCTACTTTTGTAAACAAACTGATATTTCAAATATACCTACGGTATTAGATCACAAAAGACCATAGGCATGCTATCTTCTTACACTTTAATGGGTGTCTACAATACTAAACATAACTCTTTTAGGTTTTAGCTAGGTACAATCTAGTCCGGGAGCCGAAACCCATATTTACATATTTAAGATGCAAGAACTAGCCTTGCGATTTATTAAATAAATCTAATCTAATTATTCGTTCATTATTCATTCAATTTCATTCAATTATCTGCAACTATTCTCTAGATTGCATGGTAAAACTACTCGTAAGTTAATGGAGAATAAAATCGGGGAATAAAAATAACCCTGGGATAGTTACTCCAGTATAAATTGAAGTTTGGTCGAATCCACCCTAAATAAAATAAATTATTATGGTAGGTACTAAATTGTATGAAAGAATATTTTAATAATTTAGACCAAATTCTTGTCACGATTTTTTTCTTCCGATACAATGAAAGACGGCTAAATACGTCGCAGCGCGGGCGCAAAATAGCGGGCTACGTGCAATCAATCTGGCGCGCAGCAGCCCACTGAATAGCCGCGCCGGCGCGGCCCAAGGCCGCCCGCCCGATGTACCTGTAGATTTATACCTAAAGCGCGGAGTGCACCAGGCCTGATAAAACTTCCAAAGTCGCAACATCAACTTTTTGCAACTTCAATGCAATTGCCTCAATCATCCTGAATAAGGACTACATTAGGAAGTTATGAAAAAAAAAAAACTTAAAAATTCAGTGGAACTTAAGTCAATAAAAATAAAAGGAATTCACAAACAAATAATCAACTATAAAAAGAGAAAAAGAATAAAAATAATATGAAGGGAGAATGTGTTGGGACAGGTATTCTAGGCATCTATTCACTGTCTGTAGGCAGTAAAAGAGATAAACATTATTATCGCATGAAAATTGATTAAAATATAGTGATTGATAATATTATGTACAGCTCTTGGTGAGAACACGCAAGATTAATCAAAGAACTCCCAACCTGTAAGTGGTTTTACAATTGCTCGAAGACATACAAAACTGTACGCGTGGCAACACTTTACGTGGTTTTATGTAAATAGCCCATCCAGCCGCAGGGTGTATGCTGATATTAAAAACCTTTGTTGGTACCCCAACTACGTTGGTCTATTTTGTATTGTGGACCAAGGTTTTGTCAGCATCTAAAAGTCATGTTCTTATCTACTCAAGAGCCGGCGTTGAATATCGGACTTTTATTTGGCTTAGGGGGCATTTCGGGCAAGAACAAATTTGATGTAGTCTTATCTACAAAACTTCAACGGAGTTCCAGCTCAGTAGAACTATTAAAAAGTGCGTTGTTATCTTAATACATTCCAACAATATCATTGCCACATGTTTTCAAGCATTAATAAAGACATATATTTGTTCCTTACAAGTTTCTTTATTTTCTGCTAGCAAACTTAATTTATTACTATCCAATACTTCTTGTACGAGTCCACGCCATTAAACGTTCGAGGTTCAGTGTCATAAACATGAAACTTTATACCTTCAGTGTATTGAGATATAGATGAACGACAAAGGAACAGCAAAAACCTTGCACGTCGAGACCAATTTACATTTTGTGTTTTTAGTAGACAGACTGAACCAGTCATTTACTCAATGACTCGAGACAATATTGACAAAAGGCTTTTGCTCAGTAATGCAGAAAATATGCAAAATAAGATGCGGCGGGCTACCAATTTGATCGCTGTGTGGTCCACTATTGGAAGAAATATTTCCATATACTTGAATATGGAAAATGTCACTCGGTAGTGAAGTGGATGGTAATGAGCTATTGCCTGTACTTGAAAGTAATGTTAGTTAATCATCTCCTTCATAATCATCGGGTATTATGGAAACATCCTGACTTCCAGTATTAAGACAGTAAGTATTTGCTTCGTCTTCTTGCGTCTTAAAGTGTTCCCTGCTCCTGCTACTGTCATTATTCCTTTCATTTAGGAATAATTTTAATATTTGTGCCACTTTACTTTACCTAGTATGTATATTATACTGCGTCTAGCTAGACTTATTAAAACACGTTGACTTTCGGTTTACGACTGACTTTATTTTTTTTAAATTAGGTATACAGTGTTGCCACATTTTGTTACCAAACAACACACCCACTTAACAAAATAAACTTAAGTTATTACAAACATTTTATGTGTACTTATTTATACCCATCATCCCCATAAACTTGTAATGCTTACTTGCTAACAAACCCTTCGTTAATAAGTCGGCAGGCATATCTTGAGTTGATGTATACTTGATATCAATTAATTTGTTTTTAACAGCATCTCTAGTATAATGATACCGAACATCAATATGTTTCGACCTATTATGTGACTGATGACTTGTTGCCAATTTTATTGCGCTTTGATTATCACAATATAATTCAATGACACACATCTTATTAGAAATCTCAAACAACAGGTTTCTTAAGTAAACAGCTTCTCTAGATGCCTCCGACAATGCTACATACTCTGCTTCGGTACTAGACAAAGAAACAGTTTTCTGTTTCCTGCTCTGCCATGAGATCACAGAACCAGACATGGTAAAGCAGTAACCAGTATATGACTTTCTGTCTAAACTATCACTCGCCCAATCAGCATCAACAAAACCTGTTAATTTTACATTTTCTTTACTGTACTTTATACAATAATTTTTAGTTTTCTGTAAGTATTTTAAAACTCTTTTTGCATAATTATAATGACTTTCATTATAACAATTATTAAATTGACTCAGGTAACTTATTGAAAACGCGATGTCAGGTCTTGTTAAGACTGCCAAATACATCAAGCTGCCTATCAGTCTTTGATATGGAATATCAGTTATACATTTTTCTGATTTCTTAATGTTTAATTTACATTCAATTGGAGTATCTATGGATCTACAATCAGACATATCAAATTTGGACAATAACTGTTCTATGTACTGCTGTTGATCTACTGTAATGATATTGTTTTTCTGATCCACATTAATTCTCATACCTAAGTAACGTCTGACACTTCCCAGATCTTTTAATTTAAATTCAGAGCCTAATACAGATATAAGCTTTTCTGTCTCCTGTGTACAATTTGAATAAATTAGAAAGTCATCGACGTACAGGGTTATTATCATTTTTACATTATCAGTATTTCTTGTAAATAAACATGGTTCAAACTTACTATTTTTAAAACCTAAGTTACACAAACAATCTTTTACTCTTTCATACCAAACTAAAGAAGACTGTTTTAGCCCATAGATAGCTCTTTTAAGTTTTAAAACTTTGCCATTACATTTATCTTTAAACCCTTCAGGAATGGACATAAAAATATTTTCTTTTAAATGACCATTTAAAAATGCAGTTGTTACATCTAAGTGTGTAATATCTAAACCCCACTGTGCACTGAGAGCAAATAACATTCTCAAGGTAGAATGTTTCACAACGGGAGAAAAAGTGTCCTCGTAGTCTATACCACGCCGTTGTGTAAATCCTTTTGCTACAAGCCTGGCACGATATCGCACTTTATCGTTAACATCTAGCTTTTTATTTAGCACCCACTTACATTGCACGATTGACACACCGTTTGGAATATCGACGAGCTCCCACGCATCATTGTCCTCGAAACTCTGCAGCTCCTCACGCATGGCCAGCTTCCATTGCTCAGATTCTGGTCCATTGAGAGCCTCTGAGAAGACAATCGGATCAGCAGCTTCTGGGACGGTACTGGAAACACACAAATTATTAAAACCATAACGTTCTCTGACTTTCCTCTCCCTCTTGCTTCTTTCAATCTGTGGAGGCGGTACTGGAGGTTCACTCGTTGATGTGTCCGTCTCGACAATAGTGTTAGTCAATGTATCATCGCTTTCTTCACTATATGGACTAGTGTAAATCGATGAACTTGAGCTTGATCTGCTCAGAGATTCATTCATTGTGCTTTCCCCCACTGAATCTCTGCTTTCTTCTCGCAGTTCTGATCTTTCATCACGCTGAATCAAATTCTTATCTTCTTTCTGAATTTCATTCTGAATCCAGATCACATTTTCATCTTCTTCTTTGCTATTCATGTTTGTTTTTCCTTCCATGATTATAACATCTCTCTTTACTGCGATGATTTTCTTTCTTGGATCATATATACGGTATCCCTTAACATTTTCTGAGAATCCCACAAGAATGTACTGCTCAGATTTTCTGTCCCATTTCAATCTCTTTTCTTTGGGTACATGAGCCATCACTGGACTTCCAAACAAACGAATATTACTTATATCTGGTTTCACCCCGTACCACGCTTCATATGGAGTTTTATTTTCCAAGCTTGAGGTAATACACCTGTTCTTCAAATACACTGCTGTATTTGTTGCTTCAGCCCAGAACTTCTTGTCTAACTTAGCATCAAAAATTAAACATCTGGCCTTTTCTACGATGGTTCTATTAGCCCTTTCACAGACACCGTTCTGCTCTGGTGTGTATGCGTTTGTCTTCTGGTGAATAATTCCTTCCTTGGTCAAGTAATTTTCCATTTCACCACTACAAAACTCGCCACCATTGTCTGTGCGAAGTATTTTTATTTTCTTGTTCTGCTGGTTTTCAACCAAGGCTTTGAAATCCTTGAACTTCTTAAATACTTCATTCTTTTGCTTCAAAAAGTATATGAAGGTCATGCGACTATAATCATCGATGAATAAAAGAAAGTACCTTGAACCAGCAATGGATGTCGTTTCCATGGCACCACATACATCTGCATGTATAATCTGTAGTGTCTCTGTACTTCTCTGTCCCACATGTGAAAATGGTAACCTACTCTGTTTACCTTCGCAACAGGTTATACATTTTTCTTTCATCATGTCACTAGCAGCCGGGTAAGACAATCCATTCACGATACCATTCTTCATTTTATTCAAATCACAACTGTTAATATGTGCTAGCCGTCTGTGCCACAATTCTGCACTTGCCACTGTTGCCAATAATTTACATTCTGTCACTTTTATATTCAACTTATATACACCGTTGGTTAACTCAGCTGTTCCAACCAAAATATTCTTCTTGTTGTAAATATAACAGCAACTGTCTTCGAAAATGACACTGTTTCCGTTTCGGATAAGTTCACTCACTGACAACAAGTTTGTTGTTAAGCTTGGCACGCATAACACATTCTTAACTGTGATATCAAAGTCACATTCAGTCGTCGTCGTTATCTGTACGTCTCCTGAACACAATACTGGCACTTTCATATTATTGGCAACAGTTATCTCTGATAAACTCGGCTCGCGATTTGCGTTATTTATCCAATGTTCGTTCGCCGTCATATGAGTACTCGCGCCGGAGTCCACGTACCATTCGTATTTACTATATTTTCCTGTCAAAAATACCACGCTAAAAGCATTTGATTGCTTATTTTTCTGCCGCAATGATGGACACTGGTTCTTGAAATGACCACTTTGTTTACATTTGTAACAAATTACGTTTTTCTTTTCACCTGTCAATGTCACTTTCGTAGTGTTGTCATATTTCTTTGCAGCGAATGCAGCGCCACTGGCATCCGAATCGGTAAAATTCGAAACTTCCATATCGATAAGTTTCGATTTTATAGCATCTGTGGTAATCTGAATTCCAGAGTGTTCTATGGCCATTATCATTGGAGAATACCTTTCCGGCAAACCAGCTAATAATAATGATCCTATCCACTCATCCGTGATTGCAAATCCTGTGCCTTTTAATCTCTGCGCCGTATCGACAACTTGCGTTACGTATGATGTCATAGAATCGCATTTTTCTTGCCGTATGGAGATTAAATGTCGCAACAAAGTTATTTTTCTTGAAAAACCCGAGTCATCGAACATGTTTTTCAGCTTTGCCCACAGTTCTTCTGAACTGCATGTTTCCTTTATATGCACGTACAATCCTGGATCGATGGTCAGAATCAGCTTTGCCTTCGTTTTGGCATCGTCCGCAGCCTTTCTTTCCGTGTCTGGCACTTGCTTGATGTAGTGAATCATGCCTTCAAGCACCAACAAATTTTCTGCCGCGAAGCTCCATTCATCGTAATTTTGTCTGCCCTTTAACTTCGGAATACTTTGAATATAGTTACTAGCCATGATAACGCGAAAGAACAACCACTTTTTCGAACTGTAATTACTTTTAAAACCTGAGAAATTACTGAAAAAGACACGGGATTGCCCATAACCTATTAAAACACGTTGACTTTCGGTTTACGACTGACTTTATTTTTTTTAAATTAGGTATACAGTGTTGCCACATTTTGTTACCAAACAACAAGACTATCGTTCTAGATTTTCATATATAACATATATGAAGTTTACAGATTCATCCACTTATATTATGTAAATCAATTACCTTTTGTTTGGAGATTCCATTTTTATTTTTAAGTGAAAGTTACTGAATATGATTAACCAGAATCAGTATGTAATTTGTACAAACATGTCATCCATTATCGTTCATAATACTTTCCATGATATTGAGAATATTTCTATTTACAATGACGAGCATAAACTTATTTGGTTATTTGATCCTTTGTTTACACACGATTGTCGGTAGAAAGTGAACAATTTGCAGCAATTTGTTTACTGATGCTAATTTTAAAATTAACTTCGTGAAATACAACAAACGTGCCTGGCACTCGGACCACCATAGTCGATCCGCTTAACGCCGGCGCGCATGCGTGCTTTATTCACCAGAGTTATTTATTATTCAGGATTGTACACTTTCAAATAGATATTCTTTAAAGTTAGATAATTCAGTAATCTCCTTCTACATGAATTCATTTGTTTTTATTAATCTTGTTAGATTAGATAGATACGTATATACTTTTTTATTGTTATTCCATTTATATGTTAAATGTGTAGGTAGGTATTACTTTATGCATTGCTTTCACCATACTTTATTTATGAATCGTTATTTTGAATTTAAGTTCCGGTATTTTAAAATTTATTTAAAATCTTACTAGGTATAGGTAAGTACCTTATAAACCAAACTTTTTTTTAAACTCTATTGCTTTATGATTCGAACAATAGCAGCAGGTGTTGATGCTATTTACTTAGTATTACAATAAAATTACTTACCTAACAATTATTATCTTTATACAGTCTTACAAAGTACAATTATAACAAAACAATGTATAGACTTCGCTTGTCTGTCAGGTGATGAAAATAACCTAACAAAAGCTATTTCGAATACTTATGTCTTAAAACGCAACAATGTTGCATTGTATTGGGTTGAGGTTAAACTATATCCACATCTGGCGAACAATTATCGTAACCTTAACATTAAGGTTTCAAACACATGTTAGTCTGGTTGTTATTGAAATTAAGTGAAAACCGAACCTTTATTTCATTATTTAGTAATATATTTAAGCATTTTGTAAGACACGACTCTTATTTGATTCCTTTTGCATTTCGTGGAGTGAAGACCAAGTAATAAACAAACTTAGATGACCTCTTAGCCTAGTCGGTAGCACCTATACCTTCTGAGTTCTGAGCAAGGGCCTTGGGTTCGATTCCCAGACGGGAAGCTGGTCGTATGTGTTCGTAATTTATAGCCACTTTTTACAAAGCCTGGCTGCAGTTTGGATGATTTATGTGTCTGTCATTGGACCCATATTACATGGACTTCTAGTTTGGACTAGTTTGTGATGTCTTATTTTAAGATTTTTTTTTTGATATTTGCTTCATCGAAAACATAACTGTCTCTCTATTGGGTAAGCTTCTCTATTTTCATTTTAGCCCAATCGACAAGTGTACACTTTGGACTTTGTAACAATTGCAATCGAATTTAATTTCCTGTTCTTTTAAACTATTGAGTAAGTTTAAAAAGTTACTTACATTGCAATTGTTGATGTGCACCTGTCATCTGTACGTACAACAGCAGATCAATGGTAACACTTGCAGTACGATTTTAAATCTTACGACGCAGATAATAAGAACGGTCCAAAGTTACACTTGATCTGCTGTTAGCTGTACCTCACCACCACCAACCAATAGGTACCACAGGGGGCCTCAATAAGGTTGAGATTTTCTCAAAAACTACTGGACCAAATTTAATAATTCTTTCACAGTTACATAGTTTTAACTTTTATCTATCAAACAGTGAAATAATTTTTGCAATAGGTCAAGTAGTTTTTGAGATAATCTCAATCTTAAAAACTCTCCTGTACACCTTTCTCTGTGTTCCACCGTACCTAGTCCAGATGTACCTATCTATGGCTACAGAGTAATCCTCCCCTCTATTACCCGACCAGCTCCGAGTACACCTCGGTACACGGAAGCTCAATTTAATTACAATCAACCGTTATAACGACAACGCACTAGTCTCATCGTCGTGGATCGTATTAATCATTGGCTCGGTTGATTTATGTGATAATTCTATAGGTAAAGTCGAAAGCACATTGAGTACAATGTAATACTTTGTTACGTTCTTATTCTTTGCGCTGTAAGATTTGCAATCGTATTCCAAGTTTAATATTTGATGTGCTGTTGCGTGTATTATTAGAGGCTTACGAAATAAAAGTACAAAGTAAAGTTTCTGGTTTCGGATTTGAATCAATAATTTTATTATAAACAAAAGTAAATTCATTCATTATTGTGATTATAAAAATGACAATGCAGTAATTGGTTGAAATGATTATTGTTCTTGTTAGATTATCTAGATAATGCGTTTACTGGGGCATGCCTATAGCAAGGTTTGGCAGGATTAGAAGAAGATATTTAGGTAATGTAAATCTGAAATCCTATAAAACCTGCAACTTGACCTTTAATAATCTATATGCATCTTATGTAATGTAATTAGTTAGACAAACAAATAACAATAAAAACTAAAAAACTTAACTTATTATATAAAAAGAAATACAATTATAATTACTTACCTAAATTTAGCCAACACTACCCCTCGTCTAGGCCCGTCCCGCGCGGCAGGGTGCCCAGCGCACTGTATCTTATGATAATCATACACCTTATACCTCTATTGTCATTTTGTATCTTCGGCTTCAACAGAAGGACCTCCGGCTTCGGTTTCAGTCTCATAATTTTGGTGATCTCTATTTCTGTGATAATTCTATGGGACAGCTTCGACCGATGTTATTAAGATGCTTCTTTCGCGACAGTCTCAATAGTGCATTGATATTGATACAAGTTCTTCATATAAACCTATAATTTATTGACTTGATTATTTTCACAGTAAATTATCTTGGTATTTACCTATAAAATCGGTGTAAGTATCGAGTATTATATATATATATGTATCATTTGGTGTAGTTTCGATCGCAATCATTTCAAACCTAATTAGGTGTTATTTTAAGCAAAGAAAACTTTAAGGATATTCATTAAATTCTCATCTTTCGTGAATGGCGTATAATTTGTCTTCGTTCTTATACAAATCATTTTTGACCTTCATGTTGTCCTGCTGTCACACTAGGTATAGTGTAAAAGATTGAATTACGTATTTGTAAATATGAATTGGGTGCTGAATTATAATGTATAAAAGAATGAAATCTTTTTAATTATACCGTTTTTATTAATATTTATTTATTAGTAGTATTTTCTATTGTTAGATATATTTTAAACCCTGCCAGGCTTCCTCGTTATCCATTTCAAATCGTGTGAATAGGTAGGTCTAGAAATTAATAATTCCATTTCCCAATTGAAGGCAGTTTCCCGCGATCGCGGGCGGTCCAATTTCCCCGGTTCCAGTTCAATCAATTAGCAATAAAGCATTTAGCGCAAGTCGAATGTGGGTTTTACTCGGATTCAATTAAAATTAACCGAACGCAGCGGCCTCCTTTATAGGGGGAGCGAATAATTTACTGCGAACTGCGAGGCGCGGTATCTGGAGAATTAGTGTGCTCTTGAACACTAATAGGAATATGAGGACGCGTTGAAAACGATTCTACAATACGAGTATAAGCAACGTTCGGCGAGGTCTGTAGAGAAAAGTGTACAGGAGAGTTTCTAAAGTTGACATTATCTCAAAAACTACTTGACCTATTGCAAGATTTTTTTCACTGTTAGATAGATAAAAGTTTAAATTATGTAACTGTAAAAGAAATATTTAAATAGGTCCAGTTATTTTTGAGAAAATCTCAACCTTATTCACCCTGTGTGACCTTGGATGGGTGACCGTTTAGATTCTTTTTCATCTAGCGGATTCATGCACGTAAAGCAGTTTCGCTTCCTGTCGTATAACAGCAGTTGCCAGGCCTACGGGAAACTCTGACATGTTAGCCATATACCTAGTTAAATCTCACTTCTCTTAAATCCGTGTTGTTGTCCCATTCACACTTCGTAAAACCTTTAAGTTAGAAAGGAACCGATGAACTAATCTAAATCACATTTAAATATATAGCTCATAGCTAATGTTTGGTCACTAAACTACACGAGAAGAAGTTTAAAACATTGCCATGAGAAAGATTTCTATAGCGATTTTGAACAAATAATTCTTGCGTCCAGAATTTTATCGTTGTGATGGCGAGATGCCAAACACTGCATCGAAATTCCGATATAAATAAAATTAAGGGGCATTTTGCGTGATGAAGTAAAGTTTTTATTGTTAATTAAAATGCTTTGAACGTTTATGGACTTGATAACGTTTTACAGAGTGAAATTAAAGGCATTTTGAGTTCGCCTTTGTGCAAATTGTATGCAATAAAGTGTTGATATAAAATTTTATTGGTAAAGATTTTTTAATAAGACTTTTAGGACGTTGCGAATAGACAACTTATTGATGTCTAGTCGAAAAACCTTAAAAGTTTATTGCTCGGTTCTAGTATTAGTAACATGTCTGTGGTATTTATGTTCCTTGTCTAGTAAGTATTTGAATATACGGGGAGTATTTAAATTACCCATTTCACTGACAGAATTTGAAAAAGTATTCCAACAAAGCCTTTGGAATGGAGCCTGCCACGGAATGGCGAGGTCTTGGGTTCGAATTCTGCTCATGATATACAATTTTCAAAAATATATTGTTTTATATACAGGGTGTAACGGAAAGGGTATGAAGCCGAAGGGAGAGAGGGTAACTGAACCACTGTTGTTCTACGACTTTTCGAATAAAAAATAAAAATAAATTAATGTCTCATACAAATCGATCAGCTCACCGGTATAATATGTATGAAAAGTCCAAAAATAAATTCGCGAAAATCGAAAAGTCGTAGAACAACAGTTGTTCAGTTACCCTCTCTCCCTTCGGCTTCTTATACCCTTTCCGTTTTCCTTCATATAACATTGTTTGCACGTGTTTGATGCAAATGGCCTTTAAATTCATTTTATCCATTTTTCGTTCGTTAGTTCCTTCAAAAAGCCATTCTTTTAAAATAATGAATCGGCACGGGTATTGAACATCTGTCGTCGGGATATTTATGGAGATTACTATCGTGACCAATAACTCTTTTGGATTCAATTGAGCGCTGAAGCTACGCCGGTAATGACGTGGCTAGGGTTATAGTTCTCTTTTAATATTTTCTTGGAATACTATTTTAATTATTGCTGCATTGCCATTATTTTAAAGGAACCAATTTATCTATATGTAATTAATTTGTAAGTAGATTTAGAAATCTCTAGGTAACAAAAGCTTGAAAAATTAAATCGTACGATATTGTATTATTTCACTGATTAATAAAATAGAGGGGGCTGGTAGTCCAGTTGCGAGTACACGATGAATACTAAAGTTAAGCAACGTTGGGCGAGGTCAGTACCTGGATGGATGACCGTTAGTGACACTTTCATCTGAGTCCCTCCGTGCCTCGGAAAAGACGTTAAGCAGTTGGTCCCGGTTGTTGTCGCTTGACAGCAGTCGTTAGGCCACGTCAAAGGCCTACGGGCGGCCTGAATAACCTTGACAAATAGGTTTGGTCAATAAACCACACGACAAAAGAAAAATAAAGATTAAGGCTGTGGACCTCTTAGTCAAATATAGTTTGCGGGCTGACTATTTGCCTTCCATATATTTTAGATACCTAGAGCGTTCAACCTACAATGTGTAGGTGGGTGCTGTAGGTTTTTTACAGTCAGTCGCAAACTATTTGCCTAATGGGTTTGTCATAGCCTTAGTATATAAGCCACCAATAAATATCTAAGGCATCAACGTTGTTGCATAACTATTTAACAAATTACAACTAATTTACAAACTCTACACCGTTTAATACTAATTTAACTTATCTCCAAAATGGTTTACCATTCCGAAAACTCAAAAAGAGGGTATTTTCCAAAGAGTAGAGCCGGTGCCTCCCAAGGCGGGTAACTTGTTACAGATAATACTTACCTCCGGGAGGAACCATTATGGGAGGAACCTCTGAAGGAACCATTACATTTGATGTGTTTGTTTTGTGCCTGTACTTCGGAAACCGGTGATTATGAAGTAACGAGATGACAGACGGATGTAGGTACAAGCTGAACAAGCTACTGTATTATACTTATTAGTAAAATGGGCATTTGTAAACTAATTTACCATAATTTACCATTGTTCTTTGTTGAAAGGAAAGGTTTTAATTTGGAAGGAAGCACGTAAAGGATTGTAATAGGTACACACACTTTTTTGGATGAAGTCGTATTTACACAGTTTATTAGTGTGTATAAATATAATTTGGAGAAATGCCTCACTATAGATTGAATTCTATGATTTGTTTGATCTAAGGTTTAATCAATCACATAAAAGTTGCATATTGCAGAAGCCATGTTCTTTTTTACCTTTAGATATTATAACTATATTGTAGGTAAGTAAGTACTAAATAAAATACATTCTTGCCATTTATCTACATGCAAAATAAAACGGATTTTTCCAACCCTGCTTCCATAGGAATTTTAGATTTTTTTTTTTGCAACAAGAACATCTGTTAACTTATCTAATCTAAAGATAATTACTTGTAAGTGAAGTCGCAACAAGTAACAATATGTCCGAGATAATATTACCCTCAAGCTATCAAACATAGAAATAAGTCCATATAATTGTAGTCAAAGAACATAGGCACCTACTTTCATTATAAAACACGTGTCTTATCGCCAGCGGCGTTCTTCGTGACATGGTATGCAACCTTCAGTGAAATGACAAGGGGCATCTTGCTGATTGAGGAAATTTAATTGGTGCTAAATGTCATTGATCCCAGCTACCTTTTCAATGGCAACCAACCGCTGTACTGTATACATAAATCGTTAACAAGTAACCCAACTCAATTATGACTACAACAAAATTCGTTAAGAGTCTATTCATCAAAGTTGATTGGCAGCTCTCTGTCTATGATACTTTGTAAACTAACATTCATAGCTTCATAGCTACTGGCAAAATTGCAGCTTAAGTCAATTACGTTTTTGTTAGTGGAAGTACTTTTTTTGTTAGACAAATAACAGTTACCTTACACCACAGAACATAGAAAGTAAAAGATAAGTTGTAAGAGTATGGAACATTCACCGCTGATTCCACCACATCATATTTAAGGCTGAAACACATTTAAATAGCAGCGGAAAGGCAACGGCTGCGCGGTTCCCGTTTGCTTTGCCGCTGATGCTCCGTTGCTGCGTTCAGTCTATCATCTTTCATAGAGACACATTACCTACAACCTCTGACGTCCCGCTGCCGTCCCGCTGCCGTTGCCTTTCCCTTGTTTTTAATGCGTTTCATCCTTTTTACCGATATTCAGAGAAAACGTTGAGCGCAATGTTATGCCGAGATTCATAGACTGTTTTGAGTGCAAGCTATAGTTAGCTTGAAATCGCTTTTACAAATGTCAAATTCCATAAATATTTGACAGTTCTAGGGCGGGCTCACGTTAAGCTTGTGCTCAAACTGTTTTTGAATTTCGGCCTTAGAGTAAGTCTGGTGTAAGCTAGTTCTTACTAATGTCAAAATGCTTTGAATTTTGACAGTTGTGAGAGCTAGATATTTATCCCACGCTCATAATTGAATTTCGGCCCTAATGGGTAGTGTTTTACTTAGATAATTCTATTTATCTTATACGCAACTCTTATAATCTCTTTGTCTTATTTATTTGTCAATGCTGACTGTCCTGTCAGGATTATCTTTTTTAAAATTACTTAGGTATCTAGTGTTGTTCTTTTAGCTCTTGAAAATGGGATAACGTCATATCTCCCCATTTCTACCGTGCAAGGGTTAAATGTATGCGCGCTTCTTATATTGACATCGATGACTCGTAGAATATTATAATGGATTGTGTGCGAGCAGATAAATTGAGGTCTAATATCTTGAACTCTACGTATTTCTATTGAAAATTCAATACAATGTGATTGTACGAAGAAATGCCGCGATATTAATATTTATTTTGTTAGACGTGCGAATAAATCAACAGAAGTTTAAACATGGTCAAAATTTGTTTCACAAATAGATTCACTAAATGGCTAAATTAGTATTATAATGTGGTGAAGATAGGCAGTGTTGAGTTCTATATCCTTAGCTTATACGAATACACCACAATATCGCACTAGCTAGATTAATTAGGTCTAGTCTATGCCATAAAGGGAAATAAGCATAGGACTATAGTATGACCGTCTAAATCAGTCTTCGCCTGCACGGTACAGGGACGCGGGGGTATGACGACAACGGGGACCGAGAGAGGTGCGGGCGGCAGGCGCATTTCTGTTACAATACATTTCTGTTCGCGCGCCCGCCCCCTCACCTCTCTCGGTCCCCGTTGTCGTCCTACCCCCGCATCCCTGTACCGCGCAGGCGAAGACTGATTTAGACGGTCATACTATAGTATATTATGTGTAGTGAGAAATAATAAAAGCCTGTGTCAATAATGGTTTTTCCAAATACTGAACCAATTAATTCACTTTAGAAGTTTTTAACGGTTTACCATTATTTTTTACCATAATTCTGAGCTTCTTAAATTCAAATATAAATAGAAGAAAAGGATCATGAATTCATGAAGCATAACGACCACAAAGCTAGAAAACATAGCGAAGGGACAACTCCATGGCATTAAAAAGATACACCCCATCCCGTGCGTGCTGCAATATAAAATAGGCTATGGTTACAGTATACTGAACAAACAGTAGGTCAAACCAAATAACGCATTAAAACTAGTGCAAAAAACATACATCGGCATCGCAAGCTGCTATAGATAATATGTAGTTTTCTAATTATGTACCTAACACAGTTTTTCGCAGAGGATTTCAAGTGAAACTTGAACAGAATTCTTCAAGGCCAGTTTCAAAGCAAACCAACCTAATCTGGTTCATCAAAAAACAAAAGTCGCTTCAAGCTGCTCCATGCTTGAAATCCGTAATTTTTCAATGAAATATTCAGAAACGGTTAAGTAGTTCTATATATTATTGTGCGTTGTTGGAATTTTGATATCATGCTCCCACTTCACTTGGCTATTCGTATAGGTATGTATGGTTGGTATGTGTGACAAAACATTCGTCTTATTTGCCTATTAGTCACACTATATGTTGACAAACATATCATATTTGACAAATACGACAAACATCCAAAGCGTATACGAATAGCCAGGTGAAGTGGGAGAATAACGGCAACATAGACGTTGCTTGATTAGCGTTTCACGCGTTTGGGTAAAGTGACGATACGGTTTTATGATGTATGCTACTGTGCCTTTATCCTCTTTATATCAAGCACTATCATAAAAGTGTCACAAGGATGCCGCAAACGAGGATTTATGATCACGTCGTGCAAATGAGCGACCGATATTATAAATCGGTTGCGGAACCGATACTTGACATGATATTGCTGATAAATTCATTGCCTGACGGCTTGTTTGCTTTATTTTACGATATTTTCATTAGGTATAATAATATAAATAAAAACTGCTCGTAACTATCTCCATTAACTTTGACGTCTATATTCCTTGGAGTCGGTCGTTGCAAAATCTATATAGCTTTTTACATACCTAGGTCCAAGAATATTCCGGCTGGTAGAGCGAATGGTTAGACAAATTTTCACTTTAGATTATCATGCAATAGTTTCCTCTAACTAGAGTCTTCAGTTGAAATGTTCCTGATGGTCTAACTAGATTCAAAAATTTGATCTAAACTTTAGATCATCAGGTAATATTTAACTTAGTCCATCAGACAATAAGTTCACTTTAGTAAGTAAATATTAAAAACAAACAGTTGGCCCACTTGATGGTAACTGGTCACCTATAAACTCCTACAACACCATGAGGAATGGATTAAAATATCTGAAGTTCTCATCCCTATCAAGGTATGTTCACCGGTAGGGATTGATGACGACATGATTCACTTAATATTGGTCCTAAGAATAATTCTGTAGAAGGTAGATGGAAGGAAACCTTGCCGACGACGTAGCCTGATGCCTTGGTCCGTACCAATCTCGACACCGGGCTTTACGATACTCTCTATGAAGACAGAATGTAGGGTAGGTGACATTAAACTATCAGATGGAAATTAACCAGGAAAATTCATAACTTCAGCACTTACGAACTACACAAGGAGGAAGTCTTAACAGAACAAATAAAATGAAATTCATGTATCTGTGCTTTTCTTCAATTGAGAATTTTAAAGCAATCTTTAAAATTCTCTTTAAAAAGAACAAAAAACAAGAACCTACTTTAGATATCCGTTTGGCTTTTAATCATTTGAAGGCATCACCGACGTTAAAATATTTATACTCAAGAGACAGGGCCGTCGCCGCAGGTTCTAAAACACCCACGCAGCAATAAAAATCAATCAATATAATTTAGACTCACGCGTGCTGTTTTTTGCTCTTATTTATTAGATAGTTACATATTTTAGCCAGCCTTCATAGTATCTAGAATAGAAAGAAAAAAATTAAAAATTTAGATTAGGTAGAAAAGTATAAAAAAGAGCTTTTAGAAAAATATAAAAAAGAAAAATATAGAAAAGTATAAAAAAGAGCTTCACACACGAAGACAAAAAAAAGTTTACAGGTAGTCTCATTAAGGTTGAGATTTTCTGAAAAAAAAACTTAACCGATTGTAAAATTTCTTTCATAGATAAAAGTTAAAACTATGTAACTGTAAAAGAATTAATAAATTCGGTCCTTTAGTTTTTGAGAAAATCCCAACCTTAATGAGACTCCCTGTAAACTTTTTTTTGTCTTCGTGTGTGAAGTAGGTTAAATAATTACTAAATTATGATTATAAATGAATTTTCATATTATTATTTAGGTAAACATGACTTCTTAAATGCACAATATTTGTTCTACCATCCAATTAAATATAGTTTTCCATATTATAGAAAACAATTTAAAGGATTGTCTAGACCTAAGAATTATGAATTATATCATATCCCTGTAGCCTTCACACAACCATTGAAGTTTAACTCTATGCAATATAAATATGTGTGAATTACTTTTATTATTGTATATATTTATTGTTCCGATGTCTGGGGGATCTCTAGGTCCTGCTCTGGCTGCATACTTCGACGTTTTAATGTTAATGGTAGTATTGTTTGTTGCTTTGCTTTCTTAGATCATTAATAAATGTGGTAGATACGAGTACATCTCAAATAATATTCCCTCTATTGTTTCTACAAATGACTAGGAAAATGTCAAGGTTCGCGCCGACAAAGTTTAAAGTATCTATTATCTTAGATAGGTACTCCTTATAGGTAGTAAATTGGCTAGCCAGGGATTGTCTTGATTTAGCCCTTGATTTAAGTACTAAGCCGACTCTTATTCTTGTCGCGAGGTTTAGGTCACCTTGTCAGAGGCATAGGTGGTCCGGTATGCCTCTGACGTGGCCTGATGACTGCTGTCGGAGCATAAAACCAGGACCGACTGCTTAACGTGCTTTCCAGGGCATGGAGAGGCTTTGATGAAAATGTAACCTGCAGAAGACACCCATCCAGGTACATTTCCCATCGGTGCTTAACTTATAAGCTCATTTTCAACGCGTACTCGCAACTGTCCTACAAGTTTCTTTTCTTTTTTGAAAACAAGGGGTTGTCGTAAAATGTGTGATCTAAGAATTATTTTTTTAACTTTGTAAGTAGGTAGGTACAGTCGAAGACAGAGATAAGTATACAGGGGGCCTCAATAATGTTGAGATTTTCTCAAAAACTACTGGAACGAATTTTATAATTCTTTTACAGTTACATAGTTTTAACTTTTACTAGTGAAAAGTAGTGTTTTAACAGTGAAAGATTTGTTGCAATAGGTCTAGTTGTTTTTGAGAAAATCTGAACCTTAAAAACTCCCCTGTACACCTTTATCTGTGTTCCACCGTACCTATTTTTAAAACGATGAAAACTAGCAGGTGGGCAGAATTTGAACCTGACCTTGTCTTTCTGTGACACGCTCTTACCAACTGAGCCACCACAGGATGGTACCTACCTACTTTGTATTTGTACCCTCTGTGTAAATATTGCCAGTAATTTGCCCACACTTGGCAATTAGCTACTTTGTAAACACAATGCCGGAGAGATGCCACCCCACACATATTACGAAATACACATTGGAAGGAATCTGATGGATATTCCTATTTACTGATCTGGGATATTGGTTATTAAAAGTGAATTAATAACATGCAGTAACCCCCATATTTTTTTCACAAAAATGAAGTTTCATCAATTTCAAGTTCTGTAACTTCCTTACATAATGCCTAAAACATTTCGGTTTTTGTTGTATTTTCTGGAAAACATATTTCTTTTAACAATAATTATCGATGGCGTTCTGTATGCACGTGGATCGCGATGACAATCTGTGTAGGGCGGCTGCTCTAGATCTCATTAATAAACATTCGCTACTAAACAGCGTCGTACTTATTACGTATGCTATGCCTTCATGATTGCCATTCGACATGCGATATTCTAATCCAATAAATTTTCTTTCGACACAATTCCGTTTTAACCCTCTTTTAACGGCCGATAGCGTACTTTTTATTACATAATCGATTACCTATTCCGGTTTATCTTATCTCTACAGTCTATATAGTTATTTGAGTAAAGCTGCATTCACAACCACATACAACACTGCGAATTACTATCGCCGCAATTTTGACGCCAACCAATCAGATGACAGATTCTAGGGCTGCCACATAATATAATATACTAAACTATATATACTCGAACGATGTATCGTTCGAGTATATAAACCGAAGCCCAAATCAAGTGTCTTATTTTGTAAACAAAAACTACCCTACCCCACTAACATTTTAAGCTGTTCTGTGATTATTGCGTAGTCATTTTCACATTATTAGATGCGATGCCTTTATTTTTACGATGATGAACAGGTTCGATCAATCAGCTCCTTCAGTCTTACATCACAACAGGTAATTAAACGATCATATTTGTTTACAAAATAAGACACTTGATTTAGGCTGCGGTATAGTTTAGTATAATATCATCAACCGATCACGAGATCCAAATTTTCGTCATGTCTTATCTAATTTATTAAACAGCGTCTACCCCACTGACACATACCAAAATATACATCCACATGTTCCACAGTTACAAGTAAATACCAATTTCTCAATCGCATCTTAACCGTTATAAGGGAGGTCAAGTCAGCACAAGTGATTTGGGTCTAAAGCCTCTGCCTAGCATTTCGCATACCCTTGTTAATTTAATTTAAACATGCCATCTGTCGGCCAAACGCCTGTCTGTAAGACTATCCAATTACAAGTGCATAAACAGCCTTAGATGCTATGACGTGAAGGTTAAGCATATATAATATGATATTCCCCTTATAAGGGTTGGATTTTGAAGAGTGACGTGCCCTTAGATCTTTGTGAAGTGACTGACAGAGATTGAGCCGTCTTATTTCTAGAAACCTAACGCGTTATATGCTTGATTTCCTTTGGCGTTATACAGTGGGTAACATATTATAACAGTAATGAGCTGAAAGCATAACATTATTCAATAGATAAGTTCAAAGTCACTCCTGCCAGTGATGACCTACGGAGCCGAAACGTGGACATTGACGGTGAGACTGGCCCACAAGTTCACAGTCGCTCAGCGAGCTATGGAAAGAGCTATGCTAGGCATTTCTCTGTTAGATAGAATTAAGAAACGAGTACCTATATCCGCCAGAAAACAAAAGCGGTTGACATTGCTCATAGAATCAGTAAACTGAAGTGGCATTGTGCTGGTCACATCTGTCCTAGAACCGATGACCAATGAGGTAGACGAGTTTTCGAATGGAACGGGTAAACGTAGTGTGGGACGCCCCCCGACCAGATAGACGGATGAACTTCGCAAGATGGCTGGCAGAGACTAGATGAAGATGGCCGAGAGTAGGGTTAAGTGTCGTGTGTTTTATGAGAGGCCTACGCCCAGCAGTGGACTGATACGGGCTGATGATAATAATGAATTAGACACATACATTCAGGATCGTAGGGAGCCCAAGTTAGGGCTTTGACCACCCATAGCAGGTGACGATAATCCTTTATCTAGTGGCTTGCAAAACTGTAGAAATGCAGCAAATGTCAATATACATTATTATTTCTATTCTACCATCTTTAACGAAAGTCAAATGCACTTGGCTACAGGGTCTGATCGATCATTCGGAATACCTATACATTTATTAACTTACTCTAAAAACAGTAAAAGTCCGCCAGCGACATTCAAATTAATTCAATGACCTTAATACAACACTCGTAATATGTCACTGCATTACTTCTTTCAGGGACACTATTAATCATTGGGCATTAAACTTAAAACCAACATTGAAGAATCAATTTTTCTCCGGCGAGACATAGTAATTGCGAGCGGGTCTGGACTCTGACACAAATTGCGGCCAATTGCACCTGGCAGCGCCTGCGCAGCTAGTCCGTGGAAGTAAGCGCGTAAGCCACATTTTACAATATTTTAGGGTTTTCTTTATACTCATGCGATGTGATACTTTCAATCTTTTTTAGGTACTTATATCTTTGTGCTCATAATTTAGAAACATGGAAAGTGAATCAACGGAAAGAAAAAGGAATGCCTATGTAATGTTAGAAAAAATTAAGTGAAAATGTGGAGAGAACAAAGTCCAACGCGTAAAATAGTAGCTTTTAATTTGTTTAAGGAAGTCTCTAAACGATTATTCATATAATACAAATAAACCTACTTACTAATTTATTAAGAAATAGATTGCGAGACGATGGTTGACTATCTATGTATTAATTTCATACGCCTACACATTTATCTAAAAATATAGAGGATAATGAGTTATTCGGTTTCTGTTCCACGCGGGTTAAGTCTGCGCGCGCTATTTACATTGCTCTTTACAGAATAAAACTAAAACATATAAATAATAAAGTCGTTCGCCATCCTGCACATTGCGTTGAGTTATTTAGAATCTGCTGGAGATATGCCGTAGAATTTTAGCTATCCACTGCAGATGAAAATCGCATATAACAAATTTTGCGTCATCTATGTCATTGTCTTCGAGTCTGTATACTTCTTCTTCTCGTGTGGTTAGTGACCACCTCTTGTAAGAATTGTTCAGACAGAACACCTGCCTACTTTAAAACAGAAGTCTTCAATCCTAGTTTGTACCGCACTTTGTAATACGTAATAATAACCTCTACACGAAAACTTAATCAAGCCTTAAACCAATCTACGATTTGGTCAACACATTAAATGTAAGAGAGATACATTAAACCACACAAGACTTACAGGACTTTAATTTTACGGTTTATTTTAATTTAGATATTACACACGTAGCGGAGGTTTCACATTTCAAAACAATGACGTTTGTTTTTGCAAGTTGCGCCTTTCCTACAATTCGCGAAATACCTAGAATACGAGTATTGTCATACACTTCAGCACTAAATAATTAAATTATACCACACGTTTGTACAAATGTGGAAAATTACGATACGTTCGTTTTAAATGAGTTAAATAAATTAGTGACTTAACTACCATCAGTCGTCGTTTTTCTTGCAAGGTTTACGTAAGTCGTTTGATAGCTGTAAGCTTGTCAGGAAGAAGCTAGTACCTTTATTATTGGAGAGCGCTTACTCCTGCAAACCCATAAAAAAAGCTGAAGTGATGTGGTCATAATGAATACCAAATGGAATTACAGGCTTGCGAAAAATTATCTAATAGTCCTCATGAGGCTTATAGCAAATTCGACTCTTCTGGACTTCTAGATAATTTTAGGCATCAATATAACCGTTCATCCTGTCAATATAACTGTGTAAATGTGACCATCTTCCGCTATGACACCCCATAATTTTTGTGCATATTATTATATATATTTCAAATTCGAAGACTATTGTCCTACCTCATCGCTTGCACGAGAGTAAAAAAAATACTGCTAATCTTGGTTTAATTCCCACAGTGCGAGTGTCATTTTCTCGGCTTGCTTGCATTGATTTAAAAAGAAGACATGACAAAATGTAACCATTTTGATGCCAGCCCAGTTCAAATACATTTTTCTTCCTCCATGGCCGTCGTCTTGTGGTCACAGAACATTATCTATGTTCACCGCATAACCAGCTTGAGGTCTTGTTACCGGGGACAATTTACTCGGATTGTTTCTTTTTGTACAACACCGCATTAGGATTGACTTTTTGTCGGTTAGAAAACGCTACTGTTATTACGTAGATAAGCTGGAAGAAAGTTTTATAAACTGTCATCTTTTTGAGCTGCGGTGAGTCAGTTTTAACAAGGAGAAAAGTTTTAAATTACATTCGGATGCTAACGATGTTTTTATAGTTGCTGTGCGTTAGTTCAAATTAAGGAACTGGAAGTATATATCTGTAGCATTATTTTATTGCAATTAGGGATGAAATGCTATAAGGATTGGAACTGTTTAAAATGAATTTATCCCAACCCTGATGGATTTTTTTTAGCATTTCATTGAGTAATGCACTTTATTGTACAAATATCAGACATAAATGATTGCAAAAGAAATTATAAGTAATTATAAGTATTTGAAAGAAAGAAGAACAGTGTTTAACGAAAACTATGATGATAAGAATAATATCAGAGCTTTAGCTACAGAATAAGGCAAAAATTTAAGTAAAATTTCTGTAACTAGTTAAATATTGTGTAAGCTTTTCTAAAAGTATTTAGTTAAGTAAGAGTTCATACAGAAAACAAATACCTACCAGTTGATTTCCAATCCTGGTCGCAGTACAACAATTGTAACCTCCTTTCAACCTCGACAAGCCCGAAATGCACAGATGCTCCCGAAAATTAATTGCCACTGACAGACAAAACTACACATCCATTAGTTTCAAATCGGCCTCCAACGTCGTCAGATATTTTAATTCCGGCCTATCAAAGCTCTCGCACGTTATAAATAAAGCTGCGGACACACTGTCTCGTCGATTCCGCCGGCAATATTTCAGAGCCAGCGAACGCAACGCTCTTTGATGATTCTGCTTATGAATATCGCTACGAGTAGCTCGGTCCTGTGACAGCGGGAATGGAATGCGGGAGCAGCCGAATGGAATGTTTGGAATTATATCCGGAGACAATTTGTCTGTAACTGAGTTTATATTATAGACGAATGCGTAGTCGGTTAAATTGTGCTTTCCGTGTAAAAGATTTCGGGTTCGATTCGACGTTGTTTCCGAATCTAGGTAATTTTTAATTGCGTCAAAAATCACGCGAACTTACATTGTAAATCTAGTAAAAGAGGGTGTCGGGTAATATTTTGGTCTCTTAATGGATGTAACATGGCAATAGAAGCGTTGAATTAAAAGATAAAGACGATGACTATAAAGTATATCTATAATACTGTATTCTACAGTAACAACGTCAGTAATAACACAGAAGAAATGAGGTAAATTGTTACATTTTATTGAAAATGTATTTAAAACTACATAAACCTAAGTAAAAAGAAAAATAAATCCGTTAAGTAACTTTCTCACTTAATAAATTATGAAGATCTGAGACGGTTTACACGGAACAGTCGATAGTGAAGCAAAATTTCGATCATTAAATATTAGACATCTTCAAAGAGCCCGCGGAATTGACTTAATTAATCAATCAATCCACCAAGGACTATTGTTCAGGGGTTTTTGTTCGGGATCACAAAGGACTCGCTACAATGCTGATAGTGATGTACAATATCTTGGCTTGGGTTTGATGTAAAAGATAAAATCGAGTTTGTTGCGATAAAATAAAACTTTGAATGTATTCTGGTACACATACTCTATTTCTTCGGCCTGCTGGTACTTATAACTCTCTTTGAGATAAGCTCATTGTGCTAATTTGTTTTTGTGTGTGTTTAATACAGGGTGTCCTTAAATTCATTCGACAAATTGAAATTGGGAGGTGTTCTCATGATAAATATTAAATTGGTAAAGTTTTTAAATATATCAAAATTAAAAAAAATTACTATGTGCGTCGCATTCTTAAAAATTATAATAATTACCGTTAGTTCAAATTCCTGTGAAAAAGAGATCATTGCAAAAAAATTACACTACCTTAAAATATAAGAACTCCAAACCACAGTAACGATGCACATCAAATTTGGAATTTTTTTAACAGTTGAATTTATTGTAAATATTTATTTTTTATATCTCCCCAAATTGTTTAATTTACTTACACGCTGTGCAGAATTAATGTATGTCACAAGCCTAACCATTCACTTAATTTTGTCGAATGAATTCAAGGACACCCTGTATGTAATTGTGTGTGTCTGGACAGTGTTATAAACAAACAAAAATCTTTTTCTGACCAAATGCGATGTAATTCCCCAAATATTGATCAGTGACATTCGACTAAAACGTCGAAATATTCCAAGTACAAGGTCGAATCTGAATCTTGCTCTTTCTTTGCCCATCACTACGAGCTTCAACGCTACCAGTCTTGTTCCTACAATAGACGTTGAACTTTCACCTTAAACTCATTTCACTCCTTTTGTATGCACTTTTCCTTAGAATATTGACTTTGGTATTGAGAAAATTGTGTTACCTACAGTGTATACTAATGTTACATTGACTTCGACATTGTTTAATAATTCAAGAAACTTTGCGCTTATAATTGGAATAAAATACCGATTCTTACTCGTTGTAGGTACTGATCTGGTACAGTTTCGAATGTTAGGTTTGTTTGATGTAGAAATACAGTTAAATACTTCCCTAAAATCCAAAATGCATAAGACAACGAATGATGATAGTGGATGAAGCGAAACAAAGTTCAATTCAATTTATTTAATTGCATACACATGACAGAATGTACATTAATACATTAGGTCTTAAAATTATTACATATGCACTCTGTAGGGCACAGCAACATGGAATGACAGAGGCAGACATTTCGGCAATAAGTAAATTATGTACTTAGTTAATTAATTTATTTCATTTTATCCTCCAAAAATTCAGCGACGGCGGTATAGTATGATTTGTCAATAAGAAAATATTTTAATGCTATATTCATTAATTTTTTATATTTATTGGTATATCGAGTAGTAGGTATATCGAGACGAGGGATGCGGGGTTTTCCATCCATCTGCAATTTTGCATTAGCTTTAAAGATATGTATGTAAAGCAGAAATAAGTAACTGAAGATGATTGAATAAATAAACATCCCTAAATTACTATAAAAGTATCTAGACAGTTAAGATCGCATCCGAAGAAAATTGAGAAATAGTTTGTTGCAGGAAAACAAACTTTAACCACCGAAGCACATGTGTGAGATTTTTATGCAATGAAAATAATAAAAACATTATTGATAATTTAAAATCGACTTAGTTCCTATGGAAATAGCCTTTATTTCAAATGAACACAGCATCAATCTTTCTATCTACTCTTCTTGGACAGAGTTTACATTAGCTACACAGTTCCCAGACGTTACACCAATAAACTGCTAATGAAAGCAGCACATTCATATCGGCTGACAGTATGCCATTACACGATTTGCGTAATTGCACCTTTGGTAATAAGAACGATATTCAACGGGAGTGAATAAGTGGGAATGCAAATTTCACGTTGGGGTGAAACAAACGATCAACAAGCAACACATACACGTGTTTTAACGGCTACGTCTCGGTCCGATAGGTAAATGAACAGAGCATTTAAAAATATAACTAATAACAATAAATATTATGTAGATATACTGGGAATGTGGCCCAAATCACAGTTTTTAAATCCTATCTCTGGGAGAGAGATGAAAAGGTATCATTGCCAACCTTGACAACTAAACGATATTCTACAGAATAGGTAGGTACCCATACTTAAGCTTAATATAAAGATTTAAAGATCAATAAATTCAGGATGTCCTTAAGTTTTTAGAAGTTACGATATCGGTTCCCGTTTGAATCCATAGTATAGATGCAGATTCCCGAAATAATTATGTGCCCTGGATGAAATAAAATACTGTTAACTCTTGCGGAAGTCGATAATGAGAAGTAATACTACACAATCATGATAGGTATACTCTAGTTATCACCATCAACAGATGTAGCATGACAGCAAACTACGGCGTTACAAATGGGAAACCACACCAGACACTTGCAAATGAAAATGTCGCCAATATGTCTCTAACACGGTATCCTTCATTTGTTTCTGCGGCACTTGCCGACTCCGGCAACATTGTCTGTCACAATTAATTACCTCATCCAACATGCATGACAATCTAATAGCGGTGATCTAGCCGCGACCCGCTTTCCGCTTTCTCTCGCACGAAGTCCTTACTGGCATTAGGAGCCATGGAATTAGCGGGTGGGAATTGGTTGACGCAAAAGCAATAAGCGTCAAATACAAGTTGGACCATGTTTGATACGCTGCTGGGAGTTGTGAGCTAGTAGGGCTGGTTGGTGTCGCCGTTCAGCGGTAATTCATGTAATTAATGAACAAAATACGGTAAATTAATAAAATCGATGTAATAATAAAAGAAAACAAAAGAAGAATGACAGTAGAATAAAAAAGTAAACATTGGAACCAAAAATATACATACAAAAGAGATTTTATGTTGCAAACACAGCGGAGACAACTAATAATTCAGTTTTGTGCATAAATTAAAAAAAAGTTATAATGAAGGCTTCAGGCTTCTTATTTAATTAGTTCATTATTTTTTAAACAAGTAAACATAATAACATGAGCCACCTTATGTTTGTCAAGTGTTCATATCTACCCTTACTTCTGCACAGAGCTTTAACAACATTTATATCATCTTAATATGCACATCTAGTGTAATACTTTGTACCGTCCTTAATGTCTGCACCATGTGGGTTTAACTCATACGTCCAAGATTACCATTGAGATGTTGCCGAGTGTTAGTTATGATGATGTTTCATATCATATGTCACTACGAATCACCCCAGAACGAAGCACCCCGGAACTGTTTTATTTTAAAGTACAAAGTGCTATATTGTGTTGTTTAAAAGTTAGATTGTGATGAACTGGAAATCGCTCGCTTTAAGAATGCTTCTACCGCTAATTCTATGTCTCCAACTGGAGGTCGTGAGTCGAACTTAATTGGGCCCCGGCCGGGTGACACGGAAAGGAGATGCATCGCCCGGCTGTATGGAACGCATAAATTTCGAGCGCAGAATTGGACCCCTTGGCACTTTTGTTGAATATTGCAAGGGAAGACGTTTCACTCGCCTTCGTTATTGCAGTGTCATATTGTGACTATATAAAATATAAATCAAATGAATTAAGAAGTCTGGAGGTTGTCTTTTTTAGATACAAAAGTTTTAATCGTTGCTTTGTAAAGTTTATTTGTATCTGAACTTACTGTAAGGCAGGTCTGACAGATTTTATTGACGACATTTTGGTATTGGTAGGTGGTACATCTGAGTTTTGCGTGTAGTGTAAATCCTAAGGTTAGCGGTTGGAATGTTGTCAATACCCGAAATACCGTTAGTTAGCTAATATTACAGCATTTTATCCAGACATATTGAAGACTTTTCTTTACTCTAAGTGATAATGGAATTGTAAATGTAAAACTGACAAGATAGACAGCAAAGAAAGTAAAACAAGAAAGCCTACATAGAAAACTGAATATGAGATTTGCGTAAACGAATAAAGAAATGGGAATGTAGCAGGGAACCAAAAATACGATCGCAGTAATAGACTACAAACATCCCTATTACCCGAAAGCTCATGCAGCGAGACAGCGTGAGGAACGACGAAGCCTCATAAGTGCCATATAAATAAAGCAAAAAAGCTCGCAAAAGACCGATAGCAGTAAGCGAGTTAGACAGAGAGCCGTTGACACATTTGAAGATAATATGCGCATGTTCCTCTGCCATGGATGTGGCGCAAGTTAAAAGCGGAAGCGACACGGAACCATTTCTTGTTTTTACAGGTCTTTTAATAATTAGGTGAGAATTATTAAATGTGTCATCATTGTTTCTTTATGATATAGCATACATTCTTTTGATATTCTTATTTAATGCAGTCTATACACCAAAGCCGTCAGCACCCTGGCAACACACAGCTTGTATCTATCCGCCAGGCCGTGTCGGCGGCTTTGGTGTGTATACTCCATAAGAAGAAGACAAACACAAATCCGATCAATCCAGACGATCGACGGCGACTTGCATCATTTTCGTTACCTACCTATCGTTTTCATTTTGACACATGGACTATTTACATCATTGTCGTTTGTTAAAACTTGCAAAAATATTACAGTAATGTATATCGTCCATGCGTCAAATTGAAAACGATTGAAGTCGAGGTCGGTATCCCTCTATCGAGCTAACTTACGTTGACAATCATAGTAAGGGTACTGTATTCGTAAATCTGAGCATTATCCGCTTTCGCTTTTGCTTCCGCGTCCGCTTCATCTTATACCTCGCATCGGGTCCTCATGAATACGGAGCGGGCGGCGGGCGCCGCGTAACGAGTGCGCATTTACATTTCATCTGCTACAAATGACGCGGTACAATGCACAGGTTGCATGAAGACGCATCTACATTGGAGGGTTGACAACATGGAAAATATCACATATTTATAGATATATTTCTGGATACGACGGCAGTTGGAGGTGATTTGAAGGTAGTGCAAAATTGATACACGTTGATGCTAAATATCACATAAAAAATTAAACATGAGGCATTACAGATCTCAGAATTCTGCAAATTTTAATGTCTGGGGAATTTAGCGGGCTCTGCCACTTTTTAATTTTACAGATTTTTTGGGATACTTAGAGATTTTTATACTTAACATTTACCGGTAGATAACTTATACGTTACCATTATCCACCATTTATATTAATATTTCATCAATATTGCGATAATAATTTGAATTGTTCTTAACATAACCCGCTGGGAAAGTTTAGTTTAGTTGTTTATCTATGAATTAATTACCTAATGAAAAACTGTATCTACAAGTTAATATTTTATATCATACCTTATAAATCATTCAATCCAAGCCATATGCTTTGCCATAGCATAGGTTACAAGTAGGCACATACAGCGATGTAATTTATACTAACATTAGAAATTATCTATTACTGAGAGTTGACGTATTTTATCGTTATGTTAAGGGGTCCACATTACCATTGACATTACCTATGCAACGTCCGATCCTGTTGCGCCCAACGCCCATGCACAAATCAAACAACTTATCTGCATAACTGATGTCTAATCTGTCAAAAAGGAAGTAGGTAGGTACGGACAACAGCAGATCAATGGTAACACTTGCAGTACGAATTCAACTCTTATGACGCAGATAATACCTAATAACGGTCCAAATTCCAAAGTGTTACACTTGATCTGCTGTTAGCTGTACTTTATTTATAACAATAAGAAACAATAATTATAATACATGAAATATGTGAACATAATAGGTATACCTACCTAAGCCTAATGATTTCTGAGCGGATTAAAGCGATCAAGGGAAATCTAGAATTAAATTTAGGGGTATTTTCAGAAATTAGACTTGTATGCTGTTATTCATAAACCAAGTTAAACCTCACTTCTCTTAAATCGTGTTGCTATCCCTTTCACACTTCGTTAAAATGGTTAAAATAGAAAGGGACAGAGGGCCTAAACGGTGGCGTAACTTTAAATTACTTATATGAATTACGCGCCGTAGTCGAAAACAGAGAAAAGTATACGGGGTCCTCAATAAGGTTGAGATTTTCTCAAGAATTACTTGACCGAATGTAAAATTTCGTACACTGGTAGATAGCTCAGAGCACGGACTATATAATTGTAAAATAATTTAGAAAATCGTTAGTTTTTTGTGAATGTCTACTCCCTTCACACTTTTCTCTGTATTCGATTCGACAGTACTAACAATAAAATTGAATTAATGGTCGACTTGCCCTTCAAAGTATGTGTGATTAAGCTTATAAATATAATACGATGACGTTCATATTATTTAGGATTATAGATCAAGGATCTATCGCTTCCCTAAACCGCCGGTAGACAATTCCTTCTATAGTATGACCGTCTAAATCAGTCTTCGCCTGCGCGGTACAGGGATGCGGGGGTAGGACGACAACGGGGACCGAGAGAGGTGCGGGGGCGGGCGAGCGAACAGAAATGTATCGTAACAGAAATGCGCCTGCACCTCTCTCGGTCCCCGTTGTCGTCCTACCCCCGCGTCCCTGTACCGCGCAGGCGAAGACTGATTTAGACGGTCATACTATAGCAAGAAGTGCTGAAGAACCTACAAGCTACAAGATCCGAACAATAGCAGTCCGAATTACCAGGGATATTAAGATTTCGTAAGTCTATATGGGCAGGTATATCTGGTTGCCTAACAACATCAATACTGCTATGTTTATGGGTTAGTTGATAAACTGGAGCATAGAAAGGTACAACTTGATAGAATTATTGAGGAAGTGTTTCAGCGTTATGGTCATTAGGTAATTTAATGTAAATACCTTCGTGTGACTTGAATTTAGAAACTGATTTGTATCTTTTAAATTAATTCTTGCACATGTGTATTTAATTGAAGAATGGAATAAAATAAGTTTCTTAGCAAGAAACATGATAGATAAGGAGACATCTCATTTTTAGTTCTCATGTTTTGCCTATAATGGCACAACACAATTCAAGAAAAAAATATCTTATTTCAGCTCTTGGTGGTCAAACTTTGAGTTTCCAAGAGTGTCCAATTGATTAAATTTAGTTATTACTGTGTTTGTTATAGTTTGAAGTCAAAACTATAAAATTGAAATAAATGACACTTAGTTTTACAATATCAAAAATAAATTATTATTTACTTAGGTAGGTATTTACTTAGGTATTTTCTGCGCAGAATAGAGATGAGTGGAAGGGTTGGGGGGGGAGGCCTTTGCCCAGCAGTAGGATATTACAGGCTATTAAATAAATAATAGGTATTTACTTACTTACCTCAAATATGTAGGTAGGTAGTCTTTTGATTTTTTTTAATAAATTGACGTGAATTGTGATAGAGGCAGTTTAATTAATTAATTTAGCACTGGTAATTCTCTAGCCATTCCCTACATCAAATTCCAATAAACAGTATGAACAAACCTTTAACACTACAATGCAACACAAGATTGGCATGTGGATCTTAAATCCAAATTCTCCGATCGAATAAAAGAAGTGAGAAAGAAACCGGGAACTGCATAAAGAGATATCTGTGTCTGTAGCGGCGCGGGAGGACTCCTCTTAAATAAAATAAGGCAGTTATGTAAATCACCCTTTGGTCCGTCTACGTGTTGTCAGAGAATCAGAAAAAGCCTTTGTTGCCCTATTAGGATGACATATGGTCGACGAACTCAAGACTCGTCTATGATACCCTGGAATGGCGAAAGAAAAGATCAGCTGTGGTTGTTAAGTATTTGCAATTCCAGCTACAAACCTTATAGACAACCAAGTGTTTTGCTGTTTTTGCTATTTGTTTTCTTAGATAATTTAATTGGTTATTGTTAACAATTATTTGCTCTGAATGACAAGGCCGTAGTTTCTTTACCTAGAAATCAACAGCATAGCTGCAACAGGCAACCTTGTTTTTTCAGTGCATTTTCTTTCATCCCATTTCCAACTTTCCTAACCCATATTAACTAGTAGTTCGAAGGGTGGCTGGCTGGATGCAAAAGGCTGAGAAAAGGTGTGAATGGCATGCTTTGGGAGAGGCCTACGTCCAGCCAGCAGTGGACTGATACGGGCTGATGATGATGATGATTAACTAGTACCTTGTGTTAATGTACTAAAGAATAATTATCTTATCATTCAGTGCCTGTGCCTGCTATATGGAATACAATCTGGCGAAGCTCTGCCCATGGTTCTAATTACAGTGTTCCCCTCAAGGTCCCGACCGTCCCGCTCTGTAGCTATGCATGTACTCGAATGACAGACTAATCACAGTGCATCAAGGGACATTACAATCCGCCTATGTCATGTAGTTCATGTTTCTATGACTATTCTTTATTTAGAAGAGGTTGTTTTTGGATATGAATCCAATTTGGAATTATTCACCTGAACGAAATGTAAGTTGCTACTCAAGTAGTCATGTTAATGATATTCGAGGTTTCTGACTAAGATAAAACTTTTGAAAACGGTTGGTTCCTAGTACATACAAACACAGAGATACAGGGTCAATAATCAATAAGTTTGAGATTTTCTCAAGAACTACTTGACCGATTGTAATATATATTTTACTAGTAGATAGCTCAGATTTAAAAAAAATCAATCAATAATTTTTTGAGAAAATCTCAAACTTAAAAACTCTGAGGCGTACAGGAAAAAGGTGTAAGTACCTTTCTCTGCGTTGAATGCTTCGACAGTCGACATAACATTCCTTAGTTCCATTGCAAATTAGGTCATATTTCATGCCGCGTAACGTATCAAGTTACACAGTTGATGTCTGTACAAGCAAGCTTTACCCCAAGCAATCATCCATCCGCCATCGCGGATTATGTTGTATTTATTTTTTACGTAATTCAAGTAAATTGCGCATAATTTCACTGTACAATACGCAAAGAACGGTAACTGTGCTTTACGATGTTTTAATAGATGCTTCGGGCGCAGGCTTCGGTTGTTTCTGTTTTATTCAGTATTTAACTGTCTATAATTCATACGGTACCGTAATATGTTGAAGTTAAAGTACTTTAAATGAGAGTTTAAGTAAGAACTTACTATTTAGGAAGTTATGCCAGTTGTGGCGATTTCAGAGTGTTACATATGCGAGGCGTCCAATACACGATGTAGCATAGGAGTGATAATTTACCTTTGACGGCTACCAGGGAATCACCACATTTTATCTTCCTATATAGGTATCTATAATGGGGCTCTGAGAGTTATGCTTACTAGTCGTTATATCATTGTAAGTTGACACCGGATGGATATTTCATAATCAAAAGTTTATGTAACTTTCTTCATCATCATCATTTTATTCAGCATAATATAAGCTTCCCTTTATCGCCATCGGCTTCTACTGTCTGTTAGTCAATTACACTTCATGTAACTTTATAACAAGAAATATAATTTTTGCAAAAGAAAGCATCAACATTGTTGCATAGTTATGAAGTTGCTAATTGTAAATCACAAGAAGCCATAGGAGATACACGAGGCCAGAAAGGAACCAACATACATATACCGCAGCCCAAATCAAGTGTCTTAATTTCTAAACAAATATGATCGTCTACCTGTTGAGATGTAACACTGAAGGAACTGATTGATCGAACCTGTTCATCATTGTGAAAATAAAGTAATCCTATCTAAATTGTGAAAATAACTATGTATATATAGTATAGAGTAGTTTTTGTTTACAATATAAGACACTTGATTTGGGCTTCGGTTTATATAGACTAAGATAAACATAATCTTTCAGCAGTAGTGTAAAAACAAATCGGATTCAAAGAAAATGAGTAATTTAATTGGACCCAGTATTCTGGGTCTGCCTTATTATATTAGGCAGAAGACTAAATTAGGTAGGTATACTGGAGCCCAAATCAAGTGTCTTATTTTGTAAACAAATGTGATCATCTAATTTCCTGTTGTGATGTAAAACTGAAGGAACTGATTGATTGAATTTGTTCATCATTGTGAAAATAAAGTAATTATATCTAACAATGTATCAATAACTAGCTTAAAATGTTATTGGGGGAGGGTAGTTTCTGTTTACAAAATAAGACACTTGATTTTGGCCTCGGTATAGGTATAATAGCTTGCATGTTTGATACTATTCAATCCTAAACGCTGAGTCAGTGGAAATAATAACAGCAGTTTCATTCGCAAAATCTCACTAGCATACAAATAAGCCGGCTTCGCAAAAACTCTCCACGGACAAAGGACGTGGAAAAGTCACGAAACGGAACGTAATCCCGAAATGGCTCTCATTCAGGTCACCTGTAATCTAGGTCTCTCATTTTGTCTGGGGGTTTGCTGCCAAATTAACGGACACCAGATTTTGTCGGCTCAATGAAAATGTACCGTACCATTGCCCAATTTAAAGTTGTTTTGTGTACGGTGGAACACGGAAAAAGGTGTATAGGAGAGTTTTTAAGGTTGAGATTTTCTCAAAAAACTACTTGACTTATTTCAAAAAATCTTTCACTGTTTGATAGATAAAAGTTAATACTATGTACTTAACTGTAAAATAATAATTAAATTCGGTCCAGTAGTTTTGAGAAAATTTCAACCTTAGTGAGGCCCCCTGTATACCTACTTATCTCTGTCTGACTGTACCTACAGTTGCTACAAAGTATTTCAGAATCTTTCTTACCTCTAAGGGTCATACTAACCCCAACCATTAAAAATTATAATATCTTCTCGATGTTTTCTTAGTAGTCAACATCCCCATTGTACATACCAATACATAGAAAAGTATCATCACAGAGCTATTAAGGTTGAGATTTTCTCAAAAAGCACTCGACCGATTTTCAAAAGTTATTTTACAGTTTTATAGTGATTATTATTATTATTTTATTTACGCGGTGTTCTACCTGTGACTGGTAAAGGCCAAGAAAGTACAATATCGCGTCCAAGTAGGTACTTAGTATAAGTATGTATATTTATAGGTATTTTAATTTTCTATTATTATTCCATTTTATATACCCTTTTTTAAATTATCTAATGTATTCTAGTTTGTTATTGTAAATAAATAAAGTTTTATAGTCGGAGTGAAAGAATTTTTAGTATCCGCCAAGGTTCTCGAGAAAATGTAAACCGTTATTTTTGACACAATTTCCCCTATTTTTGCCAATATATAGTAGGTTTTATTGCTCTCAATTTACATTACTCGACTAGTTTCAACGAGCGTTGCTATAGCAACTCTTATTGGGTGGCTCTCCGGTCCTCAACAAAAACCTGTCCCGTCTGTCATCAATATTTATAAATTCAATTACATTAGCAGTCGCCGTGTTTTGCCCGCGACTCGGGAATCGAACCGGCAACTACAAGATCAGAGAATGCCATACGATTGGTCACTAATTGAAGATTGTGTGGATAAAAACGTCATGAACCAATCTGTTCAGTTGATGTTTTCATTTTGGGTCTTAATCTGTGTTACTTATCAATGCCTCTCGTGTTTCAAATTATATTGTCTTTATCTTTTGGCAATTAATATAATTTATTGGGTGATTGGTGAGATAAGTGCTAATGAAGCGGAGTGGCTTCTTTATTGGTCAATCTACGTAGTCTTATCACTACTTTATTTATATTAGTAAAATAGATACCTAAGTAGAGGTCCCTCCCTTCTGTTCAACAACTGGGTATTAAATCAAGTCGATGTGATCCATCATATTGATAAAAGATTAAAATTAGATCATAAATTAACAGTAAATTGTTTCACTTCTACTTATTATTTTCTATGTATAAATGCTTCTTTGTGCAATAAACTGTTTATCGATCTATCATTGTGGTAGGTATAAGTTAATGCAAAGACACACTATTATTTAAAATTACTGACGTAAGCCTTTATTACGATAAATACTATTTTTTAAATACTTATTTATAACGTGATTCCATTTCGGTAAGTTGTAGCTCGCATATTTGCGAAAAACGGCCGTATTTGTCATATTTGTGAACTACTACTTAGCTTGTCGCAATTATGCCACGTATTGTATATTGAAAAATAGTATTTATCCTAAGAAAGATCTTGTAATTAAAGGCGGCGCTAGTTGGCTTATGTCAGGCCCTTACCTAATGCATTTCTATTATTTCTACCGTCGGGGTAGATAGAGATGATGTGTTGTGATCCTGGAACACCATCTTTTTCTTGTCCACATTAACTATTCTCTTTTCTATACAGACTTTATAACTCATTATCTATACTTTATTTATATCGGAGCCAAATTCACAGAACATCATCAACTTTTGCATGTTCTTCGAAAAGCAAACCGCATAAAAAAGGATGATTTCAATCAGGCACTTCTGAAGGTCAATGTAGAGAGTAAAAAAAACTTAAAGAAAAATAATTATGAAGCTCATAACACAAAGATATCAGTCAATTAATCTATAAACAAGCGATTGAAATGTCATGGTTACCATTAAAGGCTATAAGGAGATGACTTCACCAGATACAGTCATGGGATGATAAATAAAGAAGTAGGATATACAGTTTCAAATGGAATGTTATAATTGAATGAAAAGAATGTGACTTTGGACTAGTTTTAAGAAATTCTATTATATATTAGCCAAACAAACGCGAACATGAATTTTATTATATTTTTAAGAAGTTGCAAATAGTAATAAAAAAAGTTGAAACAAACACAAGAGTTTACTTTCATAATAAATTATATTATGTATCCCTCCAATATTCAATTTAGCTAAGTACCTACAACTCGTTCATTGGATGATAATGTTTTATTAACGTAACACGTCTGCTAATATCGAAAATAATGTTGTAAGTAGAATACACTTACCATAGACCTAACTTTAGTCAAAAGTTTTTTTCTTAAAGTACCTACCTAATAAATTCAAAGCTTTGTTAAGCTTTATAACTTTTTAATTATACACGAGTTGGTTTCTTATGCTTAATTTATTATATTATTATTGCAAAATATTGTAAAATAACACAAACAGTTTTTTCATTATTATATAGTAGTATTTAAAATAAATCAAACAAACAATAAGAACATTTAAAACTTTTAAATCCTACGCACGTGCACCTTTAACGCCCTCTCGTATCATGCTGTTGTACTATACTTCTTTCTCGTAACTGTAATAGATGTCGCTACAGTTTGTACTTTTTACAAAAGTTAACCACTGATTTCGTAGACTCTATAAAATGTAGAGTATACGGAAACTAATTGCTACCTAATTAGTTTACTGTAGGTATTTAAAATATACCTATCTATGTGGACGAGCCCGTTTTGTAAAATCCATAATTTTACGCTGTAATACATGCCTAATTCATACATAATAATAATTAGAAAATGTTCATCTGTATCTATGTAGCTAGACTTTACAGAAAGTATATAAATTTTAATCATTTTCTTGACCCGCCGTTACTTTAAAATCTACGCATGTTAAACGTTAAACTTTTACTTACTACCAGTTTTTCTCGTAAATAAATATGTTAAAATAACTACTACTGCAGTTTCAAAGTTAACTATAACGACCTAATATTAATCGGGTAATTAACGTTCTTGAGAGTTTTAACGTGGACTTATGTCTCGTTTCCTCGCCTCTAAATTAGATGGCTATACGCGGAGACGTATTCAGAGCTAAAGAAATTTACCGCCCATCCCGTGAACGTTTAAATTGGAGCCCCATTTAGTTACATACATTACATACAGTCAAGAGAGCGCAAGAGAAGAAGCCAGTAGACTAACAGTATAGGTCAGTATTGTATCAGCAAAAAAAAGTCTGAAAAGTTTTTGAATTGAATTTGGGGATATCTAGCTGTAAAGTCAAAAAAATCGATTGCTAACTTTCTTACAGTGTACATACATGCTTAATGAAAAACTTCAAATAAAAATCGTAAATAAAGTGCTTTGAGGTCCAGCGAACGAGAAACGTTCAATGTTGCAAGTTATATCTAGGCGGCGATGGCTTACCAACAGGTGACTCGATATCAGAGCCCTCAATACAAAATCGCCCTGAAGCTTGGTGCCCTAACTACGTATCTGGTTGTTCTATAGAGAGATTTAAAAAGTGCCTACAGAACGTTTTAAGAGCGTACGGTGGATGTCATTTGAATTAATTATCCCTAACGAAGTAGCTACTTAAATCATATCAGAGGGAGGACGAAAGGCTCAAGAGGCTGCTTTATATTATCTAGCGCGATTTATCTGAAGTGTCGAGTCGGGATTGAAAGTCATTGATAGTACGGATGTCGACTGGTAGAATAGAATTAAGTTTCAGAAGTTGGGTAGGGTAGTGCAGTACGGTTTCTAAGAAAACTATAATTAATACCATTGCAGTGAATTTTTTAAGTAAAGCTCATTATGAGTGTGTCGCCGGTTCCGCATGAAGGATAAAGTTTATATTGGTAGTAATAGGGATAGTTATGTAATTACCTGGTTATTAAGTAATTGTGCTGTTATATTAAAAGATGTGCTACTGAGAGATTTTTTGCTACTTTTTCAGCTCAGCGTTGGCACCTTTTCCTTGCAAAGTGGTGTAAATGTAAATTCAAAAAATATGTTGACTTGCAATAATGTACACAACGTGCTTACTTGCAATAAAGAGATTTGACTTTGACTTTATTTATTTAGGTTCTCCAACAACACATACATTATACATTGAATAACATACAATATACAGATGGCTGGTGCTGAGGTATGTGTCTTTTATAGGAGGACACAACAGTCATAACATAATACAAATTACAAACATAATATAGTTATGCATTAAGATAGATATATAGATAAATAAATATAAGATAGAGTAATATAAGATAACAATAAGATAGTATAATAAATTAACAAAGAGTAATAAATTAAATTAACTGTGTGACTTTGAGTGCTCAGTTGCGCTATTAGTTAGGATACTGAACTACCGTTACGGAGGAGAGTTCCATTAGATCAGCCGTACCTACCAATGAGTTTTATTGTTGTTCTTCTTTCGAAGGAAACATTTACCGAGTATACTCTCAAAAACGGGGAAGGAAAACATCATGTTGAAAGCTGCATGCCTGAGAATAAAAAAAATCTAAGGCGAATGTAGGTAATCCATTAATCCGTACGAGGCCCGTGTGGTTGATCACGACCCGAGGTCCCTCGATATATAAAATTGGGGACATACGACTATAATAATTAATTTAAGAAACAAAAAAACGACTAAAAAATTTAAACCGCTTTGAATATTTTTTTTGCTTATTTATTATTTACTATACAATCAAGACGAATCTAACGACACCCCTTATGTTAAAATCCATCAAGCCGTTTAGGCTATTATATAGGGCGTGCCAAAGAATTAGATATACCTACATCCATACTTAAACCGAAGCCCAAATCAAGTGTCTTATTTTGTAAACAAAAACTACACTACCATACTAACATTTTAGCTGTTCTGTGATTATTGGCATAGTCATTTTCACATAATTAGAATATCGGATCACTTTATTTTCACAATGATAAACCGGTTCGATCAATCAGTTCCTTCAGAGTTGCATCACAACAGGTAATTAGACGATCATATTTGTTTACAAAATAAGACACTTGATTTGGGCTTCGGATTACATACACTCGAAAAACATAACCCTCCTTCTTGCGCAGTGCTTAGTAAACCTAGGTCAATTATATATAGTACCGCTTCAGTGTCGCAAAACGTAATAGAACATTTCGCTGTAATAAGGCATCCATTGGTTAACCGCGACACTTCAGTAATTATCGTCAGTCACAAATTGGACGACAAATTAATAGCGAGCTGCGAGCGCTAACTACTAATCACCACTTCAGTAGTGAAATGGTGTGAAAATCGGAACTCGAACGCACGCTTCGAGGATCATCGGCGGGTTTGCGTTTGACGGAACGTTAACGTACAGTCGAAAGTACTTTGAGGTGTCTCTGCCGATTTTGTACCGGTCTTCAAACCGATATTCAGTTATTATTTTAGAAGTGAGCTTAGTGTGAACTCGCTCCTACAACTGTCAAAATGTTATGAATGTTGTGTTGTAATTTATTTGTTGTAAGAACTAGCTAACTCTAAAAGCTAAAATAACAGAGTCAGAGCAAATAAGTGTAACCAATCAAACTTAGGAAAACAAAATGCAAGAAAATATTTCAAAAAACAAAAAACTAGACTGCAAAAAAACTATCCCCTTTTGATTAATTTTTTATACCCTATCACTCTCCCGTAATCAAGACGAATCTAACAATACCTTATACACCAAAATCCATCAAGCCGTTTAGGCTACAGGATGGCAGGAAATAATAGACATATACACAAGAACGCACGCACCCTTTCACACTCTCTCTCTCTCACACACACACACACACACTCGCACACTCACACACACGCGCGCGCATATTACCCTCCTTCTGGGACAGTCGGGTAAAAACAGCAGAACACTTTGCTTTTTATAACGATTGTAACTGCAGTTGCAAATACTTAACAACCACAGCTAATCATTTATTTCGGTGTACACAATAGCGACAGCGACCCACTCCAACCTAAGCTTGGGAAGACTACAAAAACCTTGCCTCGCATTAAACACAATAAATCTCCAAGTGTAGCTACTGAGATTTACATTGCATTGCCAAGCCGTTTGCGGACAATCCTGCTTTATGGGAGCATAACACCTACGCTGTCACATCAAGCCGGGCGAATTGCGATGCGACTCCGTGGGATGGTCTTATAAAGCCGGGTAAGTAGAACTTTTTGTAGAAATGTAACAGCTTTACTGTGGGTCAACATTTTCTATGAGTTAATCTGTGCTTTATGCTGTGCGTAGACCTACCCAGGGAACACCCTAGCAAAAGGAATGTCCATGCACGTTTGTAAAGTACATGTTAGCAATTTTCACATTTAAAAAAATTGTAATTTAACATCACTTATTTTCACCTCAACTACTCCAACTAAGTTAAAAGCATGTGCAATAGCGGTCACCACAATAGTCCAGAGGTGGTATAGAATCTACGCTGTCAGGCGCTAGTGGCTGTCAAACTCAACAGTGAGACAAAAGATACCCCCCCCCGCAGCGGCAGCATATTTTTTTAAACAAGCTCTCGTATATTATAATATCTTTATAGTTTAGCTCTCGTATTTATAAAATACCCTACATTTTGATATTTATTTGTATTGAATAACTATTTCAGTTTAATTAAATTGGCTTGCAAACCTGTGACTTTGCCTACACAAAAAGTACTTGATCGATTTTTGATAAATGTAAAATATTTTTTTGTGCAATCGGTCAAGGAATTCTTGAGGAAATCTCAACCTTATTGAGGCTCCCTGTATACTGTTATCTACTGTATACATTTACTACACTCGACTCTACCCAGCCCTGTATTGTGGGCCCATTTTACAGAATATCTACATATAGAACCGAGTTTATGTCTAAGCTATGGCCGTTAACCACGGGTCATATGACATCAAGTGCCAAGTTGGACTGACTCCAAGTGGGCTTCGGATTTGGCAAGATATCTGATGGAAACAGCTGTCACATACCTGACTTCTTGATTTTCAGAAAATATTTGCCAAACGGAAGATAGGTGCTCGTCAGATCATGTTTGCTGATAGATTTACAGTATAGGTATGCAGGCTAACTTATTTTGGTCACTCAAAATACTACATGAAAACGAATAGCCGTAATAAATTGAGATTGTTATAGATAAAGGTTACAATTGTTTTTGAATGATTGTCAGATCTCATCACATTAAATACAAACATCATTGTTGAAAATGGCGGAAGTTGGATCTATATAGTATTGACTGTATTATTTGAGAGGACAAAATTTGGTCTAAATATCGGAATAAAGAAGTTTACTGGTCTAAAAACAATATGTCTAGTTATCTATAACCACGTAGGTATAATACCTAAGTACATAAGTAATGAATTTATAGAAGAACACATTTCCTTTAAGAACTATACTTGGGTATACAAACATATTTACCTCATAGTAGGTAAGTAAAGTTTGCCGTCTCATGTCGTAAAGAACATTATGTAATCTGCATAAGGAGCTTGAATGGGCAAGGATGAAAGCCTCGAGACGCGTCTGGCATGTGAATTGGTCTTTATATAGACCTAATATTGACTTTACTCTTGGGTAAAGGGCCTCTGTTTAGATTTTATTAACTTATATTTTGTATCTAATATTTACATTGATGATGATGACATAGGTACAATTATTTTCCAATTTTTCAATGTAGCTCTCAGTGCCTCTCAAGTTAATTATCAACTTATCATAATTATATCTTAATCATGTATCAAAAATAAAGCCATATCAATCATAATTCATACCTATTAGATAAACATTCGAGTTCTCAGCATCCAGTTCATTCTGTATTTGGGAATTAATCTAAGACAACATACTACTATAACAAAAAGTGTAGGTATTTATTTTTATCTGGATGAAGAGAAGATGAACAGGAAGATTTTGTAGGCTGGATTAAAAAAATACACACCTAACTCCAAAAATAACCTTCAATGTCGGCATTGAATAAAACCATATTTAAAAGTAAAGACTTGATAACGAAAGTATTGACAAATTTAACAACATAGGTCGATATTACCAGAAAAGTAACTACGAATTCTCTAATCGGAATCAAGATATGAATTCAATTTATATTTCCGGGACCCGAGTCCCCATTTCTGTTTTAAATCAAAAGCACCCCTGAGTATTTGATTGCAAATCTGATCACAATCGTAGAGCTATCCCGCCCGCAGATATTATTGAAAGAACTGATAAAAATCTACCAATACAAATAAATTATTGTCGTAGCATAACTATGGGAAAAGTAATCAAAGTAAGAGATTTATTATGAAAGGGGTGCGATTGTATACTGATGATTAGTTTATGTAAATCGCTAGGTTGAAATAGGTATTGGATTCAAAATTTAAAATACACAAGTGATGAAATATGTTTATTAATATGATATAGCAAAAAAAATGCATGACCCATCCACCAAATTACCTCCGATAGTGATAATGTTGAACTGGGAGAACTTACAAGTTACGTAAAACTGATAAAATGGTTTGGAAACGAAATAACAATAGTAGCTTAACAGTTTACACTCAGACTCGTCAGAAATGCAAACTGCACTCCCATAAATTACCCTAAAAACCTTTCCATTGTACAATCTGATATCACCTCTGTTTTGGGTCAACCAACTACTTAACATACCTCGCCGGGTATTAGATTCTAACAAGAATTATTATAGGAATACTTAGCGTGTTTTGTACAGTAGTTTCGTGCAAACATTTGCTGAATTGTGCAAGTTGAATAGACCACAGAAACTCCCACATGGGTCTTAACTGACAGATACTTTCAAAACAATTACGCTTCTAGTTCTTAGTTGGCGACATACTGCTGGGTAGTGTAGAGAATAAACTTGTGTTTGTTGGACTCTTTACTATTAGTATTATTTCAAGTATAAATTGGGTCAGGCAGATCAGGTCTCATGGCTGGATATTCCAAAATCTCCTAGTTCTATTGTAAGAAAATAAATTGGCAATTGGATTTTCCCGTTAATGAAACCGATTATGATTTATTTCACGACAAATTATTCACATGCTCATATACGATTTTATGTTATCTGTATAGAGATGGACAGATCTAACCCTTAATTTCTAACATTTGCCGTTTGGAATAATCATGAATTCGTTGAACATAGGGACACTGTATCACCTACTACAGTGGAACACGTTCTATCTATCTAGACAGACATCATCACGATTCAGTTATTTGCATATAATGACTACTTAAAAAGCGACTAACATGAATTGTATGCCAGTTAACTGATTGTATATCGTATGAGATGTCAACGCTTGATATTTGATTACTTTATTGCCTGAGGTGGCTTCATGAATTATAAGCTTTATGATTATACATGTTTCATCCGCAGTCGATGACAGTTTGAATTTATAAACTTGGATTGAAAATTGTATCAATTCACTTCCTTAACTTTCTTGCTCTGCTACGTTTTCATGTTCTTTGGGAAGTGCCTAAATTGTTTAGAGACCTGATTAGACAGAGCGACAACGTACTCAAAGCCGCTGCAAATTAAGACGTATATAGGTCTTATCGTTCCTCAATCAATAATCAATAACTTGTTCGTGTGTTACATTTGTAATGACTTTAATGCATGTATTGATGACTCTAGTATCTTTTGTTTCATAATTACATAATAACGTACATCATTACCGTCGACCAATTTAATAAACATATTTTTAAACGAAGTAAATTTTTTGGCATGTTTTTACTGATTGAAATACCATGTCTGCCCTCAAAATTGGTCGTACTAACTGCTAAATTTGCAATTCATACGAAAAATGAGACTCCAGTTACTCGTTACCATACGCATTATCATTGTTGACGTAAAGGCAGCTCATTTCCTGTGGCCTGTTAAAAAAGTAATGCAATATGCAATTCTGTTGTTTTATATTCCGATTTTGTTTTTAAATTCCAATGCATTCTTTAAAGATATTTTTATTCTTGTTTTTGAGAGTATTGTAAAGCTGATTGTAGGATTGCTAAAGAAAACATTTGTGAGGAAAGCTGCACACATAGGTTTTAAGTAAGTGGGTTCTTTTCTTACTTGTTTGTTTCAAATAGTATAATGAATGACTATTGAAAAAACTGAAAGGGCAACAACTAACTGACCGTCTATTATACACAAGAGGAGTGTAAATTAAATAACTGCGACGGGGTTGTATGTTTTAAAAAGATTTATTACAATAAAAACCAGATAACTGCTTATGTTAGTGGATTAAACTTTTACGCATATTTTACTTCGTCGTTGAACAGAAATCAACTGTTTTTCAACTGTTATCCATCTATGTTTCTTTGTGCAATAAAGTGTTTATCAATCTAACAATAATATTGTAAGAAAATACAGCGGAGTTGAGAACTTCCTACTTTTGAAAGTCGTTTAATAAATACATGACGTTATTATAACAACGATTGGAGATGCCACTAAAAGAAACCGAATATGTCCACTGTGGGTGTATTTAGTAACTAATTCAGTAAGTAAACAAGTTGTGAAGCAAATTGACCTCTCCGACAATATTGACACCAATTTACTGACGTTTACTCTAAACCGCTAACCCTTCCTAAGCCTAGGTCATTTACCACCAGATACTTGGTATAACCTTACAATGTAATCTACTGCCCGGCCTTTTGATCCCGTCATAGGCTTCAAAGGCACGAATAGTGCGTTGTGGAGGATTTCAACTGTTTAGTACAGTTCCGGGTGTAAGCCGGGATTAGTCCGACGTGTCATGTAGCCACTACACTGGTAACTAATTGGAGTGGTCGAGTAGTACTAGTGCTACACGGATTCATACTTAGCATGATTATTATGTCCCTTATTAAGTGTAGGGTGCTTGAGAGTTTCTGTGGTCTTACATGTAAATTCATGTTGTCTTGCTTTCAGTGATAATATCGATAATAGTGGTAACTACTAATTGTGTAGGTGCGCATTTCTCTGTGTATATTTCTTGCAATAAATAATACCTAAATCTTATCTTAATTTGAAATATCTAACTGACTTTCAAACAATGTAGGAACTATTTTTTTTTTCAGTCCAATTATCTCTTTACCGATATCTCTTAACGCACACGCATTCCATTTCTGGAAAAACATTACACCTGAAACCTCGATACTTCATACCACCCAATTCAACAAAACAAACAAGGTGGAAATCCGATGTAGCTTTTATAAATCTAGAAAGGTTAAAAGCTAAAGTCTCTACGTTGACTCATCATACTCCCGAGTACCCTATATGAGCCATTTTACAGCTTGTGCAAAAAACAAAAGATCGTCATGCGTCATTCACCCATTCGTTCAGTGTTCCTGATGGCATAATGAACGTAGATGTGACATTGTCGGGTTCTGTGTTAGGTATTTTAATACGTGAAGCCTACAACATCTATAGGTTCCTTAGAAACTATAGTCTTCTACCAGCTACTTTCTACCAACAACTGCGAAGTTTCACCGCATGTTTCCATAAGTCAGGACCTGTCAAATAGTATAGAATATTGAGAATGAACCTTTATCAGCCTCAACGAGTTCTGCCATCTATGCACTTCTTAAAACCGCCTCCCATTCACATGCATTCGGTCTTTGGGCTATCGCGCTCCCACCGACGACGTCCGAATCGCGTGCGACGATTTACAGCAGCAATTAGTTATGTACCCGACGCACGACAAACGACACAGGCTGACAAATGGTGCCGGTTGGACGGCATGGGCGCCCGACAGCCCGTATGCCGCAGACAATGAACGGCGAAGCGGATCATTCAATCATTCGATCTCGAATTAGGAATAGACATTTTTCAGGGGTTGTCTGTGAAAAAAGATTTGTAGAATATGGTATTTGGGCCAAAAATATTCAGACGAAAATTGGTAAACTGATTAAATGCAACAAGGCAACGTACAAATTAGACAATTTACGCTTTTTATAGACTTTCAAGTACTGTGGAGAATAGTTCGAAATCAGAAACGCCATTAATAAATGACAGGTTTCAAGCTGAGTCGAAAACTTTAACGAATATAAGAATGCATTCAAAAAGATATACATTACGCTAACTATATTGAGATGGGGATATGCAGGGAAGATGTGTCTTAAAAATAGCAACACACAACAATCTGGAGAGCCATTACTCCACCAAGACACATCCACAAAGTCGACCGAAGATGTCGGTGACAAATTGAATGTATTAGTACGGTGACAGACGCATTGAAATTGACAGAAATCCTGGTTAGGTGACACATGTTTTTTTATTTGGGTAGGTAGACCTAAACACTTAACATCATATCCATAAATAGGACTAATAAACTATTTGGAAAACCGTTCAAAATGAACTTCAGTTACACAATAGACCTTCTGGATTCCAACCTCGTAGTCCCATCGTATTCGCAATCATATTCATTTTGAGACGTGAAATTGGAATGTTGACGCAAGTTTTAATAAACGATAAAAGAAAGACAGTAACATATCCATCCATAGAGATATGTCAAAATGAAAGCGATTGTGAATACGATCTAATTTCACGGTAGGCACCTAGTTACTATTGAAAGAGGGTCGAGACAAATCGATGATTCCTCTTATGAGGAATAATCACCAACTGACCATCAAAATAATTCAAGTTCAATCCTTTAGTGTCTGGACTTTCCGTTTTATCTTGATAATAAAATATACCCTTATTCTTAGACAGGGATATAAGACATGACCCTTTCTCGCCCTAAATTTTTCTAGTTCTATACGTCAATAACTACAGTAGACAATGTTCGTATCATACGAGATATTTTTGCGAGGCATTGTTTCGAGAGTATGCTCCTCTCGCATCGAACGCACGAGTCGTGATAAATGAAGCCTATTCGCATTAGCTCAAGATTGACGCGGAGTGTGGGGCGCCACTGTCGCGATGACAGCCGCTGATCTGATAATGGACGACGTGAGAGAATTTTCTTTTCCCTTTCGCCTCGGAAGTGTTGAGAGAGGTGACGGAATAACGACATTTAGGAGTATTTTTGACAAATTTCAGTTCAATGAACGGTAATTGTGAACATTTTGATTTGGATATGTCAGAATATTCGGAACCTGGCCTACTTTACTGTGTAAGTTTAGCAAATGATCTTGAACGTTTGATAAAAATGAATGATGTACTTATCCAGTGAATCGACATTTCTGAAAGGATATAGGTATCCATCCGGCCCAATAAGTCACAGATGTATTTACCTATATTTCCCGCAACAAATATAGACATCGTAGCATATAATTATGATATTGTTGTATAGGCACGAATAATAATTCTATTTCGATCGTACGCAATCGTATCAAATGAAATGAGAAGTAATTACGCATTTGAAATGAATTTTCAAATTTAGATTGGTTTATTATTAGAATTGAGAATTTGAGTCGGTTTGAAATAACCAAATAAGGTGGAAGTTAATTATGTACTAACAAAGTTAAAGCCGAAGGAAGGAGGATGATGTTTACCGAATGTAGAATATACGTAAATACTAAAAAAATTAATTTACAAAAACAAATATTACATATTTACTATAAAAAATTTAAAAAGGGGTAAGTATAAAAAGGTAAAAATAATATAAAAATAAAAAATAAATAAATAAGTCAATACTTAACCTATACATGACGGTTCGTTGTGATTAACTGTAGCTTAAACGGATTGATGAATTTAATGACAAAAAAATCTGTAGTTGATTTTTTGATTTTATTATTCAATATTAGATATCCACTTAACAATACTTTGGAGAGTTCTCGTCTCACTCACGTGACTCATGATCCAAACGATATAAAATGGAAATAAAATTTGTAATATGATTAGAAATATGTGGTCAGAAAGTGGTTAGGTTAGGTTAGTTAGTTAGTCAAGAAGGCAAATAGGTATCTACTGATTAGGCTAAGAGTCATCTTGTTGGAAAATCCCGATATCGAAACTAACACGATTAGTAAAGGATATTCTCGTCATTCAAAGCTCTAAATAGTCTACGAAGAATCAACACTACGCAAGATAATTTCGTCAAGGCGTTTAGCAGACGGCGCCGGCGTCACCAAATGAAATATCTCTTAATTAATGTAAACATCTCCAAGCTTCCAAATACACTTGATGAAGTATTAATTTCCACAGTTTTAAGACACAATTTCCTTCAAATGGACCTTGTGAGGTCTTTGTGTGAAATATGCTTATGTTTGAAGCAAAGCGCAGTAAATCAAATAGACCGTGCGACTGGACGAGTAATCAACATTCTCTTAGCCTGACCCTTTGCAAGTTCAGGTTTAGTTAGAAATTCTGCATTTATTATCGACTAACCTTTGCCTGGGGCTTTGGCTGTGTAGCTAGAGAATCTGCCTTTGCGACATTGCTGTGAAAAATTAGCTAGAAGAGTTAGCGTCCGATATAGTTTTTTGTATAGAATTATTAAGACGTGACGTAACGAAAGGATTCCCGATTTTCAAATATCTGTAACTAAACCGAAGCCCAAATGAAGTGTCTTATTTTGTAAACAAAAACTACCATTTTAAGCTTTTCTGTGATTATTGCATAGTAATTTTCACATAATTAGATCTGATTACTTTATTTTCACAATGATGAACAGGTTTGATCACTCAGTTCCTTCAGAAATACATCACAATTGGTAATTAATCGATCATACTTGATTTGGGCTGCGGTATAAGTATCAACTGATTTCAACTCTTCCACAGTTAACAGAGGAAGGTGACAGAGACTGCATGCAAAAGGCTGAGAATCGAGTTGAGTGGCGTGTTTTCGGAGAAGCCTACATCCAGCAGTGGACTGATACAGACTGACGAAGATGATTGTAAAATTAGTGGAAATAATTTAATTTTCAGTGCTTGTCACTACCCTGTCGTTGAATACATCCTGTGTCTACTTTATAAACCACAAACAGTTAATTAAGTCCACCCCTCGCGAGAAATCGAGATACGCTTGCTTATCGATTTGGTTCCGGACGGCCCGGATTTTGCATGCATTTACGGCTGTTGGACAGGTGGCACCTACCAAAAAAACTAATATCTCAATAGTACCTACGTAATGTTAGCTACATGGTTTATGATTGGTAGAATTTTAGTTCCGCTACTTACTAGCCTCTGGGGTGCAAAAAATCCAATCCCGAAAGCTATAGCTATAGCCATAGCGACATTGCTCATAGTGACAGTGCTTAGTGCAATTTATCGATATTTTACCATCTGCCCCCCGTTCTATAGAAAATATTTGATTAGTTAAGTAGGTACAGTCAACAGCAGATCAATGATCACACTTGCAGTACGATTAACGAATAAGAACTGTCAAAAGTAAAAAGTGTTACCACTGATCTGCTGTCGACTGTACCTATAATACAGATAAGATATCATTATCTTATCTGTATTATACTTATATTTTATATTGCAAAAAAAATAACACAAAAGAAAATACATAAATATATTTTAAATGAAGAACAAAACACTCCTACAGTTAAAAAAAAAGAGAAAATTGTTATTAATAAGTTACATTATTTGGAAACTTTCCAGTAAGTACATTTAATATTTCATAGATTTCTAGCTCTTCTACAACAATTTCTCGTTTTATTGAAAATATAAATATATATTTTTTTCTTTATTTACAGTCACACGTTGCAACGTGCGCCGCGATAACAACTTCTACGGGGCAGCAGCCTGCAATCATCTTAGCGAGTGATCCGAAACCGTAAATGTATATGCAAAGCCCCGGCCGGGACGAGTTGACTGTCGCCCGTCCGAATAACGGCCTGTGTGCCAAATATCGAGGTTAAATTGATCACCGTCAATTGATATCTCATCATTTATCATTCTATTACAAACTATTATTTATTGACGTGATGTAACACGAGAAAGGTGTACATGAGAGTTTTTAAGGTTGCGCAAATAGGGTTCTTAGAGAAAGAACCCTATTTACGGGTTCTCTTGAAAATGGCGGGAAACGACGGTTGCGAAATTATTTGATAATTTTCCTTTTAATGTCTGTCTACAGGGACTATTTTGTGTTTAATATCACGTTAAATTAATCAGAAAATGTTCGCGAATGACAATACGGTGAAGTTATTGGATTATTTATGCAAGATCTGAAGTTTCAAGCTTTTATCAAGAGTTCCCACTACAAGCTCGGGAGTGAACGTGACTGTCGAGCAACTTCGTCCAGAGTGATGACGCTACGGCGTCTCCTCTGGATGAAGACATGAAGACGCGGCTACCCAGGGTGAAGACTGAAGACGTTACTGCGACTCCCTTGGAGGAAGATAGAAGACTATTGAATATATTGAATTTTCTGTAACATGACATTGGCAAATGACGAACAGTCGAGTCCATTAATAAAATAAATAAATAATAACCCTATTTACCGTGCGTTCATCTAAGTACTTGACAGGGCAACATCTACTTACAAGTAAAATAATTTTAATTCAGTAAGATGGACGATAATATACTTCTTAGAGAAATAACCCTATTTACCGTGCGTTCATCTAAGTACTTGACAGGGCAAAATTACTGTGCCAGCCACTATAGGTAAAATAATTAAATGACAATTAATACACTTTTCTTTATATTCTACTAGCATTAACAAAAGTCAAAGCCGCTTGGATATATGGCTCTTTGATTTTCTCAAAAACTGTTATACTGGTTGCATAAATTCTTTCACTAGTAGGTGAATAGTTAGTGCCGACTATAATTATAAAAGAATTTAAAACATCAATCCAGTGGAATTAATTGGGATAATCAAATTAAATCTTAATGAGACGCCTGTTACTTTTCTCTGATTTAGACTGTACCACAAACTGAAATTATGTTATCACAATGCCATATAGGGATGCTAAAGTACAGTTTGTAAAATAAATATGTACGAGTATAAGTAGGTATATAGATAGATAGATAAAACATTTATTCGTTTCTGCAACACACTACAATACATACACAAAAGAAGGTACAAACATGGAGAACAGATAGATATACTACACTAAGGAAAGTAACATGAAGTGTTTTAGGTAGGTGTGACACTGCCTCGGTTTAATCCACATTCATTGACAGGTTAAAGTGTAGATTACTAACAATAGTAATAGTTGTGTAATAACTATAGTTATTAAGTAATTGTATTATCATTATTTTAAAAGATGTGCTGCTGAGAGTTTTTTGCCACTTTTCCTCCTCAGCATTGGCACCTTTTCCTTGCAAAGTGGTATAAATGTAAATTCAAAAAATATATTGACGTGCAAAAATGTACTCAACGTGCTTACTTGTAATAAAGAAATTTTACTTTGACTTTGTTAACTCAACAAATAGATGAAATGAGAAGTGACTGAAAATCAGCTAAACTATTTTACAACTAAAAGAAACTAGACATCGGCCGTCCAATTGCGGATCTGACAACACACACATTCCATAGTCCATTGCTAGCTTTCATTAGTAACATGAAATTTCTGGACACAGCAACCGAGCAATGGAGTAAAGAAATGGGAATGGGTTTGCTGTCATTATCAGATTCACAATATATGCAGAATATAACATACAATTTACCCAGATACAACACACAGATAAAGGAACCAAAGCCACATCGAAGCTACAAAACCAGCAAAACCTTATCAAGTAACAGCCAACAAACTTAACAGAACCAACAGTTGTTAGAGACAAGTGCACAGTATCTAATGGTAGAGTCTTGAGACAAAGTAAGTACAGAACATATCGAAAGCTATGAAAGACGTTTCCAATACAGATATAAGCCCTACTACGAAGACAACTTTACATTTGCAATTGTTATTTATCTGAAGTGGAAATGTTTCAACCCCAAATCAAAGATCACAGAGTCTTGAAAAAGTATGATAGGATTTTTTAATATACTATACTTACCTCATCCAACAAGTGTCTTATTGTGTTACCAAAAATTACTATCAGATTAAGCGATGATTATTGCATAATTTATATTTTCACATTGATAAATAGGCTAACTTTATTTTCACAATGACGAACAGATTTATTTACAAAATAAGATACTTGAAATGTGATGACTTGATGAGCTTATAGATGAAGATATTTAAATAGTTTCCTTTAGATACTTGTCCACTTCTCTTCCATCTTAAGTGATGCGGCGTTTAATGTAAAAATAGCCATCATGCTGACCAACATTCGATAGGAAAGGAACCTCAAGAAGATATACTTGTATACTGAAGAATCCCTTACGTTGGAAAGTTAAATGTATGTTATTGAATTTACGTGTAACTACAAATCCGTGGTAAGGTCTCAAAAGAGCAACTTAAGGCCTTTGACGACAAACTGCACTCGGGGCTACAATCTATAGACAATGGATTGTTTAGCTTTTGTCAGCAAATCGTAAACTTTTGTGTAACTAGTACTTAGAAACGTTTCTTTCTGAAAGCTTAGGTTTGTCTTCTTGACAATATGATGGACTTTGTGTTTGTGGTAAGAGTAGGTAGACTTTTAAATAATTTTCGAAGGACTATTTGTAAGGTATCTTCAGGGTTGTTGATGTTAAATGAATTCAAAAAGATGGTAATTGGGTACAAAACTTCATTTAAACTTATGTTCAATATCAAATTTTAATTAGTTCTTAAAACCTTGAAGTAAGTAGCTGGTAAGAAGGCAATTCAGTCGATTACCTATTTGATCTTTTTATAAACGGTTAGGTACCTAGTGAAACTATTTTTTGTAAACCTATAAATTGTCCCACTGCTGGGCAAAGGTCTCCCCCCTCAGTGAAACTTTACGACAGTTAATTCATTTTGGCCTATAATTTCCTTTGCATCGATAACAATTCAGCTGTTTATACCCAGACTTCCGATGCCAATAATAAACCAGTCGGGCATGAACACAAACAATCGGGCCCACTCACCCCTGCTGCCAGTCAATGAAACATCTCTCTGGAGAAATGAAATAGCCTCATTTGCGACACCAATGCAATCCGTTTAATTCGTTACGCGGCAACCCCCCAATGATTAAGATCGAGGCGTTTGGGATTAAAAGAAAATTAAACGTTCTGGAACGATGTCAACCCCACGAAACAAAATCCCATCTAAAATTTACGGCAAACCTGGCAAACCGTTAATGCAATCATCATAGAACTCAAATTAATAGTCGAAGGCAGCACAGAGAAGTTTGTTAAGGTATCACCACAGATAGTATGGAGTTTGAATCTGTTCAGCTCAGCCCCTCAAGAATTTATTCCACGTCTGGGGCGTTCCTTTGGTAACGGCTGCTGATTGTGCGGCTTAATTAAACTGCATTATACTGGATCTGTGCAGTTTCATCGGGAACTGAACATAAATAAAATATGCTCTCCGCCCTTGGGCTACTGAGTAAACTTATTTTGAAGTCTTGAAAGTCATTGACTTGAATTCTGCAAAATTACTTTGGTACATTTGTTTGATAATTAATTAACAGGCATATGTTTAACATACAAAACCCAATTTTATAGTTTCGAACCTATCTCATGTGTTTAAAGATGTCTTTCAAGAATTTGTAAGTCAAATAAGAATATAAATTGCGGCACACGACCAACACTTTGGTGTCATTGTCAATACTACTGATAGCTTTACCAATATTTGATTGTGGTGTTTCAATGAAATGCGCACTGTCTTAGATTGTTACGTAGAGTGTAGGTAAAATATCGTTTTGTTAGCCCAATAATAGCTTTTCTACTACAATTTTATGTGACTTGGGATCTTCCAATGGGAGGCATTTTAATATTATTAATGCCATCTTATTAGAATGTAACAAATTCGAATTTTTTATTTACCAATTGATGATTTCAAGATCTGAAAATATTTTGATTTCCATAACGCTTAATCTTACGAGAAAATATTATTTTCATCGCCCATCCTCAAATGGCTATAATGATTGACATTTCTCTCTTCAACGCTTAGAATAAACCACCCAAGAAAATTCTTTATATAAGGTGCGTGAGAGTGCAAGTCTGCGATATTGATATAAAACCACGCGAAACTATGATTGATAGTGTGGTACTGAATAGCGCCTTATCTAGGGATCACCTTCCACTCACATCGGGGTCTTATGACCGATTTGTAAGGATATTAGAATTTCCCATCGAATGGCTTTCAGAAACTTACGTGTGTCATGTTGCGGTGCAGAATAGTGAGAATAATGGAAGTGATAATAATTCAATGCCCTTTATTCTGGAAGAGCAAATTATTATCAATGTGTCCTAAGTATTCTAAGTAGTATTCTCTGTAACTATGGGTCCAGAAACATTTACAGATACGATCACAAATAACATTCAGGCTCGGTAAAAGTGATAATACTTACTACCTCAGGCATCTTCCCAACTGAGAATATAAACCAGGACCCTTTGCACAGAAGGCAATCAACTACAGAGTACAGACTACAGACATGCTACCGACTAGGCCAGTCCTCGAAACAAATACCTACATTTCAAAAGTTTGTTTCAAATAGATACGCTGAAAAAGCAGACGACCTTATACATAGTAAGCGACCATCAACACACTCAGTTTCTCTAGATAATAATTATGGTCGCTCTAGATAATTTCGGTGGAAATATGAATATTAATATAATATTTAGGCACGAAGACAATATTTTTATATATTTGTATGGGAACTTGGAACCTCTAGTTTAGAATGGAGGCGGAATATTAGAACAAATTTTCATAAAAGAACAATATATTGAAGTATTGTTCATTCATGATGTAAATACAGTGGGTTGTGATAGAGTAGCTATTGAAGAAGCCACGGTTGACACAAGAAACCTGCCGCGATAGCTTGTTTAGTCTCACTCAACCCACGTTCACTTCAAGTTATTGCAAATATTGACTTGGTACTTGAAGTATTACTTGAAATCACTTCACGCTGCATTGAAAATCTGCTCTTATAAGGACATAAGGTTGATGTTATGAATTTGGGAATGGAAATGTGTTTGTTTTATACTTTAACCTCGTAAAGCATAGTTTTTATTGCCAGTCAAGAATTCATGAATTAACCCAATCAATGAACTGATCGATGACAAATAGTAATGAATCGCAGCATATTTTTTTACACAAATGAACTTTATTCCCATTGTTATCATGTTAATTACTTAGGATGGGTTTAGCACAAGATTTAGAATTATGATGATGGATGATAGTGATACCGTAACGGATTTTCAGTTTCCTTATCTTATACATATTGTAATTAAATCTGGTGACGCTTATACCTAATAAGAATAAGTATGGATTTTTAATGAGGAAATTGCAAACTTAATCACATAGTAATAGTATCTATCTATATCGTTTTCTCATCAATCTCTCTAAAAATAAAGAGCCACATTTAATGTGTCGTTTGCCGCCGTTGTCTCCTGGAGTTTGACAATAAATTACCCGCAATACCCATTTAGATAACCATTCCGGACAAAACACGACGTCGTGAATTACTTAAAATTCATAATCCACTACCGTATGTGGGTGAATTAGGCGTAATCTTGTGTTTTATCTCATCTCAGATTATTTTAATATAGAGTTTGGTTAAATCTGTAGTTTCGGTTTCAGTTACAGTTCTGAAAATTACTTTGATTACCTATCTTGTATTGGACTAGAAAATGCCGTAGAAAATGGGTGTATATCTACACCACACGGTAAATCATACTAACAGTTGTCAGTGTCTGTATAGAAGTCTGCTAGCTAGAAGTATAGCCCAAGCAACATCAAGCCATTTAGGACCGTTCTTGATGCTTGCGACATAGGAGTTGAAATCGTACTTAGTGTACCATTGATGTTAAGTCGAGTGTACTTACGTATACCGCGGCCCAAATCAAGTGTCTTATTTTGTAAACAAATATGATCGTCTAATTACCTGTTGTGATGTAACACTGAAGGACCTGATTGATCGAACCTGTTCATCGTTGTGAAAATAAAGTGATCCGATCTAATATTGTGAAAATAACTATGTAATAACCACAGAACAGCTTAAAATGTTAGTAGGGTAGGGTTGTTTTTGTTTATAAAATAAGACACTTGATTTGGGCTTCGGTTTAAGTACCTACCTACATGTAGGTGAACGAATTTACTTGAAAGCAAAGCTTGCAAAGGAATATGAAACAATTGAATTGTCCTGAAATGCTATAGAATTTGAGGCTATTGATAAGCTTCGGTCTTATGCATCTCTTGGTGGTTTCGGGCCTAATTAGTAAGATTGTTTTAAATCGGAGTAGCCATTGAATTGAATTGTTTTGAATTGAAACATTGGAAAAGCTAGTGTATGAATCACTACACTTTTCATAACTCCTTTTTAATTATGGCATTCATGCTGTGACTATAGAGCTTCATCTTTCAGTTTCTATTTTGATCTCAGTAACAAAAATAATCTCTGGTTCGGTCTCTACTTTCCCACTAGCTGATTTAATAAATATTTTCTCTCAACATAAACCTGATAAGCACTATCTTAATGACACCGTAATAGCAACAAACTTATGGTAGCTTCTAAAATATCTTTATCGCCAACAAAACACTCCTTATTTTACTATTGTGTAAGTTACCGTTTTATGACTCGTATATATGGTCGAATATGATTGTAGTTTACGGAAAAAACTCATAATAATAGCGATTTAGTCGCGATAAAAACTAAATTCAACCTTAATTTGGGTAATAATAGCTAAATGCACAAAAATACAATCGTTTAAAAGCATCTTAAAACTTTTTACGACTGCTTAAAATCCAGCGTAGGTTAGCTATCTATTATAACAATCATATCACAGGTACGGTAAAATTCAACATTAGTGGCAATAAACATTGTGACACGTTGTGTGACCACAAATGGTCGTAAAATTTGACACATCTGACGCAATCGTCGAAACCCAAGGCGATATGTTTCTCACCGAATCATGATAGTTCTAACATGTCTCAGTTATGAGAAGAAACTTTATCGATCGCTAGTTTGGTCGTCCACGAGACTGGTATCTACATCTAGCTAGGACGATTAAGTTAAAAGCCTTCCATGAGCCAACTAGCGCCGCCAATCTTAAAAAAATAATATCTTCCTATATAATAAATTTTATTAAAAAAGCTATTTACAAAATGTTTTTAAACTATTTTTTAAATGCTTATTTATAACGTGATTCAATTGCGGTAAGTCGTAGTTCGCATAATTGCGGAAAACGGCGGTTTTTGGCACATTTGTGAACTACAACTTAGCTTGTCGCAATTATGTCATGTATTGTATATTGAAAAATAGTATTCATCCTAATAAACATTTTGTAAATAGCTTTTTTAATAAAAAATTATTAAATTGGATCCGATACATGCGGCATACATCAACAGCAGACGGCAACTGCATCTGCCGCGACGGCAGACGTCAATACTTTACAGTATTGTATAAGACCGTTTCCGACTACGACTGCAAGTGACGCGCGACCGGTCTATTCTAAGTCCTCAGACGTGATCGAATTTGTTATATATTTTTTTTTGAATATGCAATATAGGCACCTAAATCTCTTACATTGACACTTAGTTAACAAATAACAGACACCTTTCGAAAGATTTCGCTCTGATATCGCGACCGCAGGAATGTATGATATCTCACGGATTATTGTATTAGTCATAGTCATGCCTATTACTAATTCAATATGTTGCGGCCAAATTCGGGCCCAACCAGAACCTATTGTATTGACTTAAAACCTTTTTTGCGGTACGCGGCACTAATTTATATTAGTTCTGCGAATTTCGGTGAATAGATGTTTTGTTTAGACATCCGTTAAGTGGATCGGGTTGAAAAATGTTGCCTTTTTCGGTTCAAAGGGTTACGATTCCTTTTACTGTTTTGACACGCCATTTATACTTAAATGTTTTATTATTTTTATTTGTTAAAATTGCTTTTGGTGGCACTATCAATGATTATCATTGATCATAGTATAAAGAGACGTTATAGTGACCAGTAAGAAAATACCGTACTTACATTAATAGATACCTACTCTACAATGACGTCATTATCCGTCTGTAGAGTTTTACATATGTAAATCGTGGATAGGTAGGTAATGCGATTTATACTTAAGTTATTAGGTATATACGTGATACACTCGCGGTGTTTATTCAATGCAGGACAACCATCAGTGCTTGTATTAGGATATTATAGGATTCTCATAAGATCATCCTCACTTATAATTATGCAAGACAGATCGACACAGTTAAACTTATGATTTAACTCTGCTCTTTAAGGGATCATTTATTACGCAATTTATTGGATAATATAATATCATAAATGCTTAATTATAATTTAAAGTAGGTACCTGACTAAGACTAAAAATAGAATTGAATTTATTTGCGATATAATAATATATTATACAGGGTGTAACCGAAAGGGTGTATGAAGCCGAAGGGAGGTATCGGTAACTGAATAACTTTTGTTCTACGACTTTTCGATTTTCGCCAATTTATTTTTTGATTCTTTAAGTATACATTTCGTACCGGTCAGCTAATCCATTTGTATGAGACATTAATTTATTTTTATTTTTTATTCAAAAAGTCGTAGAACAAAAGTCGTTCAACACCCTCCTTTCGGCTTTATATAGGTACCCTTTCCGTTACACCCTGTATAGTTACCTAAAGATTATAAATGAGAGAATTAATATGATCAATTATTTATCTACTAGCTAATGTTATTCGGTCGAAACTACCGATCACAATTAACCGTACTCTAAAGCTCTCAGTAATTACGACCCAATCAAATTCCTTAGCCAATAAACAGGCCCGGATCGAACCGTCATTAACCCTACAGCAAGCAATATATTACAAACGGTATTATTCAAATTTAGTAATACATCTTTCAACACGCTCACTATAAATTTGAAAAATAAAACAAAATCACCCAGTCAGTTGTTATTAATGTTTCAAACTGGATTTATTATGTTTGTTTCGTTATAAATATGGACGCTTGTTAGCATAACTTTGTATAACAGGAGACCTACAATAATAACCGAGACTAAAAAGTTTTGCCTGGGGAGACCACCCGTCGTTTGCCCAAAGTCAGCTCAGTATAAACCCTTGTAAATTAATTTGGATGTATAAATTAGTGCTTGGACTATCAAACAAAAAAAAATTATGGAATAGATACCTACTATACGTAGGTATAATCGCCAATATTATATCTATCTACATAAAGCTATTGTAATCTAGTCAAAATTAAAAATGGATGAACATGATACTAATTGTTTGATGTGATCCAAAGATTATTTTTATCTTGGTAAGTAAGTAAATACTTAGATAGGTACCTATTATCTATGGAAAGGTCAATGTCCTATAAATCAATTCAAGTTCAATGTTCAGTTTCCTACGTTGACCATTCCATAGATATCTATTTTTTCCTGAAATCTGATTTTTTCATAATTTAAAGATATTAAATATGTATCTATCAAGTTGGTACTTTTTCTATTCAGTGCTAGCACCTTTTCCTTGAAAAGTTTCTTTAAAAATGATTTACATGCATAAATCAAATGAATCTGAAATTCGACTCTGAATCCAACGACAAAGTTTATGTGCGTTCTACGATAACAATTCATTTGAGAGGTGGACCTTTACAACAGCCTTATGTGGAAAACTTTATAACAACCTCAATTGGAAACTAGTGCTGCCATCTGTTGAGTACACACTGCACTTCTTGCATGCGTGACGGCGTGAATCGGTATAATGAAATGAAAGTTGCCCGCCCGAGAGAGCTTACAAGCCCCATGCTTACACAGCCAGAGCCAGTCAACCACAGCTAAGTAAAAGTCAACTTTACCAACTTTAGTCGTGTCGTAGTATGATAGGGAAATTCAGTATCCTCAATTTTCATTCTCATACTTTATTTACAGCTAAAGTCACTTTTAATAGTGAACTCGCTTGCATATAATTATGGACTCACAACATTTATGAGTTACTGGCTAATCAGAGATTTTAATAGGATTTTGTACGATTATAATAAGATTTGCTTTGTGCCAAGTTCAACTCTTTTGCATGTGAGGTGTTTTGAAGACTGCTTTTGTCATGCAATTTTAATAGAGACTTCAGTGTGCACAGGTTCCTTCACAATGTTTCCTTTCGCCGTCTTAAATCAAGAAAAAATTTAAATCGATTGAAATATTACCCGTAAAGATTTGGTACTTACATATCTTTTTGATAAAATTTATTCATATAAGTACACATATTACAAGCTTGTTTTAGGATTCGGAGCTCATAGTATGCCCTTAACTCTCATGTATGAGAGATAGGTACTTGGTTATGGTTTTTTACGATTCTAATGCCAATATTCGTAGACTGTTTTAAGTGAGAGCTGATTTTCAAAGGTTTTACAACTGTCAGATTTCATACAATTTGGTAGGCGTAAGAGTGAGCTCAATTTTGGAGACTTTTGCCCAGGTGGGACAATCATGGTTAACAAAAAAAGATTGACAGCGCTGGGCTCGAGCTCAAAATTGTCTATGAATATCGGCATAATAATATCAATTCAAGATTCCTTGTGCCCTTCTTCATGATTTGTTCGTCGTGGAATGTATGAGAATGTGTGAATAGTCTGCAACCAAATTTATAACATTTTAACAAATGAAGTATAAATAATAATTAGTAATAATAATTAGTTATTATGTGCCAAAATCAACCCTGATTACAGCAACGTTTCAACGGGGCCTTTCCACCAGAGACGTGCTATGCTATGCGGCTTGGATGCGTTTGATATTCACCAATCATATTCATTGGTCCACATAGCATAGCACTGGCTGAATGAATATGATTTCTGGATATCAAACGCATCCATAGCAACGTACGCACATCTCTGGTGGAAAGGCTGCCTTATTCAGAACACGTGTCACACATTATCACTGTTTTTCGAGGACATAACGTTAACGTTTGTATCGTTACGTACAAAACCCTAACTAATTTATACTAACAACGCAAATCCGTCTCTACTGGTCGTATGTATATAAAAACGGCAAAATAGTCGCATTTATATTAGCCGTAACAATACAAGTACGTGAGAAGTGTGTAAAGTTGAAATTAAATTAAGTTAAACAGCACCAAAGTGACCTAAAGAATAATTTAGCGAGGGCTCTCTACTGCTAATGAAGAATAGTGCTCTCCAGACGGCTGTTTGTACCGAACTTGAGCCATTAAGATATTATAACCTTGAGTTTTGCTGGAAAATCCTCGGAATGTAACCAAATATGCAAGGTAAAAGAAGGAAAATTGATAAGGTCTCTGGAGTATTATTTTACTTTCAAAGATCTAAGTCACAATAAATTGTGGCGCTGCACTGAATAAAAATAAAATTATTAATAAAAATAAAACATTGATTTTTTAAATCGATCTTATTTTACTTAGACAAACTTCGTTCGTCGGAAATGAATTAAAATATATCCTTTTTCCATGTATATTAACAAGCAAATTGAGGGTAGATACCTAAATTAAAACACTTACTAAGCACGGAGTAAAGTAGTGTAATGAAGTGACCAGAGAATGGTGTGGTCTGAAGGAAGACGTACGGGTAGTAGACATGATTGAAAGTAGTATGTTATAATTTGGAGATTAGAGCGAACGAATCTATGTGGTAGGGTCGGTAGAAGAAAATCGAAAAGGATATAAGAATAATTTGGCAGTAAATGCCGCAAGGCACAATTTGTCGCGATTCCATATATGTAGGTAGTATTACTACCAATTCTTCTCTAAAATACTCGTATTCAAATCAACCAAACAGATAGTTAAAAAGCCATATAACCAAAATTAAATAAGAATCAATTTTACGATAAAAATCTATGATGTTTCTGATGACATACAAAAACCATTAGCTTGATAACGACGATAGTCATAAAAAATGACTAAAATAGAAACACAAAATAGAAAAGAACAATAACACTTAATTAGTCATAGTTGAAAAACTAGTTTTTTTAATAGATATCTCTAAATACCTATCTAATCTAAAATATCTGTATATAAATTTTGTAATTATACAAAGCCATAAATAATTTATTGCAAAAGCGTTGCTGTAATTTGTATACCTATTTGTCAAGTCCACTTTAGGTAAAGTTAGTAAAGTTTACGGTCATAAAATGTGTCAAAGAATCTCCAAGCTTTTTTAATGTGAAGTTTATATTAAAATGGAACAAAGAAAGTTAAAATAAATAAAGAAGCAAACAAAGCTATAAATCGAAGACCTAATAAACTACGTAATGAACTAAGAAATAGATGGATGACGGTCAACGTCCTTTCCAAACCATTTTAAGATACGCTTTTTGAAAAGCATGGAACAAATGCAAATAAGTATTTAATAGCCATTAGAATCAAACTCAGGACTTAAGAAGACACTCCTATAGCAAGTGAATATAGGTACCTACCAATACTACTGATTTAATTTACGCACGTGACACTAATCATTGGATGAAAACAGTAATATTTCATCTCGATTAAATGTCGAAACAAATAATTATAAAACAGTTATCATATCATAACAAACATCGTAAATTCTATACGCTATCTTTATTCATAGTAGAGTCAGACTTGGTCTCTATGGTTCCAAAGAAATATACCTACTGTTTTTCAATAGATATATGGTTTCCGAAAATAGTTCAGTTCGGCCCATTTCATATTATTATCTTCTTAGCAATCAATAACATATTAGCAACTGATTTGTTTTTGTTTGATATTTCATATCACCTTATTATTTATAATATAAGTAATAGTTAATATCTAGTAATACTTAAATATAATTGGTTTGACAATTTTATTTGAGAATATCCATGAATTTTATATGCCCCCTAATACCACATTAAATATAGAACAGGAAACATTTTCTGCGTATTAAATATACAGAGTTCGGATCGGGTTTGGCTTCTAGAATCCTTTCTTGGGTGACTCTAATTCAAAGACGAAGCCGCGTGCGCTATAAAGCCCATAAATCAATCGAGTTATCTATTCTGATACAAAATAATTAGAAGTTGCTTAATTATTCAACTATTGCTTTAAACTTTGAATATTAACTTACGATATCGTATCATTAATAGCCTGTGAAACGTGACATTCATGAAAATGCACTTCGCTTTACATTGTAACTTCACTTTCCGTAGTTTCGATTGCAGTAAGTTCAAAAGCTATTTTCGTAACATTGAAATGTTTAACATACTTACACATTTACCTAAACTATACACAGAAGCTCCCTCGATGTAAGGGAAGGTCTGTGCCCGAGCAGTGGGGCAATGTAAATAGACTGATGATGATACACAGAAGAATCGAGTAAATAAGTTCATTGTAATGGATGATTAATTTGTAGGTATTTACCAATTGTATATTGACTCATGGCTTTTGGTCTAGGCGGAGATTCTATTATGATTTCTTTACAATTCTAATAGGATCCACTTTATGTCATGCTCAACTAAGTATCTTGCAAGATGGCAAAAACCTGCCACTATTTTGAAGGCTGCTTTTGTCAGGCAATTTTTAATAGAGCCCTCCGTATGAACAGGTATATTCACGATGTTTCCATCACCGTCTTTAAGATCTATAGGTAAATGTTCGGTAAATTCATAAAATGATGCATATAAATTAAAGAAAAGTATCATTAAAGGAACAAGGCGTATTACAGGATAGATGACTATTTAAACGATGAACATGCATGGTGTGTCGCCGGTTCCGCATGAGGGATAGTCTAGATTACTAACAATAGTAATAGTTGTGTAATACCTAGTTATTAAGTAATTGTGTGCTGCTGAGAGTTTTTTTGCCACTTTTCTCCTCAGCGTTGGCACCTTTTCCTTGCAAAGTGGTGTAAATGTAAATTCAAAAATATGTTGACGTGCAAAAATGTACACAACGTGCTTACTTGCAATAAATAAATTTGACTTTGACTTTGAAAGTTCACTTAATTACACTAATTACACAATTCATATCAAATTACTCACTATCCACTCCCAAGTCCAGCAACCATGTTTATCCTACCCCTAATCCCGTCGCCTTTCAACAGTGTAACAGGAAGCTTAGTTCTAAATTAGTGTAGGTCCGTTCACTCGGTCCCCTGTGTCTACTTGATCATTCTCAGAATCTGTGTCTTGTTTCAAAAGCAAGTACTCTCTGGAAGTGGTCATGTGCGTTGCGAACATATCGCAATAATTAAACAAGGAACGTCCCCATACAAACTATACCCTCACTCCATCTATTTCCATAGATCGGCTTAAATTCCGATTTTGATGAAACGCAAAGGACTTGAATATGTATGATAGTTTTGTTTAGAAAGAAAAGATTAGCCAGCTCAGTCGAAATTGAACTTCATTTTTTTGACCTGCATTTCAGTCATGAGTTTCAATTTCAATATTTGCCCTACCATAAACATTTTTTGTAGGTACGATATTATTTCTAAACAGGCAAAGAATTATAATAACTGTTTTACGAGTGCCCGACTCTGGTTGCAAATTCAATTTCTTTCTTCATTCGGTCCGAATGCCCATGCGCATAAAATGTACTTTACGCATGTTAAAAAAGCCTTTGCCTTTTGTAAAAGAAAATGAAATACCGAAGTGTGCCGACATTAAACGTACCTAATACTTACTATAAACTTAAATTTAAAATATGCGAGTTTTTTTTCTGTAAACCTACAAGATTTTTAAAGCTTCCTTATTTAGCTAAGTTATTATACTTTACTTTCTCTTTTTATAAACAAATTGCCTTAAAGAAAAAAAAAGGTACATGTATAAAATACTGTAAAAAAGGTATTTAGCAAATTCCACTAAATCCTAATATTAATTTTAGGAGATCTGCCTACTACTAAAATATGGGATTGGTACAAGTCAAACGGAGGACCAAAATGAATTAGAACCAAGTGTTAGTTCAAAGAACATCCGAAGTGCAGTACTTGCATTTAATTGAATTAAATAAAGTAGTAGATTAACTGAGGAAATGGCAAATGAATCCTGAGACGTTGTCGGTAGGCACATATCCTGTTTCCCTCTCAGTCACCGGGCTAACTTATCACGCTCTAAATAAATACAAACACCGACTAACGAAGTGCCGAAGGAAAGTTAAAAGCGTCTGGGTAGGGATGGAGTTGAGATCCTACTACGAGTTTCTATCTGGACACACCTTTCTTACACCCACATGAGTTTCAAGTGAATTGTCGATTCTATATCCTAAGTCTCATCGTCACTATTTTCAGCTCGTATTATCCTGGCTGCATTGTATATTTACAGACCTAGCTCTTTTATATTGGGCGTTTTCTGACAATATAATAATACATGAACCATAGTAGAGTGTAGTTATAGTATAAGTTAGGGAGAATAAATAACTCACTACGCAAAAGCGATAACTTTAGGGATTGAAGATAAACCAATGGTAGAAGCTCTGAATTTATTAATGTTAACGAACCTCTCGCCACTCCTTTAAATCATATCTGACCGAGCGGCTAAAAATGCGACTTCTTGCGATAAATGTCTATTTTTAGATGTAATATTCCAATACCTTTTTACTTATTTGGTCAAGTGTTTCTATTGCTATAATAAATTCAATTATTTGCAAGTGATGATAAAGTTAGCTATATAACTGCTTGAAATATTCGTTTTCATTTTATATTGCAATTTCACGATCACCATCACAAAATTTTACGATAAGTACCTATATAGAGTAATCTTTCACGAATAGGGATTTTCTAGTACAGTATAATCACTCAACTATAAGTGAATTTAATACCACAGATCACTAGCTGTCACAATCATAATACACGTAGGTACAGATGCGGGTTGCATTAGACGTAGAGTTGAAATATTTATTGTTCGTTCGGAAAAGCTAGTTATTTTATTACTATTCGTAAAACACGTCTTGATGAAATCTCTATTTCAGTTCGGGATATTTTTAGCATCACATTATTTTACAAGAGTGCTTTCGTTTGATCGAAATCATTAGTGTTTGAACAAGGCTGTCATTTATTAATGTCAATTTTACTTCTTTCGAGTCGACGTCCGATGACATGTTTATAGTAGCTTAGTTAAAATTTTTGAGCAATGATTAAGAGTGTCATTTGTTTTATGACATCATGCATCGCTTTCAGGGCATGTTTTCTCGTTTTAGTCCCGTCACGTTATTTGGAGCGATGATGCAGTACTAATCGAATACTGCTAGTGTTTCATATCATGTTTAACGAGAGTGACAGGACCAATAAGAGTTGACTTCGCACGCTGATTGTAGTAAGAATCTCGAGGTTAAATGAATTGACATCGTCTCGTTCTTTCACTCTTACTTGCGAGTCCATCTCATATCCTGTTCTATCATTACAATACTTATGAGATTACAGATGGCTTACGTAAGCTTTCAACATACATTTGATTTATGAGTCTAACAATTTTCATTTTATATTTTCGTTCTGAATATTTGTTTTTCCAAGAACATCACACCCAATAATAACAAAACTCATACATTTCATTTCGTCTTCTTTTCAACTTCAAAGTGTTTTCTTAACAATTACTATTGTTGTTCAGCCTTGGCCTGATTTTCAACTATGCACGTTAAATTTCTCAATTATATTTATTTATATAGGAATTAGGCGATGATCTTGTCTAAATAGTATCACCACTCGATATTTGGGTTCGCTTTTGTCGTGTTCGTTAAAAGTCCGATTGATACTTGTCACGATTTCTTCTATGATCATCGAATTTATTTCTAAATCCATGTCGATACGTACCTATATATTATTATCGACGTCGTGTGTATGTTTGACTACCGAAACTCATGATCTATTTAGCCTTGGCATAGTTTAAAAATCATCCGATTGTGTCAGACCGTATTGTTGCTAACAATAGTGTCATATGATTATATTAATATCGAAACCGAAGATTTCTATTCTATTTTTATTTGAATGGCTTCTACTCTTATTCAAGATATAATTTCGCCAATATAAAGTTATTTAGAGTATTCATGTAAATAGAATATTAAAGAAATAAAAAATCAATCTGCCATTCCAAAATGATGGCGGATTTAAGAAGAATTCATTGCCGCATGAACCATTCTATGGCCATTGGATATTTCAGGCGTAAATATCTAGTAGTGGACAAACTTTCAATATTTGATATGAGTATCTGTCAAGATAGGTACTAATAGTTTTTAATTTCGAAGTTTGTTGTTCTATAAACAACTTTTAGAGAAATATCTCAAAAGTTCATTTACCGTCTACTCTTCTGTTTATCATTTTGACGACAGATATAAAAGTTGATATCTCCTTACTTCTTAACGTTCCAGTTTACAGCCTAATTAATGTTTGGGCAATATAAAGGAGTCGGTATTTGGGACAGCTAGGGAGATAGCGAAACCTGTGATGTTGTAATACCCTAAACGGAACCGGTACATCATAAACTTAATCATAGGAATCGTAAAATTAATAGTCTCATTTATACGTAATAAAACCAACTATAAAATTTCAATGCGGTGTCTCACGCACGGCTTTTGACTCAATGAGCACTAAATCGGTTACAATTGAGCTCATGGTTTGACGAGACCGTGAAGAATCGGTCAAATTGAATATTACAAAGGAACGTTTTAGTTTGAATAACTTTAAATTTAAATTCATTGATACTGTTTGAAATTCAGTAGGACTAAGATGAGCTTAGTATTTATTCACATCACCGAACTTCCTGCACGTGTAATGGATTATGATAAGTTAACTATGAACTGGACCACTGCCTGGTTACACCCGAAATAGTGAATGTTTCCCTGGAGTCTCGTCAGTCGATTAGTGGGCGTACATAGCAGATTAGTTTAGCGACTCTTGTCGTCCAAAGGTTATTCTGAGTTTGGTGTATTTTAAAATGACTTTATGAAGCAGAAGGAAAACATCGTGAGAAAACTGCACATAATTTATATCCATGTAATTCCTGTCTGATATAAACATGAATATTTATGTTGTTCAGAAGCAGTATTACTATCATGATTTGCTGTAGTAAATTCTCTCGGTAGCGAGTATCTAATAACGTTAGCAAGGTTTATAGTTGATGAGATTTTGTTGCCTAGCGGCAGTAGCGGAACTAGAATCCCTAAAATCACGAGTCTTATATCTTCGGCTGATGTCATGTGTCCTTCCAAGGCTCGACTTCTTCTTCTGCATAAGAACTTAGCACTCGCAGAAAATATTAATGGTGTTTATATTGACGACTTTAATATCTTCATTGTCAAATTATAAACAAACTTAAGTTTGCTAAACTATAAAGTTTCTTAATGAACTAGTTCTTGGAAAAGTTAATTGCGAAACTTCAAAAACAGTCAATTACTGCGACCTCGTCTCTTCTGTGATACTGGAGGACTTTACAAAGGGTGATAAGAGACTGTGCTAAATACGACGACGATGATATGACGAAAATTTTAAATTCAGTGGACCATCTCAAGAAAAAGTTCACTTAATGTCATGGAATGTCCTCCAAATCTCTTAAAACATTTTCCTTCTCGATTTATTGACAAATCAATTAACTTCAAATTAGTGGACTAGATCTTTGAAGTTAATTGGGAAGCTTCAAAGGCGCGTGTCGGTTGGCCGCTAGCGACCTCGTCTCATCGGTGGCAGTGCTGGCACCGGTGGCGAACTGACCGCAGAATTATGCGCTCGAGCGCCTTGTAATGAGACGGACGAGGTAGTTAGGCCTCGCTTGGTGGATATGGTTTATGGAAGAATGGGACTGTCCCAATTATATTACATGTAAGCACGAAGTCGATATGTTACTTCGTGCTGGGAGGCCCATTTATGACCGAATTGTGACATCTCGCAATCAGTTTGCAACATACATTGACTATATATTGGTAGGTCAATTATGGCGACATAACATAACTAATCGATGAGTGTGATGTCAGTGACAGCTATCGTAGTAGTTCTACCGTTTAAAAACGTTATTTACTATGAACATAACATATCTATACGTACTACTCCTACTACTAATCTATATGAGGTCCTTCTCCACATCATACTTCCAAAAACCTAGAGCGTGTAAAAATATATAGCACGTTAATGAGGTTAAATTTCAATACTTAACATAAAATGCTTCTTTTTGGCATAAATTGTCATCATATATCAATTCCGTGCTGACCAAGACAAATCTAACGATACTTCATACGTCAAAATCCATCAAGCCGTTTCAGTTATTGTGTAAAGTGATCAAAACTTATTTTATCCTATTTATTACTTTAGTCTTGGTCACATTAACCAATGCGCGCGGGGAAACGGTTGAGATCAAAAACATAGACCGCAAATGAGTTTCTGATTCAGCTCCGAGGGGTAAGTTTTCTTTACACAATGATTATCTCAAATTGCGACTAACGGACTGTTGTAATATCAAACATACAGCCTAATATTATATTAAGTAGAATATTATATTATATTACTGGCAACACTATTATAAACTCTCTGCTCGTGTCATGGCGGAACTGAATAAACGCAATAGAAAACCTTCCACGAATTTCATTTAATATTTGCTCAATAACAATAAAATATGGTGTCAGAAGTAAAGGAATAATCAAAATATGGACGTCGCAGGCACAGGTAATTCCAATTCAGGTGTAGTGATGGTTTCGAACACGATTCGTCCCATGACTATCGACGGCAACGTGGCGGAAAAATGGCGAATATGGAAGCAAAAATTCGAGATATATATTGAAGCCAATGAATTAGACAAGCAAAGCAATGCTCGACAAGTGGCAATATTTCTGAACATTGTTGGTGACGAATGCCTCGAAATTTTTAACTCATTCGATGTCAAAAGAATCGATATAACCTTAAAACAGCTTATGAAAAAATTTGATGACAAATTCAACCCGTGTAAGAATCTTACGGTGGAAAGATACAATTTCTTCACAAGACTACAAAAGTCAAATGAAACTATCGACGAATATATAACAATTTTGACAAATTTAAGCAACTCTTGTGATCTGTCAAGTCTAAAGGAATCTTTGATCAAAGATATGTTTGTCATAGGAATAAACAATCAAAGAGTCAAGGAGAGATTACTCCAAGAAGATAATCTGTCTATAGAAAAAGCTATTAAAATTGCCAAAAGTATGGAATTGTCTCAAGAACGGTCCAATCAACTAGTCCAGTCAAGTAATGATTCACAGTCAAAGGAGCAAATAAATGCTATTTACAAAGGTAAAATGCAACATCGTGGAAGAAGTCATACCCCAAACTTCAAAGGAAGGAAGCGCAGTCATTCAAAGAAATCAAAATTCAACGGAAGAGCAAGAAGTCTATCGAGAAATGACAACAACAATGGTCAAAACTCAAATTCGAATTGTCACAGATGTGGACAAATTCATCGATTCAGGTGTCCAGCAAAAGGTGTAACTTGCAATGTATGCAATCGTCCTAACCATTATTCGAGATTTTGTTTCAGCAATAAAAATAACAAAAAGGTGAGATTTATCAATACTGTGAACTTGTGTCAATCTGATAAAACTTGGAAAATAAATATTGATGTAAATGGTAAAATGTTAGAATGTCAAATTGACACAGGAGCTGAAATAAATGTAATTTCTAAACAAACATTACAAAAATTATCAAACAGTGTAAACATTTCAGATTCGAATAATAAGTTGTATTCATTTTCAGGAAACCAAATTCCAATAATTGGAGGATGTAAACTAAAGTGCACATTTTCAAATGGTATAATTACAGATTTATATTTTGCTGTTGCAGATATATTATGTCAGACTGTACTTGGTAGCAAAACGTGTGATGATTTAGGTATTGTTAAACGTGTTTTCAGCATAACTAAGAATTTTCAGGACAATGATTTATGTAATAAACAACAGTCACAGTCTCATAGGACACAGAGTTCGACAAAGAGTATTTCACAATCAAGTAATAAACAAATGTCAACACAAAATCAACAACAAGTATTACCCAGGTCAGTACAAAGTATTATTGATAAATATTCATTCACATTTGAAGGTTTAGGTTGTCTACCTAATGAAGCACATTTGGATATTGATACTAGTATACAATCAAAGATATGTCCTACTCGTAGAGTACCTTACTCATTACTATCTCGTCTCAAACAAGAATTAGACCAAATGGTTGAACAACAAGTCATAGAAAAAGTAACTAAGCCGACAAAATGGGTCAATGCTATTGTTTTAGTCGAAAAACCTAATGGTAGATTAAGAGTATGTCTCGATCCAAGAAATTTAAATGAAGCTATTAAAAGACCTCATTATCCATTTCCTACATTTGATGATTTACGTTCTAAAGTCGCAAATTCAACAATTTTTTCAAAATTAGATGCAAATTCAGGATTTTGGGCAATAAAGTTAGATCCAGAGAGCAGTGACCTCTGTACCTTTAATACTCCATATGGTAGATACAAATTCCTACGTTTACCATACGGTATCAATTCTAGCTCTGAAATTTTTCATAGAACAATGGTAGAAGCATTTGGAGATCTTCCTGGTGTAGCAGTATTTATTGACGATTTGTTAGTACATGCAGATACAATTGAGGAACATAACAGACGTCTGAAAGCTGTATTTAAACGTGCAGCAGAAGTAAACATAAAATTCAATAAATCTAAATGTCAATTTGGTCTTTCAGAAGTATGTTATGTTGGTCATATTTTCAATAAAGATGGTATTTCCCCAGACAAGTCTAAAGTAGAAGCAATTCTTAAGATGCCAAGTCCTAATAATGTCAAAGATTTGCAAAGATTCTTAGGAATGATAACATATTTAGGTTCATACATACCAAATTTAGCCTCAGAAACCGATATTCTCAGAGATTTACTCAAAAAACAAAATTTATGGCAGTGGTCAGATGAACATGAACAAAGATTTAATAGATTAAAATCACTTATTTGTCAAGCACCAGTATTAACTCATTTCGATATGAAAAAACCTCTAAGAATGTCTGTCGATTCGTCGAAGAGTGCTGTAGGTGCTGTAATATTTCATGATAAAAACCCAATTGCCTATGCATCAAAATCATTAACTACATGTCAGGAACACTATGCACAAATTGAGAAAGAACTATATGCTATAGTATTTGGTTGCAAAAAGTTTCATCAATATGTGTATGGAAAGATTGTACAGGTGGAAACTGATCATCAACCTCTTGTCACACTATTCAAAAAAGCATTATCTGATGTTCCTACTCGTTTACAAAGAATGATGATTACATTACAAGCCTATCATTTAGTAGTCACATACACAAAAGGTTCACAAATGTATGTATCTGATACTTTGTCCCGAGCACCAGTCAATGACTCAGGAGACAAAAATCTAGATTATTTACAAAACAGTGTCGAAATTCATGTCAATTTATTAACCTCTAACTTAGCTTTGAGTAAAGAAAAACTGGATAAAATTCTACAACACACAAATCAAGATCAAGTACTTCAAAAGTTAAAATACTATTTTCATAATGGATGGCCTAATTGTAAACAATTAGTGGATCCTATTGTTTTGCCTTACTGGAATATTAGAGATGAAATTCATGTCATTGATCATTTACTATACAAAAATCAAAGTGTCATAATTCCATTATCAATGAGATCAGAAATTCTATCAATTTTGCATGAAGGTCATCAGGGCATCGAAAAAACTAAAAGTCAAGCCCGTGGCACAGTATATTGGCCTAACATTAACCATGATATAGAACAAAAAGTAAAACAGTGTGAAACTTGCTTAATTTTTATGCAAAATAAAACAAAAGATCCATTACTCTCACACGAACAACCTTTATTTCCTTTTCAAAAAATAGCAGTAGATTTGTTTGACTACAAAAACAAGAAATATCTATTATGTGTAGATTTTTATTCTAACTACATAGAAATTGCATTATTGAATAATAACAGTTCAAGTCAGTATGTTATTACACAATTAAAGTCTATTTTTGCAAGGCATGGTATTCCAATGCAATTGCTCAGTGACAACGGTCCCCCATTTAATTCACAATATTTCAAAGAATTCTTAACTGAATGGGACATAGAACACATAACCTCCAGTCCTTATTTGCCTAGAGCAAATGGTCTTGCTGAGGTGTCTGTCAAAATAGTCAAAAACATATTTAGAAAGTGTGAAAACTCAGGAACAGATCCTTATATTGGATTATTACAATATCGTAATACTCCAAGAGGGAATCTCAGTTCTCCTTCACAACTACTAATGTCACGTCAATTAAGAACTAAATTACCTAACAAAGTTTCTAATTTAAAACCTAAAATTGTCAAATTTTCATTACATACACAAAATAAACAAAGTAATTTACACAGAACAAAGTTATTCTATAACCAACATGCTAGGGTGTCACCAGAATTAAAAGAAAATGATTTCATTTATTTCAAAAAGAATCCTAATGATAGAATGTGGTGTAAAGGATTTGTTGTCTCTAAAACTAATTTTCCTCGTTCCTACATAGTGCGAGATGAGTCAGGAAGTGTATACAGAAGGAATATACAACATATTAATTTACCTAATCACAGAGTAAATAAACATAAGAATTCAGAATCACAGTCACAAAATAACATGTCAAATTCATACAAGTCTACAGAAACTAATTCATTTACTAATGTCGATAACTATTCTTACTATTGGTACAATAACTCAAAACAAAAGTCAAGAGAATTAATGTCTTCACAGTCACAATCAGAACGGTCATACAGTCAATTATCAAATGTCTCAGATTCAGTCAACGATTCAAGTCAAAGTCAGATTATAGAGTCAGAATCTATAATGTCAGAGCCATGTCAAGGTTCAAGTCAATTCAGTCAGTCGTCTACAAATATATTTGAATCAAGTCCAGGTCCAAGTCGTATAAGTCAGTCTCAACGTCAGTCATTACAGTCAATTACAGAAGAAGATATGCAGTCTAACTATGAGTCATTACATTCTAGTTTTGAATCTATTCAATCAGAATTGTCTAATCCAGAAGAAATGTCAGTATCAGAAGATACACTTTGTCAAACCGCTCTGTCCGATGAAACCTATGTACCAAGTAACATGTCAGAAACTGATTCTTATCAAGATTCTTTAACTTCTAAGTCTAATACTAAGTCTAAGAAAGATTCTGATAAACAATTAGTAACTAGGTCAGGGAGAACTGTAAAAACTCCTAAATTCTTTAGTACTAAGTAATTAGTATGTAAGGAAACTTTTCATTGCGTTTAACTCAATAAGAATTGTAAGTAAATAACTTAAGTAAAGTAAATTAACAACAACATTTATGTTTAATAACTTTAATTTTCACATAGAATTCACAAAAACATTGTAAACATAGTATTGTAACAAACTTTCACATTTAAGTCACAATTGCACATTAACTTCATTGCTATTCACTTCAATATTGTTTTATTGCATTGTATAAAATAATTCTTGCATTATATAATCCATTTAATAAGTTTTTCAGGTAAAACTCATTGTTCCAAATTTCATTATTATTTGTTTACATTTATCAATCAATCAATAGTAAATCAATCTTGTAACCATAGAGTAAAAATATTTTCTTTTTTATTTAAGGAGCGGCATGTTGTAATATCAAACATACAGCCTAATATTATATTAAGTAGAATATTATATTATATTACTGGCAACACTATTATAAACTCTCTGCTCGTGTCATGGCGGAACTGAATAAACGCAATAGAAAACCTTCCACGAATTTCATTTAATATTTGCTCAATAACAATAAAATACGGACGATTACGCTCTCCTTTTTGCCAGGGTGCCTGCCATTCATCAGTAAAATTGCATTTTTTACTATAAGTGTACTACATTTAATAGTTGACGTTTTCGCAATATTTGTTATTGTAAATTGTTTCAAAATTATTCAATTACTCATACAAGCAATAACTCAAAATGATTAAAAAGTATTTGGACAAAATTTCACCAAAACTCAAGTCAGATCAAATAGGGTAGGCTTGTAGGTAAGCTTTGTTTTTTTGCACAAAAAACTTGGCATCAAGTGTAGGTAAGGCTCCGTGTTTTTCACAATCCATACCTACATATTTGTAATTGTTATTTTAAAACCAGTTACGAATAATTTAAAAATCAAACCATCATTCATACTTAGTTGGAGTTGGTTCAGTTGAGTTCGACGAGACGAAACGAAAACGGTCTAAAATCATTCAGTTATTATGACGTCATTGTATACTGTCAATATTTAGAAAATAAGTGAAAAAAAAGTTAGAAATCAGAGAAGTAGGCAAGACAATATTCCCAGTGTTACAAGTCTTGAGAAATAATAATTCCTAGTTGAACATTTGCCAAACAGTCAATGATGAATGGCTAAAGTGTTGTTCCATTTTCTGAGCCGTTAAAATTTTATTAGCCGAGCTCGAAGTGTCGGGACAAATGTTTTGGTTGTCACCCTTGTAACTACTATCCGAGTTATTTACGTCAGATGATTCGATCGTTCTATGTTTTACTACAATATGAATTGCGTAACTTTATGAATGTACACTAACAGATCAAGTGTAACACTTTGGACTTTGGACCGTTCTTATTATCTGCGTCGTAAGACTTGAAATCATACTGCAACTGTTACCATTGATCTGCTGTCGACTGTACCTAACATTTTCGTTGTCCATTAATTTTTGCAATCGTAAAGCCGTAGAACAAAAAATAGCTAGTTTAATAATAGATACCTTAGGGGCCATCCATAAAGTACGTCACACGTAAAGGGGGTGGGAGGGGGTCGACAAAGTGTGACATTGTGTGACAAGGGGTGGGAGGGGTCCTAAGTTTCGTGACATCACATTTCAAAATATAATATATCTAGAGACTGAAGATGATTGAGTTTCTTTCTTCTTCTTTTTCTTTATATTCAATGGTTTATTGCTTTGTTATTGTTTCAAATATTTGATATAATGTTGATTTCATAAAAAAAGTACTTAATTTAAATGGAAATAAAACTAATTTCGGAACTGCTGTTTTAATTTAATAATTTTTCGATGTGAAATTGCAAACCATGTGACGTCACACTAGGGAGGGGGGGGGGGGGGGGGGGGGGGGGGGGGTCTCAAAAAATCATGAAATTCGTGTGACGTACTTTATGGATGGCCCCTTACTGTAATAATAATACACATTATTCAAACCCTTAAATCAGCTTCTTTATATCTACCATGCGCGTGAATCTAAGTACTGATTGACCAAAAAGTTATGTTCGATCTATTGAGCACGTAACTTGATAGTTTACGGCTCCCCAATGGATCTGGTTATGGAAGCTGGCAACCTTCTGACTGCGTAAACGGTAGCCGAGGGGATCGGGTGACAGTGGCGCCCCCTGCTGGGACGACGCTTTGTTTTCTTAACACCAGCGAACGGCATTTGAGACTTTTTGTGACAAAGATCGTGTTAACACAGTGTTATTTTCAATTCAATTGAAATACACTTTATTGTACATAAAAATACACAAATAAATTACAAAACAACTTACAAGACCGCATGTACAATTTTGGCAGCGTTATAGCTAAAAGCGATTTCTACCAGGCAACCATGAGTACCTACTCTTTAAGTAATAGGTATAAGTAGGTAACTAGGTAGGTACCGTGGCACGCATTGGGATACTTGACTCTCTTAGTCCAGCAGTGGATGATACGGGTTAATGATGAACTAAGAGAATGCTCAGTCATAAATATCTTGCATTATACCCATTGATCTCCTTTGAACAACTAGATACACTAAGGTCTTACTAAAACAATTTTTAAAACGTCCAAATAATGTCCAATAAAGCAAATGATCATTCATCCGTTTGGACCTTCTTTACGCTCGGACATTTTTAGAAGGCAGATTGTGTATCTAGTTGTTTATAGGAGATCAATGATTATACCGAAGCCCAAGTCAAGTGTCTTATTTTGTGAACAAAAACTATTGCATGCTTAGTTATTTTCACGTTACTAGATCGGATCACTTTATTTTCACAATTATGAACATAGTTCCTTCAGTGTTACACCACAACAGGTCATTAGACGATCATATTTGTTTACAAAATAAGACACTTGATTTCGGTTGTCGTATAGGTATAGGTATTATATTTTCATATTTTGTTTGTTACTTGTTACACATATTAATCATTAGTACAGAGTATTAGACATAAAAACTTAAAAATAAGTATAAATGCTGACTTATCCTACGCAGGTGATCTCTTCCAGTCAACCTTTATTTTATGATTTACCGTAACATAATAAAATATCCAACAACCGGAATAATCAGAAACCGGAATTAGTAACAATAAAAAAAGAAAAAATACATTCTTGCCAAATGTGGACATTAGGTAATGTCATCATCATCACGAGAATTATGTACCTACACCGTGTATAACTTTTACTTTTGTCAATGAAAGTGACAGTCGCGGCTCTACAATTTGCAAGGTAATTTGTAACATAGCAAGTATGAGTATAAGTTAGGTATTATAAAGTAAACAATAGAGCTTGTGTAAGTAATAAAATTTCACTTTCTTACAGTCACTTCATACCTATACCAAAGCCCAAATCAAGTGTCTTATTTTGTAAACAAATATCATCGTCTAATTACCTGTTGTGATGTAACACTTAAGGAACTTATTGATCGCACCTGTTCGTCTTTGTGAAAATAATGTAATCCGATCTAATAATGTGAAAAAAAAACTATGCAATAGTCACAGAGCAGCTTAAAAAAATGTTAGTAATGTAGGGTAGTTTTTGTTTATAAAATAAGACACTTGATTTTGGCACCGGTATACGTACCTACGTTACCTACAGCGTAACTCAGATAAATAGGCAACATTTGACGTGAGATATGTTACACAAACATGTTGCTCATCATGTTGACCGGCAACGAGGAACTTTTGTTTAGCAAAGTTTTTTCTCCAGCCAACGTTGTGCGGTTGTTGTGCAAATTTGCCGATCTTCCCCCTTACCATGAAGTGTTATAGCAGGATTACTTCAATAATACTTTGTTATTTCGTACCAATAAAGTATTATTGAAGTAATGCTGCTATAAGACTTCAAGGTAAGGGGGCTGGTTGAGCGCCACGTGTTGCTCGTCAATTGTTGTTTGTTTCTTTGTTTGTATACACTTTAATGTACTATTATTCCTTATAAAACTAAATACAAACAGAGAAAAAAACACTTAAAAATAGGTACAAAGGCGGACTTATCCCAGGCAGGGGATCTCTTCCAGTCAACCAGTCAGTCCGTCCAGTGTTGCGTAGTGGATACGACGCTTGACGGTTGAAATTTTCTCGAAAACGCAATTTCTAAACACTTTTACAATTAAATACAAATGAATTAGTCTTTACTCTAAAATGTCTATGTAGGTACCACTGAAAGATGTTATACAATCAGTCGAGTAGTTTTTAAACCGCTAACATCGTGATAATACGTCGCCTCTAAAATACGTGATGTGGCGCGAATAATTCCATCCAACCTATTTCAACGCGATCCAACCGATTTCAGTATTTCGTTGTAAGTATTTGGAATAGTAGTACTAATTGTGGGTTCAACAGGGTCCGTAATGTATACTAATATTTATACTTCCTTCTATGCAATAACTTACGGAATGCAATAAAGATTTTTCAAGTTGAATTAGAATATAAACATGGCTAAGCTTCTTTATAAAATTCTCACAACTAAGAAAGTGTTTACATTTTCTTTCGTTTTCAACCTGGTACAGTGCGCGAGGTGTAAGCTCAGGTTTACATTTGTGTGAGTGATAGCGGTACAAGAGGTGAAGTGCGGTGCGTGCGCGGCAGGGTGTATTTTGTTGCGTTTGTATTTGTATGCGTAGGACGCGTCGCGCCTCAGGCCGAATTCTCTACACTATCTGTGTGCACTCACACAAATGCAAACCTGGGCTTACGCCTCGCGCACTGTAGAGTCTATCTATAGACGAATAGGTAGCTATAAATATAAATATTAATAATAGTGTCAATTGAGCCAATTTAAAATTACAGAAATATAACGAGAAACTGCCAGTAATTTCTGCTCGTTTCGAAATGTAATCGTTGACAATCGACTAGAATCCACCAAGCCCATGTAAATCACTACCCACCCGTTAGCTTAGCAATCAACCGTTTAAAATTATAGTGATGTTCGAATGCAAGACTAAGTCTTGGTCCTTGGTCTTAATTCTTTAAGTTTCTAGACTTATTTTGTCAAAAATGTGTAAACATCGTCAATGATTGAACATTTTTGTACAGTCGACGACAGAGATAAGTATACAGGGGGCCTCAATAAGGTTGCGATTTTCTCAAAAACTACTGGACCGATTTTAGTAATTGTTTTACAGTTACGTAGTTTTCACTTTTATCTATCAAACAGTGAAAGAATTTTTGCAACAGGTCAAGTAGTTTTTGAGATAATCTCAACCTTAAAAACTGCCCTGTACACCTTTCTCTGTGTTCCACCGTACGTCGCTTTAGTTAAAATGCAGAGATTGAGATAAAATGTAACTAAATTATATACAAGTAAATTAGTCTTAGTCTTCAACCAAACAGACCCACCGGTCTTTGAAGACTAGTAGGTATGTCTCCCTAAACCCCCTAGTACCCAACTACTATTTTGTGAACTGTTATTATTTTAAATTTTATCGACATGTTCCAAAGTTACCATATTTATGGAATTTAAGCAACTTTATACAGCGAATTGTCATCTTCCAAGTCAACATCTTCATAAAGAAATTTATCCTGAGATTAGAAGTTTGTTTCGATATCTTTAAATTGTCTATTATCGATTCCAATAAGAACTTAACCAAAGCTAATTCAGAGCATCCCTCTTTAAAACAGAGAGGCTTGCGTCGCAACCGCAAGCTATATTTGCCCCGCTTCCTTCAGTTAATGACGTCATAAAAAGTAAAACCCGCTTAGACCCCTCGTCAGTCAGAAAAACTGAGCATTTTTCTCCTTGCGGCGGCGCAGTGACGCGGTAAATTACAATTGTCTGCGTTTTCATAAGGAAGAGCACTTCTCCACAAAATTGTTGACAGTATTGAAACGGAAGTCGTTTAGCTAAAATTAAATATCAAATTAGGTAGATCAAAGTGACGTCATTAAAATTTATATTTGCCTTTTCATCAGATAACTTTGAAGTTGTGTCAGTTTCACGTGTAACTATGCGTGGTTGGAATATGACGTAAAATGCAAAGGGCATAATATTATAGGCACATCTATGCCGACCTAGACTCTAGAAATACCAGAGAATTCCTTTGAACTACATCAGCCAAAGAAGATTGCTAGAAAGTGTTCACAAATAAAAGAAAAACCAAACTTAGTTCGAATCTAGGTGAAATGTATTCGATATTTTATTTAAATAACCATAGAAATTATAAAAGTATAGACTCGTGCTCTTTCGGAGACACTGATCATTATTTATAGCATATTGAGCAGAATAAGGGAAAACAGAAATCGGATTTTGTAAGACTTCAAAAAATTATTTCCGTAATATATTGAAATTAAAATGAGCATAAGTCGATTTTTATTACCACGACTTTCATTGATGTAAAGTGAATTAAATTCAAGTAAGTCGATGTTAAGTCTAATAAGAAAATTTAATTTGAATTTGATTACCTTATGGTGTTACAAAATATTGATAATTTACCTAAGGGAATGGAAGATTCGAACACACACAGTTATCCTATAACCCTTATATACCACACATAGCTAGGATTCATAATAGATGTCAGCGATTTTTTTAAATGTTAACCTTCCTCTGTTGATAGTTTAGCCCTTTGACGTGGTCTTCCTATTTATAAAGTATTTGATGTAGATCTCTCAATCTGTTTATTCTCTGAAGGGTTCAATAACCCTTATAAATAATAAGTAAGAAATGTCGAATTTACGCATTTACAATAATCGTGGGGAGGTTATGGAATATTCTAATAAGTATTTTGGGATGCAATGCACAACGAAAAGAATTTATCCAAATAATTTCCATTATTGTTTTGGACATATGACAAAGTTATCTAATATAACTAATTTTTGGGGGCCTACACAAAAGGGGTCCGTGATTCATTTCCGGATGTTGCATTTGTCATAATGCAGCAACTTAGAAGAAATGATGTGTATTTGTTCACATATTATTATTCTCTGTTTGTCATACACAATAGAAATACAACATTTCTTATTGGATTTCATGACATTGATGAGGTGATTTTTGTATGCAAGTATTTACAATTTATTGTTGTTTGCAGGAGAAACCTAGGAATGAGAAGAAAAATAGACGCGTGCGAGAGAAAAAGAGAGCAGTGGAAATAATGAACTGAAATTGGAGAAAAAGGAAATACTAACAAATGAAAATAGAGAATAGAAGAAGATGAGGGAAACAAAAGAAGAAACACAAAAGTTCATAAAGAAGAACATAAAGAAACAAATTTGTTACAGGAAGTCTAAATAAAGATGAGTCATAGGTACTCTGAAATCTGAACCGAACTGAACAATGCAACTAGAAGTGCCAAGCCAACATGCACATCGTACACATCAAGTATAACTTGGACCGTTCTTATTATCTGCGTCGTAAGTGTTGAAATCGTGCTGCAAGTGTTGCCATTGATCTGCTGTTGTACACTCCCCTACTCATAGACAATTTGTTCCAGCCGAGCATGACGAAAGAGCGACGGTCGCCGTCAAGTCCCGGCCACGCGTGCTTTAAGCTTGCCTTTAGATTAAGCTTCCCCATACTGGCTTGAGCTGATGTTGATTAAAATGGCCTAGCCTTGCTTAGTCATTTTTCGGTAGTACGGAGCAAAGGGCCTAGCCAAGTGGCATTTTACTTTCGTCAATGTAAGTAAAAAAACAACAACTTGGATAGGCCTTCCCATCATTAATCAGGACAAAATTTAACAAAGTTATCACACATTGTTTATGTCGTTGACGATGATGTAAGAACGAACTCATTAGAAATATTTTTGGTATATAGGTAGTACATTCGTGATATAGTAATACGCGTCTGGTAAGGACTATTGCGTAAAAGGCTAACTAATGGCGAAACACGACGATCTTTTGTGTAAGGTGTAGCTTAGATTACGGCAGTTTTGATAGATGCACAAGTCCATAATGGACAAGTTATCCAGAAATAACATAATCTGATTACTACAACGTAGTTACTGAAAACCATGCAATTCAAAAGTACGTCACGTACATAGGCACTATAGGTGCAGGCTACGCTATCATCCTAATAATAAATCCAAAGCATAGTATCAAAGTAACTATACTTGCAATTATAAGTGTGTAAAATTTGGGAGAGTTTAATATGAGTATTTAACTACGAGCTGAAATTAGACGCATTGATTATTCCATAGATTTATGATGGAACTGTGATTTGGCAATAGGGGAATATGATGGATGAGTATAACTTTTGGACACGGTAAAATGTAAAAGACAAAATAATTAGGTAGCGAACAAAATGTATTACAATGGGGTTCAACATAAATAAGATTCTAATTAGAAACTTACAAGGTTGTACCCGAGTATTACTAGAAACCACTTAATATAGTAGTTATTAAATAACACAGTCATTATAGCTTTGGTAACTCGCCCATTGATGTTATAGTAACTTACAGAGATACTACAATTACCTACATACAATAGCAGGATGATTACATATTGGATTGATGTGCACAAAAAGAGCCCACTATACCAAATTAAGTAATCTTCAGAAATAACCGGCAAATAGGGTCCAATTAAAGCTCAGTCGTTTGATTTGGGTGCGTATTTATTTTTCGCGATGCGACCTCTGATGTCCGGAACAGGGGTCGGACCCACAGGACGCACCATGCGTATAGCGATTCGATTAGGGTGCAACACAAGGGAAGAACTGACGGTGCAACTACGAATTATTCGACCAAAATAAATTTGCGAATGGCAAACACGATAATAGTAAGTATTTCTATTGCATTACGGTGCAAAAAGTAAGCAAGTGGATTCAGCAATAGAGTTCAGTCGGTATGTCATTTCATTTCATACACAACACTAGCAAAATAGATCGGTGACGAGTGCAGCACCATTTCAGAAAAATGAAATTGCTGTAGGGCGACATTCCGGCTTTTACTTTATGAGATTTTCCTTGAGGGTCCTTTTATTACATTGCGAAAGCATTGCAGCAAGTGTAACAGTCTCATAACAAGTCATGAGGATCGTGAGCGAACCGTGAGAGCGACTATTGTTCTAAAAAGTCCGAACTATGTCGCTCCAAATACAAATAACGTTCACGATGGCGATAATAGAAGCACTCATGTAGAAAGTAGCGACAATGTAGTCTAATTGGACGTCGATAATTTTAGAGATTTGCCGCGAAAAGAGGGTAATGGTGCCAATTTGTGATGTCTACAGGCTATTAGTGACCAACGCGAGCATGTGGGTGCATTCACCGCTCTCGAATTTGACAACCGAGTATGTCGTGAGATGGCGCCACGGATAATTGCGCACGCGTCACGATTATAGCACTGGTAATGCTAAGCTTCACACAGAAATGGAAATTAATGAAGTTTTAAGTTACATAAATTAGTTAGGATCCACAAAATCTAGAAATGTAGTTATATGTAGATTAACTTTGTAGAATAACACTTACATGTACAAGTACATAGAACTTGTAAAAGAAAGTTATATCCAGGACACTCACAATAATGATATTCTTGCTTACAATTGTATCACTGGCAAAAAGGATTGAATGGAAACCTTTTCTAATCTCTTCATCTCTGTAGGTCCAATTCATATGCACAATAGTAAATTATAAAATCATGTTCCAGAATCACAAATAATATATTAGCGGGTTATCAGCAAAATCCATCACTAGTTTCCTGCATTGAACGAAAAAATGAATTCGTTTGCTACGAATTGAATCGTAATGAAATGAATGCGGCCCCTAAAAAGCAAAATACAGAAGGGTGTGTGGCACAAAAATAAAGATGGGTTCTCCTTATCATAGAAACAAGAAGATATTACTTCGACAAGACCCGAGCCTTAGGCTTAGGGTTAACTTCTGCATATTTATGCATATACATGCATAGCACCTCACAACTAAAGGCACTAAATACAATGATGAAAATAAAATCAAAGCTTCAACCAAAAAGTATTGATCTTATCGTTGACTGCGATGACGATACTCCTAAAGCTAGCTGGACTCGCTTTTGGTACAAAAATGCAGTTACTGGGTACTAAGCCGTAATTCTCAATACATATCTCCTTGTTTTTATGATCATGGGCTATTCTTATCTAGATGTAGGACTGGAGAATTGTGGATTGTAATGAGGGGAAGGGTGGACGTGAAAAGGATACGACTCGACCCGGCTCACTTCAGAATAATTGAAGTTAAATTTGTTCATTTGAATTAGGCAGCAACGGTCCAATAGATTAATGATTAAACCAGGAAATGGGTAAAAAATACATAATGATACCTATTTAATCGTATTTCTATATTTATGTAACAATAATCTTCAAATTAAGTTAGGAAATTATACTAAATTTTCATTGTATCGTAATCAAAAGGCAAATGCTTCCCAATTGATGCTGAATTCAAATTTGAACTGACCTGGAATATTGAGCAGCGCAATCAAATTTAGATTTTCACCGGAACATAGTTTAAAATTCACATTGTGTGTTCGTTCATGTCGAACGCAATTGGATGACCATAATTACCCACAGAACGTGGTAAAGCCTATTTCAGTCGTCCTACGCACTTCCAATCCTGAATTAATAGGGACGAATACTGATTAGAGATTGTAGATGAGTGCTTCCCTAATCGCCACTCCAAACAACGCACGCTCCCAATTAATTTTTGCTTCAAGTACCTAACTCTCGTCATAGTAAAGCAAAACCTAACGACTCTAAAATGCAAACTTTCCCGTTGTCTCGCTGATGACACCAGAGATTATTATTATCGTACCTATAATTTGTGTTCCCACGAATGACAAGGTAAGTGCGCCCAGGAACGCTATTATAGAAGAAAGTCCGACGAAGTCACGTCTGCCTTAGTTTGCATCTTAAACTTTCCCACTATCTGGCTTCATTGCATCTGTCACAGGTTACCTGATACGTTGTGCAAAACGAGTCATTGGGTCAGTAGAATGCGCTACAATAGCTGGATTCGTCATAGCATTGATATTGACAATGAATCCATTTCAATGAATGCGTTCCATTTTCGATTATGCTAGGATTTTCCACACGTGTAGGCGTGTGAATAAAACCACAAAAAGCGACACAAAAGCGCATCGTAACTATTGCATCATTTCACACGATAGATTTATCGACTACAAAATCTACGGATTGTTTACTTTGATACTCAGGTGCAAGTGAAAGTGTCAACTTTTTCTTTTGAACAATATGATTGTTCGAATTATCATGTTGAGTGTTCTTCTCATGTCACTCAATAGTGTGGGAAACGTTCTTTAACTCAATATAATTTACATTTATTAGAAAATGAAAACCAATTGCTTTAAAATTTACTGTTGTTTTATTTAGGCCAGAATGAATGTCCTCGATGTCAGGTGTTACGCTCACACGCAATATGTGTCAGAGCAGGTGACAATGCTTGGATTTTTATCCATTGGCCAGATGATATGCACACAACATAAAAAGTGACCATACACCTGCCTCCTAAATCTGATACTTAATACTTCATACAGATGTCAAGCATGTTTGTGTTTGGACAGGTTGTTATGATGTTTATTTACCAAAGTACGTTCATTAAGGCTGTTGCAGACAGACCATATTTTAGGAAGGATTAATGTTATCGCAAAATACGTTTGTAATCTATCAAGATATTGAAATAAAAGTTTAACTGGAAATTGTTGTAAGTTGTAGATCATTATTTCTATGCTCTCTATAACTTACTATTTTACTTATATTAATTCTTAGTTTAGAGTATTTTATAATACATTATCCATCAGATTCAAACGATTTAAGATAACAACTCTTGAAGAAGCAGTTCTCCTTCGCCCTTAACCAATGGATTGAAAGTTAATTATGAATCAAGAAAATAGCCTCAGGTATATTTAAAAATTAGTCTTTTAAATTTTTACGAGTGAATGGTTGATAGGATTTTTCCAAAAAACTAATAATGGAATTTGGACAGAAATGACCCGGAGCGACAAACCTTTAATGGATTTGCTCATACATAATTTTGTAGGCCGTGACCGAGCTAAAACAAACTGCCGCCCTTCTAATAATTAATGATCATCCACATCTATTTTACGGTCAGTAAGTTCAAAAAAATGTTATTAACAAATCAGAAAGATGTTCCTTGTATCCAAATACACCTGCTCTGTATACTCGTAGGATCGTTTATACGGTTCTTGTTTATTTTCTCTCTGCTAACAATGACCAAGAATCTTCTGTTAATTCGATGTTTCTCTAAAATGTTACATTTGCTTTAGTAATGTTGCCATTCCAAACTAATCGGAACTCTCTGTTCTATTTCTATTGTAATTATTTAGACGTGTTCTTAATAGGTTATCCTTAGACTATGTAGTTTGTGCTTATTCCTTTTTCGTTGGCTAGTTATCTTTGTTTTCCATTAAAATTCTTTCAATGTTTACCCAATAGACAACACTTGATTCAAATTGTTTACAACCCTTTCTATAAAGTCATCGAGGTGGGCGTGATGGGTATCTAATGATTTAAACAAAGCTCTTAGTTGCCATGACGTCGCATTACTCGATAAATTCAATTTTAGAAGCAGTAGAGTATAATGTAGGTATAGGAACTTTAAAACTTGCATCAGTAAGTTGAAAATAAACTTTCTGAAGAATTATAAAGTCAATATAAAGCTGACCTAATTATGAAATGTGTTTTTATGGTATCCAAGTCGCCCAAGAAGGCATGAATATTGTGTAAGAAATAATACGGAATCATAATAGTTACTTCTAAGGACAGAAACTAGAACGGGGGAAGTATTTCCCAAAGTCCGAATGGACCTAAGGAACAAATACTTAGTAAACCTAGATGAACGAACCAAACAATGAATGATTTAATCGGAGCTAAATAAAATAACAGCTTTGAAGAAATTACAAATTACCCATAGGTATTAAATGCATAATTAATGTTAACAGCCTTTTGAATACGCAACGTTGCATCCTTAAAAAGTTCACTCATACTTTTAAAAGGAAATGAAACTGACATCTTCTCAATTACCAAACAAACCGTTAAATTCAAAAGGTAGTCATGAGGTTATATGCTGAAAGCACAGTGCAAGCTTTTTAATTTAGCCGTTTGATCTCGATGCTCTTGATATCAAAGAAGAGCCGAGGGCGATGTTCAAGCTAATCTTGTAAAACCTGTGTATTTTTAAGTGCAATTTTCAACCCCTGTTTTATAATACACTTTAAAGGTCCTTTAAGATGTTAATTTGTCTACCTCTTGAAAGCTTGTGTTTATCTGTTCCTTTTAACATCTATTTTCGGAAAGTTTCATATTGTCAATATTATACATACCTACTTATAGGTATATTATCTAATTGTTACACAAGATATGAAAACTTTGCTAAATGTACTAAACTACTTCTGCAATCTACTAGCTAAGTTACTGTGATCGCATTAATTAGGTAGGTTAAAAGATACTCCATGACAGTAAACAATGTTTACTGAAAATCTCTAGGTACAAAACAAATCAATGTCCATTTAAGGGTTCCCCCGATTATGTAATATAGTATTAATGGCTAAACAGAATCGATGGATCCCTTGAGGTGTCCCTCCCTGTATTATGACGCTCTAATATGTACGAGGGCCATTTTATTACCGACATACCTTGAATGATGCGGTCATTTGGAGGTGTTGTAGGAAATTTATGAAAAGGCTTTGTAGAACTGATATGCCCCTTGTCAATTTTACATGAGCCTTACAAGTCTTTAATTTGTAGCGACTTTTCAAGCATTTTCTTTTGTGCTGTCATATTCACTTTAGATTAAGGTTCCTTTTATCATTTACCAGGATTTGAACTGCAGTACATATTCTAGAATGTATTATTATTATATCCTAGACATTCAAAACGTCAATTAGCAGCACAAAACGAAATTTATTTGCTTTTCTAACAACATTAACCGTCCAGAACTCCCACAAAAGCTAAATAAGGAAATGGAACAATCAACACCAAAAACAGACTCCCCATAATGGAAACGTAAGGGACCTAAGTACACAATACCTGTAAGTGAAACGTCTCGACTATTTGTAAGTCAAGCTGCATAACGGTATACTTGGTAAGTGCTACAACCAACAACATCAATACACACTTAAGAGGATGGAGTGTGCCACCTAGCGTGCTCTTGATTTGAGGAGCTAGGAACGGGGGTGGAGATGCGATTATTTCTATATCCAAGATCATTAAGGTAAAAAAGTATCTCCAAAAAGCCATATGACTCATTAACTAGTCGCATGGCATGTTTGATCCTCACCTGTAGACTAGTAATGGAACATTTAGTAGGTACTTACCAGATTGTTCCTTAGTTCAGTCATCTCGTAAGGTATCCCGTAATACTAACATTATCTGGCATGGTAACTTCAAATATTCTAGGTGCGATACCTAGAATATTCTAAGTTTTCATAAAATGTATGGTAATAGGGTTTACTTATTATTTCTCAGAATCAGGCGGGTTTAGACACTTTTTCAGTGTCACACTTATATTTTAGGCTTGTCTAAAATATAATATAGGTACTACCTTAATTTTGAGAAATCTTGCAGATAAAACAACACTCATATTGACAGTGTACAATTATTTCATTTATTTATACCAAGACTGGTTGTAAATTAGCCGTTTTCTGATCTTCTTTAAACATATTTTCCCTATCTAGTATTTCACAACTTCATGAAAACGGAGTAGTATGAATTTCATCTGGGATTTGCCTTGCAAGTTTCTCTCTATCGATACGATAATATTTAAGTTTGCACCTAGTAGCATTTCCTTTGCGCGCATATTTAACTTTGGCAAGTTCATGAAAGTTTTCACTTCATGCTATTGAATGGATTTTAAATTCTTTTATACAGAGAGTAGTAAAATAAGACATTTTCAATGTTGTTGTGTTAAGGTTCCATTCTCCATACAAAAGTATGCATAAACGCACGAATAACACGATAACGTCCATACGCGTAATAATAAAAACGTAAGTTTCGTAATATACAAATTACCAATTTCGCGTTGCAGTTGAGTATTAGAAGTCGTACTATAAAATCTATAGGGTACAAAAGTAGAACATCCTACAAGACCTGACGAGTCTTCGGTCAAATTATAGTAATTGCATAGTCACATCTCATTCTTCAGATACCTAATAGGTGTCATTGTTGCATTTGCGATTCTGTCCACGGGTTGTAATAATGGTGAGCCATTCTGTGCTAATACGCGCAATATTACAGGTCGAAGCCGCCTGCGCATCGTCGCTACACATACCTACAAATTAAAATCGGCATTCTTGTGACGAGCCTTTGTGTTATGTTATTAGTCTAAACTAAACTAGTAGTAGTAGGTACGGCTGATGAATGATGTCACAAAATCTTCTACTGCCTCTCCTTTTCCCCATTTATTTGGGTCAGCCCTTCTGGTCATTTTCTCCAGGAAGACCTGTCCTGGGTCATTTGTAGTGGTTCTTTCAAGTTTTTATTGGTTAGGGACTTTAGGGATTTTATGGTGTAGTGTGTGTCGTAGTGCGTTATGGCGTCATCTGACGCAAATCTGAACTATGGAATCACTATGGCTCGATTCACATTTCTCTCGTGTGTTGAGGCGTCAACTCACAACACACACACAAAAAAAGAATCCGGCTGCAGGCGGGACCTAGCGCATCACCTGGGCGTACTCGCTCATGGCACTTTTCTTATACCTGTACCACCTGAGTCGGCTCTATCCCAGGACATCCTTCACTTTAAAACTGTCGCGGATGTGTACATTCCTGACGTGGTCCAGCCTCTTACGCCACCAGCCCACCTCAGCAATGACGTCACAAAATTTGTTAATACATAATATGTACCTGTACTTTACCTACTACAGATTGAACAAGGTAAATCATACTAAGCTCTCATTCAAAATGTGTCTAAGGCCGATCATAGACAGTTCACAGACAGTCTTAAACACTAGCTTAGCGTCTTTCAAGTTCTATAAAAGTTTATGAAAGTTTATATTTATAAGAATTTAATTATGAATCTCGGTTTAAGTCTACTTCAAACAATGGTTACATAGGATTTCATAAAATGGTACACGACAAACGTATTATTTTAAAGTTTGCCCTCAACTTATAAAGGATATCTTTCGCGGAGAAAATTAAAAAAGTTAGTTCAAACAAGGGTGAGGATAATGTCCTGCAGTTCCGCCTTAGGCACGTTTTTCATCCGTCAAATACACGAAGAATTCAAATTGCACAGTATCCATTGCTGGCTACGACAAGCTATCGATAATTTTGCAAGTGAAGCAAGCATTGGATGTCAGTCAATAATAATTCTCGTCTATGCAAAAGGCTTAGGATCATGTTGACTGAAGGGAGGTCAACCGCATACATTACTGTGTTTGAAGATAACTGCTGAAAAATGGATTACGGAACCCAGTTGATTGATTGTTTCTATGGTACGATATCGATACGTATTATGCACAGATTAAAGATATAAGTTTTCTATAGGTATTATGGTAGATACTTACACAGATAAAAAATTATTGGATACAAGCTTTAATTTTTATTTTATTTTTTTAAAGTTATCTTTAAATCGGTAGGTTGCAATTTTATGAGTTTATAATTATTGTCTCTCCCAATTTTGTCATGTGTTTTAGATCAGAAACGGAACGGATATAACAAAATGTTTTTTTTATGGAAATGACCTATTTAGATGTCTTATCGAAACGATTTCACTTTACGGAAAATAAAATTGTAGTCACGAACGTTAATGTGAATAAAATTCGAATTAATGACGCGCTTACAACAGAAACATTTTTATTTTGACATTACACCATAAACATAATAACATCACGATTGTTTAACTCTCTAAATTCGATTGCAATAAACTAAAATAGCTTCTAAAGTAGGGACATAGAGTGTAGGAGGCAAGTTTAGTCAAAATTAAAATTTGAGTAAAGTGTAAGTGGCATAAAGTTACAAGGTTCCGTAGATTTTTTAGATTTAGAAAACGCATTTTTAATATTGTATTAGAAAATCAGTTCACTTTACAAATCAAGTCGATTAATTCCGAATTTATAAAAATAACATATGAAAATAAATTTGTCGTTGAATCACAAAACAAAGGCGATGATATACTCGTATATTATAACAATGTTGTTAAATAGTAGGTAAACTATACAATTACTAAGTATGACTATATCATTCCACTAGTGGCTGTAGAGGTGCTAGCAATCGATTTACGGTACAATTGTTAGATATCGATACGATTGGCTTATACAGGAGTGTTTCTACTCAGTTAATGAATATTTTGGATATGAAATGCGCAGGATGTGACCTTTAATTTGCTTGACTAATTATTACGACGTTTGACAATTCATTATATTAAGGTTTGACATTGTAGTTTTGTTATATTTTAATTGTTTTTTATGTTATATTTTGCATGCCAAATTTTGGTAGAATAAGATGGGACTGTACCTAAATTGATAAACTGTTCTGTAATACCCTTGTTCTATGCGAATAAATGATTCTGATTCTGATTAATTACCGCGACCAATCCTAGAAACTATTAGAATTAGTCAAATTTTTTAATTTATCAGGAGGGAAGTTAGGTTATAGGACCAAATCTGCATTGTATGCATATAGCGTTCTTAAAGTCTGGTCATATTTTTGGAAATTTTCATTACCATATGGAATTCTAAAAAAATATTATAACCCAAAACCGAATAGCCGAATTCATAGAGGGCGCAATAATACATCATTATATTATTAACTCATCTTCTCACCCTTGACAACAACAATGGCTGTTGAAATATTTGATATCATTATTCGTGGACCTCTGGATTTTACTGCCTTCTGACATGCAATACTTTAATTCAATTCGTCGAGATACAACAGGTGGGGTGGCAGGTTAGAACCTTAACGTTACGAAAAGGAAATATTGTGATTAAGTACCGTTTGTTAAGTAAAAACGTGACATGATTTTATCTTAATTGACTGTTGAGATTTGAGGAACGATAGCAATTTTTTTGTTCGTTGTTTTAATATCCGTACGTTTCTGCTTGTAAAGAATAAATAAGCGTATAGAGAGCTCGGAGGCGTAGTGGTACAATGAGTTAATTTTTCTCCAAAAATTGCCTAGAACCTAATAAGTTTTTGCCACTTTTTTTCCGGCATTCTTTAAAAGAAAGTATGGTAAATTGGAACAAAGAAATACTGCAACATAACAACGCATCACACGTTATTTTATGAATTTAAAAATTGCTTTCACATCACTAATTGAAAGCTGACAAGATACGAAAGTAACCAAACGTGTGCGTGCTATTCTAGTAATACGGCCAATTTCCAAAGGTACGTAAACCATACACTCTTTTATGGCATGGGAGAACCCTTACCTTATGCCCAATATGTCCTTAGATCATCATCATCATCATCATCATCATCAGCCCGTATCAGTCCACTGCTGGACGTAGGCCTCTCCCAAAGCGCGCCAATCAACCCTACTCTCCTGTTGATGTCCTTAGATACCGACGTAATATAAGTATCGAGTGAATAAAATTTTCGACATAAAGGAAATAATAGAACTTTCTGTCCATTATCAGCTGTGGATAGTAGGTACCTGACGAATTATGGACAGGTATTGAAGGTAATGTAGCAAATATACTGAAAGCAATGGTCTTAATACTTGTAGCAGCAATAATGATAGACCATTGATTACACAGGTTCATCCTTAAATATTTTTGACGCTGATGTTTTTTTATAAGATAATCCAATAATATTTAAAGCTTTCCAGTAGTAGTTTCGATAGATATTTTCACATTTCATACTCTGGACCTTTTGAACTAGAAGACCATAATATTATATCCATTGTAACTAACAGAAATTAGTATTGATGTAAATATAATACAACAGTCATGATATTTGATTGAATGAATATTGTCATAGTCCTAGTAGTAGAGATAATATTTTAGAAAATCTACTATCAAATTATGACGAGCGTACTCCACATAAATGGAACGGAGCTGCACACTTCACGCTGAGTGGGCAGTTATGAAAAATTTAATACACCCACTTTGAAGAGTTTCAAAGGACCTAGCCAAATAAACCTCTTAGTGAATAGTCGGAGATATGGCCAGATTTGCATAAGAAGGCAGGACGGCCGAGCCTGGGAGTAGCGACGTTCGTGTCTTGCATCTAAATAACGTCTTATATTTGCAAATATTGACTCTTACCCGCACCCTTTCAAAGGGTTTCGATCCTTATTATCTTAAGATAGTTTAGTAAGTGCCAAGTTGCTTAACACGGGTCGAGGAGGCTTCTTTCTCAGCAAACTTCGCTCGGGTATATTCCGGGCCACAATAGAACCGTTTAAGGGCCGACTGAGATAAGGATTTACGTCTTTCAACTTAGACATCTTTTGCTCATCTCCGAAGGTCATAGGTCTATTGAATTCTTTTGTTGGCTTCTTTGACCTGATTATTAGTTTAAGTAAAGCTGTTAAAGTAGAGTTTCAGTCTGGCGTCTAGTTGAATAGGTCGGTTAAACTAGAATGATTTCTAATCCATATAAATGTTATTACTTACGTTCTCTTGACAAACTACATCTTGATAAGACAATTCAGTTAGACTAATTTATTTTCAACATTTACATCTTTTGTCTTGTGAGCATAATTATTCTGCTTTTATTTGGTATAAACCTTTGAGATCATCTACTTTATTATAAAAAAATATCCCAAATTTAGATACGTTTTCGACAAGACACCTACACTACAGGTACCAAATAGTTGCACTGAGTCATATTCATTGGCAAAACTTCCATTTTTCCTCTCTCATGAACTCCGCCAGTAAATGTATCATGTTACCTTGATGAATCATTATAAACTAAAGCAGCCTACTTGGTATTCAGTGGCCTAAAGCAATTTTGCAAATCATGTGAATGATTCACCTGCATTTCGTCCTGTTCCAGCGGTCCCTGAGTCGTTTCTTTTCAACGGAAAGGATTACCTTGTATACGTGTACGATGTTATCATCGTGATTGTCGTGGGTTTGGTGAAATAACTCACTATCTGTTATTGCATATCTTGTGTATTTTCCACGGTTTAAGTTAGCGTAACTCTGGAACATATTCGGAATAATGTTAATAAGTGCAACTTTAATAATTCATAAGGTACCTACCTTTACGATTTAATTTTTTGTCAAGCTTGTTCACTTAGTAATTTTAGAATTCAATTTATGATTTCAATTCTCTTTTAAGTCTGTATATAATTGAGTAATTTCTTTTAAAAAAATCAGACGTATATTTGTCTAAATCACACAATATAATACGTATAACGAATTACATAGATAGCGATGCAAGAATGACTGTTTAGAGTAGGTTCCAGGACCTTCGACGATACGACATAATAAAGGATGAATCAATAAACCCAAGAAAAGAAACACTGTGAACAATAAACCTGTAACAAAACCACAAGCCTGTCCCCTGTGGTACGATAAGACCACAGGATAAGGCAGTAAATGTGAATCGTGATCACCGCGCCTAACTTTCGCCCATTCATTCGCTCACTCATTTTAATAACCAGAAAATGACGTCATTTCATATGACAATGGACGGCAGTTTAAATCCATTTTAAAGCCGCGACTGCACACATATCACTCGATGACAGTTATTGCATATTTTATAAAAGAATTTCCCACATTTCAGAGAAATTCATCATGAATTTTTGATATTTGATCCGGACAAGAATAGTCGGGACCTACTAGTATATAATTATACTTATAGTGCAAGTATAAATTTTAGTACAATAATAGAAGCTAATTAGTAGGATCATTAGTAAAATTGGTATCACAAATAGAAACACGAAAAAAGCTACCAAATGAAAATAATTGTAATGAAATTTTACAAGAAACATGTTCCGAGGCGGAAATATCAAATCATTCTAATTAAAACCGAACTAATAACAGTTTATTGTTATCATTTACGCTACAATGGCCATGAAGCACGGTTAAGTGGACATGTACGATGATTAAGGAGAAAAAATGGGACGAAGATCTGTTAAATTGATAGAGAACAGAGACCTTGATTGTAATACTAATGTTATTTTATTCTCGGCTGAAGTGGTCACAACGACGTAGGTGGTGAAGAGAAATTTATAATCATTGACAATGAATAATGACTGACACTCCCACTTGAATACAATAATTCGGATTTATATGAGTCTTGTTAGAATTCAACCACTACTACTAACGGCATTGTGTATAATGTATTGATTGTGTTATAGAGCTTATAAGAAATCTGAGAGGGTTTAAGTTCTGTGAATACTACACGGCCTCTTTACGATCAATAAAATGTAAAATAGTTCGGTACAATATAATTTACATTAATGTAGTGTATAATTTTGGCGAACTTATCACTTAAAATAAAATGACTAACAATAAATCTAGGGCGGGCATGCCCCTAAACTTGCTAAAACAGAAGTAAAGATTAACCGCGGTTACTTTGTGAGGTGAATCATTTTCTAAATACATGAAGTTATGTAAATTGTAGATGCATTACCATGATGTTTTTTTATTAAAATCTTGTCTATCTTTTTCAAACCGGAAACCTATAGTTTTATTTTCTCTCAAGTTACTACGACTATCACTGCCGACAGACAAACCGCATCGACGAGGTGTATCCTGCAAAAAGAGCAAAAGTGGTACCCGTTGTCCGGTGCCACGTGCTTCTGTGGCTTTGGCATCAATAGGAGACAAAGGTCTTGTCAACAGGAGACATGCCCCTGTGCACTGTAGCGCGAAACTTGTAACAATCACTATAGGTACATATACGACTATTAAACTGAATGTAAAGGCTGAAACACATTAAAAAGCAATGGAAAGGCAACGGCATTCGGCGGCAGTGGTTGTAATGTATGAAACTCTATGAATGATGAGTTGATGACAGATTGCACGCCGCGTGGTAGCTGCTCCCTTGCTTTGCCGCTGACTCTCCGTTGTTGTCTCATCTTTCATACATGCGGTTGCCTTTTCGCTGCTTATAATGTATTTCATTCATAAAATCTGCTACATTAATACGTATTCAGTTTACTCAAATTATGATCCTAGGATTTACAATAAAAGTCTGTAGGATTAGTTCTTGACTACCCCTGACAAATGGACATATCAGTCGAAAATTTAGTGAATTCTTTTCACTTTGTCCAGTAGATTTTCTGAAAATATCTAGCAGGTATAGATAGGTAGTGATACCTTTACAGAATATGATTTTAGAAATATGTTATTATGCATAGAGTCAATTTGTAGTAGGAGTAAATCTAATCAGATATTTACTTCTTATGGTAATACTAAAAATAATCTTCTCAAATTACGTTATGTCTACTTATGGAGTGGCGATTTTAATCAACTAAACCATTTAAAAGTTCTAATTAACTTGTTTCAATCTCCACTCCATTGATTACAAACTTAAGGCGTGTCTATTGCCATTGCTACCGTTACCTCAAGTTATAGTAAACGTTCACAAACAGTAATTCATCTCATACGGAAGTTTCTGTAATGCAATTTCGTTGCTCATTCTTCTATTTGAAATAGGCGAGGTCTTAGAGCGATTTTTAACGATTTCCTAAGCAATATCGTGAGCAATATTTAGTGTTATATGTTTACACGAATCCTTTTCCCATATAACATTGTCAGCATACTGGCATATGCGTAAGATATTAGGGTTTTTTGCCACTTTACCTTTCCTCAGCATTGGCACCTTTTCCTTAGCTTCAAGTCAGTTAAACAATAAACTTAAAAAAAGGATATTACAACCATCCAATTCAATTCAATTTATTTATTCATCCTTTGGTACATATAGGACACTTAGACATGTCATACAAGGCAATTAAACTAAGCTAATTAGCAGAGTCTAAGAAGTTAAGAGGAGGAACTTTCTACTAGAGCTTCAGACACTACAATTTCAATAGCTCTGATAGTACTGTTAGTTTCACCTTCTGTATACCGGGTGACTACCAATGGTCTCCCCAGAAAAAAAACCTCGCACGTGACAAGCGATGTGATCGTTATACCAGTTATACCGAGGATATAGCGGTTTGGTTCCCCGTCGTTGGCGATCTGGCTTGCGGTCGCCGTAAAACTGTCTTTGACCGCTGTTTGTAATGATAAGATTGGATATTGGGTGATATTACAAGCTGTTAAGACAAACAAGTGGGTATTCTTCTTTAAATCATCGTCAGTCCATTTTTATGTTCCCTGTACTATTGCATAAACCTTTTCTTATATTGAGAGAGAGACCTGGGTCCACTACACGTGACCAGTGCGGATTTATAAATTACATATGCTTTATACTTTTTATTATTATTTTCAGGCATGCAGGTTTCCTCACGATGTTTTCCTTCACCATTTCGTAAGTATTCATAAAAGTACGTAAATTATATCCTTCGAAATCCGAAAAAAACTTACATGACTGACCTTAGGATTGAACCCGGAAGTATTTCAAATGTATTGTATGAGTATTGTAGCATATTATTAGAAGTACCAGTCTTTCACATCTCAATTATCTATCGAATGATGTTAATAGGGAAACAGTTCTCAATATGTCTATTTTCACGTTTGTTTGTCAAAATCATAGAAAGAGTTCATTACCTCGACAAACCCACGTAGTAGTGATGCGACGACTTAACGATAGATACCAAATGATCAAATGATGAGATGATAAACAGAAAAAAAATATATATAAGCAGTGTGACCAAAATATCACCAGCCCTAAATTTTCAGACAGGAATAGTAATTCGGCAAAGATAAAATTATCTACCATCAATTCCAAAAGTTTAGTTTGGCATGATTTTTTTACAGCATTCTGACAGAAGTTTCGGGGAAGACCCGGGGATTACAATTTCATATTATGTAATTAATAAATTTTGAGTTTTCAACCTTCAAAGTTCACGAAAAGGATGCACAGATGTAGCTTTTAATTTATGTCAAAAGTAAAACTACAAATTGCAATAATGCAAATTAACGGTATATTGTCGTCCGTTTAGCACAAAAGTTTCTTATAAGAGCTTTTCGTAATCGCTACAGTTAAGTAGTATGTGTTACATCACTAAAAGCACGTAACGTGTGATGTAAAACTCAAACACTTGCCACGGAAGTTTAAACTTGAACCCGGGCGGACTGGTTCCTAACTAATTAACATAAAAACAAAGCTAGAAATTCATTGAACGATTTCTCTTAAACATTCTTTGGTGTTCAACCACCCATCTATTCGATATCTGTCCCATCTAGCCTTAATCCTATAAATGACATCAGATAAGATTGCGGCCACGTTGCCTCACCATTTTATATACGGAATTAAATGATTGAGTTAAGATGCTGACTCTGGGTGCACTTAATTAAACTTGCAATGGTTAACTTAACATTCATATATTCTTTCTATTTAAGTTCAGATATCTGTAGAAATCCGCATAAAATCATTAATTATTGATGTGAAAATGAAATATTAAATGAAATATTTAGATAGGTAAGTACTTCATTTAATTATTCACAATGAAGTGAGTTTAATTAAAGCAAACTTTTTAATTTCTATATCTACTCACTCGTGACTACTTTCATACATTAATTTATTTCATTCAGGCATTTGTAGAGTGAAAAACGTGTTTCCGCGATTCAGATGACAAGTAGTCATCCTCTTAACGTGACCCGAATAACCATTCATTACCTGTGAGAGTTTCTCATGCTTATTGAATTAAATTTTTAAAATATACAATAAGTACAGTAAAATGACACTATAAACAAGTATTAGCTTGACGTTTGCCCTCGTAATTCTGTACAATAACAACTGAACAATGCGGTATACTTACTCCCAAAAAAGTATTTTTAATTTCGCGTTGAATTTGGTTTGTCTCTTATTGCTAGTGTAATAATTTACACGTGCAAACGTACAAAACGGATACATCTAACTTTTCTTTATTGGTTTTAATTTGCAGGCACTACTTATCTTGATAAAATCAATTTGAAATAATTTTTAAACGAAAATTACTATTCACACTCGTCATTCATATTTCGGCTCAAACTCTGTCAGAGTCTCGCTTCTATATGTTTAAAACGAAAATTTGTACAGATAATTGAGAGGAATCAATGTAAAGTGTTCCGGTAAATCCTCAGTATTAAGATTACGCTTCAGCCTAGATTATGCTAGGTTTGACAAGTAGATTTTGTCGCTCCGCTACCCTCTCCGCCCATCCCTGTGTCCTTTATCTAACATTATCATGCGGTATCGGAGTCATCTCCGGCGACAATATACGATCAGTGACATCGGACCGAATCTCTGTCCGGCATCGCTTTGAATCGCTCCGAACGATCGTATTAGCTGTTCTTATGTTTATTACGGGCACGACTGCTTGGTTGTATGGGAAGAATACAGCGTTAGTTGATTGATTTTTGTTAAAATAAATTAATTTTCATTGGTTTACGGAATTTGAATATTTGTAATAAATTAGTGGATTTACTGTCCATAGATTTGAACACCCAAACAACCCTGAAAGAATTAAAGTAGTAGTAGTCCCGTTGTTAGGTACAGATTAAAAAAAGTTACTTAAGAAGGTGTATTCCTATTCGTGTTCTACCTCAGATCAGTGCCTCTGATCTGAGTGTTCTACTGATAGAACTATTTTTTTTTTTGTAAACCTATAAATTGTCCCACTGCTGGGCAAAGGTCTCCCCCCTCCTCTTCCATCCAATGGGATGGGTGGCTGGAAGAGGCTCAGGACAGGGATGGATAGAACTATACGGGAAAAAATTGGAGTCAATAAAATTCCTACAAGAAACAACTGCTCCTACTTATGTTGAATTTTATTCATAAGAACCTCTGGATTATAAATTATTTTATTGTCAATCACTTTCTGGATCGTGTGTCTAACCTAGAATCTCATACACAGAAGGCATAACTACCAACCAACAATTCCATGGTTGGTCCGATATGAAACAAACAATGTTGGTTGATGTTATGAAGTACATAAGCGTATTGATCGACTATATCAGGCGACCTTCATTCAGAACAGAAGCCCGATCAATGCCGAAACAAAATCCTATATCTGTGATACGAGTACGGCATAGATTAAAGCGAAATAATAAATGTAGAGTCACCACGCTACACGATGTGTCCTTGATGAAGTAGGTACTTATTCATGTGTGAAGTGGTGAAGTGATTATGGTGGATATAGAATCGACGTTATTTTAGACTATAGGTTATATATAGTGAGCACCAGGCTAGGTGTCCCGCTAGTTTGTCATTTATATAATGTAAAGAAGTGCCAATTTGTGTCAAGTGCCAAGTGCGAATTTAAATTGCGAACTGATTTTTTAATATTATTTTTAATAAACTTTTACGGCACCGTTTGACCGTTCTGTAACATTTCGTTTATTATTCTTTAACTCCTCGGTACCACCCTTCACTGGCCAGCTGGCGCCAAGTCACGCGTAATAAACTATGGATAGTGTACGTTATATTAATTTTGTAACAGCTTTGTTTGTTTGTATTTTCATTAATTACCTAGAAACTCTTGATAATTTATAAGCACTCTAAGTCCTTGCTAAATGTAACTTACGTGTCGTTTTTATATAAACTTATTAAGTAAGAGGTAAATTAGTTTTCAATAATTCAGCCGTTATGACGTCATGCGAAAAATCTGTTCTCAACTTTATATTCAGTCTTTAGCTTTTTTCCATCCATTCTATTTATTAGATTTATTAAGGGTGTTAGAAGACCTGTGACGACATACATATACAAGAGTAATATCGAAGTACACGGTGAAACCTGATCGATGGACTATGGATAAAAAGGACTCGAAATTGTTTACTTAAGTAGGTATATTGATTTTTTCATAGAGTAAGTTTATGTAAGTTAATTTAGTAGGTATATTATACGAAATACCTAATCTATTTTTGGCATTCATCACATACCTTTAATCAACAGCTACGACCAAGAAAATGTCACTGCAATGAAGATCGTATTACAGTCGTATAAAGTTCCAATGTGTTTGGGTAGGTACTTCATGCACCGTCGTGAGTACTTTGGTGTTAAAACTAAACGAACTCACACGTTTCGTGAGTATCGGTAGGAACACGCGTGAGTCACAGTTTGTGAGGGAAACAGTCGTCTTTGTCTAAGTTGACATGTTACTTAGCCGCTCTATTTACAATGCTTTTAGCACACCCTCTGTTAACGTAAAGTTAGAGTAAATAGAGTTTTACTTCGGCCCTTTGCTCTATCTCTAGGTCTATTGTCTCTACCACGGTTCTCTATGATCAAATTTTGGTCACATAATTTGAAAATTAAATAGAATATATAAATAAATTTAATATTTAAAATAACATTCTCGGTTAGCTTGTATTGCTCGGTTTTGTCGAATTTAAAAGAATTGAATAGAATATTTTTTAGGTTTATTATTGTTTTGAATAGTATGAAATCCATTATTATTTCTCGAGTTTTTCTATTGTTAACCCACCATTACACCATGAATAGAATTTGATGGAATTTATTAGATACTGAACCACCCCTTTCTAGCTTTCTATAGACACATTCATTAAAAAAAATCTTTGCTACTACAAACTACTGTCATTGAGACTAATCGATGTAAAAACTGTGACGAATCGGCGTGAGAGTTATTTATGATATCTAAACGGGCCCATTGAAATAACGATGCCGAATTTATTGATAAAAAATACGTATTTTTTAAAAGCATATTACAAATGGGTTTTATGAAGTACCCCTATGATATAAAATTATATAAACGACTGTATATTTATGAATATTTTATGGCTATGAAATATTGCGCTGTGTCCGTTTATTAAAATTTCTAGTCAAAACCCCTTTGTAAGTTGTTGTTATTTTATTTCCAGAATCACGACTCCAGTTTTTAGAAAAGGCATAGGTATATTTAGTTTCAAATTGTATCTCGAATAATTTATAATGTCCTTGAAGATTGGATCTAATATATATAAATTCCAAAAAATGTAGATGTGTATTTCTTGCCATAAACAGTCATCACAATGACCGATCTGGCCCACGAGTGATATCCTGGGAGTTTGTGACCCAACGTAAAACCGTTTCGTCTATGAGCGTTTGAAGAGGGCCGCGCGAACCTGAAGCTTCTAAATCGGAATCTGATTGGAATCTAGAATTATAAATACTGACCTTTATCTACATAACACGAGAAACGCAATCAAACTATGTAGTCTACATCTAGGTACATCGACTGTATTTGCATTCACATGTCAAATATCAATACAATTAAGGCTCGACTGGAACTGGCATCAAACTGGGAGCCATTAGCTAGTATATGGCAATTCCTTTTCCCGTTATCACACCATCTAATTAATTAATACCAGTTTTTGTTCGAGCTAGTAGTAACTCTGTCAACGGCTGTACATTGGCGTACAGTCCAGCTCATAGAAAATTGTACAGAGAGCCAAATTAAGGTTATGTCATCATATTTCTTGTTGCGATGCCTCTCCAATATTTGGTTGACCTCTCCACACGAAGGTTGGTTATCATGTCCGCATATATTCTTCTGTCTAGAGTCAGACGGGATAGCTCTTCGACGCTGGTTATCACTTAGTATCACTATCATCATTAGCCGCCTATTTATAGATGCCTCCACTGATAAGGCACAGGCTTTCTCTTACATCGGAAGACCTTGAGCTAGAGTGCGGATTGGAAGAATAAGGATAAAACATTACAACTTTTTTAATTCTCATCAAGCATATAAGTTCCTCGTGATATTTTCATTCGCCGTCTAAGTATGTACTTAAGTTTACCTTAAAAACAGCATATAGCTTACCAGGGATTGAATCTGGGACGACGTTATCGTATGCCCCAATAAGCTATGTAAACATTGAGTTCTCTCCAAAGTTCTTCGCCAAGTTTTAAAATTCTTCACCATCACCGCTAAGCGAGGCGTCCCGCTTGCTCTTACGTGATGCAGCATAAGAACGACAATGACAATTGCGTTTACGATTAGAGTTAGACTTAGTGCCCGCTATAGAGTTAGCTACAATGTCAACCTTAGTAACATTTTATCTGAGTTAGAGTGTAAGTATAATTCGACTAGTTTTTCTGTGGATTTCTCAGTTGACCATTCACGGAATCGATGAAACTATCGAGTGAGTATTACCGACCCTTTAAAGGACATCCTCCCTAGTTGGTAGGAAAGTGAATACATTTGATCGCCGCTTTCCTGACCTAACTGTCGTCTGTTACATTGTTAGTAAAGTAAAGTATAGTCTGCAGCACAACACCTTACGAAACCATTGCAATTTATGCCGTATTGTCTGCACTTAGATATGTGTGTGTAGATACTTACTGTTGACTTTAATGTGATGATGGGGACGATTTATTTAAAAAAATATCCTAAATATCAGTAAATTTTAATGATATTTATGGACTTTAGACATCCTATAGTCTAGCTAGGTGATCTCAGGCTGAGATCTCAGGTCTGTAAGGTAATATGACCATTATTTTATAAGTTTGGTCATCTTGTATGATCCTTTTTGCGTGTGTAAGTAAAGATCCTACGGTTTGGGCCATAAGTGTGATGTCTCAATTAACTAAAAACTATTCATTTAATTTACCATACGAGTAGCCAAATCAATCGAACTGTACATCCGAACATCTCTCTTAACCGCCCACGCTTTGTAATTAAGCTTGAGGCGAACTAACTGACTTATTCAATCGGGCAACTGATAAACAGCTGTTACATTTGCATTAAAAACCGATATTCTGCTACTGACTCGTAAGTTTGTTTTAAGAGTGTAGGAGGCCTTTTTTGTGTCTAAGATGATAGGTGCATACTTACTATGCTGGCTCAGTTCTCTAAGTAAAAGACATTGCCACATTTCAATGGAGCTTTGCCCCACCTACAAAACTACGTGACCATTTAAGCTGTACCTATCATTTCGTTATGGACTTATTACAGGTTTCATATTGCATAATCATAATCAGTATCATTTTCTACTACTCTCGCAACTCCTAGAAGAATAACAAAAACAATGAATAAATCGTTTCGATTTCTTACCATTTTCTGAATTCTTAATTAAGCTGTTTTTTTCGAATCGCAACTTGTACAAAACTTTATTTTAAACCAATAATTTTAATAAAAAACGGACATATTTTTACATTTATTCGTTATCTTGTACAACTTGCGGTTGATGGTGGGGCAGAATCTGGCATTATCATTTTGATTCCGAAAGGAGACTACTTCTACCACTATGATGGTTGTTTGTAGTCATTGCTGGTATGGACAACAGCAGATCAATGGTAACACTTGCAGTACGATTTCAAGTCTTACGACACAGATAATAAGAACGGTCCAAAGTGTTACACTTGATCTTCTTTGGCTCGTCTCTACTCCTTCCATCTAGAAATATCTAGAAAGTCCAACAGCTCGTGGGTTAGTCACTTACTGGCCCGGTGGATCTGTCCTGAGCGGGATGAAATGATTTAAGGCTTCGTATGCGCGCATTTTCAGTTTTTCTACGCATTAACTACTCAAATAAAACGTCTGAAAAAAATATATAGGAATCTTGGGGTGTCTATTTACAGACTGATGAATACCGATACACGATTGGACAAACATCGCTCGATAGAAAAAAAACATTCCCTCGTCAAATGGCCTCGTGAATGATTAAAAAAATAATAAAACGATATATACTTTTAGTTTCACTATCACCTTACCATTAGAGCATGCACCTGGTTTTACCCTGTTCATAATAAGGTTACCATCTAGGTCCAATTGTGGAAATAATAAAACATATTTTGAGTTTAACTCCGCGTGGGACAGATCTGTGTCTAACCAGAATCATAATTGCTGGCCCAGTACTGTCCTTATAAATGTTACTACCCGGTTCCCGGTCGTTATATCAATTACAACAAAAATCTCATACAATCACGCACAGCCCGTATTCGGGTGTGATTCGTTCTGCGCGAGCGTGGCGAATGCGCGCCGACGCTCGCTGTCGTCGCGAGCGCGCCGCTTGCGCAATGAAACGCGAAGTCTCATTAGGCCGGAACTAAGTTATGTGAGGCCTGTGTGAGCTTTATTTCGTACAGTTTGGACTTGTTATATTTTGCAAGTTGCCAAATATAATAAGTTGGACGCATATTTATTGTCATAATAGCTACGGCACCACCCATATTGATGAAAAATACTATTCTAATTGGAATGCATTACTAAAGTAAAGATAAATATGTTCCAATATGAAGTTTTCGTTGTCTCACTTCCCTACGTAGACCCACATTTTAATTTCACTTAAAATACTGCTAACAGCTCAGTATAGCATAGCACGGAATACCATCGTCATCGAATCGAGATCCAGCTCGATTCGAGCTACTTATACAATTTGTATGAGAATATAAGTGAAATATAATAATATGGTCAGCGTCTTCTGTATTTATGGCCGTGGCATGTGCTACTGATCCTATGAGCAATGTCCACTAGGGGAGCAAGGGGCTAGATGTAACAGGGGTAAGTAGTAACAGGGCTTTTTCACTAGGAATTTAAACTTTATTAACGTATTTCTTTGACTCAATCTTATCGTTATAACGCGCCACGCCACGTCATCACAGTCAGAGTTCCTCCAGGTGGCGTATTGAGTGGGTGTGTGTAAGCCCTCCGTTGTCGCTAGCTAATGTATTATTTTGCTTTCGTAAACTTTCGATTGGCTTTATTATAATCGACTAATTGGAGCTTTCTGTGTTATATTTGATGTTAAATTGATCTATGTACGATGTGGTGTAACAGTTTTCGAGATTACTAAGTTGATTTAATAGTTATCGTTATAAATATTAAAAATTATGCCTTGGGGCTAGTTGTAACAAAATCTTGGGGTATGTTGTAACATGTTACAACTTGCCCCATATTGCTGTATGTATGTGATTGAAAATGCAATACCTATACCTTATTTTTTTTTAATGAGACTGTATAAGAGAAAGACAGAGCGGGGAACACAAAGCCAGGAGGTATACGAGTTAGCTGCAGCTGAAGTTTTAGAAAACAAGTGTTGAATACTCATAGAAAAAGTACGTTTCAGTTGATTATTTGATAGATGATTCATTTTATAGAAGTACCTCAATATTTTTGTTAAATACCTAATGACATGTTGAAAACAAAGCTAAATGTGAAGAGAATACATGATTGAAGGTGTCACATTCTCGTTTTTTATTGTTGTTACTACATGCCCCAATAGATGTTACAACAAGCCCCAAGCACGGGGTAAGATGTAACACTTCCCTCTTTTTACAAAAAAATTAATTCTGAAGAAATTAGACACAGATTTGATATTTTTTCAATTATAATTAATTAAAGAATGGTTCGAGTACCGATCAAAATTTAGTTAGTGGAAATTTAGCCAGTATATCTCAAGATATATGATTGTTTTTAAAAAATGTTACAACAAGCCCCTCGCTCCCCTACTTTTTATTCTTTGGCGGATAACTAATTTATTATTCTACGGTGTGAAGGTTAGGAAGTTGCTTTATATTTTTTTTACATAAAAAAACTGTTTACGTTAGGAAAAAATATTCATCACCTTCACACCAGTGTGACAGGACAGTGTTAAGGTTAGTTCTATCGCGGAAAATACGGTAGATAATCAAGTTTTTAGATCCATAAACGGCGGTAGATGACGTTGACCATCGACATTTCTATACAAATTGTAATAGCTCGAATCGAGCTCAATCTATTCGAAGACGATGGTGTGCCATGGTAGCCCTACAGGAAGTGGATGCATTAGGATGAGATTTACAAAAAGTGAACTCAATACATTGTCAAACTCATTTGATGACGGGTTCTGTTGCAAGGAAGGAAACGAATCGAGTAATAATGGTCGCCAATTTGTTTCATTGTAATAGCGAGAAAGAGGGTAAGGGTCATAATGGTAAGTAAAAATAATAATGAAATAATAAACCTTAGTTAAAAAATCATACGCGAAAAGATTTTGTACAGTAGAGAGCAATGTGGAAACGTAATTTCTATACAATAAAATAATTATGGATTTAGATAAAGTAATATTCGAGTATGCACGTAAGTATAGTGTATTTGTCTATAGATATTAAACTAATGAAATAATCTAAGAATTATATTATTTCTGGGCCATGTAGATCAGTTTTCTCTTACACATTGCTCTCTAATAAATTAAGCATACCATAACATTTAATTTAATTGTAACATTAATTTCTGTGTAGGTACATTACATAATAAAATGGTATTTAATTAATTAAAATCGCTCGACCTTCGGTATGACTACACTAGTAGGTACAAAGTCGGTCATTAGAGACGCCTCCTAATTGAACAGAACGGAAAAGGCATCAAAGGGAATGATTGCATTCCCCCAAAACTTCAAGGGGATGAAGCGGAGGGTAGCTCGCGATGCGTGGACAAAATTCTTTTAGGGCTTCACATCGAGCTACGAAACGAAAATATTAAAATATGGAATGAAAATAAAGTTTAGAAAATGTAAGTTACTCTGGAAGTTGCAATGTATCAAAAGTTGTAAAGTCAACACATCAGGTGATGAATGAAAATCTTTGAACTAATGAAACATAAAATAAATGCAATCTATGCCGAATTTCCGTTGCACGGGTCTATGGAGACATATTAGTACTTATTCAGAGACCCATCGGTGGGACTGCTTGTTACCCTGAAGACGATGCGGCTTGATCTACTGCCGCCTGTGCGTAGATAAATAATAAAGTACTACAACTGCAGCGCACTGAAAAAAAAACATGGTTACCTGAGCACCTAAAACTAAGCTGTTGTGATTTCTAGCTAAAATAACTATGGCATTGTCAGTTTGATCGTAGACAAATAGCAAAAACTGTAAAACACTTGGCTGACCATAGGGTCAGCTAAAACCGTTACAAACTATAGAGTTTGTAACGGTTTTAGCTGCATTTGCGAATACTTAATAACCACAACTAACATTTTCTTTTGATCTCTTAATAAAGATATATTTTGATGTAGGTATATTCTGACTGTGTGTTTCTTTCGTAGCTATTTTATAATAACTGTGTTTGATCCCTTCCATTTTGTAACCTTTGTTACGTTTATTTCATGCATGTGGTATATTTACCTACCGTTACTTTATATTTGCCTATTGTTCGTATGATCCTCTTATATATACAATATAACAAACCTTTACAAAAGGGTATTTGTCTACCTTGCCGACTTATTCAGTTCAGTTAGACTAATTATTTAGTTAGATATCATCGTCAACCATAAGTTAAAATAATACTAACAGATTTTGATCGTTTATTTTAAGTATACATAATTCCACCATTTAACTACAGTTTAATTTCCACCTTCTCTTAACTTTAACTTATCTTCTTAACTTCATGTAAGGCCCATAGGTCACACTCAAACATGATGGGTAAGATGCCGTTGCAGTAATGTCATTGCAAAGATTGTGGATGGAATTGCTCTATGTAATTTGTAGGCTCAGGGGCTGGTCAGATCTATCTTCTGGTGTCAGGGTGCACAGATTCTTAGTGTCGGATCGTTAATAAGTGAAAACTGTTGTGGGTCCTTGCTGTAATTCGTTGGGATTTGGTTGCATGTTGATTGGTTTGAACGTGGAAATATAGTAAATGCGAATGAATTATTAAATAATAGAAAAGGCAATAATACGAATGAACATGATCTAGATGAAATTCACAAACTAAGCAACAGTAATAATGCAGCGAATACTGACCCTTTGTTACACTTTCGTCGTCAGTCACAATTCATATGAAACCAAGGTACATACCATGGCATATAATGGCAAGGTGTTCTTGTGTAAACCTGGTCGGTCACTCATAAGGAACACTGCAAATAGTTAAGCACCTTTGGCATATCCTAGGAGGAACTGAAAGACATCACAAATGATCGTGGAACACGGTTCGCAAGGGGTGACTAGATGATTAAAAGAATACATGAATGAAAGAACTATTGATACTACCTAGCTTAAAATAGATAGCACTAATGGTAAGTACTTAGAAACCTTCCGATAACAACTTTTATTTAAAATTGGAAAAAGAGTGCCCATAGAGACTAAAAACCATTAAATAGTAGCATTTCTCCGTTATCGCCGCATATGTGGGTAGAAGGGTTGCTATGAACAGAAATGGAAGCCACTTCAAAGCTCCCTATGATGCTTCCGACAAAGTAAACACTTATTTATACCTCGCTGTTTTACGAGAACGCCTCTTTGTACTGCGTATGAGTTTATCAATGGTTGGCTTTAAAGGTAACTGTGAGTAGGATGCTGTGGTTGTTACATTCCAAAGGCTACAGACGGAGTATACTTATACGTAACATATTTACACACATCTACTCAGATGCTAAGTTTTACAAATATATTTAGCTGCTGTACATAAGTTTTAAATCCTTTGCTCAATTCAGGCCTCTTCCGAAGCTCGCCAATATTGAACCTGACAATGTGGTTTTCTGTATACAGTCTTTAATATTCGGAGGAGAATATAGGTTAGGCCTACAGTCTGCGGTGTAGGTACTATTTAAATTTGGCAAATCTCTTGAATAAATGTATCAACCCCAAAAAGGGAACCACAATCCGTACGCCACAATCTAGTTTCAAAATACAATGCGAATTAGAATAAAATTTCGCAGCTGTGTTTAGCCATAAATTTGCGAAACTTAGCATGATATTAGTGTAGCGGTCGAAGCTTCCAAAACAATGTTAACCCAAATATTATGATGCCCAACACATATGACCCAGAAAATCTGTTCAAACGCCAATATCCAATAGATTACTGAAGCAAACAGGTATACAGAATGTTTTATTAGACCAAATGTGACATAAAACTGCACAGATTATATGGCACTCCAGATTTTTTGTACAAAACGCGTGTGCTAAACTCCCCTTAATATTCCGATCCATTGTATCACTGTACGCGAATGGATATTTCAACTTTTTACCGCGTACGCCAAACAAAGCTTATTTTCAAGCATCATCGTCATAAGAAACTCTGGTTTATTTAGCCATTGTTGGGGCACCATTTATCTCTTTAATTTATGGGGTAGCGTCGCGAATGGTGGACATATTTGCGTCGACTCGTCGACGGCTTCACGTAGTTTGGTGCATTGTGATGGCTCCTTGCTGGGCGCTTTTTGTACGGTGTTTTAGTCTCGACTACTGAAGTGTTGCCAGCATATCTGCTTTGATATTCTACACAGTGATTTTACAATTCTAATTCTTGTAATTTTTTACTTATAATTTATTAAATATGTCATCAATTATCTGATAGGTTATTTAAAATATCGGCTACATGAACAACATTTGCTCGTCATGATTAATTTATGATTCTTTGAATTGATTTAGTAAAAAATATCTATCACCTTCTTTGTGTTCTGGAGTAATTTGTTCTTAATATTTAGGAATATATCTTATTTTATTTTCTATACTTATTTAAATCAACGCTCGAAATGCCATAAGGATCAGTTGTAAGTATTTACTTTCTACCATGGTCACGAGAATAAGTCATAGCTCCTAACATCGGGAAACGCATCTAGTTGTAAAAAAATTACAGACGTTACTAACTATAGCTGATAAAAGTTACCAAAACTGTAACAATGTCATTACGTGGCAACATTTACTCAATTCGTTTCAGAGAGGTAAATGCCCACTATTGGCCATTGTTTGCGAGTTCGTTATGCGCCAAGCAATTTTCTTTGGTCATTCGAATTGTCGTACTTGTGGTACGAGCAATAAAAACATTTATCAAACACCGACTCATTTCAGGCGCGGAGGTGTTAACTTAATACACAAAGACCACCACGATTCGAGCTACTGTTTGAACAATTAACCGGACGTTTTATAATACACAATACATGTATCTCAGTTTCTATTAGTCACCAACGGGGTGGAATAACGAATGTCGTTCCAAAATTGACCACCCTTGTGTTTAAATTCCTCCTTAGTTAGGTAGGTAGCGATAAAGTTAAAATAGGCCTTATTTAGGGTTTAATAATGTAAATTTTTCTTACATAGAATGACTAATTCGTAGGTGCTGATATTTTGAATAAGAATATTTCAAGCAAAGCTGTTTAATTTTAATTTAGGTAGGTATTAGGTTATTTTCTGTTTTTGTCCTTTCTAAGTTATTGTACTTAAGTTTTTCGTAAGTAGTAGAATTACTTACAATTTCTATATTCGTTGTATCGTCATTTTTCTTGTCGAGGTAAAATTTGATAGAGCTTTGATAGATAATCCTTATAATACATAGATTAATTAAATGAAAACCATAACAAAGTACGTCTACGACACATGTGCATTTTTAAATATTTCAGAATACGTTATCTTGCATAGTAACATCGTGGTCATTTATTAATATTATGGTCTTAGAGAAATTAAAAACAGTAATTTTGAAATCCAGAATTTCTAGCTATATTAATTTCCGATCTAATTGGTTTTCAATTATTTTTTTCATGTGCAGTAAAATAAAACGTACAACGTTTTATGCGACAATTCACCTACTTTCAGCGAATGCACAAACGAATAAAACCGAGTTAATAAAGATTCTTCCATACAGGTGCGCCACGGAAACTGAACGGCCTAACATCGTCGTCGTGTCGCTGAGCTAACACCGCACAAATGATTTTAATTAAATTACACAGATATGGCTTTAATGAAATCTCGAGGATAATGATTTATACGATGTTGTTAGCTCACCGACGATAAGCAAGCTACCAGCGGGATTTTTTGCGGAATGTAAAGTTGCAAGCGGTCAGTCGATTATCTAGCTAGTTTTACCAGTAAGTAAGTACTACTTATCTAATATCCCTATAACTCATCATATCAGATTTCCCTACTTAGCAATATAAGTAATTTGGTATGAATGTTATGACCGATTTGATGTCAAACAGACACGACACGAAATCTGAAGACTATATCCGTTACTGAACTTCTAAATAATATAGAACCAGTAAGTATAACACATCCCGATCTTGACTCTCTCAGAATTTTCTCTCACGTACAGCTCACCCATGACATCAACGTAACAAAGCAAACAGAACGGTGACGGTGCGTTATCAACAGTGTCCGCTGGCTGCAGCTGAGTCGCCCAATAACCTCTGCGCTGCATCCACACTAGTATGAGGGAATCTTTAAAACCGAATGCACCACAAATCTCTAGGTAATTACACTAGTCACGGTTGTATAAGTTTTAATTAATCGCTAAATTACACTCGTACTATTTATGTTCGTTTATCGGTGCCGACTTGTCGTGTAGGCTTGTCGTGTACTGGTTTACGATTACGGGTTCCCATTGATCTGTGCTTTTTACGAGATTACTTTAAGGACTTGACGTGATTCCGAGATCTCACGTAGTAATGTTTAGATATATAATTAGCAGAGTATCGCCCAATAAATAATGTTCATAATCAACATTTGACGTTCCTTTTTAACGGTCCGGCAGTACAATAAACTAAATTAATAGAATGAATAAAATTATAAAGCATGTACCTAAATGTATGTTCTCGTACATAATAAAATATAAATCGTACATAATATTGCAAATAAATGTTCTCATACCTACATGATTTTTATTTCCCTCTGTCTCTAGAACACCCTCTAATATATTTTAAAAACCTTTAATACTGTGTTAGAGTATTATTGTAGGTGTAATGAAACTAATGATATATATTTATGGATTTTCAGGTCCTGAAGTTATGTCGAAGGGTTCTGCCGGAAAGGAAAATATTATGGAAACACGTAATCTCTACATTTCTTTAGCGTCCAGGGTGCAATCCGAACGTGTCGAAGATACTTACGATTAATGTCAATGACAGCTTCATTCTATCGACGTTATTTTTATGTAGACATATTTCAATAAGAAGATCACTGACTGGGATAAAAACACAGTCATTTAAAACCATGTATATTGATTGAAGTATGTGGTTATTTCTAGGGATTGATGTGCAGATATCACTAAAAACTAAAAACCGTAGTACTCGTAGGTACTGGTACGGTCGAAGACAAAGAAACGTGTACAGAAGAGTTGACACAGATAATATAAACAAAGTCTATTTGGTTAATGGACCGTATCGTCTTATTAATCAAATTATTTAATTAAAACATTGGTAAAGATAGAGTCTCATAGAGCTATCAATTATGTATTTGCTGACACCACTGGCCTTTTAATTTCGGAAATTTTAAAATTGTTCCATCTCTAATTAGCTTCACCTATTCTAATCATCGGAGCCATAAGAGTTGAAATCGCACTTAAAGTGTTACCATTGATGTGCTGTCGAGAGTACATATTAGGATATATGTATAGGTAGGTACTCAAACTTATGCATCGATTCGATACACCTCCATTGGGCAGCAATTCATTTATCTCTAATGTAAATGTTATAGAAAATTTATGTAAATTAGTATTATTACATTACGCCCGATAGAAATTCATTGTAGCATAAATATGGATACGGCATACGGAGTACTGCTTACGTGTTTAATACCAATAAATGCCTTTATTGTGTTGTCAAATTGTAGAAAGTTATGTAACCTTTGTGAATTAATGAGTTTGGGTTGTGAAATTATAGATTCGGTATAGTCGCGGTTCGTGCGTCGGTGTTTTTGAGTAAACAACCTAGTTGATCGCGTTTCGTGCGTTTCATGAAAACAATAAAAAACTACCTCCACTGTTGGTCGCGGTTCGTGCGTTCTACCTAATTTAATATTTGCTGTGGTCGTCTTACTACCTACTTTAGCGAGTGTAACCATAGAGTTATGAACCCGCGAAACTGTCAAACGTTTAAAGATTTTAATGATTGCTTAGGATCGCAGCGGGTACTTTGGTAGAGTTCTATCGCAAATTTTCTGTCTCGCTCGCACTTACGTGTCCTTTGAAGAGGCATAGTGATGCACGTAATAGTGGTGTGTATCGATAAGAAAATTCATGAATAAATAAGAAATTACTGATAGTGTACTTGACTATTTTATTTATTGTTTTAAAAATATTATTTAATAATAAACGGTGCAGTGTTGAATTTTTTTCTGTCTTATATTATAATCAGTGAGATTTAATACGAATTAGTTGAAAGTTACTAGTAGTCAACTTAAACAACCTGCTAATTTGTTTTCGAACCGATTTTAGTTCTTTCATGAATATTTAAAAGAAATGCATTTTTTTCATTTATACATTAAATATATTGAATGACGAATTGAAAGATATGTATATAAAAATTCAACAAAGGCATACTAACAAAAATCGATACAAGGCGTCATAGACCGTAATAATGGTGACAAGTTTATTGGTGGATAATATCATAAGTGTTGAGGACTGTCTCGAATTACTCGTAAAGTAACTTTCATGTCTCGAATTAATCCTAAGTGTGGTGTGTGGGGGGGGGGGGGGGGGGGGGGGGGGGGGGTAGAAGCTGTGAAACTGAATTCTGAAAAATAAACCCTGATTTAAATCTACAGCTATTTACACTAGTTGAGATTAAGAAACTAGCTGTATTTACGATGATTTCTGAAAAAGTACTGCGATTTAAATTTACCATTGTTTACATTAGTTAAGATTAAAAAGCTATCTGTGTTTATCATGATTTACCGTTATATATAGTTGATTGATTGTATTTTAAGTTTAAAGGAAAAACAATAGAAATAGTAAGACAGATTTTTTTTAAATGTGTTGTCTGCCCTATTTACATAACTGCTAAGTTTAAAATTAAGAAAAATAACTGTGATTATCATAATTTACTGTTTTGTATTGTTGATTATTTATATTTTAAACACTAAATTATATTTTTTAAACTTTTGGTAACTTACCTGATACGTTGATTTTCCTATACCAAAATATCAAGAAGGGAATAAAAAGTTAAAATCTGTATTTTGTGATTGCTGAGCATTTTTATTACCTGTATAACAAACAAAAAAATTGGATTCTTTTATTTATTTAAGAGTTATCCTATCGATATACACATCTGTTACTGTTACGTGCATCACCAAGCCTCTTCAAAGGACACGTAAGAGCGAGCGAGACAGAAAACTCTGCTACTAGCAACGCTACTAGCGGCGTCGTCGCAACAGAACTCTCTTAAACCTTTGACAATTTAACGGTTTTTATAACTCTATGGTAATACCTGCAAACGTCGGTAGTAAGATCACCAAACTATTAAACGCACGAACCGCGACCAACAGTGGAGGTAGTTTTTTATTGATTTCATAAAACGCACGAAACGCGACCAACTTTGTTGTTTACTCAAAAACACCGACGCACGAAACGCGACCGATCCATAGATTCTTTATATGTCAAGTGTTTCTTCTATTATAGGTACTGAAAAAATAATTTACTGATACTCTAGGCATAGTTTCAATTACCCATTGTGATACCAAGGCATAAAGAATACTAGATTTGGATTGGTAGCGATTCAGTTCGTATTTTTCCTAATTTACAAATCTTCAAATATTTCATTTTCTTTTATTAAGTTATAATAGAGATAGGTGGCTATTTTCAGGGACATTACATTTAGTATAAGAGTAAAACTCCACCAATTTACTCCTATAACGAAAACGTCTATAGAATAGTTTCCCAGCACAATCTACAATACCGATTTCTATAAGAGTTTAGAGTTTAGATTCTGGTATACATTTTTTCCTTTCACTAAACTATATCCTGACGTGCCTGAGTATAGCGATATCTCTTTTCTAATTTTAATAAAAAAAATTGCAGTATTTTTAGACCTGTTACAAAACAAACGAAAATCGTTATCAATCTGAATCAGAATATCTTCTCTTCTACATTATTGGAAATTCATGTTCAAAGGTCAACCAGTAGGAAGGTTATCATTCATAACAACTATTAGATTAAGCAAACAACCCAGTTTCTAACATGCCGATAATACTATAATATCTTAAAGCTAATGTTTTGATGAGACCCAATAATAATAAACATCGATTATACGCAAGTGTACTGATAATATTTACAAACATCGATTATACGCAAGTGTACTGATAATATTTACATTATAAGTATGCCCTTTGTAAACATAAGAAGCTATCTAAGTTGTTGGTAGGTATTAATTAAAACTAAATTATGTTTGTAATGGAGAGCTGGGTGGCGTAGTATTTGGGTCACTGGATTTCTATGATACGGAGGTTCCAGGTTCGATACCAAGTCGGGTCAGCCATATACCAATTAGTTTTCCTCGATGTTTTTCGAAGGAAAAACGACATTTCCCGAATTTACTCAAGAAAGTGAAGGAAAACATCGTGATGAAACGAAAAAGGATTTGTGAAACTAATAAGTCGAAATCGGACTCTACAAAAAAGTTTTTTATTTTCAATTATTGAGTTAGTACTTATTACAAATATTACAATGCCAAAATTACAAATGTCAATGAAAACCTTAAAACTAAGTATCCGTATAAACTTGGTCAATCGAGTAACCCGTTCTACAAAAAAGTGAGTTAAATCCGTTTTTAAAGTCTTAACTCTAAAATTTTAGTAGGTTAGGCTTTTAAAGTCTTTAGCAGCCTTAAAAGTCCGCCTACATAGCCAACTAACCTTTTCACGTCTTGAAATTGAGGCATTGTTTTAGCACATCGTAGGTGTGTGACATTTCCAGGCTATATGTTACGCAATTTCGGTAAACATGGCCTTTTTCAGCCCATCCATCACACGCCTGCTTTGATTACGTCACACGGTGTCCTTGAAACCTGAGATGCTTGTTTATTTGGGCAAGACATTACGGGAAATCTTTTCTAAAAATATACGGTTAGACGTAGACGTATGTGTCACTGCAAGGTTGTTTTGGTCTTTACGGATATATAGGGTGGCAGCGTGATCACCCTTGTTATCGAAACTGGATAAACAGTATAATCATCAGAGATTCAGAGATGTCAGTACCTGGATAGGTGACGTTAGTTAACTTTTCATCTGCGCCCCTCCGTGCCTCGGAAAGCACATTAAGCAAGCCTCGGTTGCACATGCACAGGCGGCCTGAATAACTCAGACAATAGGTGTGGTCACTAAACAACACGAGAAGAGATAGAGTGTGTATCATTATAAGAACAAAGTACCGATATAAAAATACCCCCCCCCCCCCCCCCCCCCCCCCCCCAAATACATTTACTTTTCATACATTTTGTATCGATTTGCTGAATTGCTGATCGATTTGTATGAGACATTAATTTATTTTAAAATTTTGTTTGAAAAGTCGTAAAACAAAAGTGAATGAATTACCTACTTATACTAAACATCTTTCGGCTTTTTTTTAGAATTAAAACTATAGTGAGCCATTACTACAAATTAATATATAAATAGATATCATTTATAAGTGAGTTGTTGAAGTTGGCAATTAGACCGAAAGTTTCGACTGATTTCCATCGGCTTACTGGGGTAGTAAGCCAGTTGCGAGTATACGTTGAAAACGATCGTACAAGTTAAGCAACGTTGGGCGAGGTCAGTCTGGATGGGTGACCGCTAATAACACTTTCATCTGAGCCCCTTCGTGCCTCGGAAAGCACGCTAACAGTTGGTCCCGGTTGTTGTCGCTTAACAGCAGTCGTTAGGCCACGTCAAAGGCCTACGGGCGGCCTGAATAACTTTGACAAATATGTTTGGTTACTAAACCACACGAGAAAAGAAAAGTAGACTACCCTTTCCGGTATACCTTTTATAACATTAAAGTAATTATGACTCATGTTAAAATAAACACGAATGTATTCATAGTAATTATCGAATGCCCAGTAGGCACTGTAGGTAACTAAATACTTACAACAAACTGCTGATCAAAACATAATTAGACAACACGTGTTGTTCTGATGACAACTTTATCGTATCAATAACCTAACCAGAAACATTACGTCAACAAATCAAAGGACTATTAATTTTATATTAATATAAGCATTTAGGTGTCTGATAATTTAGTAATATAATATTGTCTGGTGATTTTCCATGATATCAACTGTACCTATAGGTCCTCTACCTATGCAAGTAATTTTTACCCGATTGCCAAAAGGAGGAGGTACAGTCGACGGCAGGTCAATGGTAACATTTGCAGTACGAGTTCAACTTTTATGACACAGACAATAAGAACGGTCCAAAGTCCAAAGTGTTACACTTGATGTGCTGTCGACTGTACCTATGTCTGAATGTCGGTTATAATGTAACCAACTAGATACTAAATGGCGTTTGTGGATTTTGATATAATGACATGCCAATTGATTGGTAATGATCACGATACTGACATAGGATATCCTATGTATTTTATGCTAAAAACAGTTTTTTGTTTTTACCCGACCGTCGATATGAAGAGGGTAATGTTTCCGTGGTATGTGTGTCGGTCACTTTGCTGCCGCCTGCAGCTTAGGCTGCTGCCGTTTGGCTTGATGGATTTTAATGTATGAGATATCATTAGAATCGTTATGACCACGGGACTGACGTAGTAATATGTATAATTATTATTATGCAAAAAAGTATTATTCAGAATTTGAATTATGCATTATCCATGCTCGGTGAATAAAAGAGAACACGATGAAAAAATTATTGCCGTGTCACGGAATGACTAGGTCGCAGGTTCAAGTCCTGCCCACGGCAAGAAAAGTATTATTATTGGTTTTAATGAAGGTAGTAATGAAGTGTTAATTTGTGTTATTTTAGGGATCTAATCTGATCCAGAATAAGATAAGCTGTATCTATGACTTCTGAAAAACCTGCAAGTCACATTCGCTGACTCTAGTGAGTATAATTATATGTGCATTATCCAAACCAATTAACTAATCTGGGACAAAATTTGTAGATAAGCATTATCTCAGCCACAGACCACTTACCCTATAGACCTGTAACAGGCGGGCGCCCGTGTCTGTCCGCACATGAGAGAAAAAAGAGCGCGACACGTGTAACCTAGAGATATTATCGACATGGACGCATCTCTATAATACGGCACCCCTGTCCCCCAATTCGTTTATTGCGCTCATCGGTGATAGAATTATTCGCTTGCAGATTTCTACCGATTTCATGTCTATTGGGTAAGTGGTCTGTGATCTCGGTCAACTCAATAATAAGGGTAAGTAAATAATGAGATTAAAATCAAACAAATCAATTCTATTTGTTAAAGTAAACGAACGGCCACCCGTATGAGGCGAAAAGATAGGGATCAGCGTTAATAAACTCCCCTAGCTATTGTCTCTATGGATAAAGCAATTTACCTAATTAAAAACTCCCACAATGTCGATGTGACCACATTGAGATAAACTATACTGTTATTAAGACATTAACTGTTAAAGTTATGTGACGTATCATTTAAGTTACTGTTAATTTCTTTGGTCTTCTAGAAACGGGTATAATTAAAAATATGATTTAAAATAGTTCTATAATTAAATTATGCAATGGCTCTTCGAATGAAATGAATGAAGATATAGAGTTGGAGTATAATGTCAGGTCAAGGCGAAGAAATAAAGATGTGTACAAAAATACCAATAAACCTAAAGAATAAGAATCTATAGACAATGAAGAGTTAGAAAATTGGCGATAAAATAAAACAATAAACTAAGATAGAGCTTCAAACCTTGGCATTCAAACAACCTAGAGTCTAATTACAACAAAATCACTCCGCCTAATTCGACCCGTTCGTAAATTTTAACATTTCCGTTAATTTTGAATAGGTAATCGTCGTTAACAGGTTCGCTGCCGATTACGCACCTGTGCGTGGACGGCCTCCCTCGCGGGGAGCCGACCACGCACCGGTGCGGGTTCGCGCCTAGTAAAGTTCATAGACTCGGTGCGGCGCCGGCTCGGGGCTAGAGACATTGTATTTGGCTCGGCACTGCGCTTGAATTTTCGAATTTTTTTAACGTGTTTTTGGTTTTGGGCTGTGGCAAACCGTTTTTTTTTGTGCGTACTTAAAAAAGACGTAACAATGGACTCTGCGGAAGGCCCTTCTCGTTCGAAAAGACCTCGGAAACAAGTGCTTAGAATTTTAAATGATAGTGATTTGGAGGTTGCACTGTATGCCGATGATTCTGAGGATGACTACCAACCTGATGAAGAGGAGTCAGCATCAGAGAGTGAAGTTGAGGTTTACCTTACTAAAATTGAATTGCGACGTCGTATATCGTCTCCTGTATCTCAGGATCAAGACATGCAGCCAGACTTACCATCTACATCAGGCGCGACTCCTGCATGGACTACCAGGGGCGAGTTAAAAAAAATATTTTATATAATCAAACGAATTTTATGGTGAAGTTGCAGGAGTAAATCCCATTGCTTATTTTAATTTCTTTTTTACCGAAGAATTTTTGTCAATGATTTGTACTGAGACAAATGCACAGGCACAGAGATTGATAAATAAACATAATACGCCAAGATCTGAGGAACAGGCATGCGGACAAAGGAAAATTGTGTGCCATTTATGTTTTTGTCGTAAAAACTTCCATTGATTGATACCAAATTGAAATGCCTTTTCTAGGTAAGGTTAAATTAGAAAGAAATATTTGTAGGAAGCAATAAAAACCTTATTTAATTAAATATATGTGTATGTTATTCTTAAAAAGTCACAAATACCCACAGCCACTGGTGCGTTCTTCGGCACTGGGAATGAAAATTTCATTCCCAGTGCCCAGCACGCACCAGCGCGTAAATTTTCCCACCCCAATTTTAATGCTGTTAAATATCAAATTATGTAATAAAAGTATTATATTTATATTAAATAGCCACTTTGAAAGTACATCAGACAAAAAAATGTGTTTGGCATCCAGGTGAAACTTCTAAATTGTAGGTGGCAGCGAACCTGTTAAGGCCGAACCACCAGAGTAGATAATTATAGGTTGCAGGTAGTAAAACAAACATTTGACTAAACGGATTTTTAATAGCATATCCGTTTTAAGTTTTTTTTTTTATTCGATACGAGAAACTATTTTTGGTAGTATCTAATTTGCAATAAAATTACAGTGATTCGATGTGTACATACCTATCATAGCTAGACAAAGTAATAAAATAATTTAATTTATATTGTTAATGGACTCGACAGTTCGTCATTTGCCAATGTCATGTTACAGAATATTCAAAATAGCATATCATCTTCTCTTCATCCAGGGGAGTCGCCGTAGCGTAGTCATTATGGGTATCCGCGTCTTCTTGTCTTCATCCAGAGGAGTCGCCGTAGCTTCATCACTCTGGACGAAGCAGCTCGACAGTCACGTTCACTCCCGATCTCGTAGTGGGACTCTTGACTATAGCTCCATACTTCAGATCCTGCATGAATCCTCCAATAATTTTACCATACTGTCATTCGCGAACATTTTCTGATTAACTTAACGTGATATTAAACACAAAACAGCCACTGTAGGCATTAAACTGAAAATTATCAAATAATTTCGCAACCGTCGTTTCCAGCCATTTTCAAAAGCCAAAATAAAATAATACTGAAACTCATAATTCATGAAGCAAGGACCATCCAATAAAGTAGGCAAACACAGCTCTATAAAATAGGCTTACTCCATAGCTTCATGAGTCTAGTGATCAGTGAGGAGAACTATGAAATACCTACACGAAACCACGTTAATTGGAATTCGATTTGTTCAAATTTGGGGGTAAACGGTGTGCATTATAGGATTTCCTCTATTTCACCCTCTGCAATATAATAAGGCTTGAGAAATCAATGGACGGAACCCTCTTTATACGTGGATTAATCGTCCGTGATCCATGACAAATCTTTTGATTTAACTGCATTTCAAATTACGAAACTCAAGATGTTCTTACGTCTCTAAAAAGAGTTCTGTGGTTAGAATATTGGACTTCTGTTACGGATGTACGAGTTCGGGGCCCAAGTTCGTCATTTCTAGATATTTACCCATTGTACTTAATAATTGTGAAGGAAAACGTGGCAAGGACAAACAGATTATTCTTGTATATGTACCTACACTGAAAGAACAGGGTTGCCTATAGATATATAGTTGGCAAAAATAGCAAAACACTTGTCTGTATTTAGGTACGTATAGTTATAGAAACGGTTTTGGCTGCAGTTGCAGTTACTAAACAACCACAGCTAATCTTTTCTTTTTGTGTATGTAATATTATTAAAATGTTCTTACTTTTTTAGTAAGACTGAGATCGCAGTAGTAGGTATAGTGTTATTGTTATTACTTCCATAATATTTATTGCCTTGTAAAATATCTACCTCACGTCTCCAATAAACGCTGATGTAGGCTTTAATTGTATCTTATTTGTATGTTTATCGAAAGAAATGATGGCATAAAATATACCATTATAAGTCATAATCATTACATTGCGCAAGCGCTGCCTAAACGGTGTCCAAGTGTATAATTTGTTCAAATAAAAGCAAACAATGTTGAGGTTTATAGACACTGTTTTGCTTTGGCGGTCAAACTAATTGTTATAACAGCAATTCATTGTGTTTTGAAGTTTGTGCTGGTAGTAAATGTAAGGGTAGGTACATAATTCTTCAGTTGTTTTTTTAGGATTTCGGTCGATAGAAAATAGTTGATTAACCGACGATTTTGTACGGCGCAAGTAATCACCGTCTAACTTTAAAGTTGCGTTTATCACTATGAGCCTAAGTGGTTACTAATCTACTAGTCACTAGTGGTTGTGGTTACTTACCTACTAAGTTTAAGCTTTTTTTATATATATGACTACAACTGCTAGGAATATGTATGTTTATGTGCGTAAACTATGTTTTACGATTGCACAATTTATGTTTAGTTGACTAATGGTTTCTGCTAATCAATTTACGGTACACAGTGTATTAATTTATAGGTCAAGCCACTTCGCTCGTTTAGCACTAATATTGAATGCATTATCAAATATTTTATTAATCGTCAGTTTTAATCACTACATTTATTGTTTCTCACAGCAATAAACTCATCCGATGTTCGATCACATGTCATGCGGCACTCTATTCAATTTAATTGCAGTAATTTATATAATTGCTACATACAGTTGACTTTCTCGTTGAAAGCCTGTCGATTCTAATGTATCGAATAAAGATTATATGTTTGGAGTATACCTATCTAAATTTACGTAACAATTACTTAACAAGCCTTTAAAGTTTAATGTGATGGTATTTCTTATTTAATTTTGTTTCTCCATTGACAAGTTTTATTCTTCAGGGAACATTAACATTATTATCTTTATCTTAAACATATACAAATTGTGACACTTCAATTGGAATAGATGCCCTATATTCTAATCAGGAATCAGCTACTATGTATACCTAACTATAGATTAATGAAGTAGGTGTTATGAAGTATATGTATCGATTAATGTTTAGTAAGTACTAAATAACGTCATACGGTTCACACCTGTTAGTAATTGGAGATCGTTCGAGACCCACGTACATTTTTAATCCTCAGATTTAATTAAGATCATAAAAGAAACATGACTCGAGTCTCGGGAACATTCATATAAAAGTATCAGCTGCAGAAATTAGCAACGGTGTGTGGTCACAATAAATAAAACAAGATCCCTTTAACATCAACTTTCTAATTTTAAACAATAACCCAATTCTTCCGGCGGTCACTGTCCCATAAATTAGACTATACTCAAAGAGAAACAGCCCATATGTCACCTCTTAAAAGCTCTTTCAAGAGTAAAATAAACAATATTTTGCTACCGTTTCACTATAATTGAAGGTAAGCAACAGATGGGAACAAAAGAATCTTACTGTTGTAACCCTATTATGTTTTCGCTAAAGAAAACAAATGGTTTAGTAAAAACATGAGCTGAACAATGTAATTTCGGTGGCTGTTGTCCGGCTTCCGCGGAATAATGACAAGGGGCTACTGGTGGTACATTGTCGTATTGCTACAAAACCCCATGAGCTCCTTACTTCAGTCGATTACCCACTGGGGATTCGATCTTGAACTTCTAGGAACGGCCTTTGCTTGTTATGTTTTGATTTGAATCATTTGTATGCTTTCTTTGTGTTTAGCTGATTTTGCATGTTCTGTCGCTTGACTATTTAAACGACTTCTAAAAGGAGGAGGTTCTCAATTCCAATATATATTCATTTGACTATACATATCGGTGAGTTTAATACATAATTATTGTACATAATTTGATTTAATGTAGGTTTTATCATTACTCATGTCTCTTTGTATTAGGATAAGGTAGAGACGATGAATTTCCATCTAACGCCTTCCAGATTATCGACATCTTCATGCGTACTCGTCGGTTTATAGGATTTATATTTTTAGCAAATCTTACTTACCCTTTACTTACCGCCAGTTTACTAGTGATAATTAATTACTAAAGTACTTACTTACCCGCAGTATTTACAAGATTTTGAGCGGGCTAAATGTTCCCTAACCTAAGTAATTTCAAATAAACCACACATTATATCTGCTCGTGTAAATTGTTATTATTATATTTCACGATTGACAGCTAATCAGAAATCTAAAACCTTTGTGTCCCCATACTTTCAGCAATAGAATAGCAACGGAAGAAAAACACCAGGTATATCGAATATCAATGTGCAATCTACCTTTTGTGGGACATGCGACTGTATCTATTACTGCTACAGAAAAACTACAATAAAATTGCAGCTAAAACGCAATTGAATGTTTTCGTTTGTTGAAAAAAGATACGGACAATTGGGTTTGTAACTTGAATACAGATCATTATCTGGATTTGGGTAGAGCTTATCTATGTAGCAGAGGAGCCGATCGCCGCTAATCTACTGTTCGGCTGCATTTTAAGTTTCCTCTCGATTACCTTGTAAACTGGATAATGAGACGGCTTATTGACATAGAATACTAAAGAAGCTTTATGATTATTAGTAATGTTATTAGTAATAGTTTACGTCGGTCTCGCTTTGATATATTTGCGTGGGTAACACAAAATGACACGTAATAACCTTCCTTGAAAAAAATTATAAGTAATGCAAAAGTGTCAGAAATTTAAAAAATACCTACTTAAATATAAGTTTTGTGTCCACATTTTTGTTACATATTTTTGAATTCTAAAATGAAACGAAAACAAAATTTAATTTTAAATGGAAAAAATGTCTTAGTTTCGACATTGATCGATAGGGAACAGATGGTTGCACAATAGTGTCATGATTATAAAAATGTCGGTAGCCGATCCTAAGAAAATACCGTCATGATCAAAATTCTTACTAAAGAAATACTAAATCTCAATTCATTTGGGATAGGTAGACAGATACCTACTATTCGAATATCCTCAAGAATATCTTGTCCACGTAAAAAAGTTTATACTGGCGGTTTATTCAGTTCAATGTTATAAGGTAGTAATAGACATAATACATGACCGGTTAAACAAGTAATTGTGCTGAGAGAGGGAATAATGTACAAAATTAGTAGTTATCTGTTTCTTCAAAACCATAAATGCAATATATCTACTATAATTAATAGGCAGAAGTGTAATATTAAAAGTTCTGGGCATTCTAAATTATTCCAACAAGAAAGAGGCAAACGTTATACCGTAATCGCTAAAAATGACAAAAAAGCAATGCAAATCAATCATGGCAGTGCAAATCGTTCGTGAACACTAATAAAAGCTAGACACCAAATTTTGAATGATACCGTGACCATGAATCTTATTGAACCCGTGGGTGTGATCGATGAAGCGTGACCACATGAATCGCAGGAGACCAACTTAAGGCCACAGAAACACTGGTATTGTATCAAAATCGATTCAACACCGCAAAGGCCGTAATGCGGATTGAATGGCGCCTCCCATACGTTTTAAATAACTGTAGGGAGGTGTGGCGTTGCACTTCATCTATAATTGTCAAGAGATCTAAATGAAATTCGTATTTTCATTCCTAACGGACTCTTTGTTGGTCCGCGTGCAAGTTTCACGGTAGGTTGGGGCACTGGCTCGGAAACGGTGCAGCTGTCAACCATATCTCGGACTGCGACAGCCAGCCTTTGTCCTCTAACAGATACGACTTCATATAAATGCAGTTTATGTGAATTCTTCAAAAAAGAATGAGCCTCTCAAGATTTAAGTCTCACGGAAAAAAATATTCATCTATTGTTACACGTTGAACACAATAAGCGTTGGTCGTATCGTTGGCACATTAAAAAGTATTCATGCGGTATCTTTGTAAGGTCCACGCGTGTTTTTGTGTAGAATTGCAGAGATTCTGACACTTGGATATTTGTCATCTTTCTTGCGTTCATCCCTCGAATGAGCTGCGATTTTCGGTTCCATTAAAATTATTTTCGTTCTTTTGTGTCTGTGAATAATAATCAGCGTAATATGTTTACTATGTTGTATTTGCAATTCTCTGTTTAAATTATATTACGCAAAGCAGAAGAAGTGTATGGATAAATAGGTTCCACATTCACGTGAAACCTAAAATCTGAGGATATTTATTTGTTGATCGAGTGACATGAAGATACTGGTAGGAAATGAAGATTATGACACGATGGACGATATGAAAAGATAACTAGAGTAGGTACTGTAAGTAATAATTTTTTTGTATAATTCTAAAGCCTTCCAAAGCCTTCGTTAATTATGAAAAAACAAAAGCCGAAACCGTTTTGTCCATTGGTCACAATTAAACAACCGTAAAAACAATTGCGAAACTGTTAATGAACGACAGGTAAATCGTTGCCCTAAGCTTTTTCATGGTTGAAACGATGCTATTCTTGTTGTGGTCGATGGGTGGAATCAATGGTTTCGAATGGTAGCCGTGACGGGCCATTGTCTCAATCAAACGGCAATGAGCATCGGGTACGATGACCGCACTTGCTAAACGATGGGGAACAGTCGCTAGGGTTATTGGTATGCGATGCGCTGCGTGGTTAGTTACAATCGGTAGCTATCTCTGTTGAAAATAAAATCCATCGTAACGGGTATTTACTATCAATTAATCTAGGTAAAATACTCTTTTATTATTATTAAATAAAGTGCCGTAATATGATACTTTATTCACATTACGATCTAGCCTAAATACAATAAGACTAATAAGTAATTTGATTTTGATCTAAATTTCTATAAATTTACACTTATATCTAAGAGTTAGTCCAACGACATTACATACCCTGTGTCGTGGGTCGTGGGTGACTTAGGTATTAATTTTACTATTTGTAACCATTTCAGTTTTAAAATAATACTAGTCTTTTAACACATAATTATAACGTCATTGAAACTTATTTTGATAAGACAGGTTATAGTAATGTAATATTTAGTAACATAAGGGAAATAAATTTTTATATTTGCTTTGCTCCTAATTGTTACCTATATCTATGAAAACTAAAATATATTTGAAACAACGTAAGACTAATACATTTGTGTTTAAGTATTTTACCTGAGAAGACTGAAAAGAACCAAACCTTTTGAGTTGTAGTGTAGTGAAAACAATTCGTGTGATAGTGCGCGAATGTAAGACACGTGAACAAAGTGATCGCTAGTAAATTCGTAACTAGAGTGTAATTTAAGTATACTGTACAATTTAATAAATTCCCTTTCAAATTTCATTTCGTGTTCCATGATAAATAATTACTTTCACGCTCTGAAAGACAGTTCCAGTCAAATTATTTTTAATCAACACCTTTAAAAAACTGTAGCGTTGAAGAATTCTTTATTAGAGGCAATAAATCCGTCATAGTCCTTGTTAGTGGCCCGCTTTGATTTCAGGACGATCAAAGACATTTCGTTGCGAGAATCCTTGGCGACGAAACTAATTGGTTTACCTATAAAAGCAAAAGTAACTTCTAAATATGGCGCCGCGTCCGTTTTCTTCGTGAATCAAGAAGGCGTATCTCCTGATTTTTTGGCAAAATATCTTGTAAATATTGATATAGGGAATTTTATTACTCTATATTAATTAGATAAAACGGGAATTACCGTGTTAAACATTTATTATTGATGTCTCAATATTTCGACAGCATTGCAGCCATCATGGTCACGAGTAGACTGAAGTCGGTGAGTGTTAAACGTCAGAAGGGTGACACAAAACGATCTACCCTCTTTCGTGTTCGCTGACTGCGTTGAGAAAAGTTGTTGATATTTGCAGGTACCCCCATTTTGCAAAAAGAACTAATTATGTCCGCTCGTTTGCACGCACTCGCCTTTGTGCCTCGTTTACATAAGTCGATCACTGGATTCCAAGTTTTTGACAACAGAAAACCATCGTCGCGATTGAAATTTCTGTATTTCTTTATTTCAATGGCCTCGCGTACTAATCTGGGAACATAATGGCGTTCTGTCGATAATACTTTTGGATTGTGAAGTTCAATCCAGTGATTTGGGCCCGACTCTAACAAATGCTGTGCTACGGCTGACTTGTGCGCTTCGTTCTTTCTGACCGCAGCTATGTGCTCCTTAGTCCTTAGTGTAGTTACTTTTCTCAACGCAGTCAGCGAACACGAAAGAGGGTAGATCGTTTTGTGTCACCCTTCTGACGTTTAACACTCACCGACTTCAGTCTACTCGTGACCATGATGGCTGCAATGCTGTCGAAATATCGAGACATCAATAATAAATGTTTAACACGGTAATTCCCGTTTTATCTAATTAATATGTATAAAAACCGTGAAAGTTTAAAAAGTGATATTTATTACTCTACTACTTTCGTGTCACCAATATGTTTAGAAATTCAGATAGATTTGTAGTGTACCTACCTATATGTGAATTTTAAAAATATCAGTGACTATTTTCGGATACTGTTGCGATATTTCAAACATTTCGGTTTTTGGAACTTAAAAAAAGGCGATTTCGACTTTACTCAGAATTTGAATTACGCATTATCCATGCTCGGTGAATAAATTCACGGAATGACAAGTTCGCAGGTTCAAGTCCTGCCCACGGCAAGAATTTTTTCATCATTTATTTATTCATTAAAAAAGTATAGCATTACAGTTATATTACCTGTTTATATTATTATTATCATGTTCTGATTTAGGCTTTGTTCGGACAACAGCAGATCAATGGTAACACTTGCAGTACGATTTTACATCTTACGACGCAGATAATAAGAACGGCCCGAAGTGTTACACTTGATCTGCTGTTAGCGTACCTACATAGCAACGACGACACACAAATAAAATAATCTGTAATGATCACCAGAATCCTACAAAGAATACAAGTATACGTAAATTACAACTATAAGTTTACAATTTTGTTTGAGCTTCTGAGAATATTATTCCGGGTACTCTTTTAGACTTGGATTTGGGTCTATATTCTACTCATGTATTTCTATAATCGCTTATTAGTATTAGAGACGCATCGTATGCTTTCAATTCAATTACATTGAAACCATATGCTCAAATTCTAACATGCTCTGCTCATTCAACCTAAGTACATGCGGCTCTAAAATTACCTCATTAAGCAGTGCAGTGAGTGTGGGTACTGCACTGGTCACCGTGTAGGTGGGTAAATCTTCACTTGTCCATCTGACTGCGTGCGTCAGTTCACATGACTGAGTGCCTAAGGTTGATACTACATTGGCATTCACAATAGCGTGGTCGGGAATATATTTCAATAGTATTAAAAATTTATTTAATTTAAATACACACTCACTTTTCGTGTCTCAAAGATTCATAAGAGATCAACAATATTAAACTGCAATCAAGTAAGTAATAGTTTTTCTTATTATAATCGACTTTCAAAACAATCCTTATATTGGATTCATACATCCAGATCTAAAAAATATTTTTGTCGGTTATACGAATCTCTGTTAAAACTAACGGCTGAAACACTTTAAAAATGCAACGGAAAAGCAACGGAAGCGGAACGACAGCGGCAGTTGTAATGATGAAACTCTATGAAAGATGACAGACTTAATGTCGCGCGGTTGCCGCTCCCTTGCTTTGCCGCTGACGCTCCTCTGCTTCATTCAATATCATCGTTCATAGAGTTTCATACACTACAGCCACTGCTACCGCTTCGTTGCCTTTCCACTGCTTTTTAATGTGTTTCTACCTATATAGAATGATAACTAATATGCAAATACTACCTACATTGTTCCATTATAATGGTCTTGATCCTGATCTGAGCCATAGGCCTCTCTTTTTTGCCCCGCTCCCGCCTCCGCGAACGCATCATCTCCCCACATTCCTCACCGCAACTTCACACGCGATCCTGTAGGAGCCACCAGGTCAATCCACTTTGTTTTTGCGCCGCCCATAAAAACAAATTACCATCGCTTCATTTATCGATCGCTGTAACCGCATGCGACTAAGCTAATAAAGGAAGCACGCAATGCTCTACTGTCTGACTGAATAGATAGTAGGTCTGTTGTGGTCATTGTGTATTGTGCACCTGTTTAAATTAGATGTAGACGGGTTGATCATTTTTGATAATTTATTGTCCCTTTTTTGAAGTCCATATTTCTAGCATACTCTATTTCTCGTTCATGAATATACTTAGGTAACATTTAATTATAGGACATGCAGGTTTCTTCGTAGGTAATAGTGTCATCACCGCACCTTTAATTACTATCATTTCTTCTATCAAATTACATCTTACTCACAATGTCTTCTATCGCGATCAAGGCATCCATGCGAATAGTATTGTTGTTGCCATTATTCTCCAGAATACATACTCTAGCTGACATAATTCGCACCTTTCGAGATTCAACTTCATTTTTCTGATGACCGGTTTTATCAATACGATGAGAACCGTATTAGTCATAGGCATTTTGATAAATTTTAAGTCACTCTGTTGGGTACTTCAGAGGTCCCAAAATAGCTCCCAGGTGGACGCGTGAATGGCAAATGTTATACTAAAGTACTCTATAGAATAAACAATTTGACGCAAGAAGTAAAAATACAAGAAATAAAAGATAACGAATATAAATATTTATGCCGTACGATATAATATAATTTCTTCGTAATCTACTTTGAATTTATAACAGTAGATAAGTACTTATTCGCTAAGAGCTTTTTTAGTTTCGCTTTAAATGTAATAATAATATGAATAGTAGGCTGAGGTCCTGTCGACTGTACATACAAACAGGATTTCAGTAGCTTATTAACATGTCGAGGTCTCCAACGGTCACCGACTTAGATGACCGCATTTAAATGTGCATTATGTGCATACAAAATATCGATGCACAATGCAAAAGTGGCTATGATACAAACTTATATTTACCATCATTATAAAATAAACACACATTAATCCAATCGGAATTAGATCTTATGTACAAAGGCTTACAAACATTTGAGAACAAAACCTGATTATTCCAATTGAATATTTAAATTGGTGCTTAAGTACAATGCTGGACAATACCACTGACATGTACTAGAATGCAAAACAGTTTACATGTCATGGCGTTTTAACATGGACACTTTATAGGAAGTCCATGGTAATGTCCTTTTGTACAGAAAAATGAGAGGATTATGTAGATTCGATCTAGCTTAATTTGTATGGGATTCCAAACAACACAAAACATGAATGTCATGACATACTAAAACATTATTTAGGACATTAAGTAGGCGCCTAATTTATGGTTTCAAAGGGTATGGTAGATTGACTAGCAAAGGAACCCTAAAGGTTCTATTCCGATACACCGGTCAACCGGTCGCGCAGCAGTCGGAAACGGTCTCATACAAATTAATACTTACTGTAAAGTCGCCGTCTCGTCGCGGCAAATGCAGTCGCCGTCCGACGTTGCTGTCTGCCGTCTGCCGCGTGGATCGGAATCGCACCTTATAAATAATACTTTTAGTAAGTAACTTTATAAACTAACCCAGTAGGGTCCAAGTCCTTCGGTTTATTCCCGTTGTCCCCCACTCGTTTGTCCCCCACTGGTGGACTGTAACACATTTTAAAAAAAAGTTGTGCTGTTGTCCCCCAGTGGTGGACAATAGCACAATTTTTTATACTTAAATCCTATTATACATTTCATTCCGACATTAGCATAGTAGGGTCTTGATTATCGATATGCATTCGGTCCATTACAATCTGTACTCATCATACAATCAGTATGAATTTCTAAAGTCACCAGTGCAAGATCTGAACTGATGCCAGATTGAAACGTGTAATTAGAGCCTAAGGTTTGAATTAGGAGGTAGAACCCCATAATACATTAATTAGTACTCTTTATTGAAACAAATAAATAGCATAAAAGAGCGATGTTAAAAAGAGATACAACGAGTAAATAATTTATGCGTTTTATACGCCGCATTGTTATTCCGACTCGACCTCTCAGGCTTCCATTAAAGTAGCTATTAGAGAAACAAACAAGGAACTCCCCCGCGATAAAATAATTATCGCTTTTATCCCGCCGAACCTTTGTGAGCCCGAGGGGCCAAGGCAAACATAATATTAACGAAGAATTTCACGAGAAACGGCCCATCACGAAAAAAACTAATCTAAAATCGGACAATTTAATGACGTCAGCTAAAACCGACCTTAGGCAAAACCCGAAAACATTTTACGTTGTTTATGCGCACAGGGGTTACCGTGACGGACGTAAAACAAACCTGCAACCTTCAAAATAACCGATGATGATAGTGCGGCCTATTTTTTGAAAGGAGAATGCCTAAAAAGTGCCCTTCGTCACCTGTTTGCGAGCACCTGCCATGCTTTACTGACCGACTAAAAAAGTAAAAAAGTTTTACACGAAGAAATTCGTATCGTACCCATGTTAACAATAGGAGTCTTTTTTGAGTCATAAATATGTATACGAGTATCTTGTTTGTTATAGAAATGCCCGACATTCTGTGGTAAAATAAGAATGAAAACTGCATACTCTATCAAGCTCTTCGTTTACCAGTTTGCTCTGAGGCGTTTTTAACTACGTTATTTATAAACAGAGGCAAGTAGTTATGAGGTCGATTATGCATTTAATTAAATAGTCAGACTATCTGTAGGATGTATCCAAACTGTCATTATAAATCTTTGACAAGGTTATTCGTTGTAGCCACGCTACTTTAAGAAAATCGGAATGGACTGACTAGAAATTCCGGGAATTAGAAGTAACTGACCGCTTCGATTCAGTTTTAGGAACACAAAAAGGTATCAATCCATGTCAAATATTTTGTGATAGAGATGATACAAATCGCAAAAAGTAACAGAATGCGAATGGAACTCAGTGAATTACCTACCTACCTATAGATATCGATGGATTTAGTTAGCGTATGATAAATCTAATATTTGGGGTATGAAAAGAAGACGCTTTTATAATTACCTATTTGAAAGGTAAAGCCATCAATATGCAGGCAGCGGCGAACTGTGCAGTCATCATATACCGCGAGGAGTTACCGTGATACAAAGTAGATCCTACTAGAATCATAAACGGTTTTAAAATAAACATTATCTAACCAGCAAGGGATAAATATTGTGAATCCATACGCATCATTAATTAATACCCATAATACGTTACACCCTGTGTAACAAGAGTGTGTTCATTATTCCTTTATAAGTAGCTGAGAGTTAATTAAGGCACATTCAGGCCGTACGAGCCCCGAGGTATCATTTGCTATTGTGATAGGCCCATCGGCTCCTTCGGGGTTCGCTGTATTGTTGTTCTATTTAATAGCAAAAATGATAAATGTCCCGCCAGGGAACGCATCCCACACTAAATTCGGAGATCATTAATATGTTTTTTCTTTCGTATAAATTATTAAAATTTCTTCAAATTATTGAATAGTCAACTTTAACTTGTATGTTATTATACCTCAGTAATACTGACTTTTGACATTTTCAGTTTGGGGTGAAACGCGTAGGCAAACTATAGATATTTTTTTGTACTGGTCTGCTCCAAGTAGTTCTACTGATAGTTTAACTGTTTTATTTCTAGTGTAGTGGTCGAAAGAGTTTGAATGAAATTCTTTCAATATATTCTAATGACACAATTTTATATAAGTAACTATATTAAATTATAGTATATTTCTTAAAATGTTTTCCCAATTCCCACGCGATATATTTTCTAGCTAGAATTATGTCGCTACTTAAAGTCATATCGTTCATCATGTTCTTTGCCAATTCCGTAATATGGCGAAGACTCATATTTCTGCTAGGGCCGTACTCATATTGTGTTTACCTTTTGTTTTTCATTGCTTCCAATTACATTTGTCGGTAACCAGTAAAGCACCACGTAACAAATATGGCAGAACGCCACTAATTAAACTGTAAAACAAAGAAACAAAGGTTGAACCTTCATAAAACCTCGCTTTTAGAACCCCCACGATGTTGTGTTCTAAGCCGCCTCGAATAGGTAACATAAAAACACCTTACCCACATTATATCACATCGTCTTGCGATCGACTCTTATAAGGCTCTTTGAAACGTGATTTAACAAAAAGCGCAACCCTTTTAGAGTCATGGTTTAAGCGCCTTAAGGCGACCGCCACACTTTCCATAAACTTAAGTAAGCTCTTAGCGGAGATGATACGGCTACCTCCTTGTTTAATCCTCTTTTAAAACACCGCAACACTCTTTTGTTATTCAGCCAAGTGGAGTAATGTCCTGGCGGAGTTTTACAAACAATTGCTTGCAAAGAAATTTGTTTGCCGTAGTCTAGTTATCCGTACTGTATTAATTCGTTGCTCCATAACCGGAAAGCATTTGCTTCTTTAAAAATGTACCTTCGTTAACTCATTGTTGAGTTATCTCTTCTTTTCAAAGCTACCTATCTACGAAAGCGAAAGGAAATGGAAGGGTTAAGTAAAGTCGTAATCAGATATGTCAATCTTAATGAAATTTATTAAAATGCGTTATTGTTCAAGCAGAAATATCCCAGATCTGGCCTGGCCGTACTTTTAAATTACACAATGGGACGGATCCAAGTGTTTTTTTGGCCCCGACACTTGGTATTAAAGATTCAACTGTCCGACAACGAAAGGGTTGGCTTAATTTTTTACACACAAACCTATCGTTTTATCGGTTTTTTACTATTCAAATCTTCTTTGTTTACTTAATCTAATCTAAAACCTGTGACATCAAGTGTAATTTACATGGTTTGTGAATTAGTAATCACAATTTAAAGTATCGGCGTAATTAAACGATTAAAAATTCCCATGGCTGCTGAGGTAAACGGTATCATGTTTTGCCGACGTCGCGATCCGCGATTCTCTTTACAACACAACACCGAGAGGGATCGCCTTACAACTTTTATTCGACGCAAGCAAGACGTCCGCGTCGTCCACGAATTATATCAAAGAGCAATCGTTCATTCAACAGTGTATTGAATAGTCGTTAAGAGGGAATGGGCGTGGGCCACAGACCGTCGTCGATACCACAGAAGATATAACAAACGGTACTTGTACCTGCTTTGAGATATTGAGCTTAATACTTCCCAGGGTAGATTCTGATGAAATTGTAAGCAATAACAGAATAAGCTAAACAAAACCCTAGAAAACGGAGTAACTATAATTACCAACCTATGTTCAAAATAATTACTTACAAATTAAATTCTTGCCACAGGTATGCCCGAAGACGGTGACGTTGTCCAAAACATATTGTTCGAAATAGGATAAGACAAGAGTAAGTTTTGCAGCGTCGGCACACGCTGCAAAACTTACTCTTGTATTGCTTTGTGTAAGTTAATGTGCAGGATACCGTCATGGCGACTATAATAGCTTCACATTGGTAGTACCTATCACTTTACGAACTCTTGGAGCCGCTGGGAATTATTGTATGAAATTTAAAATATCAGAAATTGATTCAATTTTGAGCTCTATCGACTATTTTGGAGTCATTAGGAATAAATCTGTTTATCTGTAATTTACTTTTGGAGTCGATGGGAAAGAATTTTGGATTCAGCGGAAACGACCCCTCCCACCTATCTAAGTTAGAGGGAGTAGGTAAATATCTATAAGCTATGCAAACCCTAGATTATTCATCCACACTACATATAACAATATGTATCCAGTTTATTATCGACACAGTCATTTGTTTTTTATCATTCAGCATTTGTGCAAACCTGACATACTGTTTACTGTGTAGAACTACATGTACCGATACCCACCGGGCCCTTGTCGGAGACTCGACAATTTCAGATCACTCGCAAACCAAAATGCATGTATTATAAATCTTTCCGGTGAGGCACGAACAACCGAACCACTCCCACTTGGACGGCGTTGTTCAAAATACGAATATTAAATTCCATTCGTTCGAAAGTCTTTATTTAAATACTCAGGACCAACTTTAGTTTGTATTCTCTTAAGGATTAAGCAGAGTTTTACTTTACCTCGGTCCTTGCTGGTTCGTTTGAATGGGTATTAATAATTTTTATTGCAGGTTCAATGCATTGTGCTTTAGGTTGTTCATGTCCATCAATAATATTTTGGACAGTTCAATGTCTGCCAGTATGTTTAACGATTTTATGATCAGTTTTAACGTTATTACGAATATCTCCGGACGAGTGTATTAAAGTTTTATTTTATGTAAATAGTTATTTGTTAAAAAAAACAGCAATTACGGAACTCGAAACGGTCTGTAAAACGTCAAATGGCAGCTTTTGAAAGACATGAAGTTATTTTATTACTGGTCATCAAGGCCTTCTCGTGACTATGGTGGAATGCCTCGCTGATCTGCGGCTGTAATGTTGTTGAGATATCGAAAGCTCAATCCTTAGTTGATAAAATACACGTACTTGATCTGTGTACACTTCAAGTGATTCAGTACCACCTGAGCCATTATAACTGCTACTTTATTACAATGCCAATAAAGTTTCAGATTCTGAAGTTTCTATTTTTAGGATGTACTTCTAAATGTATCTGCAGGCATTTGTAAAACAAATAGAGGTCTAAATATTGCGTAACAAAGAAAGTTCGATACAGCTATACTTAATATGTGTCTAATACAGACAGAACGAATGCAATATTGTCAGATAATTTAATAACAGTATAACATAAAGGAAGCGGCGCGTCACAAGTGACAAGTCGTATCAAATCGAGCTGACATTCAAGTTCAGACGATATCGTGGTACCCCCGACCTCGGCCGCAGGGGTTACCATTGGTACTCGCTCTATTTTCACTCCAATTGTATTGCAACAGTGGAACTAACCAAATGGCCTGCGGTCTATTTATATTATTCAGCTTTCCATTAAGCTTTAGTACGGGTAACAGCAGATCAATGGTGCCACTTGCAGTGTGATTTCAACTCTTACGACGCAGATAATAAGAACGGTCCAAAGTGTTGCACTTGATCTGCTGTTAGCTGTACAATAAGTAGTGAAGAGTAGGAAGGAAATGTATTGAAGCAGTAAATAAAGTAAATGGACATTGGGAAGTATATTATAATTATAAATTGACATGTAACGCACGTTTGGTTTAAATGTAAGTGTTGTTATGAAATAAATAAATAAATAAATAATAATAAATAAATAAATATATTCAATTGACACGTCAGTTTGATAATCAATTTTGAAACTAAGGCTTGAGGTTCAGAGACTATTTTGTGCGAAAGCTCATTGGAGTTCACTCTCATAACTGTCGAACAAAAACCTATGTAATTTGAAGGTTTTAAGGCCGATATTCATATATAAAGATTTAGGCGCTGGCGCCTAATTCTTCGTATAGCGTGAGATTGCTCTTACGACTGTCAAATTGTATGAAATATGACATCTGTAGAACGGAGCTCAAGTACGGCTCGTGCTCAAAACTGTCTATTAATCTCGCCCTAAGAGCGGACTCAAACTAAGTGTTCAAATTTGTCTATGAATCTCAACCTAAATGCATCTACTTATCACGTATTTTTTTTTAACCTATATATTGTCCCACTGCTGGGCAAAGGTCTCCCCCCTCCTCTTCCATCCATCCCTGTCCTGGGCCTCTTCCAGCCACCCATCCCTGTATCTAACATAATAATAATATCTAACGTATATAAAAAATAATTCTTACGTCAAGACTTTACTGGCTGATTACTAGGTAGGTACAGTACCTACTGGATATAGGCTTGTTTTGTATGAAGCTGCGCCTGGACTCAATGCCATCAATGTACAATCTTAGAATAGAGATGCATTCGGCTGTTCAGCAACTTTCTCTAAAACAAAACAAAACCCTCACATGCTCGTATGCTGTTTCAAAACAATATCGATTCGTGACGACATCGGGATGCTCTATTTACCCGTTGAAAGCATCTCACGTGCATTAACTTGAAGTGGCCGTTTAGTTCTCACCAACGAGTATACAGCCCATGGAGAAGCCACAATAATGGTTAAGTATCGTCGAATTAACGGGGGATCCTCCTTTTTCTTCGATGCAAAAGTATTTCGTGATAATTTGTAATATTGACCTCCTTCCTACACACACAATTAGGTCACCAAATCAAAGTAAAATGTTTCCAGGAATCGAAAATTTAAATTTAGTTTTTGTTATCTATAATTTAAATATAAAAATTACATTTTAGCGGTGATCCTATTAACATAACTTTGTACCCAGATAATATTTTGATTTGGAATATTGTATGCGTTCCAGTTCTGTATCAAAAGTTGTGTTGTTAAGAAATTTTCAAAAATTAGACTGAAGGAACCTTAAACTTCGTTGCAATTAAGACAATATTCATTTAGTGACTCTTTTTATATTAGATTACCCATTTTCATATATTTTTGTCTGTTATTTGGACATAGGTTCATAATACAATATCAATACGTTCAGGGGGGTGACCGCGACTTCAATCGTTATCGTTTTAATTTTGACACTTGAACGATATACATTGCTGCGTTTCGTTGTCGTTTATTAATACTTGCAAAAACATAGCAGTAACGTATAACTTCCATGTGTGAAATTGAAAGCGACTACGATAACGGTGGAAGTCGCGGTCACCCTACAGATTTGACAAAATTGTGGCATAAGCTTCATGTGACTAGTATTCAGTGTCGCCTCTTGTAAATCAATTGGTTTTACTATCCTTGGTTCTCACGAATGCCTCTCGATTGTTCTACAACCTTTTAACTATCGGGCTATCTGGCTGCGACCCTGTTACCATAAAACAATATGGGCATATGTGTGTATGCTTGTGTTTTGATGTGGATGAGTATTGGACAAATATTTGTGGCGTTAATTATTATGTCATACATAATCTTTATGTCATACAATTTTTAGATGAAGCTTACTATTAGTTTTAAATAATGCCAAGCGTGATAATAATTATTTTGATATTCATTATACTGATTAGATAAAGGAGGAATATGTAACTGGCATGTTTCCTATTATTTACAGCATTTGGCTTAAACCATTTTACACCACTTAAGGATATTAAATGGTGGAATAAATGATTCTACAGACAATAACTCGAAAGCTACAATTGAAGACAATGTTGCACTTTACAACCTTGTAGTAAAAGTTCCATTTACACAGCCATCACTCACGAAACATGATGTTTAAAACAATATTAACTTGGAAAATAAAGCAATTAGTACAGTTTTTTATCCGTCTCGTAAATGAAGGGTTGTAACCGAAGAACACATGATAAAAAAGTTTAAAAAAATCACGTTTCGTTCGACCGGCCACCGGCGTACTGTTGTGGGAGGACACCGCTTGTCAATCATCGTGGCCTTTGCCTCGCACATTGCAATCTCCATAATAGACTTTGGGTCGTGTGGTTGTGATTTTTTATAGGTGCAGAAATGTTTATTGGTTTTGCTTTAGTTTTTATACCTAGATTTTGATCTATGCCTGTTTGATCGTCTGTGCACGAAGTTGGTAAATTTTCCTTTGGAATGATTTGGAAGCTTCATTTGCCTTGTTTGTTTCTTTATTAAATAAATATATTTTTGAATTTTTTTACTCCTGTCTAAATAGTATAGAATCTATTTCTTCTCTTCTTAATATTGTATACGGTTAAGGGTAATGACGAAATTTTGAGATCTCTTCATTGTCTCTGCTTAAGTTTATATTTTAGTTGTCTATTGCTGTTATTCATAAACCTAGTTAAACCTCAGTTCCCTTAAATCGTGTTGCTATCCCTTTCACACTTTGTTAAAAAAAGGTTAAGATAGAAAGAGACAGGGGGCCTAAACGGTGGCGTAACTTTAAATCACGTGTATGAATACGCGCCCATATCATCATTTTCATGTACAAAATTGTTACAGTGCGCGAGGCTTAAGCTCAGGTTTGCATTTGTGTGAGTAGACACAGATAGTGTAGACGGCTGAGGCGCGACGCGTCCTACGCATACAAATACAAACGCAACAAAATACACACTGCCGCGCACGCACCGCACTTCACCTCTTGTACCGCTATCACTCACACAAATGTAAACCTGAGCTTACGCCTCGCGCATTGTACCCTGCGATAGAGCGTTAAAGACCTAAGTAAAATAATATGACAGTATTTTAAGAAATGACAAAAAAAAATTAAAATGAAACTCCATGAGTGTACACTGTACGTACAGCCGCAGGTAAAACCTAGTTATTATGAAACACATTTACAAACAACGGCCTAATGAGATCATAAAATATGCAAGATACGTAACATCACGCAATATTCAAATGTAAAACTATTACAATGTTGCCACAACCATTGTTTGCTAGATGTAACGGAATCTAACCTATAATGTTGGAACTTGGAGATAATTCCGTCGGCATCATTATTTTGGTAATACAAGCTTTTTTGTCGGGCACATACATTCTCATTCGATTACATTCCGTTGGCGAAATTCTCGAATCGATTCGTGTCATATCTTGTGATATTTATTACCTGTCAGGATGGTTACGCATCATAAGGCCGAAGTTCATAAGACCGAATTTCATAAGACCTATGCACGAAAGGCCGAATATCAAAATATCGAATGTTCATTTGGCCGAAAGATTAAAATCCCGAATGGTCGTTTGGCCGAAAGTTTGAAATGCCGAAGGTTAAAATCCCGAATGTTATTTCTGTCTTAGGTAGGTACAGCTAACAGCAGATCAAGTCTTTGGACCTTGGACCGTTCTTATTATCTATATTATATCTGCGTCGTAAGAGTTAATATCGTACTGCAAGTGTTACCATTGATCTGCTGCTGTCCGTACCTACAGTCAAAAACAGAGAAAAGTATATACGGGGCCTCATAAGACCTATAGAATATTAGGTACCTATTGTAAAAAATATTTTCCTGTAAGTAGACAGTTTAGTTAGAGTAAGTAAGTTTTCTTACACACATTGAAAAGAATTTTCAAAAATCAGTCAAAGATTGATTGAGACAATCTCAACCTTCAACTCTCAACTTCGCTGGCCAATTGGTTCGATGTGGATCTTGACCTAAACGTCCCTTGATTTGATTTACTAAGGCCTAGATTCATAAAAAATTTAAACGAGACCTTAGGTCGAGATTTATAGACAGTTTTGACCAAATAGAAAACTTATAGTGAGCTCACACTAACATACACCAAATTTTATTTAAACGTCTGACAGTTGTAAGAGCGAACTCACGCTGAGCTCTTGCTCAAAACCGTCTATGAAAGTTCGCTTTGGTTTGTACTTGCTCTTACAACTGTATTTTGACAGTTGTACAAAGCTCACAACAAGTTCAAACTTGAAGTTGTTTCTGAATATATCCTAGCATTAGAAACTGATTTATAAACCCAAATAGATTCATAGGTACCTTTTGTAACGCTCAAAGGCTGCGGATTTTCTCATAACGTAAATTACGAGTTTGATTCCACGAAATATCTAAGTATCATGTCATGACTCTATGTTGTGAAACAAACATTCGTTCGTGCTAATATAGACGTATAATTTTCGATGTAATTCGAGAATCGCTTTAGGTAACTCTTATGTGTATTTTTGGACCTACAAGGCTACGATCAACTAGCCTTCTGTTAGTTAAAAACACGGTTAAAACATGTCAGAACTTGTTGAAAAGTTAAATACACGAGGCCCTGTATCGTGCCCATGAGACTAAACATTTTTCTAGACACCACAGTTACCAAAAGCCCATTATTTGACCTTTATTAAAACAATAATTTACGCCTTTGTATTACAATGTTTGCCCTCACAGTTGAATATTTCAACGGGCCATGCAATGGGTTCATTACGGCAATGAACAAATTTTGCCTCCGGCTTATGTTCAATGTTAGCTGATCGACTGGCAATTTTAAAGTAATTTACTCTTACCATAGATTAGGTAACTGGTTACAGTCGCGTCGTCAGTTTATTAGTAGGTACTCCGATCACGGCATTTTGCTGAAAACCGAGAATAACGATACGACGGACGGGACGGTCACTTGGCAACTGATTGCGAAATAGTGTGATAGACTCTTTTAATCACATCACGCCTCCTTGACCAATCTTCCCTGATCTGAGCTTAAGTACTCTGCTGGATTTGGTGCCACAACATTATTTCTATTTAGTAGGTTTTTAGAACCATGTGGGTTAAATTGTTGACGCAGAATCGTTATTAGATATTGTTAAATAGACATCGTGACTGATAGCGACAGAAGACTATCAGAGTCAAACCTCTGCAGTTTGTTACTTATACGATTTTAGTATCAGCTTACATCTATTACTTACCTACACGATGCCTACACGACTACATGACCCATCCTCATATTTCTGTAGTCTATGATTGTTACAGTTTACTACCTTAGATTTTTATGCTAATTTTACGACGCGAAATAATTCGATATGTAAACTCGGTAATAGTACATTATTTACGACTTGGTTGTGGTTAATTGATAATACCGTATAATTTTTTGCTCATCGGTTCATTTACATACTCTATATAGGTACTTACAATGCTTCTAACAACAGTGTTCATTAAATTACATTTTTACTGTTCTTTGTTAATAAACATTAAAATGTAGGGTTGACCAAATAAATTCTCGTTATGTATTTTTTTTTAAATATCAATAAGACAACATAATATAATGTAGTATAGTTTTTAAGATCACACTAATCAATCAATAATATAGTAATAATAAAATATTATCTCCCATTATACCTATGATAGAAATGTGAAAGCCAAATCAATGTGGAACCAATAATATAACAATAAATAGAAAAACCTTTATTGAAGTTATCCGTTAGCTAACACGACTTACGTTTTAAAGCTCTATAAAAGTAAGAGTTTAATATTTGAAGATGCGATAGTTAAGATAACGCCGATGCCATCAGACGATGCCACCTGCACTCATTTGACCAAAAACTTTTAGTAATTCAACTTTCAACCTAACTGGCTAAGGCTTTTAAAGTGTTTTTAGAGTGTGGGACACAGGTAAAGAGAATTCTTAATGTAGTAATCTTAGATCGGGAGTACATCGTACATGTTTGTCTCATCAAGTACTACTACCACGATTCCATGTTGAAGGGGTGGGATAAAAATAAGTACCTATGTACCGATCGAACGAAAACTGTTCAGGAGAGTTGAGAGTTTCTTAAATAGTACCCGACCGATTATAAAATTCTTTCAAACATAGGTATTTTAGTGAGTTCCAGAGTTTAACATTACGCTAACTTATCTATTTTTATTAAATAAACGATTCATTCCTTACCACAATAAAGAGTAAATCATATTCGCGCGGTTAGCCATAAAATACATTTAATGTTGTTCCACGGTTTAAGCCCTTTCTTACTTAACGATATTTAACGAAGTGTGAAAGGGACAAGATCAAGGTTTAATTAGGTACCTATATTAAGTATTTTTATCCGAGTTTTATCTTCAATGCGCCTTATAACACCCAAAGCAGCACGAGTTATATTACCTATTGTTTATTTATATTTGGAGTAGCTAGTATTATCCTTTATTACCGAATGAGCCCATGATGGTACTCTATGAGATATGAATTTACAGTGAACTATCTGTCTGGTATGGTAAAGATAGTATTGGGGCTGCCTGCGTTACGCCAGTCTCTGCTGTGACTATTAAATATCAATATTTTATAAGGAAGGGTGCAAGTTATTTTAGATTCTTATCATTTAACACCTTGTTTGTTTATAGAATAAGTTGAAGATGATTTTTTATTTATTAATAAAACCTTTTTTGATCTTAAACTGCATCTGCTCAGCGGATGTGCAGAGCCAATTGTGATGTTAATGATTAATGGGATCTCGAAGTTATTAATGATTTTATCTGTCACATTTTTGGGGAATTTTGTGTAACCAACTCGTAAGTTATGAAATAAACGAGATTGTTTGAATAGTTTGAAATATTTAATAGGTTCTTGACTCTACCATAATGCATCTCAGTTATGTTACTCTGTATCTAACCCAACTGGATGGATATTATTTATTTCGTTATTGATAATTATTTGATATAATTAAGGATAGAAATGGTCCATAAAATTGGGTAAAAATTGCGATCAGTATTATTTTTATGTACTTAAATGCCAAAGTTAGAATAAGTATTTTTTTACAATATGATATCATGGCTGGCAGGCCTTTAAGCTGTATATTTTTACATATTTTTGTCTGTATATGTAGGTAGAGGCATAGATATTGTTCTCTGTTGCATAATTCTTGCTCGATCATTATGCGGAATAAAATGTAAACGAAGCTAACAGAGCATAGTTTAAAATTGATAGACCGTAGCATAAGAAATGCCAATGTTATACAGGGCGTGTACGTAGTACGTAAAACGCGAAAGTGTTCAGTGTTTAAATAGGTACTTATATTGTACAACTTTTCTATTTTTGCGAGAGAGAAAAAAGAAGGAAATACTTTCCTTACGTTTTTTCCCGATCAGCTGTTTTCGTTTGGTTCATTGGGTTTTGTAAATCAATGGATCTTTTTGAAATTTTATCACTTTTCTTTTCTTTTACTACTTTAATCATGAGCAGCAGACAAGTATAATAAGCATATATGTTTACATTGATTTATTTCTTAATCGAAGTGTCACCCAAAAATGGTTTCTCAGTTTTCCATAAGTTGCTGTAGCAAGTTCACTCTCTAACAGGGGTTCCTACGTAAAACGGTAGCACGAGGTTCGTGATGGGACTAACGACCAGTAATAGCGGAACTAAATCTTCAAAAATCCCGAATAACGCAGACGCGATAGTAAAGTAAATTGTTCAATAGAACTAATACGCTACATCCTTTATTCGCTACGAACGGACAAAGTGTTAAGGCATTTGACCTCAAAATATAAACATTGATTCTTTAGTAACATCAATAGACATGATCGAGCTTCGATCTGATACGCTGCGCCCGCGCTGACCTCTTTATACAAAGCAGCGCACAGCCACGGGTCACACAGAGTCATGAAATAAGAATTAAGTGAATCCGACAATACGATTCAATGACTTAGATCGTGTATGAGAAAAGCAATAATCGTGTAATTTGTAATTTGATTCGTAACTTCGATATCCCAGTATGTATACAAATTCAATTTTGCATCATCATTATTAGCTTAGTTTGTCACCAATGATAGGGCACAGATCTTCCCTTACTTCGAAGGGTGCTCGGGCCATGATCCAACATACGGGCTACGAGATGATTGGTGGATTGCACATGCTTTAATTTTTTATTGTAAAATTAACGGCATGTGCTTGAATTGCCGAGATTGGCTACAGCACAGATCAAGTGAAACACTTTGGACTTTGGACCGTCCTTATTATCTGCGTCGTAAGATTTAAAATCGTATTGCAAGTGTTACCGTTGATCTGTTGTTGTCCGTACATAATCCAATAAATAATATAAAGGTTTTAGTTTTCCCTACACTTATAGGAACCTGAGATTGTGTTGTTCTAAGTATTTTTTTATATATCTGTGTACGATTTTTTTTGGAGTTTCCGATAGGTTATAATTATATTCACTTGCGATTTTTTTGGTCCAAAATTGTCTTGCGATTCTCTACATGGTTATTGTAGAGTATAACTAATAACAGGCTCTACATGGTTCATTGGAATAGGTCTAGAAATCCCCTCTCAATCAGACACTAAAATGATTAAGTAGGGAAAAATATCGACATTTGACAAAACGGTTCCGCCAAGTCGAATGCGAGTAAAAACTGACATAACAAACTGCTCCTAATTTGATCCCAGCTTTTTGTTGATCTAAATCTAATGCTTACCATGAAACTATGACGCACTTCGGCCGTCCGACCATCTTCATCTGTCATTTCGGAAATATTAAAAATAAAAAAGTAAAGGCGCCTTTACACTACTACGATGACCGAATTTGATTCAACGAATTTGTGGGCCCTAATCTTAACTGTTACAGGTTTCACTAAATTGACCACGGAATAATTATCCCTCTGAATAAAGTCAGCAATTAAATAATTACGTAATTTGTGACAAAATCAGTCCGCAACACTCCCAATATGTACATTTTACCTATATGTGAAAACAACAGTTTCGTTTTTGAACATCCTACATACTTTGGTAATTCGATAGATAATAGATATGTATTTTTATGTCAAACTAAACTAGCGTTTTACTGCATCTTATTGATATTTAAGTGATGATAAGACTGACGATGGAGCATGTAAATACCTATTCACTCTACATCCAAGATTTCAATGTTGTATGTTTCAGAAAACACCAACGCAACGGCAGGACGTTCCATTCCCTGGCCGTTATGATTGGGCCGTACACTGCATACCTTCGGAGACCGAAAACCAGTGTAAAGGCATCTTAAGATCGGCTTCACACACAACAAAGAAAAAAACCGCCGAGCACCCGCCAGGCTGATAGCAGCTTTATCCTTTTTCTGACACAAACTTTAGATCGGATCTCTCCCACCAAAGGGTACCATTTTTTAAAACGAAATACTTATGTCGTAAAAATTGAAAAGCGGACACTTTCGGACTCTTTTTGTAATAGCTATTAACTAATAAAATATTTCTGTTATTAAGGACAATTTATCGCTTTGTGTCCATTAAAAGGATATTTTATGGTGTAGGTTTTGTAGCAGTTCGGGCGGTTAAGCGGATTTTAAATGTAATGAACCTCTTGAACGAATATATTAAAGGGAACGTAGAGGTCCCACCTTATACATTTATTGTTATCGTAACTCCTTTAGAACATGACATCGATTGTCGTGATTTCAGAGCGTGGTACCCCAATAATTTTAATCCTAGTTAAGCGAAACGCCCCGCTCATTCTTACGCGATGTAGGTAACACAATGAGGAACAATGACAGTTTACACAGTTTGACAGTAGGTTTAGTATTAGATTTGGCGATCAATGCAGAAAAACTGATGACGTAAAAACAACCGATTGATAAGCCACAAGGACTTTTGATAACTTCAGTTACGGTTGACAATTGACTGCGCGAGGCTGCGGGAGGAATTTCAGCAAAGATCCAGTATAGATCGTATACTATAGAGCGGGGTAGGTAAGTAAAAAGAAGAAAAAATGCAGAAAATAATTTTTGTGATGTTACAGACCGGAAAGCTTATTTTTGGCATAATGGTGACGTCACGTACAGTAAAAACAAACTAAAGCCGCATTCACACTCGCGCCCTAACTTAGCACCAGCTATAAAATCGGCCGGCTACTTTTAGCACCTCGCGTTACAGTTTATTATTGAAAGCTAACAATGGAAAATACCTGGCACGTTCGTGAAATGCCTTTTACTTTGCCGCTCTTAGTAACAATTAAAATTATCGACATTTTATAATGGGCTATTGACTTGTGTATTCGCTAAATGTTTTCATTGGTTTGTAATTACAGCTACTGTTAGAAATTAGCACAATTTCCCTTTAAGAAGGTATATTTTTTAAATAAGTTGGTAAGTTTTACAAAAAATCCTGCAATTTGATTTGACATTAAAAAATATTCTTGACACTTAAATAACACATAAATAAATATACCCATACCTATAACGAACGAAGTATTTCAATTTGTAACACCGGTAGTCCGTACCGCGCATATTATCGTTCCAGAGATCCCCTTGATGTGCTGTCGACTGTACGTGTCTATGAAATGAACAATGAATGATATGAAAGAAAAATAAGGCATTAGGTTGCACCGCTGCGTCTTGTTACTGCCGTCCAAACTGTGGAATCCCTTCATAAGTTCTTATAGCGCTAGCAAGATGGCGTTATTTAAAAAAAAAATTCTAAAATATTATCATTAATTATATTCATTTTATTTCAGGAACACATGTTCAAGAGCTCTAGGCATATTATCCTCTAGGTTTATTATTCATGTAATATTTAATGTATTTTAATATTATAGTTACAGCAATCAGCCTCTATTATGCATCCTAATTAGCCTATTTTTTTTCTTATTTCTCCCTGTACCTATATATTTATATTTTATCTTTTAAGTAGCTATCAATAAAAATTTCATTAGTTTCGGTAAATAAGGATTTTGCTATCTATAAGATAAGATAAGATAAATATTCTTTATTGCAAAGTAAAAGGAATTACACAAAAGAAATATGCTAATACAGTTAGTATCACAATTGGCGGTCTTATCGCTTAAAGCGATCTCTTCCAGACAACCTTTGTTTACAGAATTCAGCGGATGAATAGGTAGCTTGTTGAGCAATAATTAAATATATATCGATACCTAAGTGGTACCTACTTCAATACAACGAAGTAACAATTTACATGATACTTAAACAATAATGTAATTAGATACATAATAAATAGATATATAAAAATATACTTACACTAATTATATTATAGTAATACATAAACATATATGTTATAATAAATAATACTTAACAACAACAACAAAATATATATATATACTACATACTGATAAATGGAATACAAAAGATAAACATACATAGTGTAGGACAGTAATAAAACTATGAAAGGTTAAGAAAGTGATCCTTAATCTTAACCTATTTATAAATACATACTATAATAGGTACAAATTCTGAATTTTAATACAAAAAATTCTAACGCGAATGTTTGGGTAACGCCAGCAGTGCAAGCATACTATTTTTGTACATGTTCGTCACTTAAAATTCATTTTGAAGAACTTTTTAATTTTCGAACGTGAACTTCAATTATCTCAGTCATTCATCTCAGTCAGTCTTCATAAGCTTAGGACGAGGAAAAATTGACTTGATACTTGTTCACAGAAAGATTATTTTATTATATTTTCCACTTAGCCAAGCCAAGCATGACCTTTTTGAAGATGAGAATTAAATAAAATTCATAAATCTTGCTTTGGGCAGGATTCTGCTATTTGAGTAAGTAGGCAGGTGGATGCTATTTCTGGCGTGATTTGTATATTTTTTACTTTGTAGGTTTAATACATTTTTTGTACATTCACCAATATTTTATACACAGCAAAATGTATGGGATTGATTGTTAACGAAATAGCAAAAGTTGGTCGCATAATTTTTATATAATATATTCTACTAGCGTTAACGAAAGTCGAAGGCAGCTAGGCCTTCTGATTTCAAATAGGTGTCCTAATTGTCATTTTTTGTTTTGTCTATGCGCGAATATCAAACACAGTACATCAACGCTCCTTCGTAATTCGTATAGGTATAACGAAGTAGGTACGGATAACAGCACTGCAGATCAATGGTAACACTTGCAGTAGATACGATTTTAACTCTTACGACGCAGTTAATAAGAACGGTCCAAAGTGTTACACTTGATCTGCTGTTAGCTGTACTAGCGTGAAACTTCCGTCATCATATCTGTTTAATTTTCTATTTACATGAATATTCTAAATTCCTTGCCATAATTATCTCTTTAATAAGAGTAGAAGCCATTAAAATAAAAAAAATAGAATAGAAGTAGGTACTAGCGTATACTTACATTACACTTGAAAAACATTATCCTCCTCCTTTCGTCAGTCGGGTAACGAGACTATCAAAACCACAGAGCCACAGTACATGCAAGATAGAGCACCGACTGACGGTTGGGAGCGAACAATTCGAGGGTGGGTGTGAGTCAGCGAATTTATAGTACCTATTGCTTTTTTCGAGTGCCATTGATTCAACAAAACGCGCTAATGGCACCTTGTTTTGTTTGGAACGATGACCGACTTATTTTCGAAAGAAAACAAGAAATTTATCTAAAGTTTTAATAAGAGGAATGTTCAAAGAGCTATATCTCTATTATCTTTCATTTTTCCTTATCGTGAGGCCTGTACCTACCTCAAAAGATTTTTTTTTATCACTTACATACCCGTCTGTCACAGCCATTTTTCTCCCAAACTAGTAGATCAATGTTATACTTGAGTACCACTAAATATAAGTACGGACAACAACAGATCAATGGTAACACTTGCAGTACGAATTCAACTCTTATGACGCAGATAATAAGAACGGTCTAAAATGTTAATCTTCATCTGCTGTTAGCTGTAGCTTGTAAAAATATTTATGACTCTGCTTATAAATTATCGCCAAAAATGTATAGCACGTATTGTAGATATGTATGTCACCAGCCCCTCAGGATTTTATAGTTCGCTTTACCAATCCATTAAATCCATTCCCGAAATGACAATACTAGTTTAACATACTAGTAAGTTCTTATAATATTGTATACTTAATGTTTCCAATGCGGTTGTAGATTCATCGCTGTGATACTAATCTAACTCAAACAATCTGCGATTGCGACACGATGACATTGGCCTTAGACCGTGAAAGTTTAATATCGGGTGCCTCGGTAATCGACATGCTCTATCCAGCGGCTAAATTCTCTTGGACTCAGGGCTATCATGCATTCATCATCACTCTATTTATATTGTCCCACTGCTCGGGCACAGACCTTCCCTTACATCGAGGGAGCTGGGGCCATGATCCACCACGCGGGCTCAGTGCGGATTGGCGGAATTAACATGTCTTAAATATTTTCTTCTTCTTTTATGGCATGCAGGTTTCATCACGATGTTTTCCTTCACAGTTTTATTTTATTTATTTTATTAAGGAAAACATACAGCTTTAATGATACCTATGAATATAGACTAAAATTAACACATTAGCCAATAAAGTTTTCACTACTAGTTAAACACTTAGTTTGAGAGCACTCGGTAAATGTACGTAAGTTTTTACGTCGAAAAAACCGATGATAACTCATTAGTACATGGCTTCCCTGGCTGGGAATCGAAGCTGGGACCTCCGTATCGCAAGCCCATTGACCCATTTACTGAGCCACCGAGCTCTGTTGCATTGGCATTATTCAATACAAACGTCTAAAAACTGATTTTATTTTTCAACTCTTATGTACAGGGTGAAACTTAAGTTACTGGCAATAAATGAAAATATTTTTTGTTATATTGTTATGACTATATTGAGGAATATTTTCTAGAGTACACTAAAATGATTATGACCCAGAAATAAACGTTCACAGATCGACCGCAGTTCGCGATGTTTTAAGACTTGGAGATTAATTTTTAATTATTATTTTGTACTTACATATTATATTTCGTGTATAATGATAAATTATCACTAATCCCGCAAGATGGACCGTGAACCGAGCTCCCTCGAAGGAAAGGTGTCCCAACCATGGAAAATGAGTACCTACATAAGCTTCGTCTTACTTACGCTCTGAGGCTATTTCGTCATTGCTCCGTTCAATAGCCGACTGCTAACATGGCACGTGTGCTTACAAAGAGTCGAACTTAACTGTCCACTGGTTCTTCCACTTTGGTCCGGATTCATCTACGGAACGGAAATATTGAGGTAAAATATAAAAATGACATAGGCATTTGACAGAGATTAGTTTGAGTTCTTACAACTGTTAAAAACCTTGTTCTATATTGACACTTGTAAGAGCCAGTTCCACACTGAGGCCGAGATTCTTAGATAGTATTGAGTGCTAGTTGAGTTTGAGCTCGGCCTTACAATGTCATATTTCATACAATTTTGACAGTCGCAAGAGCGAGGTTACGCTAAGTTTGCACTCAAAACTATATAATTATGAATCCTCTAATCCTCTAGCTCAAAAGTTACTTTGTTTGCAGTTTCTTAAACCTAGAGACACAGCTGTAAACACACAAACAAGGTGGTAAAATGATCAATGTTCAAAGTCAAATCTCATTATTGCAAGCAAGCACGTTGTGTACATTTTTGCACGTCAACATATTTTTTTACTTTTACACCACTTTGTAGGGAAAAGGTGCCAACGCTGAGGAGAAAAAGTGGCAAAAAACTTTCAGCAGCACATCTTTCCAAATGTAGAGTCAACATCTTAGCCACAAGTGGAACAAACTGACACAAATGTTCACAATACGGTCGATGTTAACTCGTTACTCGTTGAAACTTTATGTATATTCATACTTTTATATGTTTACAGCCTTAAATATACGAGTAACATTCTATACCTAATATAGTTTTAGTAGACATATTCAGTTAGATGTCGCGTTTTTGATAATCGTTTTCTTTATATTAAAGCTTTACAATTCTATCCTAGATCGTTGTGATATTGTTGTGTTTATTTCTAAATTTTTAATTGCAGAAATAACCTCTTGTGACAATAGTTTAGAGTGCAGACTAATAAATGGCAAACATATTTTTAAATAGGGATAAAGTAGTTTTCGATAAAATGTCAACAATAATTTGGCCCCTGTATTCCATATCATCATCAGTCTATTTATATTGCCCCACTGCTCGGGCACAGACCTTCCCTTACATCGAGGGAGCTCGGGCCATAATCCACCACGCGGGCCCAGTGCGGGTTGGCGGATTTCACATGACTTTTTTTTCTTCAACGACATGCAGGTTTCATCACGATGTTTTCCTTCACCGTTCCATATGTATGTATGAGACTATGAAGTATGTTTAAACTTATTACAATCACATCGTGGGGCTTTCTCACTGGTTCTATGATCAGTGGTGCCGACTTTATCGTCAAAGTAATAGTTGTTCATGACATTTCCCAAAGTTTTTACACGGTAGTAAAAGCTTTAATTTTATCTGGGAATATAGTCAGGGGAGGAAATACCTATATAAAGTTGGAAACGTAAGCTTTTGGATTCTAAAACAGAACCAGTGATTAAGCAACCAGGGGGACCGCGACTTCAATCTTTTTCGTTTTCATTTTGATCCGCGCCGCGTATCGTTGTCGCTTGTTAAAACTTGCAAAAACATAACAGCAATGTATAGCGTCCATGTGTCAAATTGAAAGCGAATACGATAACGATTGGAAGTCGCGGTCACCCCATAGATTTTAAAGATTGGAACATAAAAATAGAAAAGAATATAACATAATAATTCGATACAAACAAACGGTGCACAATACACAAAGAAGAACAATAGTACGGACAACAGCACAACATATCAATGGTAACACTTGCAGTACGAATTCAACTCTTATGACGCAGATAATAAGAATGGTCCAAAGTCCAACGTGTTATACTTGATCTGCTGTTAGCTGTACCTACAAGTAGTGACGGTGCAGTGGTGTGGTGTCAAAGTTGTCAAACTTGTGTAGTTACCATAAGTTGTTGTAGTTCGCTCGTTAGCGTATACGCAAACCTTAGCTGCGACATTCGCGATTGGTCTAATTTTGTTGCAATCTCTAGCGATCAGTAATGGAAGTAAAATTCCATTAATGCCGAGCGTGCCTATATACATACTTGCTATTGTAAGTTCGCTTGAACTTACATTGGCAACTCAAATAGCGGTTCGGTCCTTACAAAACAATACTCCTTTTATATAAGTAACGTTTTATTAGTCAAATTAGTTAAATTTTTCATAATTTCATCTAGAGTTGATCAGAAAATGACTTTGTATTGATCAGAATATTAAAAAATAATAGTACGATAAATTCAGTTTGTTACATAATACCTACAAGAGAAGATAAACAAGATTTACGTTAAAATCTATGTAAACCTAGGCATCAAACGAGTTGTCTGATACTAAATTCGTATATCTCACATCCCCATAATCCAACTAGATCCACAATGATGCAAGTATCTCTCAGATAACGCGTGTATTCGCCCTACTTTCAGTTGCACAGGAAAGGATGTTTGGACTTACAAAAACAAACTTACTGGAATCTTGGAGTACAAATAGTTTTATTTTCACAGAAACTTTTAATAAGAATGTTAAGGGAAATAAATAAAATAATCTTAAGGGAAAATGAGAGCATACCATACATGTTGTCATTGCAAAACACAACTCTACTCAATTTCCTAGTAATCAAAAGTTAGGTAAGTACTTTAATAAGGGACAAATCTAGTTCCTCCAAAAAACGTACGAACCAGTTATTATTATTTGATATCAGAGTGTTGGTACAAGCCCAAGGGTCACTGCGACCTCAAAGGTATATTGTGGCCGCGCACCGAGTTCTTATATCTCGCTCCCAAGGCCAACGTCCTTCACAGGAATCGTTTATGATGCACTTGGGTGAGAGAGTTTTAATATCCTCGGGTGGCATTATGTGTCCATCTAAGGCTCGGTTTATGCTGTGAATGAGTGCTCCACACTCACAGAGGATGTGCATTGTGCATGGGGGGCTTCACAGCAGAAAACGAAACAGTTACAAAAGAAGACATTGCAAATATTGAAATTCATGGCAAATTAAACGAATCTAAGTATTTCGTAGGGATTCAATTGTGAATAAATTCTTCCTCTTTTTTGGGCGAACATTTATGCTCAATTTACACTTTCTGCAATTACGATATCTTAGAAGTTTAAAACGACTCCCATTTGCAATCGGTAGAATAGAGAGAGGTGAATAATTTTTCGTGGTGTCATATATATAGGTACGGCTTATCACAAAGACAATTTGGTAAGTTAGTATTCAATCACGGTGTGTTAATGATAATTTTGCATGTACCTATGCAAAGGTGGAGCACAGAGAAAGGTGTAGAAGAGAGTTTTTAAGGTTGAGATTTTCTCAAAAACTACTTGACCTATTGCAATAATTATTTCACTGTTAGATAAAAGTTAAAACTATGTACTGTAAAATAATTATTAAAATCGGTCTAGTAGTTCTTGAGAAAATCTCAACCTTATTGAAACCTCCTGTATACTTATCTCTGTCTTCGACTGTACGTACTGATCCTATAATATTGCTGACGCTAGGGAATACTTCCAATTACTTCGCCCACTTTACATTCTGTTTATCTAAGTATTATCACGTCTGTGTATTTTAGTATTATAGTATTATATTATCAAATTGGTAGGTAAGTCTATGGGTCATGCAAATATGTTGTAATCTCTTTCAGAACCTAAAGTACTTGGTAAATACCAAGTACTTTAGGTTCTGAAGTGAAAACTTATAGGAGACACGGATAAAAAAGTTTATGAAGGCATCTTCGGATGATAAAAGTCAGTCATGCTCAGTGGCCCGGCCGAGAATAATGAAATCGTCTAGTTTCCCACTCCCACATTTTTTGTGTGTCGTGACAGTATTTTTCGATGTGATTTATCCGGGTTCAGATTCCCATAACCCAATTTATTTCCCTTTATTGAGGCGTTTTATTGGTGTTTCACAAGAATAATAAAGGGCCGAGAAAACAGAAATTATGTTGTTTTTCCTTTGAGTTGAAAATGTTGAAATTTTGGGTAGGCATTATGAGGAAATGTAAACAAATTATACGCTGCGATAAGTATAATTATGTAAGAAAATAATAATATAACAATATTGAACAAAAAATGGCACAAAGTGGTGGAGGAATAAATTTTAAACATGAGACGTTAAGAGCCTTCCATGAGTCAACTAGCGCCGCCAATGTTAAAAAATAATATCTTCCAATATAATCAATTTTATTAAAAAAGCTATTTACAAAAAAATTACAAGATTGGCGGCGCCAGTTGGCTCATGGAAGGCCCTTAATTAAAATAAAGGCTCTCTCGAACACTTACACCGCTGCCTCAGTGACCCGATGAAGGGAGAAGACGCCAGTCCTACCGGTCCTGCACCATCTCTCTCCACGAGTCGCTCCAGATTCCTCTCTACTTCATCTCTTCAGCAATATATCTAGAACGACCAACCGGCTATTCCAGGTATCACGTTATCATCTAAGCAGCAAGATAGTCTCCCATTCTCTCAATGTTAGGGACATAAACATCGTCATCATCAGTGAGACTGAGGACGAGATTCTGAAACAATTTTGAGCGCGCTTACTAATGCTTTTTATTGTATTGAGAGAATTATTGTAAGAGCGAACTCAAAACTCGCACTCAAAATTGTCTCTGAATCACTCGACATTAAAGTATACCTACAGGTAACGTAAATATGTAAATACGTAGTAGGCGTTATGCTTGTAAGTAAATATTTTGTATATTTTAGTTAGTTAATTTTACACTTATGTATAGTTTAGCTGTTAGTTTTCCATTGTTTATTATTTATACTTTATTAAATATAAATTAAAAATGTACTACTCACATAAAAAAATGCGGAAAAATATAATCTACCTACATAATACGTAGTAGTTGATATAAGCATTTACTAAGTCACATTGAACTATATCATACTTACGACAACAACGAACAACGTTATTTCTTATGATTTATCAAACGAAAGCCACGAATGACTTAATTATTGCCAATTACGAGAAACTGTGTTTATCATTTCTTGGTAACATATCACCAACGTTGCCAAACTCAAAGACATCTTTGTTTTCAATTACACAGAAAACAGAATAGTCTCTGTGCATTAGAGATAAAAAAGTCGATTCAGAATAAATGAAGCTTTTCATTATAATGAGATAATAAAATGGTATATTTAGTCATTCTTGTCAATTAGCTTCAACAATTTTGCCAATTTAATGCAAATAAAATAGCATTAAATTCAGACTGTTTCCTTGACATAGTCGTTACGAATTGTGAAAATGAAGGTTAGGGGTCATTCAGCAGCGACTAGTAAATATTTTGATCAGATCAATTACTATGCCTAGTTAAATCGCAATCGGTTAAAATTTCGATACTTAAGTTGTAAGGCCAAGATACATAGCCAGTTTTGAGTACGATCTTAGCGTGAGCTCGCTCTTATTGTTAAATGTCTATGGAATTTAACGTTTATAAGATAGAGCTTAAAATGTATCTTATATAAATTGAGAAATACCATAAAGCGTACGTACGGACAACAGCAGATCAATGGAAACACTTGCAGTGCTATTTTAAATCTTACGATGCAGATAATAAGAACGGTCCAAAGTCCAAAGTGTTACACTTGAGCTGCTGTTAGCTGTACTTAAGTTAATTTTGTAATTTTCCCAACGTTGATATTTGTAATTTACAATTAGAAGAACTGGTTTTTAATTATTTGCAACTGCTAACCTCAAGAACATAATATCAGAATAATCGACTTCATTCATTCTAACGTAACGCCCATCTCTTGCGCCTGCTTGAATAATTCGTGCTTACATTTTGCCAACAAATTACAATAAACAAACAAAGCCTCAGCCTAACCTCAATCTCCGTTCCACAAACACATCTCCATATTTGTCTTACAATAATTTAGTTAGCTCCAAGTTCGCCCGTGTTCCCATGCTCCCAATACCGGTTTCTAACAACGCGATGCATCGGAATTGGCCAGAAAATCACGATAAGTATCTCTCCGTTGTCACGAACCAATTTCGACCGGAACGCTCCCGGTCGAGATTTGAGTGAGAGGACGTGACCTTTTGAACCAACTTGAAGTGTGAACCGTCATGTCTGGCCAGCGGGTGGCATGAGTTGTCCAAGCCCGAGAACAAATTTCGTAAATCGAAACAGAAAAATGTTTTGTTGTTCAACCAGGGACGGCTCAAGGTTTTCCATGAAGGGTTACGCTCCCGTAGCATGCAATGAACTTGAATACAATACAATTTACTTTGTAGTTATTTGCCAAATAACTAGACATCAAAATCTGTTGTTTTGGAGGCAATGAAACTTTTATTTTAGGCAAGGCAAACAAGAAAACGTTCTTTCTGATTATAATTACTATTAATTAATTATAACTTACCGTCGTCTATTAGACTTTAGAGCATCAACAACTCCAGTAAGTATAATAAATTACAGTAATTAAAAAAAAAATTTACTTCAATTCGCATTGCTATTTGGCGCCACAAATACTATGCAAGGATGTATGAAATTCACAATTAATTTACCAGGTCGAACTCGCTTGATAAATAAACATAGATTTCATCAGATCAAAGAAATTACTCGGAAACGGTACTGGGGCGCCAAGGCCTGTCGTTCTTCTGTCCCTGGAACCGTGACTTCAACTCAAAGCCACATCTCTTGGATATCAGCCGTCGATCAAACGCCACGCGGCAAGCACACACAAATCTATCTGATTTGACTTGACCCTGAGAACACGGATTAGTCACTGCCTTTGTTATATGATGTTTGGATAAAAGAATAAAAAATATAATGTGAATATTCAAGTTGTATATTTTGATTGATTGATTGGTGAAGATTTCGAGAGTGAAACAAGTTTTTTTTATATTACTTGTGTAGGAATTTAATGATAATAAGGTTTTACCAAATAATAATATTACATATTCACTGCATTTTAAAATAGCTGTTAAAATAGTCAAAGAAACGATAAAATATAGTCAATGAAAAATGCAGGAAGCAAGTTTTAACAAACGAGATATGGAGCAGCGGATATTCAATGCGATATTGGTATCGGGTCAATTTCTTATCTAACTCGGGGACATTGCGTATGATCGAGGGAACCAAAGCCAATGGTGCATTTAACCGTGAAATCCGCAGATAGCCCGGTATCCCCGGATATTGATAGCAGGTATCTCGGAACCAGAAATAGTTTTGGGAACGCTTTTCGAGATAAAATTGGGGTGAAGAGACTGCTTTTGTCACATTGATCTTTAACGGACTCTGATTTGGGATTAGATAGAGATTGCTTTAGTATTGTGGAATGGGGAATCGATTTATGCCGGTAACATGAAATTGTTGGATACTGTTCCCCATTGATTTACTTAAGTATTTATCCTATCAATATTAGTCTTGGTTGTTGCACCTTTGTGATTGTTTTCTAACCTGATCGTTATGCATATTTTGCACAAATCATCACTAAAGTTAAATTCCAATAAGGTTCATTAACAAGACCATGTGCAGTGCTAGTTGAAACTGGCCAATTCCCGCTTTTATTAACGACACCGCAAGTGGGTTTAATTTTGTTTCCACATCGATTGGCCATTATTCGCTTTCACTCAATTAATCTCTCGGTGGTCGAGCACTTGATGTTTTTCTGTTTCGTCGATATTAAAATATTATCAAGGTTTATATTTGAGGAGGACGAGGCCAACACAATTCTCAAATGTCTCAAAGATATCTATTATAAAGAGGCGACGGACTCCGTTGTGGTAATCGGTCTCCAAAAAAACCGGACTAAAACAAATAATAATAGCATCCTGAGGGTTATGTTCGAACTAAATTATGTAGAGATATAATTAATAGTACCTATTTATGATAAAAAAAATTGAAAAGTACAAACTTAGCTTGGCGGTCAAAAAACTAGAGATTTTGACAAAAATCAACAGACAGACATATGGATAATAAAAAAAATCCTATTGAGGTATATGGAACCCTAAAAATGATGCCTGGATGCAATCCATGTGTAACTAGTGACCCAGGACAGGCCGTTGCGAAAACATAACCAGTCTTCTAAAATATATTGCTCCAAGTGTTATTGGATAACTCTAGGTCAAAGCAGAAGCCAAGGTTCTACAATATTAGAATACTTAATTTAAAATAAACAGAGACAGTTGCTCGTTGTCTTTTGTTACTTTATTTAAAAGCTTTGGACTAAAGTATGCCATACCATAATATGTTGTTCGATGAAGCTCAAACTTGAAAAACTATTACAAAAAAAATCAATAACTGCTCTTCGGACCGTGTCCGACAGAAGGTCACATAAATATATCTCTAACTAGCTACGAATATAGAATGTATTGTAAATCTCCTTTATAGCTACTATAGTATATCCATGACGGTTGAAATATGACTTGGGAGCGTTCTCTACCTGAAAAGGGACCATCATTATGGCTTGCGATGATTGTCGGCAAGCCGAAATTATTTCGGGTCCTTTTTTTATAGATACGTTTCTCATTTCTCAATACTTCGATACAGAAACAACGAAGTTAACAGTTAAAGCCGACATTTGGTTTCCGCACAAAGCATCACAGTTTTTTGTTATCTTTGGCGGCGAAACAAAAAGTTTACACAAAAACATCCTTGTTCTAACCAACCACAAATACTGGCTGTAATAAATGAGCAGAATTTAAGAATAATTACATAATGACAGCAAATTATACTTTTGCTTGAGTAAACTTTTGAGTTTAATATGAGGTTCATATAAAGTTAACGATCGTCGAAAACTTAGGAGTTGAGTTGAAGAGAAACAAAAAAATATTTTAATAATATTGTTTTATTGTTAATTATACCATTATGTTTAACAGTCGACAAATGATAGCATTATTACGTACAGTCTGATATACAGTTCATGCCACCCAAAGACTACATGCAATAGGAAAATACAATTGAATAAATGGTGGCATCAGCTGCAATCGTCGAATATCTATCTACTTTCAACACTGTTCATTCTTAACTAATGACTAGTAAACCTATATAGAATCAATAACTTTATACTTACAAGAATTAGTCCCATATATCTACAAAATATTTGGTAACAATGAGATAATAATAATATACTATACCAAAAATATTTTATACAATTTTAATCACTCCTGATACTGGCAATAACTTTACGTTTATATGTATCAGTCTTAATAGACAACAAACTTTGTAGTGTTTGTTGTATGAATAAATTACTAGAATGTTACACAACTTTCCTTTTCTTTATAGGTAAGTGAGTTTATCAAAGGCATTACTCTATTCGAATAAATTTTAAATACAATTCCATTAAACATTACAGTCTCATAAATATGACATAACATCTGTGTAATCTAGCAAGGAACGAATGTCTTTAATATTTTGGCCAAAATAACTCCTACCTAACACATCATTTTTGTAAAATTATCACGTTTCATTAAGGCATGGCCAACTTATAAATGCAGTCTCGCTTACACATGTGCATGGAATGTGACGATCCATTAAGAAATATCTTTCTAAGATAACGATAGGTTAGAACCATCTTATCATCTGTGCGTTGCCACATGAGTTTGGGGCAAACACTCGTGCACAGATGATCGTGGCTGTAAGTAACCTTGCTCGTCGAGCATTGAAGGGGAATGATGCCCTGGATGATGAAGATGTTTACGTAACGTATGAGGTGGCCTGGGTCTACCACCATAAGGCTGTTCATAGTTTTGTGTATCTATAGAAATATAGCTATGATGCAAATGTTCACCATCCTGTACTTGACTCGTCAATGTAGTATTAGTTAACATAGACGTGTCATCTTCAATATTTATGCCTACGTTAGCAGCTGTAGGAGTCTGAGGAGGAATGGCATCGTATTTATACCAATGTTCCGGTGCAGTGGGCGAGGCTGTGTATCTCGAAGGATGCCTCCTACCATTTGGACACACGCCCTCGTGATTATAATTTAATGTGTCTTTGTTCCATTGTAAGTTAGAACTGTCTGGCATCACAAATCTAATTTTCTCCCAAAATTTCTTTTCACCCCACAGCAAAACATTGCAAGTTTTTAAATAGTTTTGGAAGTCTAAATCTAAATTTAGTGCACTGACATCTGTCGTCAATATAAAAACTACTCTGTGTCGTCTAATGGAAGGGTGAATAGAAGTGATAACATGTTTTATGGCTGCCTTGAATGAAACTTTAGACCACTCGTTTTGTAAGAAATTGAATGATACGAACACTAATATGCGTTTAGAAGATTCGGCAGCATTAGTTATTTGTTCAGAAAGATAATTCTCAGGTGCGTGTTGTAAATCTCTATAGTGAAAGCACATGGTGTAACCAGAGTGTTCCAATTCAGGAGCTACTACTTTACATACAAAATCGTCATCCAATAAACTATATACAGCATACCCATCGTACAACCTATCTCTATCAAGTTCACTTTCTTGAATAGAAGCACTTTTGAACAACCGCACTCCATATTTAGAATGAGCCCAAAGGCGCACATTTTGTCTAAATGAGAATGCTAAGGCACCAAACAACAGAATCAAAATTACACTTATTAAGACTACAGCTAAGAGAGGTACAAAGTTCAGTTTAATAGTGCTCACTTCATCATACTGATACGGTTGGTTTTCCGTAGGAATTGTATTGTCTATTACATTTGAATCACGGCACTTATCAATCACATCAAACACAGTAAGGTTTGATTCCAGTCCATTTTCATTAGCACAGTACATTTCAATAGGGTCACTATAAGTCTTTTTGAACCAGTTCTGTAACGGCATAACATTATCACAAGTACAAGTAAAAAGATTTCCTTGCACGTTAACACTCTCCAAGTGGATGATGTGCGCCAACTTTTTGTCTAGGTCGAGAATCTTGTTGCCTTGTAAGTGCGCAACTCGTAAAGATGACAAGTTTTCGAAAGTCTTGTTTGCGACACTTGTCAAGAGGTTATCATTCAAGTATAACTCCCTCAAGTGCTTTGTTTGTGAAAATTCTCCACCCGCCAACTCTATCAAATGATTGTTTTCGAGATGAAGTACATTTAAAGCATGTAAACCATTCAAGGTATCATTGTCAATAGTAGCAATGTTACTATTGTTCAAATATAGCTTATGCAACTTCTTTTTGCCAATGAATAAGTGACTGCTAAGTGAGCCAAAGTCATTGCCATCAAGGTAGAGTTCAGTAGCATCCATAGGTATTTTCTCAGGTATTTCAGTGTAGCCAACATTGGAGCAGTCAATTACATTTGAGTTCCAATTGCTATCGTGGAAGCAAGAACAACCTTCTGGACATGTCATTTTACAATCACAAGCTTCAAAGTCACAACAGAAGCAACTAGAGGAGCAATGGGTTTCATATGAGCAAAGGAACTGAGTTTCAGGAACGTCCATTAAGTTGGCCTTTCCGCCATATTTGTTGTTGACGACTTCACACATCACTGATTCCAAGTCCATGAATCTCGGGTATTGCCTCATGTGATTCCAAAGATTTATTTTCTGTAGCCAAATCATGTGACAGTTGCAGACAAATGGATTATTTCCAATAAAGAACTTTGGCAATAATCTGTGCTTCGGTATATGGGGCAAAGTGAACGCCGATAGCTCCACGGTCCTCAATTTATTGTCAGTCACGACGACTTTTTCTAAGTTTCTTTTTTGTAAAAACGTACCTGGGTGAATCGTGTGAATTTTGTTGTTATTTAAGAAAAGGACCTCAATAGAATCAGGTATCGATCTTTCGTCAACGTTTTCCAAAGCATTGAAGCTTACGTCTAACATTCGGATGTTTTGTTGCGAGTTGTGTTCATTATCAAGTTTTGTAATATTGTTACTGTGAATATCCAGCCATTCAAGACTCTCTGGCATGTAGCTATAATCAAAGTAAATAAGCTTGTTGTCGGATATATTCAGCCAGCCAAGGGTATTCAGTTTACTAAAAACACCTCGAATATCGCTCAGCTTATTCCCGTCTAAGCGGATTGCTTTTAATGTAGGGTTTGACAAGAACGCATCCTGTTCAATGGTTTCAATTCTATTCGAAGCTAAATTTAGGACTTGTAACGACGGCAGAGTGTTAAACGTATCCTTAGGTATGCTAGTGATATGATTATCCACAAGACGTAAGCCATACAATTCTTCAAGGCCTTCGAAGGAAGTATTAGCAACTTTTGTGATGTTATTTTTTCCAATATCGAGAGATTTCAAAAATCGTAGCTTTCTAATTCCATCAGGAATAACGTTGAGACTGTTTCCATTTAGGCCTAAGTCTTGTAAGTAGGTTATATTTTCAAAGCATCGCTCGTGTATTGTAGAAATCTGGTTGTTATCTAAGTAGAGCTGGCTGAGTACAAATAAGTTAGAGAAAATGTGTTCATTGAGCGTTTTCAGTTTGTTATCAGATATTGACAGCTGATGCAGGTTTCTGAGCTCAGCAAAGGCGCCATTACTTATTGTTTCTATGACATTATTATCTAAATTTAGGACTTGCAAGTTATTCAAATCCTGAAACGACTTAGGATCCAAGCGAGCCAGAGAGTTGTGAGATAAATTCAATATAACTAAACGAATTAATCCGGCAAAAGTGTCTCGATTGACCCAATCATTGGTTAAGCGGTTTCTCGATAAATCCAATTTCTCCAGTTGATCAAGTCCTTCTAGTAATCCCGGGGCTAATACAGCAAGAGAATTGTTTGCTAACGAGATCTGTTTGATAACTCGCGATGACTGAAATAGTTCTGGAGGCACAGCAACTAACTTGTTCCCGGATAAGTTAAGAATTTTTAATGAATTCAGTCCAACAAAGGCTCTGTCGCCAATCTCATTAATTAGATTGCTCTGAATATTCAAGACTTCAAGCGATCTCAGACTGGAAAATCCATTGTCAGGCAGACGTAGAACATTATTGTGTGATAAATCCAGCATTTTCAGTCCCGTATTGCATGATTTGCCTGGCGCAATGGGGCCTTTCCCCCAATCAGAGAATCCAATTTCAGATATATCCTGAATCCTGTTGTTGGTAAGATTCAAGGACTCTAAACTGAAGAGCGGACAGAAGACCTCAGATGGCAACATGTAAATATTGTTATCTCCTAAATCTAATGTTCGAAGTTCCATCAAACCACGAAAGCTTTCAGCGTGGAATTCCATAGTCATCGCAGGCCAATCGGTGTTATAGGAGCGTAGAGTCAAACTGGTTAAATCACGTAGTGGAGACAAAACAGTCGCCGGTACGTAACGAATCTTGCAGTATTCAATGCGCAGGTCTTCGAGCTTTCGCAGTTGTCCCAAAAAACTGCCAGTATTCATGTGCAATGAACTCTCGAAGAACAGCAAATCGGTGCATGTTAACTTCAGCTTGTTGATGTTGTACGCCTGCGCGGTGGTAATGTTTTTAAACAAGAAGTCTGCAGACCCAATGGTTTTAATGTTGCACGTGAGAAAGTTAGATTCACTCAACTTTGTGTCCGAATAGTCCCACTGACAGCCGGCGGGGGCGGGCGGCGCGGAACGTGCGCGCGCACCGGCCACCATCACCAGGCACATCCAAACTTTTAACGAAATCATTCCGTATAAGTTCTTGGTCATATTTCCACAGTAACACAGTTCATTTGGCACTGATAATTCACTTCTAGTACTGGTAAAAACTTTCAATCACTTATTAGTCAGTATTACAAAGTTTTTGTTGTTGCGCACAATCCGTTTTATAGCGCATGTAAACATAGAGTGAGCGATCGCGGTAAAACTTTTGACGCAGCCATGCTCCCCTGCGGTCGGGCGGTAACTGACCTACGTAAGTTTGAACGAACGAAAGCCGCATGGGTGTCGGGAGAGGGGAGGGGTGCGCGGGGCGCGGAGGGTCGGGACGATGACGGGTGGGACCCGCGCTGCATCGGCTTACAACAGATGGCACGCGTGTTTTTAAACACTTGAAAATATTGGTTATGCTTATGAAGCGTAGAAGACTTAGGCCTGCGTGATTCGATGGCTGCATCTCCTCAAGTTTCATCTCAGAGGCGGTCGTGGTGCTATCTGAAACAAACAGTGGCACTGTGAGAAACATAAAATAAGTACTAACTAATAGAGATAGGTATTAATGAAAGTACATTTACAACTACCAAACTCTACAATGAAATAATATGTACGATACGGTTGTTTAATCCTAGCAATTGATAAGGATACATTTATTTGTTCTAATAGGTGTTACCTACTTCAATAGTTGGGCAAAAGTCAAATCTCCTTTCTATTGTATTACCTACCTATTTTTGTTCAATAAAATAAATTTACTGTCCTCTTTTTGAGCAAGAATTTAACATAAAATATTGACGTGATGGGCGGACATTTTTGCATCAATGCAAAATAAATGATTGACAGCATCGTATAAACGGAAAGAGAGTCTCATGATTCGCTTACAAAAGATATTGTGGTGTTTAAATTTCTTTTGAATCATTCACTTAAGTGACTGAACAGATGTTCAATAACTGCAATAAGAATAATACAATGGCGTGATGACTATTAAAATTATGGAACCACTATGTAAGTATAGTCAAATCTTTTATGTTTTTTCGAAGTTGGTGTTGAGTAGCTGATATTATAATGGTCTATATCATTGATTGAAAACTTGTAACCATAATTCTGTTGTCAATAGTAATGACCCTTCGAATATGTTTGTGAAATTTTTAAGATAGAGACTAATTACTGAATACCGGTACAACTGAATATTTATTATTATGCATTATTAGATTGAGATAGCACCATTTTACTATTATGTAATTGTCAAGATCACAAAAAAAAAATCTCAGAGGAGCCATGCTTTTGCTACGAGTCTAATTTTAGAAACGCAATTTCATTCTACGTTTCTGTCACAAAGCTGCGCTTCTCAGCACGTATTGCCTATCACTTTAAAGCTGAAAAAACATGAAAGAATTTTACGATAAGCTAGTTAGTCACAAAAACACGTCCATTGAAGAGGGAGTCCATCGTGCGTCACCGCGAAGTCTAATCGCAGGGCATCGGATGCCATAACACGTGCGTGTCGAATTGCGTCTACCGTGGGAGACGGCTTGAGACCTCTGAACATCTTTAATGATACTACAGACTCCATACACATTAACAAATTCTCGCCACAGACTACTAACACCTTCAACAACGAAGTTGGTAAACTGGATTTTGAAGAAGGTAAACCTATAGTGTTTGTATAGCATGTGATAGTAACAAAAAACTCGTGTACAAAACTGAACGGTAAGTAGAAAGGAATAAGAGGGATCAAACACTGTAAGTGGAATAAATCAGTTGTGTTGGTGATATAAGACGTGGAATTTTATGATCCTTCCCGGATGAATGTCGAGATTTATAAGATAGATTGACGCTGTCGTATACCATGTTACTGTTGTAACCAAGATCGATATTCTTAAGCACAACATACTATCTTTGTTTTCGTGACTGACATGAGAATCATAACGAATATTTGCACTCATAACAATTATTGTTAACATTGACCGTTCTGATTTATAACACCGGATGTATTTTTCTCAGAAAAGAGGTCTCCCATGCCAAGGTCACAATATATATCAGGGTCCAGACTATCGATACTCTCTGTCAATATCAAGAGTCAATATCTCACGTGCCTATGTCGCAGTTCAATATTTACCAGGCGACATCAAACACAATATTACCACTTATCTCGTAACAACTGGCTCCGAAAACATCTCATAGCGATCTTCCCTTATGAACGTTACATAACTGTGTTGACATTGGCTGATATCGGTGGACTAAGTTAAATATGACCTTTATTTTGAGAGAATGAATCCGTTTATCTGTAAAATATTTATGAGGTATGTTATGGACGGAATCTCAAAACTTACGCGGGAGTTAATGAGAATGATAATACCAGTAAGGTTTTCAAAGGTAAATGACCTTTTAAACGCAGTAACTAACGACGTTTATGTAATTTAATTACATAATACGTTTACAGAAATCAATGACAAAGACACACCCAATAAATTACATTATTAAAGACCGCTGAACCGATTATGCAGGGACTGGATGCAGAGGGCCGAGAGTAGGGTTGATTGGCGCGCTTTGGGAGAGGCCTACGTCCAGCAGTGGACTGATACGGGCTGATGATGATGATGATGATGAACCGATTATAAACCTAACCTATTACATGATGTAGTGGACAACGGAAATAAGGCAATTACCATTCATTTGATTGATCGATTGTGTAGTAGCCTACACAAGTAGCTAAAACCCTAGTAACGAGCTACATCAATAAGTGAATACAAAGGCATCGTGAAATGTAAATTTGTAATTGTAACAGACTAGAAACAAATTCCAGTGAACGGAAGCTTCAAAATAATTGAAACAACTCTGCGTGAAACTTCGAAACGAGACAATAGAAAACTGCAGCCAAAGTAACCGAAAATGACAACTCCACAATATCAGAAACAATTATATTAGCCGTAACCAAAGGCTTTTGCGTCCCATTCAAAACTGCGCTCTTGCAGTGCTATTTCTCTCCACTGTATTGAAAAAATAGTAAAAGATAAAAGGCCAGTCCGTGGATAGAAATTAACAATTCGGGGACAGTTTCTCGAACCCAGCGCAAAAAACCTTTTGAAAGCTATGCACCGCAATAAAAATGGTGCTAGGGATCGTTTCCACTTAGACAAAAGAATTTCACCGCACATACACAATTGGCCCTAATAAAGTTTTTAGAGACAATCGTTTTTAAGATAATAGCGATCGCCGACTTTATGGTTGTCGACACCACAAATTGCATAGAAATATTTTGGTGTTATAAATCTTTCACAAAACACTTATTTTATGTAGTCGTTTAGTTTGCCTGGTTTTTTGAAACTTCCTATTCGTGTTCATAAATGGAAATAATATTATCTAATAGAAACAAACCATATTTAAAACAGAATCATACCCATGTTAAAGAAGCAGGCAAAATAGCTTAGAGAAAAATCTTGGCAAGAATACTCGCAAATGACAATGTAATGTAATGCATAACAACTTGTCCAGTAGTTTCCCCGGCTGATTGATGTGGGACTTGGTCATCTTCCAAATTGTCTGGCGTTATGTAGCGAGAAAAAATTGCTACTTCATTGTGACATCAAAAGCTAATTTTGAGCTATTGTTATATTGACCATAAACAACTATTAAGTACACATAGAAAACGAGTTATTTGACATCGATTATACCGGCTTTGGGTCGTAAATGAAGACAATAATGGTTACGATTAAAAAGGGACTCCATATTTAGACCTTAGTATTTATTGATCTCTTCTCTCAGCTTTATCTTCAAGACCCATGTTTGGACGATAGCTACAAAAGCGTGATTGTTATTTGTAAAATAAGACATCGCATCTGTTAGAGAGCTGAAAGTTGAACGTTAAAGGCGTTTAAGAGATAATCTGAACAAAATATTGCCCTCGTCTCTCGATAAAGGTGGTCTCGGTAAACAGGTACTCCCAAGGCACGTTTCGAGTCAAATAACCTGCAGGAAAGGGTCCGAAACAGAAAATGCTTTGTGCTAAAAACGTCGACCCCTTATCTTCCTTAGATGGGTCGCGACCATAGAGACAAGAAGGAAAATAGGATTATAGTCAATAAACACAATTTGAAGACTGGAAGGTGAAACCCCAAATGAGTAATTAAATTGATACTTACTGGTATTTTCTAGGCAGTATTATTTGAAAGTATAATAATAAATACGGTACCTACGGATGGTGGTTCACACTAATAATATGTTATAAATCCGGTTTTTTGCTTGTAGTATTTGAGTGTCATGTTATTAACTCAATTTCTATTTTTAGGTTACTAAAAACAATACAAGCAAACACATAAGAGTATTTAGCTTGAAGTAATTACTTAATTAGGTATAGGTGTGTAGCTTTTTTTAGCTGTAAGGATTAATCTTTAGAATTGGATTCAGCTATCTTTAATGGACAATAATGTTTTATTGTATTGCATGTATCTCAATACTTCAATATGTTAATAGTATAACCTAACCCTGACCTAACCTTTGTATCTACATTATCCAACTTTACCCTTAAGTTAAGTATTCTTTGTCTGCGTGTATTGTTAGATATTCAAATTCATTCTCTAAAAGGAAGTTATAGACTGGCAGAATTTCCATATTCGTGCCGTGTCTCTCAGATTCATGTCTATCTGGAGAGGCTGCTTCCAGAGGCTTAGCACGAAGTCATCATTCATACGAGGAGATATCATCGTCGCTCTCGTGGCTACGGCTTTCTGCTTGTTAACAATAAAAACGTTATCCGGCGCTTACACAAAATGTGTCTCCACAAAATGTCCAACCTCAGTGTTCTTTATTTTTGTCGTTTTAGTTTCTCAGGGACTAAGTGCTCTTTAAATGTTAAAGGTATCATGTACTTACTCACCTTCACCTTTGTTTTCTTTTTTCCAATATATGAATTTTTATTTACTTTCCGAGCAAAACTTTCTGCGTAGATAATTGTTCTAACTAAACCACCGAAAAGGTTACAACAAGATTGGCTATCGTGAGCCAAGCATCTTCATAATTTATAGAGCGCATTACTCAGACTGTTTAAATTTTAGCGGGATAGAGGGAGAATGCTGGAAGAAGAAAGTTAAGGCAGACCAAGAACAATACTTTGAATAGGACATGAATAACAGTGGGTAAAAACAGAAGAAGAAGGGAGTAAAATTAATGCTGTGAAAAAATACTCCTTATGTATGAAGCAAGCTGTGTGATAGGATAAGAAATGAAGTAATAGGAGAATCATATGATCTGACGGAAGACATAGTGAGCAGAATTGAAAATAATACGTTAGTTTGGTCACTTAGAACGAATAAATAACCCACGAAAGAGATTCACAGAGCGAATATCAGCGGAACGAAATTATTATTACCTCTACAAAGTGTTCAACCGAAAATGTACTTACTTAATACCTGTTAAGGAGTTTTTACCCGTATAAATTCCTATACACCTTATAATCCTCTAAACTAATTACGTAATAGCTTGCGGCTAAATAGTTACACCTAATGCGATTGAGCAATCTAATATAGACGAAATGGCACTACAAATTGCTAATCAATAAGGACTAGAGAGAGAGTTCCATTATATCGTTGGTTTCGGCTTTGGTCACCTTTGTCCTAATAAATACACTACGAATCACATAAAACCATTCAAAGTCTCTTTGAAGCTCTTAATTAGGTATGGCACTAGCGAGAGTCCACATGGTACGGAAATTGATGTAGACATATCTACATAAGTTGAGAATCAAAAAGTCGCCAATTCATTTTTAAATATTACCAATATCGACAAATTTTTTGTGGGATAGCAGGTTTTAGAAAAAAGTCCATAGTTAGTCATTGACGGAGTACCTACTTACCTATAGATCGGATAGTAATTAAAGCTTGATAAGACTCCGTGCAGGATCCACCTTGGTATAACCGTGTTACTTACCTCTTGCCTTGCCGTCAAGTGCTAGCATAGAAACGATATATCTTTAATCTGTAGCCAGCATTACAGTTGTATTCCGAGGGGATATCTAGTATTATTACAGCACATAAGTCGTTCGTTAGGTAAGTACATCTCCGTGACGTAACAAAAGTGTTCCATAGTCTACGAAAGGCCAAATAAAAGAATAAGAGTATCAGGACGGAAACTTCTCTTGAGTAGTAAGGTGTCTATAGGCGACAGTGACCTGATCACTTACCATCAGATAGCCCGCCAGCTTATTTGTCGTTCCTTATTAATAAATACAGTAAATATGTATCTTTGCTTTCGGCCAAATTTTACTTTACTTTCGACAATTTCGAACCCTCATGATGGCCCAAAGGACATGTAATTAACAGTCACATTAAGAGCTGCATTATGCATGACGTTGAATCTGTGTCCAACGTATTATCTGCTTGCGTATTCGGCTTTACAAACATTTACATACATCATTGGTTTGAACAATGTACACAAACACATGGAACCGAAATTTAAGATAGATTTAACACAAAGTATAGGTAGATATAGAAAGTATAGTGTTTGAATTATTTGTGCAAATACAGCATAGTGACGTCAGACTTTAAGATATGAATCGAAAGGATGATAACGATAATGATAAACAATATAGATTGCAAAGTATTGGAAACGGAACGCTAATCCTACTCGAGTGCTTATTTTTAAGATAATTTTATCCCACTTTTACCGTGATTGCCAATAACTAGATTAACATTTACCTACAACTATTTATTTTTATACTAGACTATAATCTTAAACTATCACCCAGGAGTGGTTAATGGTGGGTACTTCGAATATTTTAGAATGATAACCCGGACTAAAATAAAGGTGTTCGCTTTATTTTGGCATACTTTAACCTATACCTTGGGTTTGGTTGTCTTATCTTTATCAAGAACATCGCTCCCATCTAGATAAACACAAGGATATTATAAGAACTATATTAGCTTCATATTTTTTTACATACAGCAGCGGAAAATAGGTACCCATTTTACCAAACATATGAACTCTATTACAAGGACTCAAGGTTCACAGTTATAGGCTATAGGACGTTGCTCACAGTACGAAAGGGGCCTAGTCAATCTCACAGGACGCGTACAATTATTTTAATCTTATTAAAATCATGTTTCAAGTGACGTTTAGGATAGTATGGATACGACATAATATATTTATGACCAACCAACAGTTTAATCGAATCAGTGGTTTGTCACTAGTCATGATCTGACATAAAGCTAAGCTATGTGTTTGATAAAGAAATAGGTAAATAGGTACTAATGCACGGTGTCGTACAAAATAGAAGGTAGCAATTTTTATGCAAATGATCATTACTTAGAACTGGTTTCTCATTACATTAATTCTAATTATGGCTATCAAGCAGCATTATGCCGATCATTAATTATAACAAAACAATTAAAAATAATATTAATAAAAATATGTGTGTAAATAACCTTGTTAGTAAAAGCCATTTACAAAGTAATACTAACTCAAGGTGGCAATCTCTTAACACTGACAACAAATTCGTAACAAAAGCAAAAATAGGTCAGTGTTAAATTGTAACATCTCTCATGCATGACTCCTTGAGAGCTAGTTTTCATATATTTTTTGATCCACATTCGTATTCGGTTTGTTAGGTTTCTAGTATAGGTATATAAGAGCCTGTTATAATCAAAAATATCTAATACAATATCTGTAATGGAAGAGGCTAATTAATGTCTCATGGCCTATGCATGCTATAGATAGCTTAGAGGGGAGTTGGTAGATTATAATAACCTGTTAGATTTTATAAATATCTACCAATTCACAGTCTTTCAAACTTTATCTACCAAATCATGTCCATTTGACATCGATGGATTCATCTATTTCTTAAATATCTACATATTGTAACATCTACATTATTCCAACCACAAGAACTGTCTGACGGTAAAGCAGAACGTAATATTCGGCCACGTCGCTTGTTAGACAAACATGAGATCGCCAGATATCTTGGAACAATGCGAGCGTGTGGGTGAGCCACTGCCAGGGTGCCCCGGAGAAAAAAATATCGTTTTAGCTTTAGAAGTGAGTAATGCAAGTAACCCTTATGTGGCTTGTAAGACAAATTAAGCCAGAGTAGCCCTACCTGATGGAGATAGAGATATGGTTGAAGGTAATTTATCTATGAGACATAAAGCATTTTATAATAGTTTGGTTTTGCAAGATTATACCTACAAAGACAATGTCGTGTTGTTGACGAAGTAAAGTCAGACCTTACTTAAACGTGTATGAGAGTTCCATAGTTAATACACATAACTCTACTTCTAGCCCAACGTTGAATTATGATGATGAAATAAATTGAATTAAAAATAGCAGAGAAATCTTCTACTAATGATTAGCTTTGAAAAAAAGGGACATCTTATTTTAGGTAACGAGAAAAGTAACTTGTCCAAATGGGACAAATTCGGTTAAGAAGGTATCGAGTATATCGAGGAGGAAAGGATGATCTTATTACTGACTGCTTTTACTTAGCGAGTCTCAGTAATGATATTACTAAACTTGGGTTAAGTATTTCCTTTACTTAGGATAATGTCGCGGTTTTCGATGTAGTGGACGAGGTTAATAAAGTTAAGTTAATCAATGTAAGTTATACGAGCGTAAGTAATTAAGTTAAAATAACATAATATTGTTTCTACAACTTTCAAACTGAATTCTTTGTTTCTTACGGTTAGATACTTACAGGTTCCAAGTTTTTTTACCTAGTTAGAAGTTAAGACTCTCGTGATAGCACAGACAGCTTAGACTATGATAATGCATTAGACAAGTTCCATTTTCTAATTGAATATAAATGCATAAATTGTATCTATGAAATCTGTAATGGTATCTAATGAGTGATGACTGATGATCATCCAAAAGCTGATAATATTTTAAGGTTTTTAGTGGCAAACAAAACAAGACGGTAAATTACTATTGAACACGTCTATAGACCTAATAAGTATATTTTAAATAATAATTATCATGACTGTATAGAAATGCCTACAGTTAAATTATCAGATGATGTTTGTATAAAACAATCATCATACCAATAAAATTCCATTCATATCGACAACATCTAAAACAAATCTACAAATTATGAAGAGGCGTTACTCAAATTACATGAACATCATCCTAAAGAAATGTTGACAAGATGGGAATTAATCACAAACAAATCATCCGACTCCAGACATTATGCTAATCTAATATCAGTGTGTAGCTCACGATGGATTTTTATATATTGTACCTCATTTATTTATGTTTAGTCATCATCTTTTAATACTCAACATACCTTAAGCAGATATCGGCTACGATCAATCAAAACTTGACTTCTCCAGAGCTTCTCTTTAACCTTAAGTAGCTTAACTTTGAGCTTTATATACAAGTACTCAAAGAGGGTTTTTCTTAGCCAAGTTCAAATTTAAATAATGCTTTGGCATAAGAAAAAGATTATAAGTCAAAATAATTGATAATACCGTTGCTTTCTACGCTATGGTCATAAGGATTAATTTCATATGCTCAAAGACTAGTTTGTGTTAAATATTCACTTGATGTTGCTCTGAACGTGTACAGCATTTACGAAGAGATTTCATTCATTAATGTTCCATGTATAACAATGTTTATAAACACATCTGTCAATTTGTATAACAAACAGCAAGATTTTACAAAGTGTTATCTATTATGGCGCGTATTCATAAACGTAATTTAAAGTTACGCCACCGTTTAGGCCCCCTGCCCCTTTCTATCTTAACCATTTTAACGAAGTTTTATGAATAACAGCACAAATGTTTAAGTACTTACATCTGGGATTGAGCCAGCAATATTGCTTGTACTTAGATCATAAATTCTGCACAAGACTCCTATTTCTAAGTTCCTAACTTACTTAGTAACAAAAAAAATACTACTTAAATAAAACTTTCAATACTTCAATACTTAAACTAGTATGTGTCTTGTTTAATAGAATATATTTCAACTTTGGTAAGTAAGTACATCTCTTTGATCTCAGTTTCTTTTAATATCAGAAATATTCCATTTATTCCTGATATCTGTAGGTAGTAGATATAATTCTCGCATCAAAACACAAAACTTACTTACTAGTATAAGTACAAGTCCATGTGTGATATCGATTTTTTGTAGAAAGTAGAAATATCTAGGTATGTTAATTCCTCACAAATATCTGTTAGAACTTACTTTCTTCTCAAATGTGTCACGCATGGCAGTCGTTTAACTTTTAGTATCAAAACTTATCGTTTATTGACTGACCAAATATTAATATATTTATTTATGTCTATTTGATTGAATGCCCAATAAAAATTTATATTCCATAGTATTTGGAAGAAAGCGTATTATTAATTTGTTAATTGCTAAAGGTTAGAGCTATTCATAATCGAGAATTTCGTATGAAGTTATTGGTTATAGATTCAACTTTTATTGCTTTAATTGGCGGTTTCCCGGTTTGTTATTCTGTTACTTCAATTGAAAAACTTTCACATCATTTATTTAAAAGATAGTCACCTGTTGGGTTTAACCCTCATTGGATAGGTCTAGCCTAGTCTTAGGTTAATTTACTACTAGCCACTAATTTTATCTAGTGATTGGTAAATTTTCATTTCATTCGTATCCTACATAATTATGAAGCAGTTATTTTTAGCTGTTCCCATAACCAATCTTTATTAGGTTAATAATAATATTATTTACCAATTACATTGCATATCTATATATTTAAAAATATGTACAGCTAGCATGAGAATACATTTAGATGAAAGTAAATAAAGCGAAACAATTAAACAAAATTGGTTTTCCGTCATTCATCAATTTTGGCACTACACCCGAATCTGACGAATGTTCCTTTGACCCACTATAATTGATGATATCTCCTCGAACTCAAGCGTCATTCATACCGGTGCGGAAAGCGGCACGAATGTGTAACCGTGGTGGTAAAACAAATGAGAGAGAAAATATAATGGTCTCATTGAATCAGCACTATAGGAATGTGGCCACAGTCTTTGTATTGTATGTTTAGATTTTTGGAAAATCTTTCAATAAAAGTGATACGCTCATGATATTTGTACATCGCCAATATGTACTTATACAATAAGTAACTAGTGAGTATCAGTTCACATTTAGTTACATATATGAGCGTCTCCGATGCACAAAGAACGTGTATCACCTACTGAAGTTGTAGAGTTAGGTTAATCTTATACAATTTAAAGAAAACTAAATAGATAGAGTACGTCAGTAAAAAGGTGATCCAGATGAATAGAATTCCAGCATCCTTTAAATGAAAAAAAAAATCTTAAAATCACCATAGTCTTATTGGCATGATACGAGATAAACATTACATAGATAATAGGCTATAAATATTACATAGAGAGGACAGTTCATTGATTAAGATTTATCATGTTGGCCTAATAATAATCGACGACGTGGTTAGGTACGTAGATTTTTTTCCGCTTCCAACGGAAGCAACCGTAATAAATGACTATCGGTAGCGCTTATCGCACCTGTAAGATAGCATCCTTAACGCAGGCATCAATAGATTAATGACCATCAGATAGCTAGGTCGGAACTAGATAATGTATCTGGTCACCAGGTCATTAATTCACTGCGGTTACTTAACGTGATCACTACCAATTTGTGCGATAGTCCAGTTTACGCTCAGATAACCTGGTAAAGTCTAAAATAATTAGGACTTTAATGGTCACAACGCATAAAGCTTATCTGATGACGTTAATTAGTCATACTTCAGTTTTAATCAACGGATCTAGTACACGGCGTATTGCTAGTCAATATGAATTTAGTTACTTGTCAAAGATCATTGTTCATTCATTACTAGTACTTCAATATGAGTCATACGTATCAATAGATTACCTACTGTTAATTGAACTCCACTACCATTGTGTAATTGGAGTATTAATAAATCTAAGCTACTATGACCATATTCAAATCTAAGTATATCCTATGACTACATACTCGTAAGCCGAAAACAGGGCATGCAATATCGATACGTCTATTAGACTAAAAATTTAGAATTTATTCAACTTAAATTAGATACGATGATCAGTATAAAATCTCTCTGGGATATCCTGTCATATGTCGTAAGTTCACATAAAAGTACACTGAAATGTTTTTGTTTTCATGTATTGATCATACATAACTACTTTAATATCTCAGAATTTGTATTATGCATTATCCATGTTCGATGAACCAATTTAAACATGATGAAAAATTTCTTGCCGTGGGTAGGACTTGAACCTGCTACCTTGTCATTCCGTGACACGGATGACAATGACAAGGTCGCAGGTTCAAGTCCTGCCGTGGGCAAGATATTTTTCATCATGTTTAAATACTTTAATATCCTTCAACGGATAAAATGAATATTGTCAGCAAGTCCTCAACCTCTGTAGCTACATGCGTGGTAATGTTAAGGGTATAATATGTCGCTGTTAAACCAGATACGAGTATTTACGATCGTCCGCCCGTCCCGCTGCATATAGGCAAATGCCACACATGGTCTGCCTTAATTCGAATAGATGATACGTAGGGTTGATGCTTTTAATAAACGTATGATTATCATTAATTTAACTTTTTGTGTCTAGCATGCATCAAACGACGAATAACACTGGATGAAGCAAAATAAATACGTGTGTGAAGTTTTAGAATTAAAACTATAGTGAGCCATTAAGTACTACAAATTAATTATTATATTTAAACGGATATCACTCACTATATAAACTGTCGGTCTAATTGCAGACTTCAACAATATAAGTGAGTGATATCCGTTTATATATAATGATTTGTGTGAAGTTTGGAAGATTCGGCGTTCGTTTTTTTGGCTTACTATGGATATAGTCTGAATAATAAGAGTAAGAACTTGACCTACTTATAATATAAAATTATTAACATATCAAACTTAAATTATTTAGCAGTGGGCATGCGACAATACTAGTTCGTTGCAGTTGACTCCATCATAGTACTTAGTTTAAGCAAGATAAAATCTTTAAAACACTTGCATTTGGTCAAACATTTTGCTACCAGTTGTAAAACACGTTGGAGGTCAACATATTTATTATCGAATCACGATAACCTTATTTAATTGTGATTGCAAGGTTGCATTCAATTTCAATTGTCATTATTTCAGAGATCATTGATAGAGACAAAGTCGAAATAATAATATAAAAAATTGGTGCTGCATGTTGCACTTATTTTAATTGCCTTGAAATAGAAGATATAATATTATAACTGAGTTTTCTAGAGACATGCAAATTACATTATTAAATGAAGAAAAAAAAGTGTCTTTCGATTCATGTGTTTTCTTTATTTGCGTCAGTTCATATGATATGAAGGTTATAAAATATAATTTATAATAGACAATTTGTACCAACCCTAAGGATGAAATGCTAGCTAACAAGTACAGAGCGGGCCATTGGCGATATTGATATAAATTGATTACGACTTGTCGCGACATTCATTAATATAGCTCGACGCAAATGCCTTATCTAGTGCATTCATTACAGTAATGATATTGACCAAGAGACTAATCTTAAATACTGTTCCATCTGATTTATTGGACGTACACAACAGATGCCCCTGTGGGAAATAGTTACTATGTAAAGTGCTCATAAATGCTTTACCAGTGTAGTGTTTCAGGATTGATGCAAGCTTCAATGGTTAATTGAGATTTCGAAAACTTAAAAGAGTCCTTCAGCATAGTAATAGATAAGGATCAATTTAGAATAATAATATTTGAATGTATAGGTTTAAATGAAGTTCTTTAAAGTTTAATTACAGTTTCGGAACTCATCTAAGCGCACTGTAGTGCACAGGCCAAGTTCTCAAAACACAGGCCGGACGTACTCTACACTGGGCAATATTTACACGAAAAGTTTCGAACAACTTTTGACCACATTGTATCTCGGTTTCTATTTGAAATATTAATAACCTACGAGACACGAGTTCGTCTGTGATAAACATTTCAGATTCCTGGATCATAGATTTAATAGCATTTGGTGTGTTAAATTAAGAACGGTAAGGATATACCTAACTAACGTCACGTGTACGTCCGTACAATTATTAAATTTTTGTTTGTACAGACAGCTTCAACGAAAACTGACTTCTTCGGCCCATTTATAAAGATAATTTTCGTCAGATCAGGTTTCATTGAAGCGACTAATGTAACTTTGTGTTCAAAAATACCTAAATTGATACTCAAATTCATAAATTTTTATGCACCCAAAGCGAACATAACTTGCATTCAAGACCGATTATAGTAGATTTTTCGCTTATTAGTCGTACAGCCAACCAGTCACTTTCACAAGCAGTCGGGGGCCAAGGTCAGTCAGTGTTAGCCTCTGGGATGCTCATCAATTTTATGTAAATAATCTTCTGGCATCCACCGCGCACAATAAAACATGGCAACAAGATTGATTATTGTATTTTCACCGCCATTTTCCCTCAATGATTCATTTTAAGGCTTTTGGGGTTATTCAGTATCTAACTGATATGTATAGTAGACCAATAACATTCAATTTTGGAACCTAACTTTGTATGCCCAGACTTCCTTTGCGGTTACATTTTCCGTTGTAAAAGGTACTTAATTATGTTAATGCATAATTAGGTTTAATATCATCTAGAGAGCAACAAACCCCCAAACGATATGTTAGCAAGATTCAATGTTATTAAAAAGTTAACTCTGATTAGGTGTAGTAAAAATACGACATTTAAACCTATTGAAAATATTCGTAAGTAAAAGTATTTGAAGGTCTAGTTAAGCTTAGATTAAGATAATTGAAATATATTATAGATAATTAAAACTAAACCAGTTCAATAATTGACAGCAGTAATTGATAACAGTAACATTGCACTTGCAAAATAAGAACAAGTCGAACCAAAATAACGAGTTAAACTAAATGAGCAAATAATGAAGCAATAATTACCCGCCCCAACAATTTATATTGGCATAGAGCGCTGTCCAAAAAGAGTAGATAAAAACATCATGCTGCGTTTCTTTCAAATGTAAATCTTCCGAGACAGTGACAAAGTCTATTTTAAATTAACAATGATTTCCGATTAATTCTTGCTTTAACATCAAAACTCAAACATATACCGTGACAGTTAAGGTATCTTTTTCTGCAACGAACTATTTCTCAACTTTCGCCGGAAGAGGTATATAACACTGATAAATCAGTCGATGACCTCGATTTGTATCAATCAAACCGAATCGCTCAAACTCCAATTTGACTTGTGTCAAACGATGATTGGTTGCAACACTGCCTACTCCTAATTGGCTGAATGAGTTTTGCTCGCGTGCCAGTGCGGTTTGCGTGAAATTACTATGTGAAGATGGATACGATCATGATAATAAGCACAATAATATTAGAAACGCACCATAAATGGACTTAGCTTAATTAGAAAGTGATTATATCTCAGACTTAGGTGTACTTACTACATTAGTAGATATAATTACGTAATATACAGGGATTACAGAAACAGAAGTTTCAGAAATTCAGGTCATCCGACGTTATTAATAAGCTTACGTAAGCATATTACCTATTCCATACAATATTTTTATTGAAAGATATTCTTTATATCTCTTTACTGTAGCTAATCCAGGTATCACTAGGGATAACATTTATGTCTCCCAGGATCATATTATTAGTAAGTCTACATTAGACGATTGTATTACCTACTGGTGGTACAATCCATTATGAAATAATTTGGTCTATATGAAAGTTAGTTATTATTGTAGCTAATTATATAGGCCACTAAGTCGAATTCTAAACCTAAATGCAACTGTCACTGTCGTTCATATGCTATATCGTGTAAGAGCGAGCGGAACACCTCGTTTAGCGGCGACTGAATCGCTACAATATTTTAGTAGTATTAGTCAATTCCCCAAAAATAAGGGTCAGAATACCTAATTCTCCTGGGGTAATTCACCCGGGTGCATTAAGTACACTATTTAACAACAATGCAAAACTCATCCACCTATTATAGCCTCCATGATTTGTTGAATAGGCTATGTGATTGCAACCAACACTTTGGCCTTTGTTTCGTACGCACGTCCCAGACCCATCTATCACTGCTCAGAGCCTGCCAATTTGTTAGTTCACAATATTATACTCAACCCCATGTTGGTATCGCTTGGAGATTCTACCGCTTTTGAAAAATGATTTTCTAGCTAGAATTTGATCTGTAGTAATGATGATGACGGCGATTTGAATCTCAAATCCTTTGAACCTATAGGTTCCGTAACCTTTTAGCGTTATTATTAGAGAAGAAAAAGGTGCAGTTGTGGATGTATCGTCTTTTTGGCTCTCGGTGACTATGTCAAGTATTAATAGAAGCATAGGTACAGTCTACAGCACGTGTAACAAAAAGGCACTTTACGCGATCGTAAAACATCTTAGATTCTAACGGCTTTTGTGACTGTTGATGTGCTATCAACGAATTACTGTAATGTAATTATTTTATTACTATTATATTAAAAGTAATTGTGTTTCATACCACGGTTTGGTGATTCTACATCTTCAGTTAAGACACACAAAATTTATTATTTTCTGTCTGATGTAGGTTACTGAAAGGAAAATCATATTGAATATTGCCATTTCAATGAAACCTATCATTGATTCCTCATGCCTTCCCAATCCTATATATGATCGGTATCTAAGCTTACTCTTTCTCTGATCACACAGTTTTATTTCCATGAAAGCTATAATCATAAAGTTTTTATTGCTATTCATCCGAAGCAAACACTTACGTTCCGAAGGAATATAATGGTTAAGTGCGAGTCGAGTTCTCTTCATCGGTACTCCGTATTTTTAAAGTAACACTATTCTTAAGGTTCCTTCTCGTTTCTTTAATGAAACACCAATGTCTTCATGATAATGAAATAACTGTGTCAGTTCAAACATTAATAGATTTGTTTATTTAAAGCAGGTAGCCTAATTACTTCTTATTACATAGATAAATAAAGGAAACCTAATTCCTAAGTTAGGGAATTTAACAATTAAATAAGCTATTTTTAAATATCTTCTCAATCAGTTATTTGAGATTTAGTGGGTTTTAAACCTGCATCATCATCTCGGCATTCACGAGCCTCTCCAAAGTGAATGAGTGCAGGGATATCGGCCGTCCTCTTACATCGGGAACTCTAAAATAAGTTGGGTTCGTTACGTCTTGAGAGGTTACAGCATAAGATCTCCGTGTCAGTTTTGATCGTACGCGTACGCTTGATTTATGTGTCGGAGATATAAATGGTAAGGTCATGTTCGGCATCCGTCATGTGGACAGCTAGTAAAACTTGCTATTCGTCATGGTTATTCGATAGAGTAACTATTGACAGTCGTATTGAGTCAAAGTTTCTTTTGATTTAAAGTTCCCTTGATAAGTCTGTCTATCTCTTCTCTATCTTATGAGTATCTACCAATCTACAGATTTTGATGTGTGTGTTCACATTTACAATTTCGAAACCATCGTTTCTCTATCCGCCAGTTATCAGATTCATCATTCATTGCAGTTTCTATGACTAGGACCTTAAGATAAGTTTTTGCAGTTCTATGACTACATATTACGGTCGAAGACAAAGAAAGGTGTACAGAAAAGTTTTTAAGGTTGAGATTTTCTCAAAAACTACTTGAGTTATTGTAAAATTTCTTTCACTTTCATAATTATTAAAATCGGTCCAGTAGTTCTTGAGAAAATCTCAACCTTATTAGGACCCCCTGTATACTTATCACTGTCTTTAACTGTAGGCACCTTAAAATTAAGGTTTTGACTCTTGACTAAACTGGATCGCTATAAGAGGTGATAGTAACCCTGCATAACCATAATGGATATTTTGAATTTTGTGAAGAAATGTAAAAACAATTGACATAATTCCACGTGCCTGGGTTTCTTGTATTGTAGGTATCTCTTAATCTTATGTACTATCTAATGGAACTTATGCACTACCCTTTTAACGAAACAATTAAGTTAATGGCCTCTTCATGCACTAACTAGTTTATTCTAAAGATCCAAGAGCTAGGTAACTGCACTTTTTATGAGTCAATTGCAGCGTATCTAAAATGGCGAGAGAAACGAGTTCATCTAAGTTTAGGTAATGTTTCCAAAGTCATTGACCATCTTATAAGAGGTTTAAACATTGGAGTCACTGAAATATTTCTTCAAATAATAGGAAATGCTTGAGATGCTCTTCTTTATTTAGTTTATTCTTCATATTTGTCCATATTTTATTTACGTTTTCGAACAAAGCCCAATAAAATGAAGTGTCATTGCAGTGTTAAGCCAGTCGTCGACGTAAGATTATCATAATTCAATGTGACCTTAATGAGGTACATGTATTAAAACAGAATGGGGCGGGCGGAGAGCCTCGCTGCATAGGTAATTTATTAAGAACTTTGTCGCTACTAACTTATTAAGGCACAGCTTCCTTTAGTGGGCGATCTAATTACCGACAAGCAGAGAACAATAATAGTAATCTGAATATTTATAAGGCGGCGCGTACGAGAATTTGACAAGTAGGTATATTTAAACAGAGTCTGTTGATCTTAAACGAAAATTGACTGTGCAATGAATAATTTATTGTGAGCAACCGGCACTGACGTTGGTCATATATTAATATAAATCCATCTACCATATTGTATGCAAAATGCCATTGAATGCAGTGCAAGGCAGGATCATTATTCCAATATACTGCTGCGATATTCATCACGCGGGCTGTGGTTGCAGCATTTTAAACAAATCATCTTTAAACGTGGATGCTGCAAACTGCACGGACTTGAATGTGAACGCACTCCGAGTCGGGTTTACGGAATCGATTTTAATAATGCCTCTTACGTAGTTTTGTTGCGTATTTGTTTTATACGCTATGAACTGCTTTGGTATTCGCATCTCATATCGTTTTAAGCGACATAAGGAATATTTTACTGGGTTTATTATGGAAAGTGTATTTGTAAAGCAGTTTTGCATGGCATGGTAAGACATTTTATGGATCCATGTGGCTTTAAATTCGTATAACCATCGCTGAATACATTCCCTAGTAATAGTTTGTGCTTGAATAACCAATATTTTGTAACTACTTATTAGTTATCTTTACGCTATATTATGTAGTATTCCTTGCGAGGTAGGCAGAGAAGGCAGAACGTGACATAATCACATACCTAGCGTAATCCATGTCATGCTATTGGTTGTCTCTTGCATACTTACCTATCCCTTGTATATCTGTCGAGGTTCTAGCTAGATCATCTCGTTTTCTACTGATACCTGATACATATAATACTTGGTGCAAGTGTACTCAATGATCTCTTCTGGATTTTCTATATTCACCCAAACATCAGCGTAAAAACAGACTGACTTTTCAATACCCAGTTAAACTCGCGGAAACTGTAGGAATGATATTTGTTCAGTTTTATTATTTTTATTTATTCTGTGTTTCGCTATCATTTAATTATCAATAGGATCTAAAGGAATCAGAAATAAAGTTCGTTCGAATACGGTTCTTTCCAACACACTGATGGTGAATAAATTACTTGAACTGTCATTTATTTAATTCAAAATAACACACAACCTTTGTTGTATTCCGATTCTTATTATCGTCTACAAAAACAAGGTACCCAAATTAGCGATCGTTAGCGTAATGGCCGCCCTAGATAGAGCTATTACGATAAATTTCTTAATTGCCCCTGTCGTTGGACAGCCGAGATTCTTGGACGGTGATGCAAAAGTGATCTCACTATTTGAAGAGGAATGCCAACGGGTTACGTTGACGATAAGTGACAGTGATAAGATAAATCCTCTTTGTTTGGAAATAGCAACCTATTTTAATCAACTCCAAAAACAAAGATGTTCCCAAGACGTCGAGATTTTTCAAAATGTTTGTAATATAAAGCTCTCGGACTATTTATCGACTTGAGCGGTGTAGCACATCGTTCCATCCAGTCGAAATAAAATGACAATGCCTGGCATGTTGGCATTCTGCCCCACCATCAACCGCATGATGTACAAGATAACGAATAAATTTAAAAATATCTCCGTTTTTTATTAAAATTATTGGTTTAAAATACAGTTTTGTACATCATGCGAGTCGAAAAAAACAGCTTAATTAGGAATTCAGAAAATAGTAAGAAATCGAAGCGAATTATTCATTGTTTTTGTTATTCTTCTATAGGAGTTGCGAGAGTAGTAGAAAATGATACTGATTATGATTATGCAATATGAAACCTGTAATAAGTCCCCCCAACAAAATGATAGGTACAGCTTAAATGGTCACGTAGTTTTGTAGGTGGGGCAAAGCTCCATTGAAATGTGGCAATGTCATTTTGATTATAGCGCAGAACGTAATTACAAGAACGTTGAATTTCCGAAGAAAAAAACTTAAAACTACATCTCAGCGCCACATCGTATTATTGATGAAGCCAATTACATTTTTTGGAGTGAAACGGCACAATAGATGTGTCTGGTTGCTTTAATTTACAACTTATGTTCATATTGGGTACTTCGGAAAGTTCCATAACAAAAGCAGAGCCTCGCAGTCACGGTGCCTGCTATGCAAACAGCCGTGATGGAATAAAAAATGTGCATGTTTGTGTTGCAATCAATCAAACAAGGCTCCCAGCAAGCTCCCGGTCCAAAGCTAACTTTTCGAAACGGGACTGCTATTATTTAGTATTGATTTCCAACTTTCCAACGTCTATTTTTATCGGTTTTCCAAACGTTTTCAACGTTTATACAGATTTGCGACGGCTGTAAGGGCATGATTTCGTTTGATTGGATTTGTATTCAAAAATATATTTTGGTTGTTATTTTTTTATCAATATAAAACGTATTGACGATAAACATTTCATGGGCCTTTTGTCAGAAATGTGACTGAAAATCAGAGCAGCGTACCACGCCTGTCAATAAAATGCTTACTGATACAATTTGTGTTGATAAAAGATTTTCTCTTTGGCATTTTTGAACACGTATACTTACTTAATTTAGATATTTATTGCATAAAGAAACCATTTTATAGAATTTGTTACAAAACTACATAATATAGATAAATATTTTTTAGCTCACAGCGTTCTCTTCAGTTGTCACCAGATGAAAACAAAACTGACCTGTTTTCTATCCATTAAAGGTCACACATTCGTGGTCACACAAACTGCGTCCATCGTTGCTTAACTTGTACAATCATTCTCTGATCATACTCGCAACTAGGCTACGACCACCTCACTGCCAACATACCTCAAAAAAACCTAAAACCTTTTTTCCTACGAGTACCTATAATCTACATCACGAATTTATCTACAAACAGCGATTGAAGACCACTAACGCACTTGCCTTATAATCATAAATCTTATCACAACCTCGATCACCAGAGTCAATAACCGACTCCTCTATTTGCAGCACCACCGCCATAACCACGGCAATTTGACATGAGAACAATTTGCAATCGAGCAGTTTTTACGCTTACAGAGCTTCAGCATAAAAACCATGATTTATTGATATGCTTATTACTGCCACTTATGGCGCTGACACACAGTCGTGAAAACCGTCGAACTTCTCGTTGGTTATTTAGAACGAACTCTCACCTAAATTGTTAAGTACAATGATCTTCGATGAGTTACTATGTAGTGTAGGTATGTGTGCGTGCAAATAGTGCCTAGTTATGTGCTTGATGTTGTTATTTTAGTCTACAATTTAACGGTGAAAACCTATAATTGGCTGTCAATTTTATATTGTGTTTTATTTTACGTTTTGTATGAATATTGCCGTTGGTTTTCCAATGAATAAAAGATAAAAATAATTAAACACTTTGTACACTCTTGAAGTTACATAGGTAGTCCTTTGTGCTTAGGATGTTTATAAGATAGCTAGATAAGTGGAGTATGTCATATTTAACTTTCACGCTTCCGCAAACGACGTACAATTTGTACATACGATTTGTTCATAAAACCTGCACTTTACCATGCTTTCTTTCAGATCAAAATCAGCATATTAAAAGGTAACCTATAACCAACTCTACATTTCATTCAAAAGTTCGGCGACCTTCGTGAATATGTGTATAAAACACATAATTTTTGTAAGAATTGAATCAAGTCAAATGTATTCAGTAAATCAAGTAGACGATTGACTGGTAGTTGAACAACAAAAAAATCCCTACATTGGATAAACGCGAAATGGGCATAATAAGTTTAGCTAACTGTAACCATATCGAATCTCCTTCTCATTTAATTAAAAGCTCGACATTCTTTAAAACGGTATGTATTAAACGACAGACAACCAACGCACAATAGCGTCTTGTTTAAGAATTAACGTTGAAGGCGGCCAATCAGGCAGACCATCGGTTAGTTGATCAAACACAACAAAAAGCCCACACTCAATCAAGACGAATCCAGCGAGGTGTTAAGCTAGCGCTATCAATCATCCAAACGTATAGGGACGCTTCGTTAGCCACTTGCAGCTGGATTCAAGCCAAAATTGTGACTCTCGTTAAATCTTTACGCGGTAAGTGGTTTCATGGCTTTTTAAAATTTAATAGGTTCCGTTTATTAATGTCGAGTACGATAATTTACTAATGAGTACTCGGTATTGGAAATGGAATCGTTAATCGTTTTAATGACAGGCTTGATGATTGCTTTGTTGCTTTATCTATCTATCCTCTTTTCGATGCCCTACTAGTATGTCTACCATACATTCAAATTCTGTGATCCTACTTCTTCCAATTAGAGATCACTAGTCAAGTCATCTAATCGTGTATTCAAATCGTCGGCATGTAATCAAGTTCCAGTAAAGTTGGTATCTAATTAAGGGGACCTAGTAAACGTGAGGAGGTTGGAAGTGGAAGGCAGCCGTAGGAAATTGGGACATAAAATCCTTTTCTTCATACCGAGTTTCCGTTGATGGAAAAAATGTGTTCTGATAATGCCTATAGGAATGCACACATTTTCTTTTTATTAGCAGGAAAAATATCGGAGAACACAGGTTATGTATCTACGTATGAGTAACATATTATTGTAAAGGTACCAGATTTTAGTACGATTGTAAAAATCGTATTAGCCTTCGTCAGATGCCGTTACAAAACCTGATATTTATAAGTTAAAATATATAAAATATTATCGTTCAAAGTCTCAAAGGTTTAAAACTTGCAATATAACGTAATTTGTCTTATTCATTATCAGTATGGGACTAACATTGTGAATGTAAACTTCTCACGTCTTTCATTATCCATTTATTGTGCAGCAGCATAGTAAGTAATTAACGTAGTTTCTGTTAACATGCTCGTAGGTACTTCATAAACCCATAATAATTAAAACCCAAACCGCTGTATCACTCCAGTCGGTATCAGTTGAAAAGCACTGTCTAAACAATGCGTCGGAGATTGCAGCACCCGAGATGACATCAGATTAAACATTGCCAGCGTTTTTCCACGTCTCATTAAGGACATAGACACAGAGTAAGGGAAACCAGTGGGTTCGTTTCTTAACAAATCCGTCATGGGAAAATTAAGATAATGATCGGTGAGGTATAAGACATGTATAGAGTAAATTTTGTGCAAAACATGGGAGTAAAGAAACGAAACTTAAAATAATGTTATTTTAAGAAAGCAGTATGAAAGCAGGAATTAATCTTAGTAAAACAGATTCTCACAAAAAAGTTAAACAGCTCAGGTAGTTTCTGTTTTCGCTAGTTCCTAATAAACTTTACATTATTATTTATATGTCAGGATGTCGAGTAGTATAAATATTCTGCTTTTGCAAAGTGAATACCTAGTAATATACATTTTCAAGGAGGCTTTTATGAGAAATGACTACATTGTCTTTATTTAAACCAGCTGTTATTGGTTAGACTGTGACAGAGTAGTCGTTCTTGTTTTACTTTAATTTCTGTACGCAACTTCCGTTACCACGTGAGACTTGCTTATAATGCCATTCAGATTTAGATATTTGCTTGTCACTTGCTTCCGAGAATTAATTAAATGAAAATGTTGCATTAACATACAAACTTTCATGGTCCTTCTGTAGTTGCAATTTTAGTTACGTTTGTAAGCGTAAGCGAGGGTCACAATACAATCGGTAATCAGAATTATAAAAATACACATTCTACAAGCTATAAAACTTGTAATTTCGTAATGAAATATGTTCATTAAACAGTAGCTCGAAGTTCTATAATTAATTGGCATTTCGCCAACTTTACTATAAGCTAAAGCTTAAAAGAACTACGAAAAGGATACGCAACTAAATATAAAAGTTAGTTATTTTCTTTCCTGGCAGTCGAGCCTGTCTGTCTGTGCTAATATTTGCCTTCCTGCATTATTACTGCATGGGGTCCCCTGCACAATGAAGCGAGAATTACCTCTGAAGCCTCGTTCAGGCGTCCGTGGAATGAAATACCGTCGTTATTTGGGTTTCAGGAGTTCATTTCATACATGTATCGCTGAGAGTTTTGTACACACTCTTCTTTCGAAGCAAAGTTAGGTATTGATTGATACTCTGCAAATATGAAAGAAAGCTCATTCTGTTTCTGTATTGCTTTCAGACTGTCCTGGCTGCTAATGTTCCGCGATATGTAACCCGGCTTTCTGGGGGATTGAAAGACCGGGTTATGTGAAAGATAAAATCACCTCGATGGTCAATTTCGGGCATTTCTGCTATTCGTCCGAGTTCTCCTAAGAACGAACGAACATCAAACATATCTAATATTAGTAGAGAACACGAATTAAAAAATGAGAAACCATTGACAATATACCCAGAAATTCGTAACGAGTAGGTAGTTATTACATCAGAACAAATAATAGGTACATCTAAACATAAACCAGGACTGTGATGGAAGCAAGCTAAGTCAACAGCTATCTCAGAACCTGTATGCCGAGACGCATGCATTTTTGATGGATCCCTTTTTCTTTGCCTAGGCACCCCTTAGCGATGTCGCTCGGGCTGGATTTTGCATTTTGTCTTACAAAGCATCATCTGCTTAGGTTTTTGATGAGCCTCACATAAATCACAAGAACGAATTTTGACAACTTGTGGTTTTTGATGTTGGTAGTAAACAATTCCTTACAAATTCTGCTTTGATTTTTGATACGCCTCCCTGAATTCACAAGAACTTAATTTGATTTTGTTAACTTTATAGTTCTTGATGTTTGTAGTAATAGATACATAAACAATTTCTAACAAGGATATTTTGCTTAGATTTTAGGTGAGTCTAAATGAGTAACAAAAATTACAAGAAGACGTATTTTGACATTTAGTAGTTTAAGATGACTTGTTGGCAGTGCTTTGTAAACAATATCTACGGGAAGTGTTAATCAAAAAGTTGAAACAATGTCAAGGGAGTGGTTATTTTCTTCCCAATTTAAGAAATTTGAAGTAACTGTGTTCGTTTTCACACGGCATTCGTAAAACCTTCGGTTTCGTTGCACTATTTGCTCGGTAATTAGCCGCACCATGTTGTATCCGACCATGCCTTGTTAGGGTATTGGTAACGACGTCGTTACGTTGATTTGGACATTTAGCACCAAAGGTTTTTTGATTTTAATTGGAAGTTCTTCAATGAGAACGCATTTCGTTGTGTTTTCTACTTAATTAAGAACGAATTTCTCGGTTGTTTTATATGGACAGACATCAAGGGCTGCTTCCATAAATGTTATCTTCGCAACATACAACGTTGCAAAATATGGAACGTCACCGATATTACTCATGAAAAGTTACTTTAAATTGAAAACAAAAAATTTAGATTCCACAAAAAACAGTCGGTAGAACAACAAATATGTTTCCTTTTGAAGTACGGAGTTGTAAAGAACCAAAAAAGAACGATAATTTAATCTGAGCTTGAAATTAATGGAAAATATCCAATGCATTTCCAATGGATTTTTCATTAATTCCAAGCTTTGTGATTAAATTATTGTTTATGCTCTATCTTGTCATCGCCTATGTTGTTGTTTATATTATCGTAGTTAAGGTGATCCGGAGAGGTTACGAGTGAGGAGTACGACTTGAGAAGTAGGATTTTTTTTTCTATTGAACTTAAGTTGGTCACGGCTTAATGCGAGCATATTCACATAATAATATCGACTGGAATGTAGGCCGAATGCTGATTGCACAGACACTCACCTCATATCGAATTCTCTTTTTTCCACGGAACGATCTCGGTTGCGCGAAAAATTTCATATCGCCACGCGTTTTGCAAGTAAAATCAGATAACTTTTGACACTTCAATTACGCAGTGATGGGCGCCTCTAATTTTTTGGGCGCGTAAAAGCGGGAAACATGTCGTGTCACCAGCACACAGGGCCCCCAAGTTTCCAGAACAAAAAGTTTCTCGAAAGTTCGCTAGCGGAAGGTAATAAGAAGGAAAATTGAAAAGTTTTTCGCTTTTAATATTAAATTAAGTGGGAGATCTGCTAATGCAGCAGAATATTAGCTAAGTTAGTTGTACCGACAAGGGTTTAATAAAGAAATAGAGGTGTAGCATCGACAACTGGACAACTTTTGTTCCACAACTATTGTATTTAACTTTCGATATAAAATTCCTTCATACCGATCACTAATCGATTTGTTTGATAACGGTATAATTGTTAAACGGAAAGACGTAGAATTAAAATTGTTTAGCTATTACCGACTGAACTACAAATACTGACTTTAAAAAAAAAACAGTTTTTAGACATTTGTTTTGAACTTTGTTTTGAACAAAGTCAGTCCAGTCTGAAGTCATACCCATGGGCTGCTTTATATTGTTTTACGCGTTTTAGTTTACGCTTGTTAGTTTCCCATTAAGTTGCAGCGCTAAGGGGCACGCCTTTTATTAATTCGTTCAACTTGATGCTGTCTAGACGCGATGAGAGTTCTCACTTTACGTCTATATAAAATTAAATCTCGGTGTAAGATGTTAGCGCCATTGCAACATGTTTATTATGTTTTGAAAATAGTTCGAACCTCGCGAAACGAGTTCAAAGCGAGAAATAAATTACTCACCGCGTATTCTCTTTTTACCGTCGGAACCGAATAAAGAAGGGAATCTCTTTAGTGTGAGACCACACTAATGCCAACGGACAGTTACAAATCTTCATTAACAGCTTGACAAAAAGTCGCCAGCTGCCCAGTCGTGTAAATCTAACGAAACCTGGTTTCTTCGCGTTAGCGGAGACATTAGAACGTAAAATTATGAGGGCGATAAAAAGAAAGAAATGTTTAGCGACAGTCATAAAACCCGTCAATCTGATTATGTACTTTGTAATGCACAATTCCAATAGCTTTTATAGTTTTAAATGTTTCTTGGAATCCCAATAAAGTTCGTAAGTGATGTTTTAATGGCGCGAAAATCTCGAGCCATAGCAAGTGTTGGCAAGGGGCAAAACGACCGTGTCATTCCAAGCTGTAACCGTGTAAAATGTCATCATTAAATCGACAAGAACGACCCAAATAAAAATATGAAATCCTCTCGCCGACACAACGCGACCAAAAAGTTTACTTTTATTAATATCGTCTCTAAAGTTGAAAATAACTGAGCGGACATAAAAAGAAATCCCTACTGGCAGAATTCATGTGAAAATAAAAATAAAATCTATAAAAGAATTAAAATGTGAGATTTATCGTTCGAGCGACGGTTTAGAGTCCATTTTTGTGTAAATAAAATTCCGTTTGGTCTCGTTGGCTAAGTTTTAATGAACTTTAATTTATGGAGTCTCGTACACGAATTTGTCGCTTTTATGGGTGATTTCGAGTCGGTTTTCGGTAGTAAGGGATATGTGTGGAATGACTGGAGCTCGTTCCGAGGTTCGATGTTTTGGTTTCTATAATCCTACCTATAATTTATAATGGGCTTTATTTTCTGCTACCATGGTATCTGGTGACTTCAATCCCTTAAATTAGTTTTATGTTTTCAAATAAACGTAGATACCTATATAGGTTCAAAACGTATATTTACAGACATAGATTTATTTAGATACAACTCTTTAAACGCTACGTCAAAATAAATGGTTTCCCGTGCATTTTGCGGGCAAGTAATAAGTAAGCTTAAAAAAATCATATCTTCTAAAATATTGGGCTTTATTTTATTAGAAAAGCTATGTACCAAAATCTCTATTACGATAAATGAATACTAATTTTGTTTTAATGCTTATTAACAACATGATTCAAGTTCATTCGGTTCGGTAAGTTATAAATCGCATGTAATCGCAGGTAACTAATTGCGAGAAATAGGTTCTATCAGTTTTTCGCAATTTTACTAAGAGTTGGCTTGTCACAATAATTATGATATCTATTGTATAATTATTAGAAAATAGTATGTATAGTATTGAAGATCTGGTACATGTTTTTTTAGTAATATTGATGATATTAGAAGATGTAATTTTTTAAAGGTTCGGTGTACGGATTCCCTTAGAAACCGATTCTGTCATAAAATCTGCTTAAATTGATACCCTACCATTTATTAAGTCTCTAAGTAAACCCGACGATTAATACATTCGACGATCTACAAACGACCCATTAAAATTCATATAAATAACACGTCATCTAAACACCTATTTACGTCTCACTTCTAATCCGCGAAAGTGAAATATTAATATAAACCGTTCGGCAATTTATCACGTTATCTCGGATAGGTTGATTCATTGAGATGATTCATTTTGGTGCTGGTCGAATTTATAAACTTAGGTATTTGACAAAATGAACCATTAATTATTACGAAACGGTATGTAAACAAGATCGTCAGGCAATTGGCGGGTTCACAAGTTTATTGATATCTCTACCTACTAAGTATTTATACTTACGTTAAGAAAAAAGCAAGTGCCTAATCACAAGTCATTTCCCTAAGTTTTTTGTAGAAGCCAATAATCTGTATAATTCAACGCTTGATAAATGACAATGCCAGATTCTGCCCCACCATCAACCGCATGATGTATGTAGCGAGTCGAAAAAAACAGCTTAATTAAGAATTCAGAAAATAGTAAGAAATCGAAGCGAATTATTCATTGTTTTTGTTATTCTTCTATAGGAGTTGCGAGAGTAGTAGAAAATGATACTGATTATGATTATGCAATATGAAACCTGTAAGAAGTCCCCAACAAAATGATAGGTACAGCTTAAATGGTTACGTAGTTTTGTAGGTGGGGCAAAGCTCCATTGAAATGTGGCAATGTCATTTACTTGTCCCGTGATCACTAATATTATCTATCATCGATATATGTTTAGAATTAATGGCTAATAATCTAATTTTGACTAAATAACTTGACATTGGCGAAATTATCTCTTAAACAAGAGTCAGAGTCATTGAAATAAAAATAAAATAGAATATTTTGTTCATTTTATGACTTCAAATAGACACAGGGTCATTCTCGCGGAACCTGCAATTTGCCAGACAGAAGATTGACATTTAATTTGCATTAAAAGCGCTCGATAATTAAACAATTTAATTTAAATAAAGCGACGTTAAACAGCTGTAGTAAAAACAAATGCCAACGTGTTTTTTTTCGGTAGACAACATAGCAATAAAAGGAACTCGCCGAGAGCAATTCGTATGCACTTCGTCCGAGAATAGTAACGCGTCATAAAAAATTAAAGAGCATCTTGTAGAAAGCCAAATATACTATGCTACAATTGTTTCATTCCGGAGAACAAGTCTCTCTATTTGGCTGGGAGCAGTTGCAATATTCATCATTCCTTTGGCCTCAGTGACTTTAAACGGTGCATGTCCGTCTTTTTGTATGTTATTTTTTATTTATTCTCGCCTCGATTGTTGCCAGAGAGGAGTATTCATAAAACTATGGACGACTGCTCCTTGTTTTACAGCCTTTTATATTTCAATAAGCCTTTGAGAAGCCAGGCAGAACTTTTCACTGTCTTCAATGTAATTTAATTTATTATCTACGGAAAATAAAGTGAGAGTTAGGAAGAGCTGGGAAACAGAGCCATATATTATGATTTTCGATCGTGTAATCAATTGATTATACATTTTTCTTTTCTTCATTACTTACTATGATTGTGGTGCCAAATAAGTAGATATTTCTTTCTTTTATGACGTGATTTAAAACTAGATGTAGATACTAAAAGCTCAGTATCTTCAGTCTATGAGGCTGTGACGATCCCACCCCGCCCTTAAGCAAACCCCCCCTCTACGCAACCCCCAAAGAAAACTACGAAACCCTGCAGGGGTGAAAACCTACAAAAAGCTACGGAGCTCTACGTGAAAGCTACCTACAACATGAAGCTAATGATACTTACCAAAGCTCTTACTAAACTTCTTTACAAATAAAGCTAATACTAAAGAATTAATAATAATCTAAATTATCTACTATAATAAGGCCATTTCGTGATCGTCTACCCTACGTTGTTATTTCCTACTGTAGTAACACTCAGAATCTTCAAGGGTTTTGAGATCGCATTTACAGGATTGAGAAAAGAAACATTAGTCAGGTTTAAAACATAAAAACATTTATTGACAGAACCTATCATACAGCATCTTCTTATTACTAGCACGATTAATAAAACTTAGGCTAAGTTATCTTAAATCTAATTCAAACAAGTTTCAAATACGTCCCTATCTATAGTACAAAATGATATTCGTTAAAATGGAAAATAAGGTATTACGGATGAACAGACTTGGATACAATTAATTACCTTTTCACATTATTCATTGCCCATCCCAGGGCCTGAACACAATACTAAACCTCGGCAATATATTTACAGAACTACCATGACTACGAGTCAACCCTATGAAACTTTCAAAGATCTTATACAATTTATATTGAAAATGAAAATAAACTATTAGAATGGCTAATTGAGAGAGGAACTTACAACTAATATTAAAACCGTAAACGGAGGTTGCCTGCAACCAGAAAAATAGGTTAATATCGACTTAAAGAAGAGTTTCACATAAAAGAAGAAGAATTACACAAGAAATATATAAATAGGTAGGTACTGGTGGAGAATAAGTCTGGAATTCTGGATAGAAGTGAAGAAAATTACTCAGACATCTGAATCTCTGTAAAAAATTACTGTTAGATGTGAGGACATATCCTGTAAGAGGTTATCCTCTTAAAAAATATGATCTCACGGCCCCTGGCTCCACACCACCGCCATCGAGGCGATAGACACCAGCCAAGGTGCGTGTCTCCTCAGAGTGGATGATGGAGAGGAACCTGATATTAAAAGCTGCTATTTCGCAAGACTAATAATCTTTCAGTCCCTCTCATTGAAGTTCTTAATATTACTAGATTCATTCTAGTGGTTCTGGAGTGCCCAGTTACTGATAGAATTGGTTTAATCCAATTAGGAAGTAATTCAGACCTTCTGGTCAAGTATTTGCACATTGTGCGTACAAAGGTAGGTTCGATACCTTGTACAACTGGAAAGGTAGGTTCGATACCTTTCCACAAAATAAAAGGCAGGATCAATACCTTTTATATTTCCTGTAGGAATAATATAAGAATAGAATGAATTGTAGTAACGGTAAGAATAAGACAGACTGAAGAGATTGTTCACAAATAAAACAAGTTACATTTAATAAGTATAGAAATCAGAAGGGAGTTGGTTAGGATTTAGAGAGATAGGAGAAAGATACCTTGGAGGATTGTAGATCGGAATAGATAAAAGTAAAGCCTAGCATTTAATACTACTGAATTAGCCTTGATTCGTCTGTGTTTGGTCATAGTTGAAGGTTGAATAAGCCGTGCTTTACATCATCGGCCAAGACGATACTCCACACAGCTAATTCGGCGTACAGAGTGGGGAAAATTTGATAGCTGCGGGTATAGTGTTACTGCTTGCCCCAATACTCTCACGAACCAGCCTCCAATAAGACCACTGGATATTGAAACAGTTTCTCGGGCCCTTCCAATCACAGACTGATCATAAAGTAAATAGCTTGCTCACAAAAGCACCAGAGAGTTGATGTATTGTAGATCTATAGACAAACCAGTGCTAACATATGGCGCCGCAAGGACGTTAAAGGTAAATTGAATTGAATGCTAATTCAATTCAACTATGATGCCAGACCTCAGTTCCATCTATGTTAAGGCTAGGTTCGCTTTGCTCACCACCACCATTGAAGACACAGTAATACACAGATGTAAAATAAATCACAAAGAAATCCACGCGGATCAAATGCTAATATAGGAAAAGAGACATTAATTAAACACACACAAAAACACAACATAGAAATATCTCAGGTAAATACAGTTTATAGGTAGGTCAGGGGAAAATAAAACAACAACACAGGTTCGTAATTCAATATTATTGACAGGGGCACACATGCAACCAATATCTCTCTCTGCCCTCGCCTCTCGTAGGACTGCACCTAGGTAGGGGCCAATTAAGGGATGGATGAGCCTTAATTGACTATAGTTACTGACTCTTAAAACGTCTCACTCCTTCCATTAACCGCAATAGTTATATCTTGGTTGTTTATAGAATTTATTTAAGAATTTCACTGTTAACTACTTACTTATTTACACACTATAAAGATTATAAAGCAAGATTAAAACTATTAACTAAACCAAGAAAACGATGAAGGAAAACATCGACATGAACCCTACATGCCGTAGAAATTAAATCTATGGCATGTGCAAACCGCCAATCCGCACTAGGACCGCGTGGTGGATCATGGTCCGGGCAATAGGGCATAAATATATAGTCTAAAACCACATTGACGTATTAAAATATCCCTCGGATGTACCTATGGCTTCAATCACTAAAAACACTATAATTCTCTAGGTTCAATGCAAAATTTAACACGTGGCCCACAGAACAATCATATAAACTGTCGTCGAGAGAGTAGCTGTAATAAAATATGTGATTAGCAACAGTTGACGTATGTCAATACGTATACTCAATATAGGTACAAATAAATACCTCACTATAATTACACTAGGTTCACTGCAGATATTAACACGTGGCCCACAGAACAGTAATATAAAACTACCGTCGTGAGACCACTATAATAAAATTATACTAGGTTCACTGCAGATAATAACACGTGGCGCACAGAACAATCATATAAAACTACCGTCGAAAGAGAATAAAATTATACTAGGTTCAGTGCAAATCTCAACACGTGGCTCACAGAACAATCATATAAAACTATCGTCGAAAGAGTAGCTGTAATAAAATATGTGATTAGCAACAATTCACGTATACTCACGAACTCTCGATAATGGGATTAGATATAATAAATACATATATGCACACATAAGTACCTTTCTTCACTTGAAATCGCTGGGATTCCAAGCAGTTGGATCATGGAATGTGAGGAAAGGTTACCCGGCACTCTCATCCAGACTCAGACGAGATTGTTATAATACTAACACAGGATAAAGGTGTCTTGTCCTGTACCGGGCTGGTTGATTTAGGAGGAATTTGGTTAGGAAACAGGTATAGGTGATGGTAATAGGAAGAATTGTCCTAAGTGTCCCTACGTGGGAAATATAATAGATAAATAAGATATCCAATAAAATAAACTTCAATATAAAGAAGTTTAAAACTAAAAGAGCCTACTATCACTCACTGCGTAATAAATTCCCGCCAACTAAGCTAGGCTAAGCTATGGTTGCTCCCTTGTCCATGCGTAGTGCTCCATTGTCTCCTCTTGAAGGTCCGGCAGCCAGTCCGGCAGAGTCTCCTCGTCTTGATGTGTCCCTCTTGAAGGCCCGTGAATCATTATTCCAGCAGCGTCTCCTCTTGAAGCCCCGTAAAAGTCCTTGACCGCGTGTCGAAAAAGTCTATTTAAGCTAGCGTTGCCTAACCCCTTCCCTCGAAAATGTCACGCGATGCTCTGAAGTTAGAACGCTTCCTATTGGCTGTCACTATAACGAAATTTATACTACTCAAACCATACCAAGTACCATTAAAAAGAAAACATTGTGATTTCTTGTTAATAATAACTAATAAATTAAACCTTAATTTAACATGTTCAGACCTAATATTCTAGAATAAATAAACCCTAGTTTTCCTTATGTGTTACTTCTTTCTATGTCAAAGGCGGACATCGTCAGCCCGTTCATACAAACCTAACTACCCACTAACAAAATGCAAAGTAAAAATAAATTCAATTACTTTTACCCGACTGGGCAATAAGGAGGGTCATATTATGTTAACAATATGAATATTAATTTAGTATGAATCATTTTTAAAAGCTCTGATTGTAGCAAAAGTACCTACCTACCTATGTGTCAACATATTCAAGAGTATTTTCAATTGATTTCCGGAATGACCGGTACACCACCCCCTGGAGAATTAAACGAAGAGATTATTTATAATGTCTGAGGCTTGATTATCCAACCATTCAAGGAAAATACTCATACCTTATACAACTTCTTCCGCCTTGCCACTTCATGTACATTGATAAATGTATCTCAACCCTCATCGTAACGATCAGTCTCACAGCTCCCGCAAAGAACATCAAAACATACCATCTCTCCGCGTCCTGGAACGAGATTAAAACCAATGTTAAAACGAATAATGACAATTCACATCCTAAATTCCTAATTCACCCTGAGGCCAACCGACCCTGTACCCACAATAGGTACACCTACCTCGTCTACCATTCCCTGAAGTTCCAGAATGGAACATATTCCCGAATATACAAAGTATACGACGACGACACTATCTTGCTAATAATCACAACCTAAATAATAACTTGAAATAATAGAAACCTACCTACAACATGCGAACGTACCAAATGCGAACTTGCAAAAAAAAATTATATGCGTCAATCCACACGAATATATTGATGCTGCTAAGCTAATACATACGACATATCACAACACAATTTACTGTAAATACTGTTATTTATAACAAAACAAACAATTCATAATTTCTTACCGAAAATCTTCCTCAAATCTGACAATGATTTGATTCCAGTGTTGTCACCTCTTCAAAATCAAAAAATAATATGACAACGATTTAAAATTATTATCGTGAGTTGCATTAGTTTTAATTAGCTACACGATAATAAGGAATCCACCCAGGCCTTAATTATCGAAACCGACTGGTTGGAATCTAAAATCGAATTCGAAAAGCCTTGCCTAAATTATAGGTATACCTATACCTAACCTAATCTAGAGAATCCCTACGAAACCCACTTATAAAAGTATCTACAGAATTAGTAACTATTACGCCTAAATGGCAACACCCTCATTTAGAAGAAAGAAAAACTGATATTTATCGATAATCGAATGAGCCGAACCACATCACCACGCTTGTTGAGTCTGCTAATTGGTAGCGAACCTAAAACACTGAGCTAACCTAGAACCTCTAACCGAAACTGATAGATGGCGCTGATGACAATGACGACGCTAGCTCCCCCTATAATACGCCATTACAACTAAGTATACAAGGATGTAATATTATGACACGCCGATTCAAACCTATTTAACAAAATAAAATTATGAGATCCGTTGAAAATTCCACTTACTGCGCGAGCGCCTAGCGCTTGCTAACATACTTCTACAGCCTCTGAAACAATCAAACAAATTAATGACAACAAACCCTAGCGGTAAACCATCCAAGTCAATACTTCGCCCTACGTTGCTTATCCGAAACGATTAGGCAACACGTGCTAATAATGTAACCCAAAATAAATACTTATCTAAATCTTAGGCTTACTATTGCCTACACAACCAAAGATACAATACAAAAGCGGTCACCCATCCAAGTCCTGACCTCGCCCAACGTTGCTTAACCTGAAAGATCGTTCAGGCAAAAGACAAAAGCGGTCACCCATCTAAAATATTGACCAACGTTGCTTAACTGGAACGATTGTTGTCAACGAATCCCACCTCGACAGCGAACCTACAATCTGCCAAACCTACCAACGATCAGAGTCAACAATTATTTGAAATTAATCAACAAATAAATCAACAATTACAGTCACTACAACAATTTGAAAGTACCTACTTAGTCAAATCTGAAAAATGGAAGGTAGTGAGTAAAAATGAAATGATAGCATAACCGTGAGCACGCACTCAAACATCTACCTACCCACAATTTGTAACCTCAACCTTGTTTCCCGTAGCTGTACCTAGACCGCAACGATGGACGTGCCCCTGAAACGATGCTAGACATAAACGTGACTTAAAGTTGCCCAACGGCTCAAAACACGGTTGCTATGGTTTTTAACGATTCACGGCTAAGAAAACAGCGCAAGCTGGCGCCTATTTCCGCAGACAGAGATAATGAACGTATCTTCCTACATAGTATTCTTAAACCAATGCTAGACATAAACGCGGCTTAACGTTAACCCACGGGTTAAAATAAGATCCTAATGGATTTTATAGTCTACCTACCTAGTGCTATCCCTAAAACAATGCTAGACAAAATTTAACATTAACCCACGGGTTAAAATACTATCCTAATGGATTTTATAGTCTGCCTGCCTAGTGCTATTTCTAAAACAACGCTATACATAAACGCGGCTTAACGTTAACCCACGGGTTAAAATAAGATCCTAATGGATTTTATAGTCTACCTACCTAGTGCTATTCCTAAAACAATGCTAAACATAACCGCGGCTTAACGTTAACCCACGGGTTAAAATAAGATCCTAATGGATTTTATAGTCTACCTACCTAGTGCTATTCCTAAAACAATGCTAGACATAATTTATCGATGTAAGAAAGTGATGAACAAGTTTATAACTAACAACACAACCTGCCGCGTATCTCCGCAGACGGATATGATGAACACACCTACCTTCTTAGTAAGCTATTCCTAAAACAATGCTATTCCTAAACATAAAACGACTTTTATGGAAATGTGAAAGTGTCAGAACAAAGTAACAGAAATGAGGTTAACCCAGATTTTATGGCTAACAAGCAACAACACATTTTGACTTCAGTTTCCGCATACACAGAGAAAACATGAAACAGACACGAGACAGACGAACCTACCTAGTATTCCTAAAGTAAATACGTAATATATTAGCTATAAATGAGACTTAAAATATTTGCACGATTCAAATCTAACCACGGTTCCTATCCTACCTACCTATCGGTTTTTATCAAAATGTAAAAAGGACTACGCGTGATTCAAATATCAATGAACCAAAGTTCATGGCTAACGCCCTTTTAAATACACGGCCGGTCTCACCCCCGGCCTGTGTAGTCCCTCACCCTGAGAAAACCTAACAATTACTCAACTTTGAAACTATCTACATACATTCAAATTCACGCCAGCCTCGCATGGAGGTAGGCAGCGACGATGGATTTCCATCTGCCGCCAACCTAATTTTTCCAATTTCCGAGACCTTACTAGAAGTGACAAACGGACCGACATACATGCAACATAACTTATTAAGGGTGGGGTATCACCCCCCCGGATAGGCAGCTCTGTACCTATGTATCATACTGCAATCCTTTGACCAAGAATAATGTAATAATACATCATACATCAAAACACCTAGCAATTTAAGCTACAATAAATCGCAAGGAGACAGACATACATACACACTTTGAGAACCCTTCTATTATCAAAGTAAATGAAACATTAGAATCGGACCGACATACATAAATCCGGAAACATTACCCTACTCCTATCTGCAGTCGGATAATGACCTACATTACATTATCCGCGCAAGTCAACAGATGTTAAGAGGGAATCGATATACATACATACGTTCGTAAAAATTACCCTTCTATCCGCAGTTGGTTAATGACTCACACATTATCCTAGTCAATCAAACCTTTAACTACAAGAAGTTACGAGCGACATACATACATTCGAAAACATAACCCCGTCTCCTATCTGCAATCGGTTTAAGTTTCGATGGGACAGCCATACTTAAGTAACTAATGAGAATCTAACTTTCAACCGCATCTAAACCTAACTTATTAAGGGGTGGGGGTTTCACCCCCTATCGGTTTAAACTACAAGAAATCACAAAAAGACATACATACATATACTTTGAGAACCCTTCTACTATCGAAACATGTTACAAATGAACCGACATACATAAATTCGAAAAACATTACCCTACTCCTATCTGCAGTCGGTTATAGCTATGATGGGACCGACACTTGAGTTGCGAGCGACATAACATTCGAAAACCATTATACCATTCTATCTGCACTCTGTTAATAACAAATCTCTTGGAATAGTAACCAGGAGAACACCGCCTATCTCCTACAATCCTGACACCCCCCATCTTCTACAATCCTGACACCCCCAATTTCCCCGTTTGACCTGACACTCCTTAGCCATCACTTCCTTTAATTACCGACAGAATTACCTAAATACATCTTACACAATGTATGAGAACACACTTTCTACCACAGAACTCGTTAAGTATACAACCTCAGTTTACAACCTCAAGTGTTTACATAAACTCGAGTACCCATGCAACCTAAGGTATACATAAGAACATATACACAACTTGAGTATAGGTACAGCTTTAGTATACATAACCTCAAGTATATAAACCCATGCCTGTCTACCATACAGAGCCGACGGAATTCAGTCTTCTGCGATCATGACACCATACCTCCTCCATATTCATCGTAACTCTTATGCATCTACGTATATTCACGCAGTAGAATAGCTTAGCAATTTTGCTACGAGATTATACCCTACGCCTGAAATAGACTTACCGTCCTAAATCCTATTTTACTTACAACTCTTACCTTACTTACCTTATTTATAAATTAAGAAATACGACTAACCTTAACCCATTATTAACGCACCCCCCGATTCCTCAAACTTCCTAAAATCTTAACTAAAATTAAATTTATGTAAATACCTATTTCACGCACGAATTTAACCTAGTAAACCTGTAATGAATCAATTCATCAAACCTGCAAGCGATCTCATAAACCCCTCATTTGTTTACACGGAACCATATTGTGGACCGAAGTCCACATTTAAGATATACATAAATACAATAATAATATACATAAATACACAATATAACATACGTTATACATAGATATATACATATCCTGGTCACGGCACCATATTGTGACGATCCCACCCCGCCCTTAAGCAACCCCCCCCCCCCCCCTACGCACAACACCTACGAAGACTCTACGTAACCCTGAAGGGGTGAAAACCTACAAAAAGCTACAAAACTAAAGAGAAGCTCTAAGCTCTACGTGAATGCTACCTACAACACTAGCTTTAAGATACTTACCAAATAATGAACTAAACTTCTTGCAAATAAAGCTAATACTAAAGAAATAATAATAATCTAAATTATCTACTATAATTAATTAAAGGCCAAATCGTGATCGTCTACCCTACGTTGTTATTTCCTAATGTAGTAACACACAGAATCTTCAAGGGTTTTGAGATCGCATTTACAGGATTGAGAAAAGAAACATTAGTCAGGTTTAAAACATAAAAACATTTATTGACAGAACCTATCATACAGCATCTTCTTATTACTAGCACGATTAATAAAACTTAGGCTAAGTTATCTTAAATCTAATTCAAACAAGTTTCAAATACGTCCCTATCTATAGTACAAAATGATATTCGTTAAAATGGAAAATAAGGTATTACGGATGAACAGACTTGGATACAATTAATTACCTTTTCACATTATTCATTGCCCATCCCAGGGCCTGAACACAATACTAAACCTCGGCAATATATTTACAGAACTACCATGACTACGAGTCAACCCTATGAAACTTTCAAAGATCTTATACAATTTATATTGAAAATGAAAATAAACTATTAGAATGGCTAATTGAGAGAGGAACTTACAACTAATATTAAAACCGTAAACGGAGGTTGCCTGCAACCAGAAAAATAGGTTAATATCGACTTAAAGAAGAGTTTCACATAAAAGAAGAAGAATTACACAAGAAATATATAAATAGGTAGGTACTGGTGGAGAATAAGTCTGGAATTCTGGATAGAAGTGAAGAAAATTACTCAGACATCTGAATCTCTGTAAAAAATTACTGTTAGATGTGAGGACATATCCTGTAAGAGGTTATCCTCTTAAAAAATATGATCTCACGGCCCCTGGCTCCACACCACCGCCATCGAGGCGATAGACACCAGCCAAGGTGCGTGTCTCCTCAGAGTGGATGATGGAGAGGAACCTGATATTAAAAGCTGCTATTTCGCAAGACTAATAATCTTTCAGTCCCTCTCATTGAAGTTCTTAATATTACTAGATTCATTCTAGTGGTTCTGGAGTGCCCAGTTACTGATAGAATTGGTTTAATCCAATTAGGAAGTAATTCAGACCTTCTGGTCAAGTATTTGCACATTGTGCGTACAAAGGTAGGTTCGATACCTTGTACAACTGGAAAGGTAGGTTCGATACCTTTCCACAAAATAAAAGGCAGGATCAATACCTTTTATATTTCCTGTAGGAATAATATAAGAATAGAATGAATTGTAGTAACGGTAAGAATAAGACAGACTGAAGAGATTGTTCACAAATAAAACAAGTTACATTTAATAAGTATAGAAATCAGAAGGGAGTTGGTTAGGATTTAGAGAGATAGGAGAAAGATACCTTGGAGGATTGTAGATCGGAATAGATAAAAGTAAAGCCTAGCATTTAATACTACTGAATTAGCCTTGATTCGTCTGTGTTTGGTCATAGTTGAAGGTTGAATAAGCCGTGCTTTACATCATCGGCCAAGACGATACTCCACACAGCTAATTCGGCGTACAGAGTGGGGAAAATTTGATAGCTGCGGGTATAGTGTTACTGCTTGCCCCAATACTCTCACGAACCAGCCTCCAATAAGACCACTGGATATTGAAACAGTTTCTCGGGCCCTTCCAATCACAGACTGATCATAAAGTAAATAGCTTGCTCACAAAAGCACCAGAGAGTTGATGTATTGTAGATCTATAGACAAACCAGTGCTAACATATGGCGCCGCAAGGACGTTAAAGGTAAATTGAATTGAATGCTAATTCAATTCAACTATGATGCCAGACCTCAGTTCCATCTATGTTAAGGCTAGGTTCGCTTTGCTCACCACCACCATTGAAGACACAGTAATACACAGATGTAAAATAAATCACAAAGAAATCCACGCGGATCAAATGCTAATATAGGAAAAGAGACATTAATTAAACACACACAAAAACACAACATAGAAATATCTCAGGTAAATACAGTTTATAGGTAGGTCAGGGGAAAATAAAACAACAACACAGGTTCGTAATTCAATATTATTGACAGGGGCACACATGCAACCAATATCTCTCTCTGCCCTCGCCTCTCGTAGGACTGCACCTAGGTAGGGGCCAATTAAGGGATGGATGAGCCTTAATTGACTATAGTTACTGACTCTTAAAACGTCTCACTCCTTCCATTAACCGCAATAGTTATATCTTGGTTGTTTATAGAATTTATTTAAGAATTTCACTGTTAACTACTTACTTATTTACACACTATAAAGATTATAAAGCAAGATTAAAACTATTAACTAAACCAAGAAAACGATGAAGGAAAACATCGACATGAACCCTACATGCCGTAGAAATTAAATCTATGGCATGTGCAAACCGCCAATCCGCACTAGGACCGCGTGGTGGATCATGGTCCGGGCAATAGGGCATAAATATATAGTCTAAAACCACATTGACGTATTAAAATATCCCTCGGATGTACCTATGGCTTCAATCACTAAAAACACTATAATTCTCTAGGTTCAATGCAAAATTTAACACGTGGCCCACAGAACAATCATATAAACTGTCGTCGAGAGAGTAGCTGTAATAAAATATGTGATTAGCAACAGTTGACGTATGTCAATACGTATACTCAATATAGGTACAAATAAATACCTCACTATAATTACACTAGGTTCACTGCAGATATTAACACGTGGCCCACAGAACAGTAATATAAAACTACCGTCGTGAGACCACTATAATAAAATTATACTAGGTTCACTGCAGATAATAACACGTGGCGCACAGAACAATCATATAAAACTACCGTCGAAAGAGAATAAAATTATACTAGGTTCAGTGCAAATCTCAACACGTGGCTCACAGAACAATCATATAAAACTATCGTCGAAAGAGTAGCTGTAATAAAATATGTGATTAGCAACAATTCACGTATACTCACGAACTCTCGATAATGGGATTAGATATAATAAATACATATATGCACACATAAGTACCTTTCTTCACTTGAAATCGCTGGGATTCCAAGCAGTTGGATCATGGAATGTGAGGAAAGGTTACCCGGCACTCTCATCCAGACTCAGACGAGATTGTTATAATACTAACACAGGATAAAGGTGTCTTGTCCTGTACCGGGCTGGTTGATTTAGGAGGAATTTGGTTAGGAAACAGGTATAGGTGATGGTAATAGGAAGAATTGTCCTAAGTGTCCCTACGTGGGAAATATAATAGATAAATAAGATATCCAATAAAATAAACTTCAATATAAAGAAGTTTAAAACTAAAAGAGCCTACTATCACTCACTGCGTAATAAATTCCCGCCAACTAAGCTAGGCTAAGCTATGGTTGCTCCCTTGTCCATGCGTAGTGCTCCATTGTCTCCTCTTGAAGGTCCGGCAGCCAGTCCGGCAGAGTCTCCTCGTCTTGATGTGTCCCTCTTGAAGGCCCGTGAATCATTATTCCAGCAGCGTCTCCTCTTGAAGCCCCGTAAAAGTCCTTGACCGCGTGTCGAAAAAGTCTATTTAAGCTAGCGTTGCCTAACCCCTTCCCTCGAAAATGTCACGCGATGCTCTGAAGTTAGAACGCTTCCTATTGGCTGTCACTATAACGAAATTTATACTACTCAAACCATACCAAGTACCATTAAAAAGAAAACATTGTGATTTCTTGTTAATAATAACTAATAAATTAAACCTTAATTTAACATGTTCAGACCTAATATTCTAGAATAAATAAACCCTAGTTTTCCTTATGTGTTACTTCTTTCTATGTCAAAGGCGGACATCGTCAGCCCGTTCATACAAACCTAACTACCCACTAACAAAATGCAAAGTAAAAATAAATTCAATTACTTTTACCCGACTGGGCAATAAGGAGGGTCATATTATGTTAACAATATGAATATTAATTTAGTATGAATCATTTTTAAAAGCTCTGATTGTAGCAAAAGTACCTACCTACCTATGTGTCAACATATTCAAGAGTATTTTCAATTGATTTCCGGAATGACCGGTACAAGGCCTTCCTGAACTTCTTCTGCCATTCATGTTGTAGAATTAAATAAACGTTTATTATTTTATTTAAAAGCATATGGTTACGGTTGGTTAATTTAGGCAACATATTTAAATACTTGGTGTTTAATTACAACACCAAATTTAATGTACTTAATACTACATTCATAGATAGACATATTCATGCATGAGATATTAGAATAATTAACATCGCGTACGAGTGATTAATTAAGTTTCTGTTTGGCTAGATATAATTTTCCAGAATCCTAGCTAATTTTAGAATCTAATTATAATTTAATTATTCACATGCTAAGAATAACACTCCGTATTCTAATCTAATATTATGAAATCTCTCATTATAACAGCATAATGGGAGTATTTATAGGAGTTTGTAGAAGTTATAATTAATTCATGATATCTCACAGTCAGGCATGGCCCGAACTAAGATTCAAGTTTTAAAGAAACTCTTTGTAAAAACAATTAAAGTTGAACAATTGAAATGTTTCGTCGGATCCAAATTACATTTGCAAATTCTGAATGCAACAATTAAATCTTGTATTCACTCCGTCTTATAAACTGGTCATAAAGTTGATGCTCTGGAATCAAGAATGCGAAACTATCGTCTACACTTCGCAGGTAGTTTCAGTAAGATAGGCAGTGAAACTGCCTTAGACATATACAGAATTCAGTTGAAATAGTTTCACGTGAAACTTGCTTTTGTGGCCTTTTAAATATTTTAACCTGTTCCGATTGGGTTTTGGGCAATAGATAAAACTACCTAATTCAAAACTGGGATATAATACTTACATAGACTCATCATAATTTATCCAACATAGGCTAACATATCCTGACCGTCCGTGGTTTATAAAAAGATACAGTTCTAAGTGAGTTCTATAAAAAAACATGTCTGAGCGCTGGCGAAGATAATGGTTTTGGGGGTTGTATGGTTTGGGCACCCACTCTCCTCTATTACTGATTCTTCTATTTACTGTACGCTTTTGCTGCAATAAAATATGAATTCCGTATTACTTATTCGAATTATTATTAGTTTTATGAGATCACACCCCTAGGAGTGGAGCAATATGAAACACATCTCACTGCGGGTATCGTAATTCTGTCAAAACGTTACAATTTGTTGTTTATTACCCGTTGTTCCGTGTAATGTTACATTTCAATCGTGATGTTAACGAAGTGATCGACATCGATGATTGATATTGTTGAACAAATTGTTTGTAGGCTTGGCAATTCAGGCACCAACATAGGCAGATTGTTGTATCCTTTATATTTATCTGCAAGTGATGTCATAAGGGGTTGCAAACAATAAATTAAAAAGTACCCACGAGAAAGAGATGATAACATAATCATATATTTAAGGGTATTTTTTGAATCTGCAACTTCCTTCAAATGGTGCAATCTCCAGTTGTATGTATGATTACATTTTCAGGGTAACATAGCTAATTCAGTCTAACATTTGAGTTACCGACCTTTATGAAGCTATATATTTTGTTCCCAATTTACAGTCACTTTTGTGTTGCGTACGATAAAATATATTTTTGACAGGGGCATCTCACCATCAGCCATACGTATTTCAGCGATGTGATGTCATACACAATACACCTCCTCTACGCTTCTTCGACTGTAACTTATTACTTCAAATATTTCAGCTCCTGACTCATGTATTGACGCACGATTGATTTTATTGATACGCGAACACATTTATGTCTCTTTGTGGGAGATACTTTATGACTCCCCTGTATCTTAGTTATTGCTTGAGAGATCTTTGCAATAATAATTCCTGAGTGTTATGAAACATTTTTTTCAGTGATCTAGTCTATATTTATTACTTGCGCTCTGTTGTAATAGACCTCTATGTTTATTACGGTTTAATCAAAGTTGTATTTTAGAAGAAAATACTGTCTAAATTTTAAACTTTTGTCATTATCTTACGCTAATAAGAATCTTTTACACCTGACTTTACGGTCTAACACAGAGTTGTAATAGACCTCTATGTTTATTACGGTTTGTCTCAAAAACTACTTGACCTATTGTAAGAATTCGTTCACTGTTAGATAGATAAAAGTTAAAACTATGTAAATGTATAAGAATTACTGTATTGGGTCCAGTAGTTTTTGAGGAAATCTCAATCTTATTGAGGCCCCCTGTGCACTTGTCTCGCGTGTACAGTCGAAGACAGAGATAAGTATTCAGGGGGCCTCAATAAGGTTTAGTTTATTTCAAAAACTACGGTGGAACACAGATAAAGATCTGTGTTCCACCGTACCTACACTAGGGAAAGTGTTGTAGTTAACAGCAATCTTTCCAGATAATATAAGGAGTGCCTTAAATGATAGTGCAGTAATAGTGTTGGAGAGATGAGAGCAAGTGACGAATACACTACTTTACTCTTGAATTTTGTCTTACTAAAAATATTCTTCCCTTAAAGACCTCCAACGCGAAAGTGTTTATTGCACGCACCAAAGCTGAAAGTCGGTTCGTAAATTCTCAAGGTGAAGTTTGATTGTTTCCTAAGCTCAGCTCTAAACGCGGTTTTGAGGCCAAACTCCTATTTGCTTTTAACAAGATTTAAATAGGTCGCGGTACAAAAGGATTAGGTCTAAATGGACGGCTTGCAATCATTTGTTAGTGAAGTAAAGCTCGTTTGTGTAACAGTACAGTTAGGTATTAGGTACATGCTTTTGTCTGTGATGTTGCTAAAAGCTATAAAAATGATTTAATACCTAAATAAAGTTTTTGAGGTTAAAGGAAATGGAAAGTTTATGTCTTAGGTAATGATGTCTTCTTCTTCTACACTACTTATACATTTACGATGACGTCAGAATATTTTATTATTATCGCAGTTACAGATCTTCTCCATATATTAATTAATGTAAAGAATATTACATAAAATTTCTACTTTGCGGAAACTTGATTTCTTGTTCTAATTTATCTTTTATTACCAATATTAATTAAGTTCCATCCCGTGATGCGACTAAATATGACTTTTATTGATAGAAAGCTCACAATTATCTAGTAAGTGCACTTGATAATTTATCAAAAAAGTCAAACAGCAAATTGTAAACCGAAATAATGAATACCAACGGCCAAAACAGTTTCCAGATGCGCCACTAAATTGTCATCTGCCTTCGACTCCCGAATTTAATGATCCCCAAGGCGCAATGTACTAAACAGCGAACATGTTCCAAATTTAAAGGAGCAAATCGTTGGGCTGATACGTTGAAACGGAAATAGAAGACACATGATCCCGCGGGAAGTTAAGAAAAAACGTAAAGGAGAAACACATGACCTCATTTGTCGCAGAGGCGACGGAATTATTTATTACGTTTGATACTTCTCAAGCCGACTGGCTCTTTGTCTTTGTACAGTCGTGATTTTAATATTGTTTCTGTTTCTTTGAAGATGTGTATCAACAAATTCGCTGTGAAAACTATTGGATGGAATACAAAAGACGCTCCTCAAATCAGGTTCAGTTTTATTACCACAGAATACAAAGAGATCTACGTAATTGATCATTGTTTTATTTTTCGTTCTCTGATTTTTTTTTAAAGATGCAGTACTCCGGAAGTTCATGTGTAAGCATCCTTAATTATTTTCCTACACATTTCTTTCACAAAATATTTAGGTTATAAAATATACCACAATTTTCTTGAATATACTTAGTTAACTATGGGTAAGTTAAATGGGCAGTTTGATTGCTTGGTCATCCATTTCGCTAATGTTACAATCGACGTCACAAAATCCGTTATAAATAATAAGGTTATATTATTATCGTCGAGTATCCAGAATGCCCAATAGGTACATTTTGTATTATCATTTATTAGTGTTAGGTATGAACACCGACTGTAGAGTAGGTACATATTATATTTATGGTGTAGATATTGGTATAAATATTCACATTAGTCTAAATTATTCACATTCTTTCAATACATGATGCTCCGAAACTAAATAAGAGTATTTATCATTTAAATTTTCAATACAACACCCGATACATTGATGTCAAAGCATAACATACAGACTTAACTATTTGTTATGGTTTTGAAATTCAATCATTTCCAATGGCGATAAAACAAATTTCATGTCTTATTGGGCGTAAGCTATCTTAAACTTTATTGCTTTCACATAAAAGTGTATTGAAAGTTTCGAAAATGGTACAATTATTTTGGTAAATTTGTTTTTATGCATTTGCCAGATGCGTCGGCGCATACAAAACTGACAACTAATGACTCTCCGGCGACGATGTAAACATTCGACGGGAGTCGCTGTCAAAATCATCACGAGGGTTTGCTTAGGAAAAAAGTGAGATGTAATTTGTATGTTTCAAGTTTTTAGTTCCTACTGAAAACAGTTAAGTATTGAAGAAGGTAGGTACTTCATCCAAAATTAAAATCAATAAAAAATTTAGATTTAATTTTATTAAAATTTTCATAAATATATAAATATTTATCATCTCCAAACAGATGTACACAACATGAGTAAGAAACAATTTTAAGGTATTGTTTGTAAAAAATTAAAATAATGAAGTTTAAAATTAATACTAAGCTTTCTAGATGTAAATAAAACATGACTTCATGAATTCTATGTAGATCCTTAGGTCGTTTTATAGTGAGTGAAAGGTTAACGTGAGCTTCCGTCTGTCAAAATTGTATGAAATCTGACAATTGTAAGACATAGCTAAAACTCAACGCTCACTCAAAACTGTCTATGGATGTTAATAATGTGTAGCTAGGATATCGATTTACTGAACGGCAATGAACAAAAGGAACCCTGTAACCCGATACGGAACTGCTAAATGTTTACCAACGCTTTATGTTTAGCGAAATCAAACAAGAACTGAGTGGCGTTCCACAAAAATACAAGGGAAGGGGAGGCAGTAGCGAAATTCAGTGTAAACAGTAGCACAAAGTCGAGCCAAGATTATTGGAGAATTTGTTTTAAGCCACTCCGAGGCTCCTGTAAATATTTGGTAAGCTTTTCTACGAGACGTAGGTAGGTCGGGCATTTTACCTGCCAACGCTATGTTAAAGGTTTAATTTTATTGGCTTTGTCTATAAGAATTGGAGATTGAATTTCTTCAAATATTATATGTACCTGAGTATATATTTGTTTCTAAGAACCTTTTTATGTACCAATTCATTCACTGAATTCGATACCAATTCTTTTTTCTGGAAGAGATCATTTTCAGACCGCTAATTATGATACAACCTGCAAAGTCAATTTCTTTGTATTTATTATAAAATATTTAATTATTTACTACTTTTATCTACATTTATAGATATGATTATATTTTGCGAAAGGGAGATTTTGTGAAATAGACATTATGAGAAATGGACTAATTGCGTTTTGAAAATTTGTCATTTTGCGCCTGAGCCTACTCAAACAGTTGAAAGAAAGTCAAAATTTATCACTTTACGACAGGTATGTTCATTCTCTACCACATAACATTTAAAATCATACTTCAATGATACTCTGTAATATTGATACGCCGCTGTCGAGTGTATTTAAACCCCCAAAAACTTGATGTCACAGTTCTCATAAATACTGAAGCATTATGTGAGGTCACACGTCTCAAAACCTCACCCTTTTCTCGATCTGTGTGAGGACTGAATTTACTTTCGCTAATGGTGCTAGAGTGGTGACAGTACTCAGTAGGCAAACAATGCATAACCTCCACTTATGCGTACCGGATTTTGGAGAAATGTTCAGTAAATAGAAAAATAACATACATATAGAAAAATAATATACCTATATTTGTAAGTGCTTTTTAGTGTTTGTGATAAGTATTTTACAAGAAAGGAAAGAAAGTAATCACTGGAGACTGCACTAAAAGCATTAACGCATATTTACAACTTGTTGCTTATATTATGTATTTATCTAAAGTTGCATACCCGATCTTATTCATATAGAAACAAAGTTACATTTAGATAAAATACAAGTAGAATGAAGATGCGGATAATTTTGTAGATTATAAAATCAAACTGTATAAATAAATAATAGATATGAAGCTGTAAAAATATGAAATGTAAATTGTTCGTTAACATTACATTTAATTTTTAAACTTTTTTGCTCCGATAAATTTTGTGTACAATTTTTAAAATTACCTACACAGTATTGCAGTAAAGAATATTAATAAAATTTTGTTGATTTTCTTGGTCTCATTCTTATTTATCTTTTGACAGTATGATGTTCACACTGCCACATAGTTATGAGACTTGTTATCAATAAACAAGCACATCACGGTCCCACGATTTATCCCAGTCATTACAAACAAATCTTAATTATGAAAACATTGCTATGACATAAAGATACGTTCTGAAACCCCGCAAATTCTAACATGTGTTATCAATCAGCTCATATCGTCGGTGTTTTTGAACGCACGCCTTTATGAGAGCTAACAGACAGACAGTCGTAAACTCGTGATGAGTGCTGATTAGAACCACGTTTGGGAATCGTGCTTTCAAAGCGTTTGCTTTTAATTAGAGGAAACGTAATATGGCGGGAAAGGAAATAGTGGTTAAAGACCGTAACAAATAGACTAGCTTAGATTTGCCGATGCCTTTTTATACTTTCTGCAAATGTTAAAGCTCATTAACGGATGAAGGTACTTTACTTAAAATGTACATAGAAGTTGGCGCTTTGCATATAAGTAATAACAATTTACCGAACATTATTGTTGCATCATTGAAACGTTGTTGTAAAGAACGGATCATCTGATTTTCACTTATTTTTTTATAGGTACTACTATTGTTGACGAATTTAGCATCTCAAGAAAGTGCCTATCAATTTTCGAAAGATAATGAGAGTCTATTTAAGGCGAGGTGTTGGGACGTTTTTAAGTTTTTCGATGAAGGCTACGGCACTAACTACTGAAATTAAAGGCCTGAAAAAAATATATATCAATCTTGGGGTATCTATTTAGGGACTGTTGGCTACCGATACACGATTGGACAAACTTCGCTCGATAGAAAAAAATCACAAACATACCCCTTTCCTGTCTTTTCACTCGAGTAGTGTGTCTAAACTAAAACAGTTATTCATACAAAATATATATCAAAATGTAGGTTATTATAAATAGAAGAGCTTGATGAGATGAAAATCTGTTGTTTGTAACGTTTTTTTTATACCAGACAAAATTTAAGAAAAAACACAATTTGTATAAATACAAATGCACGGCGCTACGAGCTTCAGTGCGCCGCTGGGCGCTGTCGAGGTCGGACCTGTATCGATTATTGCCAAATGTTCCACTTTGGTCTTTACCTGGAATGCTCCCACGATCGTCATAACGTAATAAAATTTAAAATAATACGAGTCGAATTTGGTCACACCTATACTTTAAGATTATTAGTTTACTAATCACGGAATGATTGTGCATCGTTTTGAATATAAAAAGGACTCATAACCTAAAACAGATATTCCTTAACACAATAGATTTTTCGCGAACCATGTTTTTGAAGTCATCATATTACACGCGACACGAACACCAGTGTCGAGTGTCGTATATTGGGAGCGAGCAGTGGTCTGATAATTGCAGATGAAGACAAGTCGGCTAACATTACAGTGGGGCTATAACATTACGGTTCTCAAAACGATCAAATCAAACCATGTCATAGCGGCCGTGAAAGGGACAGTGCTATTGCATTGGTATAGCGGCGTCTCTGGTTGGCGCGCCATGACATGGTATAATTTCATCGTTTTGAGAACGGTAATAGGGGGGCTGATCAGTAACTTCCAAATTGAGCAAAGTGGAACAGGCCAAAACAAATGACTATTGACGGTGATTTGTCCCACAGAGCAAACAAACAAACAGCAATCGAACTTAAAATAGTTTATACGTAGTTGCTACTTGTAAAACTATGTACAGTGAACATCACATAAAGTTTGCCACATTTTACTCTACGCACACTCGCACAGTGATAAGTTAAGCTGTGGTGTGTAATGTGGTGTGCGATATATACCTGTTTTACTCTAAGCACAGTGATAATACGGGCCAAATTTCAATAGCTACGTAGTTATAGACTGATTCAATATACACTGTGCCTACTTTTAAAAGTACAGTCAACAGCACATAATGTCTGTCATGTTTTACCCTACGCAGTGATAACACGGGCCAGATTTCACCATCACTGACGTCACACCTGACACCAATAATAATACTTACCTAACATCACGTTAAAAAAATCGTCATTTATTTAGTTTTATTGATACACTTGACAGTTTGTCACTTAAATTTGTCAAAGACAGATTTGTTGTAATGTAATCTCTATGGTTATTACCATTTTAATCAATTTTGTATTTTATAAGAATTTATGCTCAATTTTTTATTAAATCGCGTGAAAGTACTTTCAAAATATATTCACCTAGCAAATAATTTGATTATTCCAATTTTTGACTTTTATTGATTTTATTACAACAATATTACCTAATTGACATTCCTATTATAACAGGTCTTTTTTTCCGTCAGATTAGTATTAACATAGTATTTTATTCTACTACGTCATACTATCATACGTCAATATAAATAACTTAAAAAATAATTAAAATATATAACCTGATACCTGATAGACAAAAGTTCAAGATTGAAAGAAATATTTTCCGACAATCGCGAAAATTGAAATAAGTAACTCCGAAGCTGTCAGACTTGGGATATCCCTCATCATCAGTCTATTTATATTACCCCACTGCTCGGGCAAAGACCTTCCCTTACATCGAGGGAGCTCGGGCCATAATCCACCACGCGGGCCAAGTGCGGGTTGGCGGATTTCACATGCCTTAGATTTTTTTTTTTCTTCTACGACATGCAGTTTTCATCACGATGTTTTTCTTCACCGTTTTGAGAGCACTCGGTAAATGTACGTAAGTTTTTCCGTCGAAAAAAACGAGGATAACTCATTGATACATGGCTGCCCTGGCTGGGAATCGAACCTGGGACCTCCATATTGCAAGTCCATTGACCCAACCACTGCGCCACCGAGCTCTGCTGGGATATCCCTATTTGGCATTAAATGGGTCGATAATGTTGGCACCGACAAGTGGACTTCGGTATATCGTCTATCTGTGGGACATTCTGTATAGGTATTATTATGGGTAGCGAGCTGTGACGTCACAGTGAGGACACTGGTTACGCTTACTCTGTGTACCTGCGCGAGTAATGACCCCGATCAATGCGCGTCATCCCTCTCTCGCCCCTCCCTCGCCCCGCACCTCACCCCCTCACTAGGCTCAAATGACCCAATGGCCTCGCCTTAATCCAAACACAAGGATTCGAAAATCAAAATACCGTAACGGTTCATTCTTCGGTTAAGGTAAGCGATGATTGCAAAGCAATTTCGCAATTTAAATTCGTATGCTTTTTTTCTTATAATACCGGGGTTCTCTGACATCCGAAACCAGAATTTTGCCGACGATAATAAGTTGTCTTTATCTCGATACGGTTACAGTGTTATTAGCGTCACAACATTGACATAACACGACGTTGCTTTCCGCGGACATGTCTGTCTTCAAACCGCACGTAGCAATCATCATTACGAATCAATCGTCGAAAGGCAGATGTGTAACAGTTACACTTCATCAGTTGTAACTTTTGAATTTAGAACCAAAAAGGTGTCTTCACCAGAAAAGAAGCCGTTATCATAACAGCTTTAAGATAGAGACGTAAAGGTTGAATTCGATTGGGAATGTTTCGAAAATTGGACGGAGAGTGCAAAGGGTTGAGCTCAACTGGCTATTTCGTCGTCACCGAGTGGATCCCTATATTTAGAGTGTCACTTAATAGCGTACAATTTTGCCGGCAATACCGTCGATTGTGTAGGTGCATTCAGAGGAAAATGCTCGACGGAACGGAAAATTTGTCGCAGCTATTATGCGCACTGGCGCTTTGGACGATTAAATTCAATACACGCATGAGGTTAGGCGTTATAATGGTCACAAAACTGGTTTTGCACCTTTAATGGTCAGACAATGTCATACCCTAAAAGCTGTGGCATCATATATCACTATTTGGTAGTATCTCGAGTACTTCTGATATTACGTCGAACCTGGACTTTAATTACGTGTAAAAATAAAATAAAATTAACGAGCCAACTAAGTGAACCCCAAGAGATTATCTTAAAAATGTCCGAGACTTTAAATAAACTCGAGTAAAAACTTCGATCTCTAAATGAGTCAATAAAATAATTTGTCAATTGCGATAACGATGCTTGAAAACATTAAAGCCGGTGAATATAAATAATCTTCCAGTTCCCAACAAGGTTTGTGTATCTCGATTTGTCCTCCTTTACCCATGAAGGAAAAAAATCCCTATGGAGAGAGCCTAAAGTATATTTTGGGGCATGTCTCCGCCCACATTGTCACTTTCACTCCCATATTCGTCAGAAATAGACATCTGTATTTAAATGTCGGCCTTCTATTTGAAAACTCAAACAATGGAAAAATAAATGACAGATTCTATATCATGCAAGAGCGGAGTTTGAGATACAAATATGGCTTATTTCATCGGCCGTTCCTTGCTTAATGTCCTTACCGGATTGTAACTTAATACTTTGGCGCCGCGGTGGCACATTCTGGAATCGTTTTGTAGATATCAGCCGCCTGTCATTTTGACAAAGTGTTTACAAATGGTGTGTCTTTATTTGTTTTGGACTCTTGTTTTTGCCAGAATCTTACATTTGGATATGCCATTACCATCATGTTACACTATCGTCGAAATATTAAAAGGCACTCTAATATATTTATAGATACGTACATAAACTCACACCTGCCCCCTTACCATGAAGTCTTATACTTATAGCAGGATTACTTCAATAATACTTTGTTATTTCGTACCATGACGACCTTAAAGTAAGCTTATTAAGGACATCATGGTACATAATAACAAAGTATTATTGAAGTAATCCTGCTATAAGAGTTCATGGCAAGGGGGCTGTTTCCAGTACGAACGGGACGCAGTAAGAACGGACTTCCATCTGCTGCGATCCCGGACACACTACATAATATCTTCAAAGTGTCAAATTAAACCAACGTAAGTATAAGTTTGAGTAAGATATAATTTACTTCATTACTTCTGCGGTTTGCGTAAAATCGTTGGTTATTTTATGGTCGTTTAGGGATAACAATGTTTGTATCCCAAAAGTACTTAAATTACCTACGTGACAAGTTGACAACCCTTGACATGTAACTTTAAGTCAAGTTTATAACTGACTACGAAGATGAGCTCTGATTATCAGATGAAATAATTCTGCAGGAAACGTTCTCAATACTTAAGCGTGTACATCCAATACCTACTTATATTTATCTATTGATAGTACCTATTGATCTAACGAGCGAGGCCCTTAAACAAAATGATTAGGTCAGTGAGAGATCCGCTAGTAAATAAAGAGATTACGGGGAACGAACATACAAGATGCTCTCTTCCGCGTACCTTTTTTTATCCTAACAGACAATAGTAGACTTAAGTTCGGCAGCGTCGTTATTGCCTCTGGTATTTATTCCCAAAACGACGTAAAGTAGATAAGCCTCCTCCTGTACAAAAATTCCCTTTCAGATTTATTAGTAATCTCGCTCGTCTTTGCTTTTATTGTTTCTCGCACACGGTAATGAATTAGTTCGACTTTCTCTTTTGTATTATTTGTTTAGGTCGGGGTCATTTTGTTTACTTATGGAGCTGCATATCCCATCGGTGGGGCGAGACTTAAGGGTAGGTAGTTAAATCACGGGGGGCGGTTTCGTTGGGGATTTCTAGATTTATTAAGCTTTGTTTTGTTCCCGTTTTTTAGACAAAAGGAATCAATAAATCCTTCTGTCTAGTTAGTCACTTTAATCTTGTTATGAAACTACTTTGAAGCGTTAAAAGAAAAGTTTGGAAAGGAAAAAAAACAATGTTAACATTCCACACGATGTTCGCAGTCATTTTGATCACTAACGAGACGATCCCCGGAAGCTATAATACTTTGTTATTCAAAAATTAGGTTGTTATTTTTCACGTAAATTATGAAAGGAACATAATTAGGACGTTAGAGTTTTCAACGGAATATTAAGAATGTCATAAAAATATTCTTTTTGATTCTTAATGCGTCTCTATCGAGAGAAAGGGGAATGTATTCTTGGCAGTAATATTTTAGTTGATTTCAAATCATAATTAATAGTTCTGAAGATTTGTTTGAAAATACCTATTGTACTGCCGATTTTAATTGTTTATGTAGGTACATTCCCTATCTAACCTAAAGGAACCTAAATGAGCTCACACAATACGTATAATGCTAATGCCAACATATATTAATTATGCAATGCCATGCCATAATATTGTTCGTAGCTAGTTCCATTAGTGCAGTAATTCCACGAATTTATTCAGCTGACAGTTCTAATGACCCATATGCAGTAGTGCTATGGAATGTAACGTTATGACATGCAAGCCAAAGCTAAATCAAGCGAGCTCATTAGCAAAATGTTGCTATATCGGCTTAATTTAGTCAATAAAATAGCAAGTACTTACGTGTAAATAATCTAAACCGAAATTAGCGATAGAAGAGAAAATTTTGCTTAATTATCCTACAATAAGTAATTGATTATTTATTAATAAACGTTAAGGACTTCCAATTGAGTCAAAGTATAAGCAGGTTAACTGGGATGCGAATAATTGTCTACTTGTAAATTTATATGATTTGACTACGAAATGTTGATAAACTGAAGGTATATTGAAAGTTTAAAGAAAGTGCACGCAATATTATGTATGTGTAGGTAAATAATGTGATGAAGATTAGAATAATGTAGAAACATTTTTGTTGTGAGCAGGAGCACCTTGCCGCAACTCGCATTTTTACCACAAAAATATCTGCGACTCGCAGACGTTATGCCTAAAATAAATCTACATAGCGCGTTTAGAGACCACATTATCGTTTTTAAACAAAAAAATTCTTAATTTCAAAATTACATAAAAATGACTAAAAATAAGTAGGTACCTACTTACTAATAGAATACTTTTAACTGAAACGCTTACTAGTATCTCGGGCTCAGACGGTTTACAGTTGGAAGATCTTTCTGTTGTCGGATTAATTTAGTTAGAGTTTCGCACTGCGCGGTCTAGGGAAGCAGATTCCGAGCCTTTGTCTGCGGCGCAAATGAGAATTAATTTTAAGAAGATTGCTGTCCACTCGTGCGAAATTGATACAGCTGTTCGCTCGTTGAAGGAAGAATTTGCTTAGAAATTATAGTAAGCACGAGTACTTATATCACAATTCCGCCAGACAGTGGTTCCCTTGCATTTTGCGTTGCCTACATGTATAAATGTATCTTTTGTTCCTAACAGGGCTTACATCTATGAAAAGTACGTGTACTCAACTATATTATTAACTATACTACTTAGTGATGTTAATAACCTTCTACCTTCTTCATTGTGCTCTCTTTCAGTTTCTGTAGAGTTGTTGTCTTGTTATATACGCAATTTGTTTCTTTTTTTGATATTTATTACAAACGTAATACATTTTTTGAAAGGTATCGCGCATCCACGCATCTTGCTTCGGCCACTATTAGGTATTCGTCATCTTATACATGTTGTTCTCCTTTGGAGGCAAATATTTGTTCTGTCTGTATGTTAAAAACTGTAGAAGATGTTCTTCTTCGAGCTTATGATGCCATCAGTCACGGCATTCCTATCTAAGACCTTTGAAAAAGGTCTTTAACCTTTTAATACAAGCATTATGATATAATCTGAGGATAATACGTAATGTGTCTAGTGTAAAAATATTTCAATTATGTTCATTATGAAAATCTATTAGCACATGGCTGCCCATAAAAGTAACTTGCTCTTAAAAAGTTAGAAACAAAAAAGAAATGTTCCATTGACGAAACACATTTACCACCGCTATCGCTAGAGATATAAATTCTGCTAAACTCCCAGTAGATTCCGTTTGTCTGTACTTTGTCATTCACGATAATTAGGAAGTGGAAGTGTCTGGGAGCCGTAATTTCTCTTTGTGTCCGAACAATTTTGTCATGTTTAATTTCATGCCGCCTACCGTGTCTTCGCCAATTAACTTGGCTTTTGTGACGTGGCGAGAATATACAGGGTTGTTACGATGTCAACTGTTTCTTCTTATTTCTTTCCTCCTTTTGCGTATTATAACACTCATAAAGCAACTCGTAAATACGAAACTGAAATTAGATTCACGCAAAATAACTTGTAGCTTCTTTTATTCGAGTAGATACTAAACCCCTTGAGATATTCTTAGGTGGATATAAATTTGAATAAGGGATTATTATAATACAGATTGACAATATTCTGTTTTATGATGCTTCTTTATTGACATACAACATCAACTTCAACATCCTTGAATAATAAATATTATGGAATAAACAGAGCAAAATACTCAAGAATATTGAGTACGCACTAGTAAGTACCTACCTTGAAGAAGAGAGTTTGGTGTACCTATTCAATAAGATACCTAGCATAATAATATATGGATAGATCGACATAGTGGTAAATACACTCAACTAATTCATGAACCATTCAATCTTTAAGTATACAAAATCTCATTATTTCATATATTAATAACATGAGTTATTTATAGAGATATATAGAATCAAACGCGATCGACTGTCGGGCGGGATACACAAAAGAGACGGAGCTCGTGACGAAACAATAATTACATTTAATAATTATCTTATCAAAGACGAGTAATTTGTTTGGGGTGATTCAATATAGCTTTAATTCGGTTGTCGTCAGCTGTCTGATTGATCAAAGGCCACGGAGACGTTGGTGTCTATAAGTCAGTCACGGTAATTTATAATTTTAATAGGATTTTTATGTTGGCATGGTTTGTATTGGAATCATTCGGATACAATCATCAATTTGGATACTTACATTTGTTTGGTTCAATATTGAGATGAATAAAGTCCTCAGAACTGAAATCTTTGCGAATAGTAAACCGCGAAAGGTACAGAATACCTAAATGAAGCATTTTTGCCAAAGAATTCTGAAGTAGTTTTTCAATTTAATATCTTCTATTAAAATATAATTGCGTCTTAAAGTAGGTAGGTAAGTCTTTTGTTGTCACAAACAGAGCCAGTCTACACGATATTTACAACTAGGGTGTAACTATTAAAGAGAATGCTAAGTTAGTACGGCATACCACCTGGTTAGTTTAATTGTTACAGATAATGCGAATTAATTGAGATGAGGTAATGTTTTTGTTTATTATTAAAATTGAAAAGATAGACGTCATTGTCATAGTTCAAATTAAAAGAAATATAAGGAGTGGATCACTAGGGAATAAAAATAGTGATCAACCAATATCTATTACTGAACAAGAAAGTCTATTACTGAAAAACTTTTTATGACATGTTCTGAAGCGTAATTGTATAGATATCAATAATACATATAACCCTTAAAAATATATTTAAATATCTGAAACTACTGACCTTCTCCGATAAAAATTGACATCGCAGTTCAGACCAATCTGATAATCTGTGATGGCGGAAAACTGTAGAAAATTGAAACCAAGTGGTCTCCATACTACATTTGCTTTGCTAATACCAGCTCGGAGGAGTAATAAAGCGACTGTAGCTTACATTTTACCCGACTGCGCTCGCGAACAGTGCATAAAACTAACATTAGTTATGTAACAGTGATATTATGCTCTAGCCTCGTTAGTTACAATTACGCCTTTAAGTTAAACCCTATTACTTGATTTGAATTTACAAAGTAGACTTATGAAGGTTTACAGGTAAGAATTTGAGTTAGACATAGCTGTTTGTTCTCGGTGGATACATTCACTAAATCAACGTGTGGGAATTATCATTTCCTGTAAGAGCTTTGATATCAACGTGGTAGTCACGAATGGTAGTTCACCAGTACAGGGTCGTCTGGATGGTTACCACCACCTTACCTACTTCTGCCATCATAGCAATTACAGTGTTTCGGTATGAAGGATACGAGATCCAGTGTATTAACGAACACACGGCGGCAATGGTACCTGCAATTCTTTTGAAAATGTTAGGTGTCTATAAGCGACGGTGACCAATTGATCCAATTATTATCAGTTTGGTCGCCAGTTTATTTCTCATCCTTATGAATTGTGTGCAACAGGTTGTTGTGGGTTCATTTATTGTTTCGTTCATTCATTCGTTCAGTTGTAACTCACTAGAATCAGAATTAAATCTCTCTATGGCAAGTTTTATTGCGTATATTTTTGTACGTCAACATTTTTTGAATTTACATTTACCTACACCACTTTGCAAGGAAAAGGTGTCAACGATCTGACTAGGCTAGGAGATAGTCAAGGGGTTAACGCCCCGCTGTCTACAGCGAATATTACGTTCTTATACGTCCATGGAAATAAAACCATTAGCACAGATACTCGTAATGTGATTGAGAATGCTATAGCGCATACTTACCCTACTTCTTTTATCGCGTCCGCTGTAAAGAGATTTATGTGCATTATGATGATATCATCACTTCCGTGGAAGTGTTCTAGATTAGCAATTGGCTAGTTTACTGCTGAAAGGTTTTTGATGAGGCGGTGAAAGAAATATTCCTTATTTATAGTGATACATCTAAACCAATCATATTGTATTGAGAACTAATAAAACTTTTTCTGATTATTTCAGCGGAAAATGACATAACTTCTTCAACTTTGCAGCCATTTTGCAGCAAACAATAGTCGGTTATTGCATGCCAATTTATATTAGTTGTAATTTGAATTCGAACTAAAAATATGTTACGATGTTCGTGATTACAGTGTCATCATAACATACTGGAATTCCGTTACCTACCCATGTCGTATATGGGTATCAACCCAGGTCGGCCATGGACCAATACGTTTTTCAGATTCCTATTATAAACACAAAAGATCCTTATAGAATCTCTGACTAGCGGGGATACAAAATCATATTACAGAACATTACAGAAATTATTGATGAAAGAATGAATTTGCCAATTCTGAAACGATGTTCTTGCAATTGAAAGTCGACGTGCCGATTCACTTTAAAGAAGCACGCTTTGAATACTAAATGACGAATGACTCGGAAGCAAATTACATGGGCTAGATTTTAATGGATTTTCTTGTACAATTCGATAATCTCCATAGCTTAACCCTCATATTTTACTACGTAAAAGCTTAACCTCATTGATATTAAGTATTACAACAAGACAACATGTTGATAAGTACCTACCTATGGAATATTATTGTAGACTTGACTCTATACATCGCGAAAGAGAAAGTAGCTGTGGCACGAGGTGGAACACCCCAGGACGTTTAGTCGGTATGCTGCCCCTTCAGGGCGGTGAGTCCGACATAACCAACATGCTCCCCCGGGCGTGGTGACACATGATCTAGCATGTTTTACCTGGGTTAAAAAAAAGGTAGATCAGCTTGTAAAGTATTAAATACATAATTTTCCAGAAAATTCGCATAGTATTAAACGCTATAGATACCTAATTAGCTTCTAATCCCAACGTACGAACTGAGAAAGATATTATCATCAGAGATTTAATAGAAAATTTATTTTTTACACAGGAGAAATGACATCGACAACAACTTGTATTTAAAATATTCCATGGAAAAATCCGTACATCCACACATAGGAAAGATCTACCCTCGTATTAAGTGAGGATTATACCGCCATTAGCATTTCAGCAAGCGTACGTGCTGGTCGTAGCTACGCTTTCGTTCCATATAAATGAGCAATGTTACCCGCTAGCTGTAAACACCGCTATTGGATCGGAAACTTAGATTTAATTTACCTTACATAACAACACAATTATAATAACAGTATTACAATCTACTTAACAACATACATAGGTACATTTACATGAGCATATCCCTGTTTCCTATATGACCCTCATGTTCAATAGATCCACGTCTCCGAATATCCTTTACCTGAACGTGTATTTCCCAAACTACATCAGGCCTTCCATTTGATGCGATTCTTGGAACATCACTATCACTTCTTCCACATATAAATATGAAGAGAATGGGGACATTCTGGTGGTGATGTCGTAGAGTTATCTGGTGTAGGCAACGAACGGGTAAACATAGTGTGTGATGATTCAATTAGAAGGAGGGGCAAAATGCTTCACGTGGTTCTGCGTCTGGATGCAAATCGCCGTTTCTCGAGATCGAGATCAAGATCTTTGTTTAGCATAACAGATTCAAATCAAACAATTTACTGCGAGTTAATTCTCATTTTATTTTTAATTTTATATTGCTAAATATTATCACGTCATTTTATTTTGTAGAAGAAAATGAAACTACTCATAATGTCGAAGTGCAAATGATCAATTTATTGCAGGAAAATTAATTAGTTTTCCAATAAACTGAGTCACCTTTTGTGTATCCCTATATAACGCAACCCTATCGTTTCAAAATTGAAACCATGTCCAGTGAATCAGAAAACAATTGAATATAAAATTGAATAATTGATACCAACTATCCGACAAAATCATTAATCAACTCGACAAATCACAGATACAACGTGATAAAACGTTTCTATTTTGACATCTAAATTCAAAAGGGTGGAAATAGTAACAAGGGCATTTGTTATCATCGTGACATGGCACGTTTTGCTTTCCCTGGACAATATATTTCGTGTGACAGAGGGTGGTGACCAGATCTTGTTTTCCTTCATTTCACTGACGCTGCGAAAACCGTCAAGGGTCATTTGTTTCCTACGCCTCATAAAGTTCTCGATGTGTGAAGGGTTGTGTTGAGCGTATCTTTAGAAGATCTTATATTATTTTAAATGTTTATTTAATTTCAGGGGTACCTAACAATGAGTATATCATTGGGGATGAGTAGTTACTTCTTCTTCTTGACGCGGAGTTTTTCCCGCATGAGTAGGAACCATTGTGCGTGAGACTGGCTAATTTATGAAAAACAGATTTTTATGTCCACACTGAGCTCTGGCCAAGGTTCCAAATACACAGTTCGAATTAGTGGATTTTAAACATACGTGTGCGTGCAGGTTTTCTCTTTTCCTTAAAAAATTACTAATACTCATTTTGTATATGCTGACCTGGTACATAATTACCATTTAGGTATTAGGTATGGAGGTCTATCAAGCACTGGTCACTCGCATTCATCGTCATCAAAGTCTAGCACACCGGAATATCGTAAGGATTGAAAAATCCCCTTAACAAAGTATAATATAGCTGGTTAATTATAAAATCGTATTTGGTTTTGCATAAAAATACACAACAATTTCCCCTAAAATAGCCCATATCCGGTGAAAAGGTTTCCCGTCAATTTCATACAGATATCGGCCTAATCATCGACGCAGACGTTCTACAGTTGAGTGATTAAGCAATTTCTCGGTTCACTAAACAGCCCGCAGAGCGTACCCGACGCATTCATTACAATATATTACAGGACAATATGTAATTTAGCACACTTCCTCCCATGTGATTGTGGAAACAGGGGACAGGTATTTATTGACTGCCAAGTCTGTAAAACAAATGGTCGATTAAAAATGGAGCACCCTCCAAACATCAATCAGTCTACTGTTTGGATAAATTACAAAAATAAAATACCGTACTTTCTTTGACCTCAAGAAAGTCAGCAGACTTAGTGAAATGCACAATTAGTAGGTCAAAAATAGTAGAGCCCATTATCACCACCTTAAGGTATAATAACCTGTAAACATTAACATATGTACTTACTAACCTGCTACTAACATTTATAGGTTCATGAGAAATAAACAATTTGAACTTGAAATTCCACATTCACAACAGCAGTAACATTCACATTATGGCAGGTATTTTTTGGCAGTTTAGCATACCTAGTGAAACAAAATTTGAAATAGTATAAAGCACCTAGAAAAAATCTAGGTACTTAAAAATTCAGACGAATTGAATAACCCTCCATTCTGGAAGTCGGTCAAACAAATAACTTAGAATGTTCGATTATAAGTAATAGAATAACTCTTTATTGAAGGTATAGGAAAGTTACACAAAACCCTCTTGACATTTTCGATTTAACGTAAAGCGGGTAGGCATATTCTTATTTATTCACGAAAAGAAAAGCAATAATACGGGTAATACTGTCTAAGTACAATCAGGTAATATCAAGTGGATGTTGACTCACAAAATGAGACCCAATTTTCCTTTGACAATAGCAATAACACGTTGGTAGGAAAATATACTTAATCCTTATATTGTTTTGGGAGCGATATCAAATCAATATAAACTGGGGGTTTATGAAGATATTAAGGAACTCAATATTGTTCAGGATGATAGCCTGAGGCAAGGAAAAGCACTAAACAGCCGTGAATACCGAAAGAAAATTAATTAAAAATTTAATATTGCGATATTGAATTTTTAAGAATACTTTGTTTGTGAAATATCTCAACTTTTTCTTTGCGTTATTAAAAAATACGAACTCAGCGGAAATGAGTAAAATTTTGTTTCATGAATAACTAACTGAAGGAAGAGATTTTTGCTTCAAAGCAAAGTAAATGACTAGGTGATAGAGCACACAAACAATAATATAAAGTCATACTACAAATTCCAAGATCTGTAACTTCTTTACAATACAATATATATATTTTTTTAGTGGATAATTTTTGATTACGTATATCGATCGACTGCCTTCTGGCTGCTCTATATTTATTAATTGCAAGTGGTTATTATTTTGCTATTTTTACCCGACTGGCGAAAGGAAGAGGTGGTTTTATGAGTGTAAAAACAAGCATAGGTACCTTTATTATAGTACCTACCTACAAGTACACACCGGTTCCATAATAATTGTTGCAAGGATCGCGGAAGCCAGCCCCAGGAACGCTATGCCATTAAACTTTCCGGTCAGAATAGCTCTTTGCAGTTGGATAATTTGCATGTGCATTGTCAAACCGTATCGGGAGTTCGGAATGAACCATGCTAGGGTTACTACAGTTAGATTATTAAATTACTAGAAGTTTTTAAATGATGGAGCATTGATGTACACTATGTGGATGAACGAAGATCAAATTATGTGGTATGCAAGCTTTTACTTACCGATTACTTACTTCAGCGGCATCCTTACGGTATATTATTATCTGTACTACCTAACCTATATTATTATTATCATCCGAGTTAAATAATTCAAGGAAGAAAAGGGAAGTATGAAACTTTGAACCGAATTTCTAAGAACTATAAGCCTAAATTATATCTAACTAAACTTATTGTTACCATTACTTATTAAATAATAAAGTATTCTCACAAGTTTATTTTGATATATACCTACTTAAATAACGTTTTGTTTTATCCACTGTTTAAAGTTAGTTAAAGGTATTATCGCTTATGAAAAGAAAAGGAAATTCACATAGTTAATTAACGTATATTTCCAGATAAAATAACAGTGTTCGGGGAAAACGAGACAGTGGCAACCCTAAATCCAGTGGCTAGCTGAGTTGGGAATAAACTTTTGTCATTCCAGTATTTTGCATATTCTGCTTATGTATTGTGCGGAAAAATTGCGATTGAAGTTCGATTTACTCGTAGTTTAAAGTTCTAGAGTTGTGGGAATTGAAATGGAAGTAGGTAATGTTTGTACGTCGAGAAAACGATTTAATTCCGGATATTGAAGCCATTTCAATAGAGGCTGGTACAGTCGACAGCAGATCAATGGTAACACTTTTTTACTTTTGACAGGTCTTCGTACTGTATTCGTACTGCAAGTCTTACCATTTGTTATTATTAGACCTCTATGGTCATTAGAATAGTAATCAAAATTGTATTTTTATAAGAAAATACGCTGTCCTTCTAAATTTTAAAAATTGTGTCAACTTGACTTCCAGAATAAATTCCACCAAGAGATAACTTGCTTTTTACTTTTAACTTAAATTATACAACACCATTGATCTGCTGGCGACTATACCTATGTGGAAAAGAAAAACATCAAGAAAATAAAATGACAATGACAATATTTAAAAAAATATTTATACAACTTTCGTCTACAGGGTATAATAGCTCAAAGATTAAGTTGGCATAAGTTATGGACCCGATTCGAAACAAAATTATGTTTTTGTTTGATTAAAAACAGTTTTATCAATTAATTGGAATCATAAAAAAATCACATTCCATGGGTTGTGAAATTAAAATCTTTTAACAAAGGACGCGGATTTTATTAAAAAGTTATAGCAAGCTTTTCTTGTCGATAATTGAAATAACAAACTACGGCGCTCTGCGGCCGACATAACGATTGACGTTTAATTTTAGGAATAACCAGACGTTATTTTGCTTCCTTGCAAAAATTAAGAAAAATGTCAAGTCTGTTTTACCCACATGAGACGATTTGACAGTTCTTAATAGTTAACTTAATTTTCCATGTTTATAACTTTACCAAAATGAGTAAGTACCTTGTGTTTTATTTGATGCAACAATTTTGATAATGTGCTCTCAATTTGAAATGTACGAGTATGCAAATTAAAATCTAATTGCGATTTCTCTAACTTCTGGTTAGTTTATGATCACAATAATTCATACAATAGGTAACAATTTTAATATAGCTTAAGAGAGCTTCAATTAATTGTAGAAAATATACTTTATTTTAGTAGGAATATTAAAGAGTCGGCTTAATTTAATGAATATATTGATTTAAAAGCACATTGCTTGCTGTGAATTAAAAAATTAAAAGTGAATTAGCTGACAGCCTTCTTATTCAGTAAAATAAGTCTAAACGGATTTTCTCTCAATTAAAAACAATAAAGAAGTATCGGGAAACTTTGTAAAGGAGTTCGGGAAATGTTTTTTTCCGAACGGCAATGCCGTTTCGTTTCGGATTCTTTTCACTGCCGGTTTGAATGCCGTGAATGTATCTTCTGAATACTAATTCTATGTCTAAAATGAATAGCTTCAGGGTAATTACATTACGGACACTTTTCAGTACTTTTCGGGTTGTGTAAGTCTAATTTATTTGCATGCCAACTTTAAGACATTCATTACCCCAATCAACTCCATCTATTCGAATGTACTGTGAATACTAACCTGTTTTATGTATTTTTAAGCCCTGATTACATTATGTATATTACATTTTCTTCTCTATCAATCTCTTCTTGTATTGGTGCGAGTACTTAGTCCATAAAATATCTTAATAAAAGTACTTTACCTTTAATATGAGTTATATTAGGACATTATATATATTTGATGCTTAGATCAGTTAACTGAAAATCACTAAAATATACAAACATTTCAAACTTTAGTACCTACATAGGTCTTAAATACTCCTATGTATTTTGAAATGTTTTTTTATATCACATGGGTAATTCTTCCAATAAAAAAACATATTTGAAATATCTACGAATTTAATCGATAAAATAATATATGTGTTAAACCTGATAACCTATTTAAATAAATAACAATGAGGCCCTAGAGCTGAAGCGAAGTATTTTAATATTAAAACTTTAGAAAACAATTCCCTTCAATAAGGAGAATGCCTGCGAGCAGCTCGAAGCAAAATAAAGGATTCGGACTTGCTTGGGTGAAGTGTAGTTTATTATGAATTTTATCGATGAACTTTGAGAATCGGCTCTTCACTCTTTAGTTTAAAACTAATTTCCCTACTAATTTTAGTTTACAAGAACTTTTTAGTTGTTTAATTTACATTATACTATACATATCGACAATAGTATTGTTTTATAGTGATAAGTACATATTTTACTGTCGTAGGATTATTTGGCCCTAAATTATTTCAGACACGAAAATTCGATCAGATCCCTAGGTATAAAGGATAATGGTGAAAGTAGAGAATTTATTTGTTCAATTAATTGTTAACGTAATTCACAAGCAATCTACGAAAACCTTCTTCTAACGAATCTGTAGGTGTGGCCATAAATTGACTGCAGGCCATCGCATTGCCTATAGTCTAGAAGTCTGGTCAACCGGAGTCGAAAACACAGAAAAGTGGGGAGGGAGCGCTAAGGTTGTGATTTTCTCAAGAATTTGATCGTTTGTTAAAAATATTTTACTTTGATAGTTTATTTATTTATTTAGGCGTGTGGCGCAAAGATGCAGTAGGAAAAAAAATATTGTCTATCCGGACAGTTGTCAGACGTCGACATCCAGTTGCTGCGGCCATTGGATAGCGCCACGCGTGAGCTCCGACAGGTCCCTCGGATGTCCCTGGAATGCGCACGGCGGACAAGTCTTTCATAGTTTAGCAATGTAATAATTGTTTCAAAAATCAGTCCAGTAGGTACTTCTTGAGAAACCTTAAACTCTCTCACTCTCAACCTTAATGACTCTCCTGTATACCTCTGTATTAAACCGTACCTACGCGGATCCACAAATACCAGACAGACGTTGATGTTATTCAAAATACCAGGAATAATCTTTTTAAAAATACATCAAATCAACTCAAAACCAGTTGCACAATCTTGTCAATGCCAATGTAAAATATTCAGTTCCCATAACACCGGCCACAGAACACGTAGCCATTTTATTATGCCCTAACACGACCTCGCTTTTTCAATATAAGGGTAAACCGTAAAATTTTATTTTATACCGGTTACTTTGTTCATTGAATACAGCTTGTTAGAGTCTCACTTGTGGTCATTTTCGGCCATAATATGCAGCTGGGGACGAAATATTTGTTTTAAAAACCTTTAAATAGGAATGCCAAGTAAGTTCATTAGAGTATCCTAGTTTGGGAGCTGGTCCTTTTCGCATTCTATAATTCGATTATGTATATTTATATTTACTTTTAGTCTAAAATAACAATATGTAAAATCATATTTGCCAATTAATAAATGGTTTTTTTCTTTTCTTCTTTCTTTTTCATTATTATTTAAATCGACTTACAAAATACACATTAATTGGTTGTCAACTGTGGAAAGGTAATGGAATTCAGTTTATTTTTTTTAAAAATCAGTTAAGAGACTTTAAGCCTGACACACACACACTTCTTACACTGATCGCAACCTGACACACATACACAGGCGGCCTGCACGCGGCTTTCGGCCTGCGGTCAGTTGAAACGCATGTCCCGCCCCAATATTTCCCGTCGTTAACGTCCAGTAGGTAGCGATTGTGTGTATGTGTCAGGTTTTAATCAGTGTAAGAAGTGACGTAACGTCAACGTGACGTAGATATTATTTTATTCCATAAAAACTCCATACTACGTTCGTTTGCCAAACAAGGTATGAAGCACGGCTTTGCCTATCCATATCGCTGGTGTTTATTGAAATATCGGTAAACTTATTTCAGATACATCGTCAGCATGTGAGTATTTTTTCAGTCAACTATATTGAACAAGTATTACAATACGGCCACTGGAGGTGGATCTCGCAATATCACCTATAAATACCAAGCGTTGACCAAAAGTGACCGAAGCCAAAGCCCAGCTACGAGCAACCTCTATCCCTCGTGTTATGCTAATATACCAGCATCACAAAGAGTCTCTGCATTGTGAGCTCGCCTACAAATTTGAATAAGTATTTACAGTAAACAGGGTAGAATGCATTAACGTTGGCTTAAATTTTAAAAACGTCTCATAGAGTGTTATGTATGGGCTCTTAAGTGCGACTCGAGATATCATTAGGGCAGTCGGAGAGCTCTCGGGTGAGATTAAGACTGCGCAGCCTTCTTAAGCGAAGAGCTTCCATGACTTCCCGACTTCCTTAGCTGTCTTTTGTTTAGGAAAATTAAATTTAATGTGGGGTGTTGAACATTAATGTTACGCGGCATCTTTTTTCATTGTTATCTTTTGATCTGCAAATGAACTGATGTCAACTAACAAGTTACGCACTTTGCGGTTACTCGTGGAAAATTCGTTATTGCTGTGAATATAAATAAATTAGGTTTTATGAGGCTTTGGTATGAACTACCTACAACAAAACAAATAAATAAATGCGCACTGTATCTCGATCTATGAAGGTCTCAGAATCCCTCTATCTACATGCCTTCTGATAGTAGAGGTAGTTATTTAGTTAGAATCAGACAATAAATATATGCATAAATTATATACGATATCTCGTAGATAGTCAACTTCCTCCAACCTTCATAGTTCCACCACAATACAATCTCCCTTTAAATATTTAGACTATTCACAAGCCTTAAGACCTAACTACCATTGAAGACGTATAGTCTGGTCTCTTAGCACTAATCTCAGTACGCCTCCACTGTTTATCTTGCCTGGAATGTCTGCCAAGCATAATCACAGTACAGTGGGACTGAACCATTATAAGGCATTAAAATGCACAAAGCCTATTATATTTGGGTTTCTGAAGCAGGCAGAAGAAAGTGCCTCTGATGCGAATTTTAAGATTTCGTATTTTTTTATAATTTTAACCTAAAATGACTAGTACTGGGGAAAATTTCAAATTTAACATTGATGTAAAGTACAGGGTAACGAAAATGAACCAGAATAGAAAGTTAACTTAGAAATTAAAGTGCTTAGAATCCGTTTAAATTCAATGGATCGGAAAATTTTCAAGCCTTTGTGTGTGGAAACCTGAGGTGGAAACAATAGATATTTTTTTCACAATTAACTTTTTAAAAAGTTTTCATTTTTGTTATTTACATTTAATTTAAGAATCAATTAAATATTTATTGGCTAATTTTAATTACCAATATCGATAACATTTGTTGCAATAATAATTTTAGTGGCATCATCAGCCTCTTCAAAGCCTTAATACCACTATAAGAGTAGGCCCTTCTATTGAATGCCAGTTCAGATTTATTATTTCACTCACGTCCAATATTTCACATGTTACCAGTTTCTTACTACGCACGGCAGTCTTTCAAGTTGGTGGGCGTTTTACGCAGTGAAGAATGACCAATTTGTTACTGCAACCCAGAGGGGTCCAGACAGTGCATGATGAAGATTTTATTGTGGCAACATAATACGGGTAATATAGTGCTCTGTAGGTGTACGAATTCTTGGCAATGAGGTGGCCAGTCTGACCATTTAATTTGAATAATTTGTCAGATTAAGCTTCAGAAAATGCTACTTAACGAATGGGCACTGAAAACATGGGCAGTAATTCTTTATTGAGATACTAAGAAGGTTAAAAAATCCTTAGGTATAGGGAATAAATGTCATGGCATCTTATCAAATCAAAATATCTGTGGTAAAAGATATGTTTGTTCTTTAATGCAATGGACTTAATATATTGCTTGATTTGCATTGATAGGTGATTTTCATACATTTAATACGTATGTGTGGATTATGTGTGGTACGTTATGACAAAATTAATTTAAACAATTAAGACATATATTAACAAAGCCGGGGGACGCGGTGGTGTATGAAAGTAGGTAAAAGATAAAGCCAGGGACTAAATAGATGGATTTTCACTTAGTATGCTCTTATACCTTAAAGACGAGCTGCATAGGACCTCTAATGACACGATGGATGAAGCGTAGGAGACATGTGAGGACCGGGAAGGAATATAGTATGAGGATAGATTAGTTAGTATTAAAAATAAATCACTAAAATATCTTTAAAATGGTCACCCTATAGGTGGCAATAAGTTGCCAGGTAACAAAAGGTGCTACGGGCTTCGCCCACGCGAGGCTTGATTGTCTACTCTAGGAGATAACTCAAGTGCTATGGAGAAAATAAAGCAAGGTGTAAACTGGGTCTTACAATAATAGTAGCTACGGAATGGTGCAAGTACAAGACTCCATAAAATACTTCTTACAATGAAGTATAATAAAGTTACAGGTGTAACTTATAACAAAGTGACTATTCAATAGCGAGCAGTCGAGCACTGTATGTTGAAAGTTGAACGATATTGGTAATCAAAAAATACTGTTAAAATCTAGGTTCTTATAAATCAAAACGTTGATTTTATTACGTAGGTAACTGTTTAAACCAAATGGAGTATTTTCACTGCAAATAATCAATATAAAAACTTAAAATCGGTTTCATATGGAACAAAGAGGGAGTGCTCTCTATCAATAACCCGAACCAGCAATCCTAATACCTTTTGCATTTTTTAATTTTTAATTTTCTTCGCGATCCTTAGTTAACAGAACAATGATGCGGAATTCGTGTAACATCATAAGTAATAGAGTAGGGATGTACTTTATTTATGTGTGTATAGAGTTCAAATAGATATTAAAAGTTATGTTTCGATAAGTTAGAACTTTAGAAGGAGGGGGAAATTTAAAGCGTGTTCACAACCATTAAAGCTTATTCCAAGCTTTTGACGTCAATAATACACTCGCTTTGTTGTTTCCCGTGGAAATCTCGGTAAAATCCAGTGGTGGAAGCTTCCTATGGAAGTAATCCCGTCTTTATTTAAAAGGGATGAATATTATTACAATATCAAATGGGAGGAGACACGCAATCCGCAGAGTTCAATCCCGCGCAGCTTAGCTGGATATCGAATTGCAAATGGCCACGGAAAATGTAGCATTTAACGCTTCGCCAACTGCGAACGACTTCCATTTCGTTGCGGAGTCGCTGCGGCGAATTTACAATTTCATTTTTAAATCCAACAGCAACTCAAAATTAGTACTCGCTGAGGATTTTACCCATTCACCTTACTAAACGTGTATCTGTAAACATGATTTTGAAGGCGTATATTCTTAATTACTACATGCATCACCTACTGGTAGATTGTGCGAAAGAGTAACATTTGAACATTTAAAAAAAATATTTTATTCGGATCAACCTTTTTTTAAACCAATTTTGGCGGTTGTAAATTACTTAAAAAGTTATTGTTATGATAAATGCGGTTCCAATATTTAGTAATCTTTAAAAAAATCACATGTGACTAAATTCTAAAACTAATTTATGAAGTTTTAAATATTTTCTAATTTAATTTAAAAATTAAATTATAATTTTTAAACCTGATTTAAAAAAAATGTTAAGTACTAATAATTTGAAAACGTAACGTTTCGGGAGGATCTAAAGTTTTCTGTTCGTCGATATTATAATAGCTTTACCATTCGTCTTTACAAGACCGCAACTGAGCCATGCTTGCAATCAGGCGGACCCACGACAGTGCGGTTGCGACACAGGGCGCGTTCTACTGGGTGGTTTAGAATATCAACAATACTTAAGCGTACGTGCGGCCCTGCTGCGCCGAGCAATGCTCGTACTGCATTTACTAGATGAGCTTTCGAAATAGGAGCTCTAAATGCAAGAGCCTTCGATGCTCTAATGGAAACTCGATCGGTACTTGAAGATGCGCGTTTATATGTTTGCACCCCAAGAGACCAAGGGGAATTTAATTTGTTTCAATCATTTCTTATTCACTTCGGGTCGCTGAGTTATTGGAGAAAGTATTTTTAGATTTTCACATATATATTGTATCAAGGGTCAATAATTCTTCAGATGGAAGGACTAACTTTGAAATAGGTTTATTTTGAAATATAATCATCAAGCTACTTTGCAAAAATACTAATGAAACAGACATTGATATCCAAATTCCGGAGGTTATATAACTTTCATAAACAATGCAGCTAAGGAAGAAAACAAACGGTACCACGACTACCAGTCTGGTTGCCATTCAAATAATTGGTGGTTCACAACTCCAAGTCTAACTGCAACCATAACCGTTTCCTCGGAATTCTCTCCGAGTTACGCATTAAAATAATACCTATGGCCCTGGCTAAGGAAATTGGCCGCGAGATGGCGTTTACTACGTCGAAGTTGAAATAAAGCCATTAAGACTTTACACATTATTTTCTACGATTTCATGTTCGTTGATCGTGTGTTTTCGCTCACTTTTAAGGTCCAGTATACATTGGGATAGAAAACAGTCGCAAAACTATTTTATGTTCTAAATACCTTGAGCTTTAGAAAATCGATCATTTGAAGATTCGTCACAGTTGTCAATATGCACTGGACATGTATTGTGATGCAAGGATGCGTCTACCAATCAATTTTGTTGGTGGTTTTCGGTAGATAGGGTCTAACACAGAGAAAGGTGTAAGAACAGGAGAGTTTTTAGGGTTGAGATTATCTCAAAAACTACTTGACCTATTGCAAGAATTCTTTCACTGTAAGATAGATAAAAGTAAAAACTATGTCACTGTAAAATAATTATTAAATTCGATCTAGTAGTTTTTGAATAAATATCAACCTTATTGAAGCCCCTGTATACTTATCTCTATCTTCGTAGGTATCTAATCTATACCACAAATTGAACTAAGTACCAGCAAAATAAAAAAAATACGTTTCTGTGTCATCGGCATTAACCTAGCGCCTTTCACAGTGGCTTAACTGATAAAATTACACCAGCAGTACACAAACAAAATTGTATATTAAGAAAATCGCGGTCATTATTAACATGCCTCTAGCAGTCTTTTGTCCCTCTAATGTGCTTACGTTTTAAATTATGCCTTCGTGATTTTGGGGCGATATGAAAGTGGCGCCTCGGGGATGATCTTGCGCGTACATAGGGAATCTTTGACCCGACCACTTCACATTCATATCTTTGTTTAAAGGGCCAACTGCATTATAATGCTGCGGGGCTTCAAACAAAAGCATATAGGGGGCATATATAAGGTAGAATTCTGCTCATATTTGGGGTGGGAATAAACCAAACTCGACCTCTTCACTGCTTTGGGTGTCAAATTGGATTTAATTCATTCTTGGTCGAATATTCGCTGAACTGAAACTCAGGTACCTACCTCAATAAAGAAGAATTTTTAAAAATGCCAATGAATTTCTGTGATGTAAAATTACCTCTGTTACTTTTTAATTTGATTTTTTTTTTTGAAACATAGTGTTTTATTCATCATTATCATCAGCGCGTATCAGTCCACTGCTGGACGCACGCCTTTTCTCAATCCGATACTTAATTATTTTCATCCAGTCCTTGCCAACCATCATCCCTCCATATGGCTGAGTGGCGTTTCACACTATGTTTAGTTCTTTATTTTCCATAACTTTTGATTACCAAATAATAGATCAGCGGGTTACTCTCACCTCTTATAGCGATTCAGTTTAGGTTCCTAAACTGACAATTTGCTACAATGACGTCAAACGTCATTGTAGCAAATAGCAAATAGGAACCTAAACTGGATCGAGCAATAAGAGGTGAGAGTACCCCGCAGGTAACAAAATTGATAATCTTTTAATGTGTGTATCAATACTAAAGCCGATTCAGAGACAGTGTTGAACACGAGCTAAGTGTGAGTTCGTTTTTACAACTGACAAATTGCTGTATATTTTGACAGTTGTAAGAGTGAGCTCACACTAAAATCGCACTCAAAATTGTCTCTGAATTTCGGTCTAAATGTTTCTGACCCCCCTCTGGCCAGACCCAATTTTGAAAATAGGCATGGAAAATGATTTCACTGCGTTGGAAATTCATAATTAAAAGGCATATTTAGATTGTCGATTGTATGAATAAAATTGGGTTGTTTGCTTTTCATTTGGAGTGGCATTCATTCGAATGTATTGAATAGGCAGTCTACTTTAAAATATGTTGACTGGCAAACATGTTTTCATACTTTTTTCATATCCTTTTGTATATGTTAGTAGTTTCTACAAATATCAGTACTCATATATTATGTTGTACTTATGTAAATTGTGTAGTCTGTTCATATTTCATATGAATGGAGCAAAAGTTGGTTTGGAAGCTTACTAGAGCTTACAGAAAATCATGCATTACCTAATATTGGACCAACTTATAGGAAAGATATCTCCATCTCTTCACAACAATTTATAAGTTTGACCGTGTTTAGGGCTTATTAATTTTGTACAAAATAAACATATGAAACCCATAAATAAATCCTAGCGGCATCATAATATCCAAAATCGATGCTACAGTTGACTTTTATGAAATTCCGATACTGATAATCATCCGGCTTGTACAAATATTTTATATAAAATTTAATCCTGTTACGTCAAGCGAGCGCCCGAGGCTATTCTCGAAACACTCGCTCGAATAGCGAGTGGACATGGAATTTCCTTACCCTTTCCCTTACTCCTTTAAATAATTCAACCCCAAACGTTATTTTGAAATTTCATGGATCAATACAGTTTAGGATATCGAGGTATTAGAAGGACTTATATTGTAATTTGTTGTATGCCTCGGATACTCACCGAATTGGAAAAGTGTTCGTGAGTTTATACTGATACATAGGTAAACTACTACTACACATAAATCGTAACGTGGACTTTAGACTTATTTTCTTATTATTATTTATTTTCTGCGTCGTAAGAAATGAAATAGCGCCTCAAGTGTTGCCTTTAATATCATGTCATCAGTACAAACGGCATATACATTTTAATCATAATTCCTTTTATCTAAGTGTTTTCACTGCTCATTATGAGGCCATATCATAGAGGGAAACACATTTCAAAATGATAATGTCCAGAATTACGGTTACAGTTACCAGTACCTTTAGTGCAAATCGAACTACGTAAGTCATGCGACACTACGTAACTAATCCTTTTATTTCTTTTTAAATTCTTCATATCTCGAATGACTTAAGAATTGGTCCCCCAGAGAAGTCGGCACGTGCGTGTCACGTGACCCCCCGGATTAAGTCGGCAACGCTCCGGATAATTAACTGCACAAAATACTGGCTATCGCCCACGATCGATGGCGTGAATATACGGGCAGGACCAACGGCCACCAAACTGAGGGGCAGAACCAGGGGCAAAGCTATGGGGGTCCAAGAAAACCACAGGACCCATAAATGTAACGTAACTAGATTGCTAAAGATGCGTCGCGTCGTGCAGTGTTCCATTCTATAAATCAGTAGAAGTGCATCTGTCATTGTTAATAGGTAAGGTTTTATGTCACTTGTCTATATTTATACAACTCTACGTATGTCTTATCAACCTGTTTGTTTGTTTATGCACTTATCAGTCAATAACACCAATAAAATTATGCGCGCCATTTTCTATTTTAGTCGTTTTTCATTTTCTTTTGATTTCAACGGATCTCAAGCCCTTAATTTTCTCTGACTGTATAATTTGTATATGTATTGGAATTTAAATATATAAGACCCTCATTAATTTTTGCCTAGCTACGGCACTGTACTAGACCCAATTTGATGAAGGACAACCGAGCGTACACACGCGATTATTCTGATTATGGGCGTTTGCAGACTTAATTATGGTGCTTTAATTTAATCCTTGAAGAATTATTGTAGTGGATTATAAATGGACCCTAGGGATAATGTTGGAAGAAAGCCGGAGTTAATCTCTACAAATAATCTACCCACAGGTTTTAAATCAAAGGTTGTATTCAGCAAATATGGTAAACTGGAACTTCAATAAAATCGTTAATTTGATTTTGTTATATTTTTACAATTGTTTGTAACATATTTGTCGACAATCATGCTGAAGAAAATGTCATTTTCTTTTTTCGAAACCTTTGACAAAAAAACTCTTCTAAATCGTGTCGGATTGCTAAGTCCCTCGGATTGTAACGTAAGAACGTTGTCAACGTCAAGTGGAAGGTAAATCCCTTGATTGACAAAATTTGTCTCTGCCCCTTACGTTTGAGGGGTGGATAAATACAAGTTGCGTCTTAAAAGGTGCCATTCTTCGGAACTTTTGCGATTTCGTTGTTATTCAACCAAGATTTCATGTATATTTTAAAGATAACTGTTTTTGAAACAAAATAAATAAAAATTTCGTTTTATATCATCTGGACTGAACCTTATCGCACCGTTTGCCTAGAAAGAAAGAAGGTAAGGTTTTTGACGAACTGGCGAAGTCTAAAGCGATTTTGTTTTGGTCGAAATTGCAATGAATTACACTGATCTTCTAACAAAATTATTGTCTTTAAAAATAATTTAAATAGAAAAGAAAGGTACGGCCATGTTTTCATGATATAAGCTTCACTTGCAATAAAATATAACCGAGAGTTAGCAACTTACTCCGTGAAAACATTTTCACGGGTTAAATCGTTAACTCTCGTGTTATCTTTTGTTGCAAGTGAGCCTTAATTCATAATGTAATGATGATGATGATTGGTATAAAGATAACATAGAATGAGTTAATCATTCACATTTTATCAGGAAACGTTTATCTTTAGATCTGTTATATTTCTTCCGATCTCGAATACTTTGGTGAAGCGTGGGCAGCCTGAAGGAAGATATGAAAGGCGACGCAAATACAATATGTGTGGGCAAATTGAAAACGGTAGTAATTGTTAGACATGTATAATGAATTGGAGAATTCCTAGAGCAAGCACTTAAGAGCTGTTATCTGTCTAATAATGCTAGGCCTGGAGGCGGTATCTAATATTATACTTATTATACATACCAATTTTTATCAATACTAACAAGGCTAATCAGCAATTGGGAAAAAATATTGAAAGCTGTTTGAAGCTTAACTAACAATATTGCAAAATCATAACGGAATCCCCATTTTTCTCCCACGGTAGATAGATGTGGGTTTACTTATGTACCTATGTAATTCCATTTTGAAATATGTACAAGTAGGTATTTTTGTAGTTTTACATCAGAACTATCATTGATATTTACAAAAATAAAGTGCTTTGTCTCGGTTGTAGACCAATCGGTAAATGAACTTGAACAACCGACTGCTCATAAAATGTAATACAGGGGCACTCTGCGCAATAGTAATACGTTCTAGATTGTAATGATATTGTGTATGTCGACGTGCTGTCGAACGTCTTATCGTATCTTAGAAAACCGTAAAACTCATCACATATTACAAGTCGGGATTTGCCCCACGTTGGGCGCCAGTGTTGCAGGGTGAGCTTTCATATCTCAGGGTCAAAAATTTAAATCGTCAGATGAGCCCGTGTCATACACCGGCCGCGTGGTCGTAGTGCGTGAATTCCATTGATTTGACGGCCTATTAGTAATGCTTGAAATTCACACACTATCTATTGCACGGGTCTATATGACGATTCAAATATTGCTAAAAGTAACGATAACAACAGGGAGACAGAAGAACGAATAGGAAAGCTGTAGGTATGTTTAGGACTTCAATAATTTTATCAATATAATGTAATACATACATACACACACTCTCTCTCACACAACACCCTCATATAAGGGTATATACTGTGTGTGTGTGAGTGGGTATGTGTGTGTGTGTGAGAGAGAGAGGGTGTGTATGTATGTATTACATTATAGTGATAAAAATCGTTCTTCTGTCTCTCTGTTGTTATCGTTACTTTTGAATTGTCATGTAGGTATACACATAAACACATAAACTCACGCCTGATTCCCGTAGGGGTAGACAGAGACGGTAGACTTCCATCTGCTGCGAACCTGGCACACAACTACTTGTGTTAAATCAACACACACACATCCTGGAATACCGGAAAAAATCGTCGTGCCTTTTTCAGAACAAAATTAATAATGTGTAGCAAGCAATACGCAGTTACATAGTCGGGTGGGTTTAATCTGGCTGTTTACGCGTCGTTTGCGTTCAACTACCGACATGTCCATTTGGGACTGTGTTGTGTTGTTCCAAGTAATTTTGTTCGCATATTGTGTAGGTAAATATAATACTTATATAAATTTTAATAATAAATTAAATATTTTTTTTTGTTGTTAACCTATAAATTGTCCCATTGCTGGGCAAAGGTCTCCCCCCTCCTCTTCCATCCATCCCTGTCCTGAGCCTCTTCCAGCCACCCAACCCTGTATCTAACGATATCGTCTCTCCACCTACGCCGAGGTCTGCCCCGACGCCGGCGACCAATAATGTATTAAATTAAAATTTAAAATATTCTTCTTATTGAGAAATGGCTGAAAAACCTATTTGAATAGTTATGACAGTGGAAGTGTGATTATTAGCTTGAATCGATTACCAATAATATTTAAATACCATCTTAACACATTAATTTTTAATCATCAAATAAAATCAAGTCTAACATAGTAATGAAACATAATACACCAGCATACTTACTTTTAAACGCTATGAAATTCATAAAGACGCCAGTGAATAGAGTTGGGCAAACAATTCCGCCTTGGTCTAGTATCGGACCATTCGGTTTTTATTATCGAGACTTGTTTTACCTTCGGCATCCTTCGGTCCAAATTCGCTATCACGTTTATTTCTCAGGGATTGGGAAAATAGATTAAAAAATAGGACATAATATAATATTACATACCTAATTGAAGTGATGTAACCATATTGTTTGTATATCCAATAAATAAGTGGAATATTTTATTGGTCAAAATGATACTCATACCTACCCAGGTTGATTGATACTTCGGTCCGACCAGAGCAGTACCTCTCTCGACATATTGTATGGCTCATTTGAGGAAAGAGGTCATAACTCAAAAGTCATGTGACCTATAGCAAAGAGAAATATCACTTAGAGAGTAGGATACAGTTACGTTATGATTATTTTCGTAGAAAGGTATCAGAAGATAGATAATCAAAAAGTAGGTTATAATAATGATATAATTGGTGCAATAATATCAATACGGAAGAAAGAAAAAGATAGACTAAACATTAACATTTAAAAATATAATGTTCCAGTAAAGTGACGGAGTTATCGTGACTTTACTGGAACATTATATTTTTAAATGTTAATGTTTCAGTTGTGTCAGGAATGACGATAGAGTATCAAAGTGAGACCTGTTATTTATGCAATAATGATAATTTTCCAATGCAACTCAATTTTCTTCAAGACCAAGTCTAGTTTTACCCATCCCTACTAATAAAGAGCTAAATGCTTGCATTTAGACGGCCATATTGGCTGTTTAGCTGGTTGTTTACCTTTCTAAATGAGCGTCAAACGAGAACAAACTGTTATTGGCGTGTTAACGCAGCGGTATATCGATTTATTGCATTATGTAGGCGGAAAACTCCATACTGGGTTATGGTGCAGTCGTGGGAAAAACTAAATTAAGTTAAGCCTGCGAGTAATGTTATAGTGACAAATAATGTGGCCGTAAATGGTGTGATAGCAATCGTAAATAGTGTTATGATAAGATTGTAAACAAAAATGTATTTAAAAAATAAGGCTATAGGAATTAAATAAATCATAATAATTTTTAAATTATATTAAAAAATTAAAAATTTAAATTAATAATTAATCAGGCTGATCCACGCCTCCGGCGACCTGAGGGCTGGCGCATACCTCTCGCAAAGGCTTATCCTGGCCATACAGAGAGGTAATGCAGCCAGCGTCCTCGGCACGATGCTCTGTGGAGGGGAGCTGCACGACGACGTGTACCTTTTGTAATGTTCTATTTACCCTATTTTAATTATTTTAAATTTTGTGAATAAATGTATTAAATTATTTTATTTATTTAATTATTTTTTAAATTATTATATTAATAAATTTAAAAAAAATTGGCGTAATAAAATAATAATAATATTAATAGCGCACTTCAATCAACCCTATATAATCTAAAAGGTTTTATGTGAACTGTGTTTCCCAGTCTTCTAAACATTTGACAAAATTCCTCCAAAATGATAGGAACATTGTTTTGAAAACATAAAATCATCCATATTTGAAACACCAACTTTAGTATACAAAGGCGTCTTATCCGTGTTTAGCTTACTCTTAAAGTGATTAAGTGCGGTAATTGAGGTTATTAAATGTTTGGCAGTTTCAAAGGTTAGAGTTAAGCAACACTAAGCTATGAATAAATTATATTTTGTAACATCTAGGTACGTCACGTTTGAAAGGTTTCAATGGTACCTCAGGTCTAGACTCATCGAACTTTGAAGCAGACTAGATTCAGATTTATAGTTTTTTTACTGTCCTAAATCTGACCTGGCTTATGCTGCCTCCCTTTCCTACACCCAAGTTATAAAAAGGATGGCACTACTTTTAGAACTGTCAAAGTTAGCTTAATAGAATCGCTACCCAATGTAACCAGCCTTCTAGGGTCACTCTAAGCAGCTTTTTACCTATAAATTGTTCATAGATTTTACTTTTTATAAGCTTAATAATTTACCTAATTATCTTCTTCTTCTTCTTGCAGTGCCTCTCCACTAATGAAGGCTGGCCGTCATCTTGGCTGGCTCTATCTTGAGCCAGTTGGAAAAGCTCTTCGACGCTGGCTATCGCTGTCCACTCCCTTGCGGAGCCAAGATTTCTTCCTTCTGCCAACCCGCCTCTTCCCCTCAATCTTGCCCATCATTATGAGCTGGAGGAGTTGGTACCTCTCGTGTCTCAGTACGTGGCCAAGATAACCCACTTTTCTCCACTTTTTCTTTTATCTACTGTTGATTAGAAAACTTGAGCAATATAGGTGCATTTATATCGAGAAATAAACACTAGATTTTTCATTAAGATCAAGACGATATAAAACGTCTGATTGCGCGGTTGGCGGGCGTTTTAATGACCACCATATCTTCGTAGTGGCGCTAGTGTGAGCGTTTCTCATAAAAGTGTTATGAGTTCATTTCCAGACGGTACCATTCCCAGGAAACTGCATCCGTGTTACGTCTCTGTAAATGTTGTAAAATTTGTCAGCACATCACCTACACGTTATATTAACGCGAAAGTTTAAGTGTTTTTAGTCTATCTATGGTCATTTTTTATCTGACAGCGGCTTCCTCGTTATCGTGAGAGGAGCTTGTAATCCAGTAATTGCTAGTACACGTTGACAACAGTACCTGGATGGGTGACCGCTAGTGACATTTTCATAGGAGCACCTCCGTGGTTCGGAAAACACGTCAAGCAGTTGGTCCTGGTTGTTGTCATTCGGCTGGAGTCGGCCTACGGGCAGCCTGAATAACTCTGACAATATATTTGATCACTAAACCACACGAGAAAAGAAACAGATCGTTGTCGTTTTGATTTTAACAATGGATGTTATAACTTATAAGTAAGTAAGTACATTACCGCGCGTTTAGCTATCGTTTATTAAAACTTGTGAAAATATTGCAGTAATGTCTGAGTAGTGTATGTCCGCGTCCATGTATCAAAATCAAAACGATAATGAAAACGATGAAAATCGCAATCGGCCCTCTGGACTCAATCATGCTCAAATGGTTCGGCAGGTAGAGTTTTTTTACATTTTGTACAACTAACAGCAGATCAAGTGTAACACTTTGGACCGTTCTTATTACATGCGTGGAAAGAATTAAAATCGTACTTGAAAGTGTTAGTATTAATCTGCTGTTGTCCGTACATTGATTTCGGACGGTAGTTTTCCAGGAACATTATAATCTACTTAAATTCAAAACTGTATGACTGACTATGTAGATATCAAAAAAATAAATATTGTTGATGTTATGTTTAATAAGATACATAGCTTGTTCATGAAATGGGTCAATAGCGATTCGACCCGATCTCGATTCCACCCGAAAAATTATCTGGCTTTTAATAATACTTTATTAGAGTACAGTCAGGAACAAAATATTACTTATACGATTTATTGTTTAAGAAATGTTTATTTGAGTTATAAAATCTCTTACATTATAAAAATCACAACTTCTATCAATTTTAATAGCAAAGTAATTATTTAGGAAAACAGTCACACCTTTGGAAAATTATCTTTGGTTTTGTAAAAGATTAGTATTATGAAAAAAAACCAGATGATTTTACCTTTTCGCATTTGTGGTATTTAAAGGGAAGATTAAAACATAAAAATATTTGCGATACTCGTAGTACATTTAGTATAGGTAATGTATGTCAAGTTTATTTCGATACCATTGTGATCTAATAAATTTTATTAAAAAAAGCTATGTACAAAATGTTTATGAAATATATAACAACATGGTATTTATATAACATTATACAAAAAGCTATTTACAAAATAAACTAAATACCTAAATACTATTTACAATCAAAGCCCGAACACGCCGTCTAACTCTGCACTGCGCGGCAGGGTCCCCATTGTGTGCATTTTATATCATATCAACCTAATATGTTCTTTGTTTAACAAAGTTCCAAGCAATGTATCGTCTTAATACCCCCACATGGAACATTTACGTCAAATTGATTATAATTTACATCCTCGCATTAAAAGTTTCAAACAATCTGTTAATTTCAAATCGACGCGAGTACGCTTTGAAACTCCCATAGGCTCGTAACATGTCTTAGAGAATTACGTAATCAGGGAGGACTTTACTCAGAGTAAATCCCTAATGACGAACTCCAGCTTTTGTGAATGTGTTGAGGGACAGATAAATACTTATCCTTTTGCTTTATATCTTATACTAATGTAAGGAAATGGAAGATTTTCTGCGTGTACGTAAAAAACCTTTTATATTGTTCAACATACCATTTTATATTTCGCAAGAGCATTAAGTAACTATATCTACTTTGTACCGTTGTTATATTTTAAGTTACCATTGATGTGCTGTTGACTGTACCTAGAATTGATTATGTAGGTAAGTATTTAATTATACAATAATATGTAGTTAAATTAGGGTTTATAATTATTACAATTTATTAAGTACCTAATAGGGACCTACTTAGTACATACCTATGTTACCGGCCAAACCCGATTTCAGGACAAACTAGTTTATCCTATCGGGGTTCGGAAGAACTAGTTTGGCCTAGGCTATACCGGTTTATCCTATCGCGTATAGGCAAAACTAGTTGAAACCTGAAATCAGGTTTGGCCGGTAACATATATATATATTTAATAAGCACATAGATTATTATATATAAACGGATATCACTCACTTATATTGTTAAAATCGTCAATTTTTTCCGATTTCGACGGTCTTTTTTAAGGTGAGCGCGCCACGCCCGCGAATAATAAGTGATTATAAGTGAGTGATATCCGTTTATATATAATAATTTGTAGTAATCGCTCACTATAGTTTTAATTCTAAGCCCATAGATTCTTATTTGTATTGTAAATCCAACCCAATACAATTTTTAAATATAAAAAAAAACACAGAAGACGCCACGAGGCAAAATTGCTGTATATTATGTGTCCCTAAAAGCATAAGAAATCCGAAGATTTGTAAAGTTTCCCCCTTTATGACGGGTGAAGCGCTCTGCCAATGTTTTCCGCTTGAGCGATATGAAAAACTTTTTGAATTCCACTCCCATACAAATTCCAATCTTAAGCCCCATTCTCTTACAGTTTAATCTTCAACATTAACGTTTGAGAGAAAAATTCATTTGTGTATGTTTAGTTGAAAGAGTCGTTTCCCGTATTTAGTTTACGACTGTGAGTCAAACGTCAGCGAAGTAATATTATGGGGTTCTTAAAATACAAGATTGCAATGTATTCTTTTATGAGTTAATTTAGTTTTGAACTTTGTGCAGTCGTTGTCTTCAGAATAATTGACTTAATGATGTTTGAGAGAAATCACCTGTTAAATAATTTGTTACGATGGCGACATGCGTTGAAATCTGAAAATACATAGTTGGTACCTACTACTTAAGTACCTACTAGTAAAGTAATTAAGAATTTACAAAGATCATAATAATTTGGGTAGCACCTCTATGTTCCCAATAAAGGAAACTATAAATAACGGAATCGCGAGGTTCCTGGTTCGAATACCGGCCGTTACGAAAAAAATTCTCCAATTAATATTAAAATTTTCGTTTCATATAGCAAAAAAAATAAAACTGAAACCATACCTAATGAAAAAAGTTTTAAGTAGGTACTTAAATATTTTTTATATATATAATTTACCGTCTTAAATTTATTTCATTCTTATATATTTTCTTTGATTCTAGAAAAGTATTCAACATTCTTACAGCATAATTCCTAAACCTATAAATAAACAAAAACAAATAAGTATAAATTCCTAATAAATAAAAAAATAGATTAAATGAATACAAACAAATGTTCTCTGGATATTCGCCGAAACGGTTTTGGGTCAAACATATTGTACACGAATTTACTGAGAGTCCGGTCAAAGAGTTTGCGGGATCGAAGGTGGACCGATGGTAAGGTCGACATAGCTTCAATGGTGAACAGTTGAAGTACGATTTCAGTCCTTATGGCTGTTACAATGAGAACGGTACAAAATCAGTGTGTCTTATCCAGAAGGTAGAACCTTTGACCAACTGTAAATATTTGTCCTGCAGTGGAATTTTGAATGCAATGGGTAAAGTTTGTTTTTGCTACTTTTAAATGAACATTACGTATTTAGTCCAAAATAGCTTAAACTGATTAGGATGTGAGTTTCAACCGATGTCGATTTAATTATGTAGGTGTACTAAATGATGACGCTACGAGTAAGTTTTATCTCTTCTGGATACATGTGTGAAAATTAGAGGTAGAATAAATGAAGTGGCTATATAATTTGCCGCGTAATATAGAATATGGAAAGATCTGAACCCTGGCGTCTTTCCACAGAGCTATGATATGGGATGCTTCAAGAGAAACGTGAATAGTAGCCCGTCAAGGTCTGCAGCGATCCAATAATCCCTCCGGTGCTACAGGTGTATCTGGGCGACGATGACCGCTTACCATCAGGTGGCTCGTCTGCTCCCATTTTACATGAGAAAAAAGAATGTTCTGATTATACATACATAATAAGCTCAACTTAGGTCAATCAAAATTTTCACACAAAGCTTGCCAGCAACTTTTTTAATACCTATCAAATTACTTAGTAGAGAAAAACTCCTAAAATGACCATTGCAAAACGAATCGCTAAAATAACTTTTTAATAAGCGTCGTTCAAAGACAAACTGTTGAAAACTGAATCAATTAGTCCAATTTGTTTACGAAACTTCAATTGCTCCAGCATTGTTTAAGTCTTACGCGCCAGTTGTCGTCAACAATTTATTTTAATGACCACACTGGCGATGGCGCCCCCTAGGGTGGCGTGGAAAAACTGTGACTGCCGTCGTTTCGGAGACGGTAATTTTTCACGTCGTGGCGGCGATAACGCGCCGCGCGGTCAGGTGTTAGAATGATTTGTGACCGTAGACCAGTCGCTTTTTGAAGGTTGACAAACCCTGCCTTGTATGACGTAGTGGATAGTCATTACTTTTTGCTACATTTTTATGACTATGATGGGGGAGAAACATTACGTGTCTTTCTTGTTTTAAAGGGGATAGAGCATTTTATATTTCAGTTTGTTTTCGTATCGTGTCGCAGCAGTGAACGCGTGAAATTACTCAGGGTCTGGCGTCGTATAAAAGTTTTAAACTTTTATAATCGTCGTAAAAACAATTGTCCGACAAGCGAACCAACAAAACAAAGTACACTAGGAAACAAACGCTAAATAAAAGCCATTTTTTACCTTATACAAGTGGCTAGGAGTTTTAATTGGGGGTGGAAATAGTGATTAATGCCATCAGATAAGAAAATCGCTTGGCACGAAAGAGTAAAAGAAGGGTTTTGTGTTCAAAACCCACACACATTAACCTAATTCGTTATAATTGCCCAAACTAATCATTTGTAAGGACTTTGAGTGAGTTCGCCGAAGGTTTAATATGTTATGTGTATTTTAGCAGGCGTTGATTTATGTGGTTAGGTAAAAGTTCGGCCTTGCGACACGCTACAAAAATGAATTTATGAAAAGGGAAAGTGTGGGTAGGTAAACAATTTTAAGTACGTCAACACCTCATACCTTCACTGAACTTTACTACGTCTGAGTTAATTTAAAGTCCGTTAAAACACGTACATAAAGAATTTAATGGTGTTTCGTCATGGCATTTTTGAAGTTAAATATTTTTATGTAGGCAATGTCGGTTTTCATAGTCTAGACAGAACAAAACAAAATGATGATTTAAATGGTGAGGAATAAAATAAATGCCATAATGCGGCAGGGAAGCCATTACTCGCGCAATATGGTATGTATACAAACATTATGCGCAAATACTCAAAATATTCCCAACGACACATTCCGACGTAACAAAGCTAGAAGTCACGGAACTAATAGAAAGGCGTGCTATTAAAAGTACGACTAACCACTTTCAATAATTATAATTATCAATATAGCCTTCAAATCTCGATAGTATAAATAAAACAATTTAATAATTTATTTTATCATATTTTAATAATCTGAGAGTTAACATTAGGTCGAAAGTTATACATAAACAATATACGAAAATTAAAAAAAAATTACTTACTTATTTATTTTATTACGTTACTTTAAAAAAGGAAACATCGACTGTTTTGATCAAGATTTTTTTTAAACCATTTGCTGCGACTAAAGTCTGCCATTGAATGGCATGCCCTAACGCTAAGGACGCGTGTGTACGGGTCGCTTAGGGCACAAAAAGCCTGCGACCGGCGATATGCTAAGTGACCGACGGCTGATAACCGTCACGTGGTGGCCAGTACTTGCATGTCCTCAACAAAGGCTCGAACGGACTGTTTCGAAGGCTTGTTTGTTTTAAATTCTAAATAGGTTCTCTAATAAGAACTTTTTTAAAAGAAAAGAAGCTTGCTGACCACTGGATGGTAAGTGGTTACCGTTTTCTTTATAGACGCCTGTTAATTAACCGTCACGTGGTGGCCGGTACTTGTATGTACTCATCAAAGGCTCGACCGGACTGTTTCGAAGGATTGTTTGTTTTAAATTCTAAAAAGGTTATCTAAGGACTTTTTTTAAAATATCACGAAGAAAGCAAAGAAGATGGCAGACCACCTAGTGGCTACCGTCAAAATGAAATCAAATACTTTATTTGCACATAATAGGAATTCATCGATTACTTATAAAACTAATATTAGCTAGTGTACAGACAGGCGGCCTTAACGCTTTAAGCGACCGTCCTTTACCGTTCTCTATTATACAAATATAAACGGATAACCGATAAAAATAAGATAGATAAAAATCGGTTATCGAACTAAAAAGTTTTAGGCCGATAGGCAGATAGACTGTCAGTTTTCATAAAATTTTGACAGTCTTAAGTGCGAGCTCACGCTGATAATGCTCAAAACTATCAATGACTATTAGCTTTAGACACGCTATACATTTTGTACCAGGTTAGCTTTTTTAATAATTTTATCTTTATAAATCTGCATAGTAGATAAAAAATATAATAAACATAGTTTATTTATACGAATCAAAACAAACTTATTCGAACAGTAATGTTGAACTTACCCTTACAAGTTACGTGAGAACCTTAGGATAACGTAAAAGCTTTTCGCTCTTACGAGTACCTTGCCGATATCAGGGTAAACTAAACACAAAGTTTTATGCTTAGCAATATTAGTAAATCACTTGACTTTATTTCAGTAGCCGTGGTTAGTGTTGTAAAATTTTTGATTGTTTGTGTTTCACGCGTTTCGACAATTGGAACACTGTGTAGCAGTAAAATAATGCTTACGTAATATTTTTCAAATATATCGAACTACACGGGTGTCAAAGGTACGGGTCACATACTATACTGAACCGATGGTAAAAATTATTCTCGTTGTAAAATTTATTTTTACTACGAGAAGAACTATTTTTACTACTTCCGATTAAAAAAATCGGAAATGTAGATTTTAAGAAAATAGACTTACTAATTTGGAAAAGTTTAATTTTGTGAACATTTAGAATAAAACTATTGCAAGTTGCGGTGTATGCTTCATAAAGTACATACCAATTTTCACTTGATGTTTCGTTGAATTTTAATAAACCGTATTTCCAATTTTTCTTCTACATATCCATTGTTGGCGATGAAATTGCATACATTTCTTTCAAAACAAACATTTAATATTTTCCAAGCCTTATTTTCTTTTGCATTTTTCACGACATTAATATTCCGAGCTCGATACCGCATTTTTTCTGCAGAAAACCAATGCAGTATACCTATTTAAATCAAAAAGTATTCGCTCTAGTTACACAAGTATTCGAGCGACTCCGCGAACTTGTTCGAATTATTCGAACAATTCATTAGCGTGAACCCCCGCGGTGTAATGAGAGCCTAATTTGAATATCTGTATTTTTACCCGAAGCTAAAAACGTTTTGACGTTAATCGTGACGTGTGACACGTTTCCACGAAAACGCGAGCAAAAGGAAGTGAAAATGTTTTTATTATTGCAAGAAATTCGAATCATTTGGTTATTTCTTGAGTTAAGCATTCGATAAATATGGCGTTTTAATTAATAGATGATTAAATTTATTGCACATGCAAGAAATACTCACTGGAAGTACATATTCACTTAGGTATGTATGTAGGTACCTAAGTTGTAGGTACTGAAGTAACTCAAAGGACAGTTGAATATTATAGTTAATTATTATTTTAGGATAATCTTAAATTGACTGCAATTTTTTAATGGGTATCCTGTTAAAATTGTCATGGTTACTTATAACACATAAATAAACTGTATTCAGGATTCAGCATTATCTTAATAGTTTTAGCACGATGTTGTTCTGATATTCAGATCGTAGACCTTAAGGAAGTTGTAGTCATCAATAATAATTCAAGATTTTTAGAAAACAAACAAACTATAAGGAACATTGAATCTCCAAATCTCGCATTTCATCCGTTAAATTTCTGATGATAACACGTCACTCTGCGCTCAGTATTGTTAATGGACAATACCTCGGTCAGGTTAGCGTAAAAAGGGAATAATGTCGTTGTTTATCATCATTGAAATGCGTTAATTTCACAGCTCCAAAATTAATAATGCAGAATGAGTGGCTCTCAAACATGTAGTTAAAAATGACTTTTAATTGAATAATGCCCGGGATCTATTGCAAAATGTTTGGTTTCTATTTGGGCAGGATAGCCAGACCTAGGGAGCTGCAATAAGGAAGGTAGGTCTAAAATACTCGTTGGATGCTTAATTTAGCTAGCGAGGGTTAAACAATGGAGCAATCCAATTGGCGAATTTTTCCTAGCTTTAGGGTGTTATGATGTGTGACATCTATTTCAACTGATCCCGAGGTAGTACAAGGAAACTACAGACAAATCACAAGCACTTACTGCGAATCACAGTCACTAAGATGACTTTCACCTAAGTTTAAGCAACTTTGCAGAGTTTGAACACGAAAACAGTTTTTTTCTTCCCTTAGATGTGGATCTAAGCCTACTTTCTTATCACGGGACAATTACGTATGGTCCAACACAGAGATAAGGGTCCAGCCCCCTTACCATGAACTCTTATAGTGTTACTTCGTACAATGACGACCTTAAAGTAAGCTTATTAAGGTCGCCATTGCACGAAGTAACAAAGTATTATTGAAGTAATCCTGCTATAAGAGTTCATGGTAAGGTGGCAGGAGAGTTTTTAAGGTTGAGATTATTTCAAAAATTACTTGACCTATTGCAGGAATTATTTCACTGTTAGATAGATAAAAAGAGAGAAAATCTCAACCTAATTGAGATCCGATGTATACTTTTGTCTGTCTTCGTATATACTTTTCTTCCTGGTATTTTAAATATGTAGTGTAGATAGATAAAGACTAAAAAGGACTTGATCTCCTGTTCCCGATCTGACATGCAGAGTCGTCCTCGCCACGCAACCCCTGGTCATAATTTACGCGGTAGCGGTTCGTGTCTGTTTACATTACATTTAATTAAAAGTCCACCGGTTTTATAGACTTCCTTCATACTATAGCGATATTGAAATTACAGGTCAATTATACCAGGACGAAACCGTTGCAGTGCGGTACCCATTCTGGAGCAGCGTAGCAAGGCGCTACATAAATCTAACATTGGCTTTGAGCACGGTCGACTGCAACTTTGAAAGTTCATATACTCGTATTATACAGTATAGCGGCAAGGTACTTATTTTAGAGTATGGATGAATACGACGATGGATTCATGAATATACCTATTATTTTTAATTTCGAAACCAAACCATCATATTATGATGTTTACGAGTTTTTTATAAGAATTTTATTTTACCAGTTATTTTTTTAAACTACAAGAAAATTATGTAAGTACCGTTTTCCCTTGTAACAGAGAGGAAAATTAGTAATAAATTTTGGTAACTGTTTTCGTACATACCGTATTTTCAGCCACGTTGACCACACCAGTGTGATGTAGTTTTACAGGCCTTTTGTACCCTCATCGACTTCCCACACACACTTACCTATTTATTGTGTTTGTTTTGTAAATTTTTTACGCAACAATCACTGGGATTAATGTTTTTTTAATGTCCAATTTACGCAAGGCTACAATTACGTAATTAAGTACAACAGGCGAGGTGTGATTCTGGCGAGGCACCTAAATCCTAAACCGAAATGAAACGCATACGCCACCTATACAATTTAGCCTGAGACCATGAAATCAACACAACTGCAATTGTACTAATAATAATTACTCGTATAAATAATTTAGGTAATTGCTCTTCATTGATAAAACAAAATAAATGCTATCGACAAATGTTGAAAGGCCAACGAAAGCCCCGTGAAAATAAAATTTATAACCTAAATTTCTATAGGCCACGAAATGCAGCACATCGTCCATTTCAGTGGTCGGATTTTATTATTATTTGCTGTTGGCACGACGACATTAAAGCGACAAACTGATAAGTTGGTATTTTAAGTAGGAATATTGTTTTCAGACCTCATTTACATATAAAAATTCGACCTCCATATATAATTCTTTTGTGCATAACGTGCAAAACTCATTCACACAATTCTGCCACAAAATCAAAATATTAAAGTGCAACGATAGTGGTCATTCTGCACACAAAACTATTTCGGTATAAACTCACGAAGAATACAAGGTTTACAAAGCGGGGCTAGCACGAGTCAGCGTTAGCGATCGACGCAACGCTCCGCTGTCAAACTAATGTCAAACGCCTTGTAATAATGTCACTTTGACAGCTCCGCGGCGTTGCGTCGATCGCTAACGCTGACTCGTGCTACAAGGGCAGGTCATTTAATCTAAGTTAAGTTATAGAGTCTCTATTTACCTATTGTAATATCCCGGGTCTGTAATAAAGTATCAATAAATATAGGCTTTATTGATGGATAACAGAAAATCATTAACCCACGCGTGTTAAATAAAATCATTATTTCTTTTGCCGGCATAATATATAAATGTTACGAATAATGTAATAAAACGTATAATAACAACATTATCCAAAGGAACTGCTTCTATAAACTATGCAGCTTAAAGTAAAACAAAGGCATTATGTTGTTAAATGCCTGTCTGTATGGCATAAAGTCCTGCTCGCATGGTTAGCACACTTTATTCCATTAATGCAGCACAAACAACATAAGTCGTAAGCAAAACTGAGTTACGTGACGCGTTTTACAGTTGTAGATATTCAAATGGGCAATAAACACTGATTTATATGAGTTTGTTTGAGTTTTCGGTGATTATATTGAGTTTTACTTTCATTAGTAAATACCTGTGGTAGCATGTTTTCATTGGTGTAGTAGCGAAAGCCATTAAAAAGTTCAGGAAATTATAATGTACAATCGACAGCAAGTTAAACTAGGTAACATAAGCCAATAATGTACCCGTGGTCCTGTCCATGGTGGTGGAGGCGGAACACCCTAAGGAGTTTTAGTTGGTGCGAGTCCAACATAATCACCCGTTCTCCCGGACGGGTGGTACTTATACATAACGTATTTCTCCTGAGCAACAAAAAAAAGGTAACATAAGGCAATAGTTATATTCATCGATGTGCAGTCGACTTATGACTTGCAACGGTTATTTGCAAATGTGTCTAGGTGAGCATCAACGATTTTGATTAACGCTCAAATCTTCGCAAAGTTAGATTTTTGTTGAAAAATAGAACAAAAAGGTCGGTGTCGAAAACTTTTACAGGACTTCTAGGAACTCTAATAATAAATGATGCTGCGCACCCCCCAGCATATAAGGGAATACATTGAGTAAAGTGATAGATTTTGAACCGTTTGGGGATGTAGTTTTCACTGGCGATCCTGGGCATACAACTCTCGCTTCCTCCTACGTATATTCATCAATCTCTTCATGCTCGCTCGGTAGTTTGTATTTTTTTAACATTTATGGAAGTCTTTGATAATATAATGTATTATATTATACCGGACCTACTCTCAAATATCTTTCTATAGTGCGCTGAAGGCTGCTAAGTCCGTTTTCTGCAGGTTCTCTGTAAATGTTATAGACTCACCTTCATAGATGACTCAAGGAATGATATCACACCCGTCCTTCAGATAGGTACGATACTGATACATCGTAAATGCCGTCACCTCATAATCAACTTTATGACCAGCTCAAGCTAGAACACACTCCGATTTATAGATCACTTAGGGCGATGCCTATAAAGAACCGTACTCATAGCAAGCTTTCGACAGCGAGCTTTTAAGGGCGATAATGCTATGTAGAGAAGTGACGAAACGACCTACTTAAGGGCCTTACATGAGCCAACTAGCGCCGCCAAATTAAAAAAAAATAATATCTCCCAAATTAATCATTTTTATTAAAAAAGCTATGTACACAATCTGTGTTATGATAAATACTATTTTTCAATATACAATACATGGCATACCTAATTGCGACAATTGTAGTTTTCAAATATGCCAAAAACGGCAGTTTTTAGCAATTATGCGACAATTATACAACTTAGCGAAATTGAATCACGTTATAAATAAGCATGTAAAAAATAGTATTTATCGTAATAAACATTTTGTACATTGTTTTTTTAATAAAATTGATTAATATGGAAGATATTATTTTTTTCAAGATTGGCGGCGCTAGTTGGCTCATATCAGACCCTTAAATGCAAAAACGTAGTACATATATTTTCATGCGTACAAGGCTCGGCTCACAAATGAATCTATGAAGAATGCCTTTTCATTTCGGCAGTCGGACAAAAAAACAACAACAAACGGCGTTCTTTATTGATAATTTTGTTGTAGCCCTTCTTCTCGTGTACTGTGACCAAACCTATATTGTCGAAGTTGTTCAGAACGCGCCCGCCCGGAGATCTCCAACCTAGCCTCACGACAGCTGCCGAACGACAGCAACCGGGACCAATAGTTGCTTAACATGCCTTCCACGGCACAGATTCGTTCAGATGTGAATGCTAGCGGTCTCTCAGCTCTCTCCCAACGTTGCTTAAATTTTCAATATGTACTCATAACGGTTGTTGCCCTGAAAGTATGTCTATTCTAAATAAGGGTAGCACCCGAGTCTGAACACACATCGCGTGTGCCCACAGATAAGGGGTGTCATAAGAACTGTCGCCGACTCGCCGCCGCCACCCAGTCAACGCGCCCATTACTTTATTGTTCGTCCAACCATGCCTTATAAAAAACTTTTTTAAAGGGAACCTGCTCGTAACTGTTAGTAAAAGGCTTCGAATTAAAGTTCATACTGGTGCTAATTCTGAAAGTACACTTTTATACTAAATTAAAATTAGTAGGCTACTAAGATTCCCGCTAAAAATTTGGTATTCTGCCGAGCCCAATTCGCTAAATTTAGCTAATATTTGGCAGTTCTAAGATTGTCTATGGGACAACTTAAATTATGTCGATTGAAACTGGTTGAAAAATAACAATTATACTGTATGGTTGACTTGTAATTCAGATTTAGTGGATCTATTGTGGGTTCTGCATCAAAATCAGCACTGCAGTCATGTAACGCGTGGCTGTGGCATTATGCTGCGGCAGTTGACCCCTTCCGGCGCTGCACATCAATATTATATCAAGTACCTATTTATTTTTATTAATTGTATTTGTTTGTGCCAGAATTTATGTATTTTCTTTCTTACGAAAAGATTATTTCTACATTTACCTACCTACTTACCGGGAAAACATTTTAACAAAAAATTAAAGTTAATTACCTAGGTTCTTCTAAAACGACACGTCAACGATAGTTTAATTAATAATGTTGAGTCATAAATCAAAAAGGTGTGAATTATTCATAAAAGGGTGACTTAATTACTCAAGATAATCGCCTTAGCACGTTATCATTGCGTGGCGTATTACTGCCAAGCTGATTTGATAACGTTAAAAAGAACGCTTTATTTAACGTCGTTCTATAAAATTGAATCGTTTACCCTTAATTAAGGGGGCAACTGTTGTAACGAACGAACTTCAAAACTTCGGAATTTGTAATTACCGTGGCTCTGTTAGAATAGAGAGTGCCACCGAATAGTGAGGTCGTGGGTTCGAATCTTGCCCGTGATACAAATTCTCAATATGTATCTCTCATATTAATAATATGATAATTAATGCCTATGTAATATGTGTAATTTTTACTACTTTCTTGAAATAATATAATTCAATTATTTCATTATTTTTATATTATTTCCTCTAAGTAAATTATATTCCATATTCTGTAAATAATCCAAGCTTTCACCGTAAATACATATCACATCGAGTACAACCACTTACCACCTAAGACTACCCAATGAATATCGTTGAACGCTTGGGCCTTACATCTACTCTTTTCTCTTCCCTTAACACTTTAACGTTAATACTCTCTGGCCCCACAATAATCCTCATTCCACCGTTCATTACTTAATTAAAATGTCGCTAAGTTTTCGTGGAAAAGTAGTTGGAGCACTCAATTAGATAATAAATTAAAAGAAAACACTTGAATTTATTACGAGGTAATCTACGCTCATAGAAATTGACAGATATTAGTTAGACCAAAAAGTTCCACAAAGCATATAAAAATGAAAAATGATCCCAAAATAGCGTAACTCTTAGCGTATTAGATATAATAAGTATATGCTTATATCTAGCGTCGATAAAATAAGGAACTCGTCTAATTTAAAATAAAATATCGACATAGCGGAACTTAGCAAGATTACCTATGTAGTTTATGGCTTACATTTTAATGGTTTTATATGAATGCTAGAGGTACATTATGTAATATGTATTTATAGGTACCTGTCGTTATATCGGAAATGGTCTATATCAAATAGTAATTAAAGCCACATCTGTTTTATTATCCGCTCTGAGAATTAATTCTCGAGTCAAGGGAAAACAAACAAGAATGGCCTCCTTTCAAAGCTATTGTCTGAAGAGTCCTCTATGAATGATCGGCGGGTATCTTACAAATATTGGTACAATTAAGAGTTAGCTAATCATAATCAATCATTTTAGTTTGCCCTTTAACGAAGAAAGGAATTTCGTTAATGAATATATCAATTTTGCGTAGTTTACTGCTAGTATTTTACTGCAAATCGGTAAAGGGATTATTAAATACTTCAGATCCAGAAATTTTCTCGCTCGTCGTTTTTATCATCCTATTCATCACCGTCAACGTCAGCTATCAGTCCACTGCTAGACGTAGATCTCTTACAAGGAGAACCACTGAAACAGAGGGGCTCGTAGTCCAGTTGCCAGTACACGTTGAACACGATGCAAGTTAAGCAACGCTGGGCGAGGTCAGTACCAGGATGGCCAGTGACACTTTCTTCTGAGCCCCTCAGTGCCTTGGAAAGCACGTTAAGCAGTTAGTCCCGGTTGCTGTCGCTCGGCAGCAGTCGTTAGGCCACGTCAGGGGGCGGCCTGAATAACTCTGACAAATAGGTTTGGTCAGTAACCACACGAAACAAAAAACCTGGAACAGTTTTCGGATCTTCGCTTATTATAGTCACTTCCTGTCACCATATGTAGATGGTAACTCTGCTTGATTCGTTTACTAGTACCCTGTCTCTTCCATTGCAATGTAAAATATCCTCTCTCTTTTGTATTTTCCCTGAACCATTCCTACCTAGTTACATTAGTGATCTATTCTGTTCATTAAAACTATAGTGAGCCATTACTACAAATTATTATATATAAACGGATATCACTCACTTATATTGTTGAAGTCGGCAATTAGACCGACAGTTTCAGTGCGCGAAGAAACGTCAACGGCGACGCGGGCCGCTCACCTTGAAAAAGACCGTCGAAATCGGTCGAAACTGTCGGTCTAATTGCCGACTTCAACAATGTAAGTGAGTGATATCCATTTATATATAATAATTTATTCAGTTCATATCTGAAACGCAGTTAAACCTTTGCACCAAGAAGGGTTAGGAATAAACCCGGTGTCAAGTAACAAAAATTCATGACGTACACTCGGGTTATCTTTTGGTGCAAGACTGGGTTAGACGCTATGTCTCACACCAGAAACTTTTTTGGGGGAAATGTTCCAATACTTTGCTTCAACATAAAACTACAAAATAAAGCAATAAAGTTCCATAACGAAAGCATAAAATATCGTAATACCGATCGATTGTAAGCGACCCAATTCGTAGAGTCGATCGGAATGGAAAAATAACAGCAAACTAATTGAAACACTCCTCAGTTTTCAAGTTATCCCGGCCTAATTTAAATGGTTTGCTTCGACGAATGCTGCACTTGTTCGAAAAGTTTAAATGAACGGGGGTGGAGAGTTATTGTTTTCATTATTGGATTAATTAATTAGGTTTTAAGTTCTCACTTATCTGTAGTTATACCTACCTACGTATGTCTTTACCATCTATAAGTAGGTATGTATCATTTGGAGGGAATTTTAACTTAAAATCATATTTATATACACATTTATGGTACATCATTAAATTTTTGTTTATTTATTGGTAAATTGACACAAATGTAACGATTTAGTATAGGTAAGTACCTACTTAATTCACCCACAAAATCACCCGAGTGAATGTCACATGTCTCCTATATGATTCACCACAGGTGAATTAAATCTACCGCACCGATTTTCGGAGCATTTATTATATGTAAAATATTGATAAACCCATAATATGTTGGATGAAGTGTCATATGGTGACAAAACAATTATAAATATTGTGACGTCACAAAACGAAAAGGAATTTGACCACAAACAGGGAAATGTTTGTCAAGAATAAAACTCCTACCACGAAAATTGTTCATATTTCCGGAAAACTCGAGTTGAAGACTTGAAGGCAGCTTGAAGGTAATATCTACCTTACGACAGAATGAAAATTGAAGTCGGTTAGAAAAGGAGCACTGCGATATAAATAATGCCTTTATCAAAAAGTCGACGTTTGACTGAGATTGCGTGCGGACCCGCGAGCTCGAATTTATAAGATTTAGTCGGAAAATAAATTAGCTACGACGGAAAAGTTTTCGGTAAATAGGAGAAGGGGCTGATATGGATGTGGGAATAAAATTACAGAATTGAGATGCGGCAATAGCATTTATATAATATGCAACGCCTGTTACTTAGTTGCGTTAATCTCCTGCCGTCTGTGGGGCTTGTTCATCGGTTACTACCTATATTTTGTTGTGGTTATAATTATATATATAATTATAATTTACTAACTTAAATAATAAATTTGAACTACCTAAAATATAAAAAAACCTACCTATAAAAAAAACTAAACCTAATCCAAAAATATAATACTATTATATTTACAACTATCAAGGGAGCATGTCGTCTAGATCCCCTTCACACGGCATCGTGCCGGGGACGCTGGCTGCATTACATATCTATACGGTTAAGCTTATCTTTTGAGAGAGGTAAGGGCCAGCCCGCAGGTCACCACAGGCGTGGACCAGCCTGGTCGAAATGGCACGTATGATTTTTTTGGCATCCGTGGACTTTACTCTTTCATAGGTCTTCTTATATATTTACTCGTTTGGGTTATTCGGCTTTTCTATACGTTACTAGTCTACTTTTTGGTTCGCTTTGTACTTTAGTGTACAGCACAGAATATAATACATATTCGTACCCTTTCTTCACTTTCTAAGATATTATTATTTTATCATCCAATAGGTACACTATCTAATTCTTCTCCTTTCTTTTAATTAGTATAAGTACTTACATGAATAACATTATTTCTGTTTACATACCAAATATCTACCAAAATATTTTTTAAATACCTATGCCTTATCCAAAACCGACTTCTTCCATCATCCAAGATTATTGTCTCAGGGCCGGCTCAAGTTTGTACGTCTTAATCGCCGCCAGCGAGCTGATTATAACCCGAACATTTCTTTGGCCACTTAATGAGTTGCCTTTTGAACTTATGCTGTGTTTTTGAAGAATTTCATAAACATTTTTTTCGCTTGAATATTCAAAGGCTTATTGTTCGTTTTTTTTCTGTTACAAAGTTTTTGTGCCAGTTTATTTAGGTAATATAATTCTCGTTTCTCTAATCTTCATTTCAGGCAACGCTACAGTAACTGCTAAGTGCATGTTTGACTATTCATTCTTAATCCGGTAGTCGACGCTATCTTTTTGGCAGAGCCGTCTAACCTACAAGCGTATGCAATAGCCCTCATACCACGCCACTTCTAACTGCAACATGCATCGTCGAGCCATCACTCGTAAACTCTATCCATTGCTCGTTCTCTACCCTGTTAATTATCAAAGTAATGTTACAGAACGCAATTGTGCTGTTAGTTTTCGATAGTTACGTGACATGGTTGCAGTTTCAAATTACATAATACCCCGGTGCCTCTTTTAAATTGCATGCAGTTAGCTACTCATTACTCGTGGGTTATTTGCATTTGAAAACAACACAGATGTACTCCTTTTCGGTCGTTGGTTTAATTGCCAAGTTAGAGATTGTTATGTTTCAAGATACAGTGGAAATATTAATTATGTTTGTTTGTTTTCTTCTTAGTTTATTCTTACAAAGATAGCTGGAGCTGTAATTAGATTATTTAATTACCTACTGTTTTAGAAGTAAGCTTCACATTTTGCTATTTACGTAGTCACATATGATGCGAAAATAGAAAGCTTGAAGTAAGTAGGTATCCCTTAGCACTGCATCGGGTTCAATATATTCCATGAGCAAGTTCAACTTTTAATGGACGAATATCTGCAATTGGATTTTGGATTATTGGATTTTAAGTAGTAAGCGTTAATTAGTCTTCTTCTTCCGTTTTCCTGTGATTTTTGCGTCCACCTTTATCATCACCTATTTTTGGCAATATTATTAATAATTTCTGTATATCATGAAACTTTGTAACTATTTATGTATGTCCTACTATCAATCTAGTCTATTTGGTTCGGTTATAATCAACATTAGTAAAGTACAACCCGCAATAAGCTCTTCGAATCGACGATTGATACCTATTTAATTCAGATATTTAATCTCAAACATATCGTTCACAAACTCATCCCAAACAAAGAGATGCAGATCATCTATTAACCAAACATACACGTGCAATATTCTAGAATGCTGTAATAGGTAAGAGGGGTCATTCAAATTTAAATTTTCGCTCTCTCGTTCAAATCCCTTGGGCGAAGGGTGGATGGGGGAGAGAGTGCTAATAAAGTAAATTAAAGATTAATAAAACATTGTCTAAATATAGGTTTTTTGGGGATGCATGTATGTAAATTTGGTTGAGCCCTCGTGAAATCCAACACAGCTGGTTTCGATTGAATTATGAATGACGCGTCACATCTAATACTAATTACCCTGATATATAATGAACAGGATGTAAGTACCTGATGATCGCGCATTATTAATATTTTAAGGATAGGTATTGAAATTTTCTTCAATTGCCTTAAATACCAACATCATCCTGGAGGTCATCGCCGGCCGGTGGGTTTGCCCGCTGCTGAGGCAACTTATAAAATTTACCAAAACTAGTTTAGTAATTAAGTACTAACATAGTATAAGGTAAGTACCTGTTACTAACACAAAATGGACCTAAGTTGTTTGTAAATAAACGTTTTATTATTATTCTCTTATTATTATTATTAAATAACATTAGTCAGGATCTATTTTACAATACTATGATTATGTTGTAAACTAAAAGCACGTGCTAGGACTAATCCACCACAACTTTGAACACAAGAAAGAACACATATGTTCACGTATTTTGAGACAGGTAGTTAATTAAGCATCAAACTAAACAATTCCCCATTTCATGCTTAATACAAAACTCTAAGCTAAGTTTAATGTTTTACTTTTGCAAATTAATAAACCGCGTATAGTCCCCGAGGGAAATTAATATTTTTTTATTAAAAATACGAGTTCGTAACGTGAACCCTCTTTTTAAATTTTACTTAAAATGCCCGCTCTCATTTCAGCAGAGAACTGTGTTATTATGCATTAAACAACAATTTAATTACCGCAAAAGAATTTCTCAGAATAATTCTCCAAGAAATCGATAGCGATAAGTAAGTCGGTATCAAAATAAATAAAGATTCTAAAAATAAAACTAGAAGTCTCCAAAAAAAAAACTTTACCGTCAATATAAAAACACCTAACTGGATAAAGGATAACGAAGATCAAAAGGCTGTAAATACTCCATCATTCTACTTCCCACTTTTTTGTCAACGGCCTAAACGAGTTAGCTGCCGATATCTAAATTCGATTTACTACTTTTAAGATCAATAATAAGGTTCAAATTTACCAAAAAACTTTTTTGGGAATGGAACATGGAAATTTTGTCATCTAGTTCGGTTGACACGGTTGACCACCAACAAACTTTGCACCTGTAGAATGCGCCTATCTCGCCGAAAGATTCAAAAGCCTACCTCGTCTGACACTTTTTACGGAAACTCCAAAAAAGCGACGACGTTATTTTAATTGACGCTGAGCCCACATTAAAAAAGAACCTTTGCTGAGTAAATTATTCGAAGGCTGATACCGGAATGAGAAATATTTGGACTGTTGTGGTATGCAAATAATTCAATGTGACAGTTCAGTGGTTAGACTCATGGTATTTAGACAGTTGACAAGGGCTACCGGATAACCGTTTTAAAAGATATCCTTGATGATCGTGAAACGATAAAGGTTCATTTTAGATCTTTAAATCTACGTATCACATTATATTTTTAGTTTTAATATATAATTAACTAATACTAATAACTTGAGATAAATAAGGAAGGAAATACATAAATATCACATTCTATATCAATGATAAAACATTGCAAGAATCTGAAATTGATAGTTGACTGATATACCTACCTTGTAGTACTTACCTACATGTAGGTAAGTCATAAATAAACTTGATAGTTTTCATAGACGATGTTAGAAAACCATTTCTCATAAGAACCGTCTTTCAAGTTTATTGAGCAGAATTAATAACCAGCCTATTCTCGATATTATTACATGTATACGCATATAACTATTGACGTAGAAGTTATACTGTAACAAATAAAAGGAAATTGTCGTTTTTATTATTATTCGGGTGTATCTGTGAGTCAAGCATACGGACGAGTGGGTATAATCTCGTGGAGGTATTAGGAAAGTTATACGAATCTTAAGGGCAGGGGAAACTAGCCGTCTTGCTTGATATTACGTCCACAAAAACTTTACCGGCAATCATAAGTTTTACGTATTTGTATTAGCTACTTTTGATAACCATGTCGTTAAAGTAAAAACGAGAAAACATGCACATTTCAAAGTGTACAATATAAAAGGCTTCTGTGCTTGACGGAAACGCGATAAAAAATTGTTCAATAACACATCACTTGAAAAACAATTTCACCTCTCCTCAGACTCATATAAAAGAGTGGTAAACCACCCAGATATTACCTACAGTTGATGTGCTTTCGACTTTACCGATGGAATTTGAATATAAACGGTTCTAAAATTTATTTTACGTTTCATTATAACAGGATGAATGGTGAACTCGAAACAAAGTTGATCTGAAACTTAAAATACACCTTCTATGTATAGTTAAAACTTGCAGTCCTTCGCTCCACGCACTGCGCCCGTTGTCTGTAGCAACTGAACCAGAAACTCCAAGAGAAACTTTTAATAGTTTTTCTTTATTCAATCAACATATTTTCGCTCTTGGACACTTCTCTCGTTTGCCAACAATTTGTTTCGGGACTTTTTTCTTTCACTAGACTAACTCACGACGCTCCTAACAAATTTGATCTCGAGGGTGCTTTAAAGTTTTGGTACTTGCTCTGATCTAGTCTAGACAGAATGTTTTATTATTGACTCTGATTTTATGCGCTTAGATATTTAATTTTGTTTCATCTGGAAATAAAGAAAGATGATTGATTTTCTTTGCAATCGACTCAATTTCTTTGTTTTACTTTTACCTCATTCCCCATTTTCATAAAAAATAACAATTTTGTCACATTTTTTTCAAAATAGAATGTTAATCATAACATAACTGTTACGCCAATTTTGGAGGTTAATTTTAAGCTCCACTTACATTCGTCACATCTTCTTGGCATCGTTAATGTGCATGAACGTGTCAACCTGAACGTTTTTTGTCGATAACATTTCCCGGAATACGGAATAATTATTAAGGAAGAGACTGAAAATAGAACTGATTAGTACTGAAAATATCCATATTCGTAAAAACTAAGTAACATTGAACAAAACAGGTAAAACAAAGAATACATTTTAGCGAAATATGGAAATCCGGAGTAAGCATTCAAAAAGTAGTGTCATTTAATTCCTATAAAGCTAACTTACATTCAACTGAATATGAAGACAAATTACCAGGTGAAATAGTGCAATCGGAATGGAAAGAAGTAAAAATCAGCGTCGGATCGCTATTGCGGGCTCGTGACTGAAATGCCAAATGTGTAATTTTAAGATTCCCCGAATGCTCGAACGGAGAGAGCAAAAGTCAGCGTCTAATAGCATTGCGAACATGATACGGATGTCTGCGAGTAATCGAACTTTACTATTTGTACAAAAAAGGATATTAGTGTTCCTGTTATTTGTAGCGATTCCACTACTTTTGATTAGAAACCTTTGCAAGAAATTCGGATGAAAAGTCGCTAGAGTCTTAACGTATAACTGTGTAAGCAATATCTACTATAGTTAATTATTTATGCGTAAAACTAAAGAATGTTCTGATAACTAAAAGATGATATTTATATATTATTCGTAAGTAATTATGTACATAAAACGCATTTGGTCTAGTGTAGTGAAATCTAGATACTTAGTGGAAAATGGTAACTAGTCATTGATATAGAATTGTAATATTATATATTTATCTGATAAATATATAATATTACAATTATAATTATACAATTTCTGATAAATTAACGTCAATATTGCGTTGTAATTATTTAAACACACTATTAGTTCCATGTCACAGTCAGAAATGAATTTTTAAAATTAATATTTGAGATGATGGATGTGCTTGTCCTTAGACCCAGCACCATCTGTTTGGTGACGCTAAGCAAATAGCGGAACAGATTGTCACGAAACTAACAAATTTCACCCAAAAAAGTTCTGAGTTGGTAGGGAAAATGATTTATAATGTTATTTCGGATACATTCGTTGGAATGTTTATTTAGACGACGTGAGGTAGACGCGTCGGTGTCAAGTTCCGTAGCTACTGACTGCGTTTGATTTCTAAACACATTAGCAATCTCGTTTCTATTTTATTGTAGGTATGCAGGTTCTATGTGACAAACACCATGGGTGCATGGTTGATTGCTTTCATTATGTATCTTTATTTCCCCACAATCTTACAAAATTCCACCTGTTTTATTACCAGATCCATCTAGCTAGATATCTCGTCGGTGTTACTTGAATGATGATGTTAATTACTTTATTGTTCTTATCTTAATTATTATAATGGTTGATAGCTTATCTTTTTCGTAATTTATTATTTTCTCCACCTCAGAATGTAAACATAAATATTTTTATTAAAAAGTTCAATGATCCAAACAACGAAAGTATTTAAATCTAACTATGAAAGCTTATTTTTAGGCTTCCTATTTGCATTAGTTTTTTTTACTAAATATAGTATCCATTCAATAGTGTCGTTTCCTCTAAGTATATTTATTTTGAGTTTATTAACTATAATCTCAATAATATCTGTATAGAATTCACTACATAAAGAACCACGAATATAATGTAAAACCTCCCTATATATTCTTTGTTCACTGATGCTGTTCTTTTCTTCTTTAGCTGCACCTATACTTACTCAAATGAGAACGTTATGACATCGCCACGATCATCCAGAATCAATTCCTCGGCCGTTCGTTTTACTTGATGGCAGCTTGGCGCACGTGGCCAGCGATGTCACACGACAAATCGTCCGATATGTTGAACAAGTATCAGGTTACTTTCAACTGGTGCAGTGCACTCTGATTAAGCTCGTTCGGAATCGGACTTGCTTTATCAAGAACACTAATGGATTTGGACAGATTGTTTGGTTGTTGTGGTTTGGTTTGTAGTAAATTACTTTTTCCTGTTTGCCCTCAGGTTAGCTTTAATAATGAGATAGGTATTATCTAATTCCTTGGCATAAAGAAGTAGGTAGGTAATTCCGACATATCTTCGCTTAATTGTACTCTCCTCTCACATGACCTCCAGTTCACATATTTGCTTTACGTGCCCACCCTGACTAGATTAGTCATCCAGGTTTTGCCGATTTTGCTACTCAAATGATTGGTTAAGCATGCAAGTGGTAGCGGGAATTTGAAAAGCAATTTAACGAGTAGTTAATTTACACGCATTTTGTAATAAAATAAGGGAGAATTGCTGTATAAGAGACTGTTTATTATGTTAATCGTACTATACCGGTGCTTTATGGTTATTTCTCAGCGGGTGCCTGGCTACTGAATGATTGAAATGACATTATAGTATAATTGAAACTCGTAAATTTTGAGTTGTAAATTCAATATGTGGGCATTTTTGTGATAAATGAAAAGGTGTGGCATTTAGAAATCATTCGAAAGTAAATCAAAGTTGACGCTAACCAATTTGTTGGGCGGAGATTTTTATAAGCGGTCTTTAAACTATTTGAAAACAGTTTCTTTAAACCTGTAGTACTTTATTACTTTTCTTTGGAAATAAAGTAAAGTTATTCTTGATGATCTACCTACATGTTCAATTTGTAGAGCGACCTTTCCATAACAAAATTAATATTCACTAGTGAAAACTTTCAAACATTCCCCTAACTGTAATTTCATCATTCTGTGGTTCTGAATATTCCACTACGGTTTGAAAATTTCACAGGAAATTCAACATTTTAAAGGTAAAAATGAAAGGCTTTTCGACCTAAATCGTGTAGGCGAAGCTAAGCTAACCGTGAACTTTTGGAGAGTTTTAACGAGTAACGTACACTTTTGTGCTGTAAAAATTGAGTACCAGTACTTTATAGCCTAAAAGCTGTCAGTCAGAACTTTTGTTTCTTTTGATTACATACAAACTACAGCTCCCAGCTGGGTATACAAGTATGTGATGTCATATCATAAGAACGATAGTAAGTTTTAAAACCGGGAGACCTAGTCACCCGTTCAATAATCGTTGCCAGCCAGATGTTTCCTTTGAAGACTGGGCTAAAATTAATAAACAAAATATGGAAAATTATTCAACGGTAAAACATCGCATTCTATATACCTGTCGACCTAGAACTAAGAGATATAATATCAAATACAATTATTTTCCTAAACATAGCATCTCTTCTTATCGATTTATTGGTCGATAGGATATCGAAGCTAAAATTCTGGTAGGACTCCCGCATTTGCATAATTTGAACGAAGTCGGCGCTGGCAATCTTCATTCCAGTGTCGGATATCGGTTAGGTTAGATATATCAGCCCCTATTCTGCTAAGATATTTGGATCAAACACAGAGTCGAACAATTACGTAACCAGCATACCTAAGCAAGCATGACGAAGGTATCTGGACCGGACCAGCTTATACTGGTTACTTAATCGTTCGATTCAAATATATTAGCGGAATTGGGAGCAGATTGGTAAAGGTTAGGATAGTAATGACTTGATAATCGAAACATCAGATGGTAATTGTATCAAAATAATTTACGAGCAGAAGCGAGAGCTAATCCAATCAATAAAGATTATCAAAGTTTGAAAAATCATTGGCCGTTTTTGAAGTCACGGTGGCTGTGTTGGAATAGAGTATCACGGCAGGTTCGAATTTTGCCCGCAACACAATTTTTATCCATATGTTTAATATTTAAAAAGCACAACAGAAGGCTTGTACATACTTGCATTTATTGCAATTACCCAATTCAAGCTCTGTAGCTCCAGGTTCGAATTCCGGTCGCGATGAAATTTTTTCTCCGTCTAATATTTATTATTATATCCATTACTATTTCTCACACTTGTTAGTATATGCGTATGGAATTCTGTATAGAAATTAGACCGAACTCATTATCGGAAATCCTCACTCATTCTTGTGCCGTCTGTGATATTTCGTATTAGTTCGGAACTTTGGAGGCAGCCGTCCGTCTAAATTGCCACTCTGCATACAGAAAGCTGGCGAGATAGTTTTCATTAACTGTTTAGCCGGGCGTTCGACAAAGGCCGACTGGCACATAAGTTGGATTGGTCACTTTCTGGACAAGTTTATATAAACTTTAGAACATGAAGCGGTGAAAGGAAGCAGAGTTGCCAAACTTGAAATGAAATATTTTCAATAACTTCCCTATTGTACACACGAAGAGAGAGATAAGTATACAGGAGGCTTTAATAAAGTTAAGATTTTCTCATGAACTATTTGACAGATTGTATTTTTTTTAAATAGTAGATAGGTTAGATTATACGATATGTCAAGAATTTTCAAAAATCAGTCAAGTACTTTTTGAGAAAATCAAACAATGGGAATACAATTACAAAAAATGTGAAAAATTAAATAAATTTTAATAATTCAGAAATGTCTAGGTTAAACCTAACCGAAATACATAAATTTCTAAATAAGTGAAATCTCTATTTAATTTAATATACTGTACAAATCTCAGATCTTCTAATTCGATTCGCTCCGACTTTAGTGGATTTGATCTGGTCACAGTAAACTTAAACAATACTCCGTTTCATGTAACTACTGAAACATTTAAGGTTTTAATTAAGAAAATGTGCTTAGGGTAGCTGCCGGCCGGTCAAGAGCACTTGACCACTCCGTCAAGTTGTAAACTACGATTAAGCAAATTATCCATGCAAAATTCCACTCCCTTTGCTCGTGGAGTGTTTAAAGTGACAGTAAACCGAATTTTAAGAGCGAATATTCCGATGAAGATTAGGTAAATAAATTCTTCTTTTTATCAGACACTTGTGAAATCCAAGGTTATATACATTTCTTCATTGACACGTCATGACGATTTTGTCGGTCTTTTTTCATCGCATCCACCCCTCAGATGCCCTTCACAACTAATAGTTTTCATATAATCGTCGTGGACTTTAATACCTCTGGCTGAGTGTTCGAAGTGACATCAGACTTAAGTTTAAGCAAGCAATTCCTATGTATCGCATCGTAGTTGCATATTAATTTCGCTGGAGTGTCGCACAGATCGTTCTAGTTTACGGGACATTGGTTTTTATCAGTTTCTAAATGAACGAGTTTCATTGTTTTGAAACTGCAACTGTCGTGTTTATATAATAACGTGTGAATATCAGGTATAACTGTTCCTATACTTTTAGATGCTGTCTTCTTTTAGTATACAATTCTTACCTGAATGGTGGATCTACTCGTATCTTTCTTTCATGAATGTCTCACTCTGGGTTTCTTTAATTCTAGATGTGTATTTACAATAAGTAATCAATTTTAGTCAGATGTTCGATGATACGACACGTGACCGATAATCTAAAAATATTGGTCCCACGAGAATGGTTTTCAATAGCTCCATGGCAGACTCGTGCGCACTTTTCTATAAAATATATTTTCATTGTCAATCCCCATCCCGTGCCATTTAAAAAACGAGGCCACTCAAGAGGGATAATAAACCCCACAGAAATCATAACATGAACTGGTTTTATGTTACGTGCACATGAATAAGTTTCGAGTGCTTATATCACACCTTTCGATACTAATTTCGCTGTTAACACAATACGGACCCCTTAAATCATGAATGAACCATGAGCGACATCAGGCATTTAAAGCTGAAGGGGTGACAGAATGACCCAACAAATGTCGTTAAAAGGATTGCCCCTCTGGTACATACATAGCAGCAAAGGACACCCTATGCTGAATGCCTAACCGAGTCTCTGTCCCTAGACATAATGTAGAGCCCCTCATAAATCATTCAGCTCATCTGAAAATTCACCAGGTTTCGTAAGGAAATCGATGCCACTAATTTTTTCCTTCTCCTCATCATCTTACTAGCTAAAGTCTCATAAATTACTGTTTTATGAGACTTTAGTAGGTACCGACCTAAATTAAACTACTGAATTTACAGAACCTGTAGATAAGTACAGTTCGTACATTTTTGGGGTCGGTATTTCAGATACAACGTAATTGCACATTTTTCAATTTTTTTTGGAAAACAGCAGGGTACTAACTAATGTCTCATAAAACAGTAGACACTTGAGATGGCAAATAAGATAATAAATTTTCTGTTTCTGATATATTTCTGACAAAGATTTTGATTTAAGTAACTCATAAAGAATTCAGACTACACTTTTGCAAACACCTTCCTACATAATATTTCGAGACGGACACAAAATCAGTGCGAACTAATAACATAAATAGATTACTATACCGATAGGAACCGTAAAATTGGTCCTATTCCTGTGACAGTCGCAAAAAATTACTCAGGGGTAGGAGACCACCAGCAACACTCCTAAATCAGCTAAATCCTCAGTTAATCCCCGACACTGTATATTATGATCGTCGGACTTAAGTTATACATATCACTAATACTGAACATGTGGCGAAGAGTCCCGATTAGATAGTCCCTACATGTGTGGAGATACGGGAGTGTTTAGGTATATTTTTATTGACAACATAAAAGCTGTACCCATGTTACTATTAAATTAGTTTTTTTCTCTTTGGGTGAATAACAGTAGAAGCAGACTACTGTCGAATTATTTGAGCCTGGTCTGGACCCAATCGTATGTTAATCTTTGCCAGCACCAAAACCAGTGCTTATTGTCTATTTCTATCGTCATCGTCATTATCCCGTTTTAGTCCAATGCTTATTTCTAAGGCTTGTCAAGGCGTTGTTTATTTTATTCGTATTTATGATCCAAATTGTCTTTAAATGTAAATCCTGGTACACCTGCAGATCCTTTAAAATTGTATGCAATCGAAAACAGAGTAAAATATGCCGTGGAATCAAAATGTTTTTGATTGTATAATTTCTATTGACAGTAGACAAGAAATATCTTCTAGAATCTAGAGTATTAGTGTAAAAAAAATCGGTCAAGCACTTTTTGAGCAAATCTCAACAGTAATTAGCCCCATGTTGTATACTTTAATTATCTGTATTAGATAGACATCTACGACATCGTAAATGTTTCTGCATCTAATACTTATTTTTTGTACATAAATATATAAAGTTAGGCCTAGGGTGACGTTACACAAATAAAAAGTAACAAATTGACGTTTCCGCCGGTCCCTTGGCCCCCGAGCAGTGGGATGAAGAGTGACTTATAACTTGGTACAAATTATTATTACCAGCAAACTTACTTCAGCTGCTTCACCTTTTATATTCCAGAATCGAATAAATGATAGTTATTCTTCGCGTACATAGCAGTACCAACTGCAGTAAGTATAGGTACGATGTTTAAATTTCATATACGCATTCTTTCAAGTTATAAGATCGGTTTAGCGGAATAGTGCACGATTTAACTACTTAGTGTATTATCTTTTAAATTGAACTTGCCTCCCTAGTTAAGTGGCTTTACTAATACTTAACTGTGTTAGCATGTTTCTTTTGTGTAATTTTTTGGCAATGAATAATATTTATCTTTGATTTCGTTAATGCTAGTAGAATAGAAAAAAAATACATTTGTTGTTGAAAAAGCAATGTCAATCCCATACATTTTTCTATATATTCTAACGAAAGTAAAAGTCGCTTGGATAAAAAGCTGTGCTGCTGTGGGCATCTAACAGCAATTGACAAATTTGTCGCATGTTTTTTATTTATATCCAAATAGGTTAAACGCTTTATTGTATGCCGTGTTTATATAGGTATCATACAAAGAGCACATACCTAGCCTGTAACCCGTCCGCCACCGCTAGTATTTTTAATAACAATTCCCAAGTTAATAACAAACCAAACAGTGGCCGGCCTGTGTACACAGCGGCATTGGAGCAAGGGAACCGTGCAAAATTGCCCACAGATGTAATGAGTGGTTAGAGTGGAACCAATGCAACAAAATAGCCCTGGAAGTCATAAGATTGTAATGAGAGCTCCTGTGCTAATTGTAGATTTTCATCTCTAATTTAATACCCTGCGGGCTAATGAATACTAATTTATTTTGGCTAGTCACTATTTTTTTTTTTTTAAATAAATCCCAAATAAAATATGGAACCCAAATAATATACAGGTATTATTCGGGTTCCATGTTTTATTTAAGATTTATTTTTGATGATTTTGATTTTTGACCTTAGAAATGACCATTAGGTCAAATTGCAGTGAAAGAAATCGTTCCAAAAAATTAAAAATACCTTAAAATGTAAAAAAAAATCCAATACAGTACAGTAAAGATACACATCAAATTTAAAAAAATTATAAGTGGTTGAATTTATTGCAAATAGTTTTTATTTTTATTTTTCTCCAAATTGTTTAGAATTAATTTAGGTATATCACAAGCCTAACCATCTAGGCCACCCTGTATACTCGCAAGTGGTCTACGAACTCCTTCTTTTAAGGTAGAGAATGAGACCTTGAATACACACTTTGCAGAAAATATTCCTATGATTGTATGATATTACTAGACAAAGATCTAATTCAAAATATACAATTCTATGGATTTATTGAACTGCGCTGCTGCTGTACAACACAAATTCTTAAAGTCTGAAATGCGTTCACAATTAAATCGTTTATCAAAATTTCGTTTCCAAATGCAGTTTCACTAATCCACTTTGAAACTCAAACCACACGGTTCGCTGAGTGCTTGCCGTTTCCACCACCGAAAATTAAGTTAGACTTTTCACTTTTCCAAACTTTATACATACGCTCTTATTTAGCATTGCATACCAAATCGATACTTAGTTGATGCGTCGACTATTTAGTCTAAAAGTGTTAGTGAACCAAATATTTACAATTTCAGAATTTGTATTACGCATTATCCATGCTCGGTGAACAAATTTAAACATGATGAAAAATTTCCTGCCGTGGGCATTACTTGTATAACAAGGTCGCAGGTTTCATCATCATCATGTTTAAATTTACAATTTTAATCGAGAAAGCTTGTTATAATTGAAAATGTTCTAAAGTCTATCGATTTTCAGACAACTCTCTCACTGCTCTATACTCGTACTTCGGTAGCAATTACTAAAAAAACGTAGCAAATTATGTTCACCCGCATTGTTTGAGCAAACCCTTTCAAAGTTTACTTTTGGAAATTTATGCACCCCAATACCATTGCGTAGCAGCATCCATAATAAGTGTAGGTTACATGCCCCATTTGAATGCTTCCTGTTGATTTTGAACATAAAAGATATAATCTACCGCATTGGTGTAAAATAACCGTATTTTTCTTTTGTGTTTATCATTTGAAGCTCACCCTTCTACCGGATTTACCGGCGGGTGCTCATTCGGATATTGTTCTATCGGTAGTAGTGTTGAGTATGTGGTCTGGTTACTTTAATAGGGTAGTTAGAAATATGATACATATTGACGTCATTTATACAGATTTAAATACTATTTTCGGTAGGTACAGCAGAAGACATAAGTAAACTCATTCTTGTATAAAATAGGTAGGTACTTAGCATACCTTTATAAAATCTGAGTCCGATTCTGGTGTAGATTTGTTAATCTCAGCTAAAAAGGCAAGTTTAATAACAATTCAAACGTTTTTTTTACATTTAAACATTTTTTTGGTTCTAAGCTGTAAGTATTATGGTCTTCGCACTAGGATTCCCATACAATGTGTGATAGTGAAGTTCCTACAAAAGGAATTGAAGTAAATTGAAGAAACAGTACAATGTCTGACAATTAACAGTACCTATGTTATGCTAACAAATCCGGTTAAACGCATTTGATGCAAGCGCTTAGCAAATGCACCGTATACGCATGTACAACAGTACATTAGCCGATTATGACGTGTGAAACACTCGCATAGAATTACGAGCGTCTTAAAACCGCTCGAGGAATGCTCATCGTCTGTCTATCGACACTTGGCGGAGTTCCGTAAGTATGGAGACTACTTTTGTTTTGTTGTTGCTCTAGATCGACTCTAAGGCAAGAGGACAAAGATCGTAAGTGTGTTCAGAGCAGCAGTAATTTGCATGAAAAATGTCAAAAAATCGAGATTCTGAAAAGTTGAGTTTATTTTATAATTCATTTAAGTATACATTCCCTTACGTGGTAACATAGGTGTTAAAGTTCGTTATAGTTATAGGCACATTTATCATGAAACATAATATGTCTATGCCTCTTTACAAAAATAGCACTTGCAAATTACTTATAATTTGATAGTAGATATACTGACCTACACTATCCATAAAAATCCGTCTAGGTCTTCATTTCCGTTTTCAATTTGGTTCTACTCTACACTAACGTATCCCCAAACGGAACAGCTAAGTGCGGTATAAGTAATTATTACACAATAACGCTCCCGGAATCTGTTCCGTTCCGAGAGAAGCTTCCTGTATGCTCCGTTGGGAGAGCTCTAGTGTTCCAATGTGTTCTTTACAAGTGGATTTGGTGCGGTGAGACATAGTGGCTCTATGATAGACTTTATACTTTATATTTTCTAGTAAAATGTCTGGTATTGATTTAGGAAATGTTTTATTTTAATGAGCATAGATACAGATAGACATATTGGAATAAGTACATATAGGCGGGTTTAAGGTACCTGTATCATACGGATATACGACTTAATACTTTAACAATGCTGGTCTTGATTCGTATAAGATAATTTGACCAAATGTAAGCTGCACCTTCTCATATTTTTAAGGAAGTCAAGCAATTAAGTCTAACTAAATAATATAATGTATATATGACTATGAAGAATCGATTCACAACTAAATAGGATAAGTAAGACTAGTATGACCATTAGCTCAATTAGTATGGCAGATATTGCTGTTTGTGAGCTCTTTGAACTAAGTTTCACAGGGCCAAAAATATGGCCATCTCCCTTCATAACCAGTTTTGAAAAAGAGATAGCAAATACTCCTAGTTATATATCATAAAATAAAAAAGCATACGTTATTAGATGAGATATAATAATAGTCTTAGGATGAGAGGCAGGTGAATTGTCACGACCCGGAAGAGACACTTGAAAGGTGCAGATATTGACACTAGCCAAACCTTTAAAGTGAACCATAAATCTCACCAGCTAATAAGTACTTAAGTGCTGAGCTTGAAAAACACAGTGAACGTGCTTGGACCCTTGAGATTTTATAACAACATGTGCTAGTCGCGTTATTAAATGCACGTGCCAATAGTAGAAAAAAAAACTTATCTTTGAAACAACATAAGTGAAATGAGTCTATATAAGTTCTGAACTAAAATTAAAAATACATAGAAGCACGAAAATAATACAAGACTGATGGAATTTATGAATAGGTATGAGATAAAAAGAGCTCGGTGGCACAGTGGTTGGGTCAATGTACTTGCGATACGGAGGTCCCAGGATCGATTCCCAGCCAGGGCCATGTACCAATGAGTGATCTTCAGTTTTTTCGTCGGAAAAACTTACGTACATTTACCGAGTGCTCTCAAAATGTGAAGGAAAACATCGTGATGAAACCTGCATGCCCTGGAAGAAAAAAATCTAAGACATGTGAAATCCGCCAATTCGCAGTGGGCCCGCGTGGTGGATCATGGCCCAAGCACCCTCGATGTAAGGGAAGGTCTGTGACCGAGCAGTGAGACAATATAAATAGACTGATGATGATGATGGGAAAATTACCATGCTCGGTAACTTAAAACTTATTTCGCTCGGAAATCGCTCTTTACTAAGTTTAAGTTACTTTCTGGGTAGAAAAAGCAAAGAAAAACTGACAATAGACTTCCAGCAGTGAAAGTAAAAAAATGTAAACAAATTATCAACAATATTTGTAATTTAAATTACCAATATACTTATTTCTAACTTTAGGACTAAATAAAGGTAACTCATGCATTAAATCATAGCAAGTAACTGTATAAAATGTATTCAAAACCAGATTTCTCAGTAGAGAAAGCATAACAAAATTATGCAGCAGTGGCGAAACAACAAAGCCGCCCGAACCGCACGGCCCCTGTTCGGAGGAACCCTTATTACAAAGTTACATTAACTGCCTCTATGTCTATGCTAGACTACGTCGTGGGTCTGTTTGAGTTGTCTATTGCCCTAGGGTTAGCCATAGGGCTTGCTGTTTCAATACGTTTGCTTGCTAAACTTATAAGTGGTGCTATGTTAACCATTTGAACTAACGAGCTTACCACACATGGAGCGACTCACCCACCTGCGACTGTGGCCTAGAGGACCAGACCAAGATGTGATCGCTGCGCGCAGACCAGGGGCATCCGAGTGACCTGTGGGAGCTCACGCCTGACGCTATCCAATGGCTGCAGCAACTGGATGTCGACGTCCGGATAGACAATCATTTCTTTTTACTCTATTGCGTCTTTGCGCCATACGCTTAAATAAATTGTCCGCTTGGTTGTCCATATCCTAATCTTTCCTATTTTAGTACCTATACAAAGTCACTATTAAGTAGGTACATAAAAAGATAAGTAGGTACTTATCAGATTTTTAAAGTTTATCTCAATGAAATATACAAATAAGAAACGACAACTGTAACAACACTGATTCAATTGAACATAACAAAACAGCTTCTTGCATTCTTATTCCAGAACTGTTCAAATTATAACAAAACACGCGTGAGAGATCGCTCAAGGGTTATATCGTAACCTTTTGCTTGAGGGTTAAAACAACAACGAACTATCAAAGAAAAGGGATTGGCACAAACACAAAGTTGCTTCTTACCTTAATCCCAGAATAAGGAATTGTCCCGATTGGTCCGCGTCGACACGATTTAGTCGCATAGTACAACATGTCAACTATGATCATCCCTACCCCTCTCCATCCAAAGTTAGATGGAACTCCGCGGGGTAGGTTGTTAAATAAGAATGTTTCGAGTTATCCTGGTTCTATAGGTACCTCACGTTAATACGGGCCCCAGGCGAATTTTGTAAGTACCCGTGTATCTGCAAATAACGTTGAAGTATTCCATTATATTGGATCCTTGCCCGAGGCGGGGGTGCGTCCGGTCGGTTGTAATAAACAAGACAATATTCGAGCCGATATAGACGGATGCTGTGTTTGTTCAGTCGGGCTTTCAGAGTATCTATTGAAGCTCTTTACTATTTAGGCTAAGCCTATAGGTGTTATTTTGTTGTAAACTCTAATTTAGCTGATCTGTTGTAGCTTTGATGTCGTCTTTCTATCTATATAGCAATGTCTTCGCTACCGGCATCGTATATGAAACAACATAGCGGACTTCAGTCCTTGTACTTTTAATTTTATCTACTTACTTGCTTTAATTGAGCATTAGTTATACACCTTCTGTATTCTTTGTCAAATTTTATTAATTTAGTATAAGAAGACCTCATTGTCTAACCAGTAGGTACCGCTTTTCTTTGCAAAGGGTTCCGAATTTGATTCTCGATCGAAAAGTTTCTTGTAAGGTATAATATAACCAATGTTTTTCGAGTTTGTATTTCTGTACATAATTATGTAAGTACCTACACGTAATTGGATCATAATGTATTAGCTAGTATTTCTACTTTCCTTTATCTTTAATTAAAGTCTACCTACTTATTTTCCGCTTATTTCATTTTCAATTTTAATACTTTCCACGTGATATTATAATGAGGTTAATATACATTTATGTCTATCACAAGAGTTAATGGCGTAATCTGTATCAAAAGCTCCCACGCACAATTTGTTCGAACATTTTATTACATTTATACATAACATAACGTCTATCTAATAACATGCGAACAATATAAAGTAACATGAGCAATATCAAAGGATTCGAAGTACTTTGTGTCTCGTGAATTGGGAGCACTTTGTGTTCTGGTGAATTACAGGAAATTCGGTATTGCCAATGAACTTTCTTTACTAGACCTCGGAACTGTTTCGTATTTATTTTTATAAAACAACATACTTCAGTAGGTAGGTATTTTGTTTATGAAATTATGAATTAATGTCGTATGGAATATGAGGTCACGAAACAACACATTCATTCATTTCAGTAACATATACTTACCATCAGTTGCCAACGTAAGCCGCTCGCCAGACACTACGTAAATACGTTATCAGCGACGTTCGGCATAGGTGGGATTCTAATTCCACTAATGGCCGTTAGAGGTACAACAACAAAAAAAGTATTTACGTAGTCGCTAGCGAGCGGACTATAGTACGTTCGCAACTCATGGTAATAGATCTAGCATTGGAATAGGTACACCATTTTCAACCTTATAAATATACGAATACATCCCATGCTTCAACGGCCGGACCATGAACCAAGGATGGTCTATGGAGTTAGTTATAAGCTATATTTGCATCGCAGTCGCCGCTTTTGACTACTTTCTTATTTATTTGTTTTTCGATTGTTTGAATTTTAAATATTTTATCCTTCATGGTCCAGACGAACAGGCGGACAGATGTACAGACAGGCAATAATTTTTTAAAATATAAATAAAGATAAGTACTTTTAGCCACAAGCAAAACACCATACAACTAAATTACGCAAGAAAAGCTTTGTAACAAACAAAAAATACCGTAAAAAGGCACGCGTGTCCGTAACTATAATAATACAGTTGTATACTCAGTACTTAATGCACTTAATGAGATAAACATATGCCAGCTTGTTCGCATCAAAGTTGAAACAAGCAAACTGCAATAAAGACGAGCCCTCAGGCCAAAGCAGTTCGGCCAGTCAGCCGTCTTTGCATACTGTTTACACGGCAAAAGCGGAAGCGATTTTTAACTTCTTAAGCGGGAAGAACTGGCCTCATAATTTTTTTATATCTTAACCCACGTTGGAAGCTGATTAATTGGTACACAAAATTGTCTCTTGATTTTCGCTTTCCTATTTACAAACTTCTTAGTCAATACCTGTCGATAAACATGCCTATTTATTGTGTAACTTACCGAGATATCTTTAATAGTTGATTTTGAAAACCAATGCCAGGTTGTACGCTAACAGCAGATCAAGTGTAACACTTTAGACTTTGTACCGTTCTTATTATCTGCGTCGTAAGATTTAAAATCGTACTGCAAGTGTTACCATTGATCTGTTCTTGTCCGTACGAATATTATTATTGTATGGTTTGCAAAATAAACCTCATTCGGATTACCGTCAGAGTATTGTCTGATAGATTATATGCCGGCTGATCCCAAAGTCTTACTGATGTATATAATTTTTTTTGCAGTTGAAAATGAAGAATATTTGCCTTGAAGAAGCCGTGAATATTTGCGAGATTAATGAGTATGACAACGGACTTCAAGCCTCAACACAATAATTCCTGATTTATTTATATTTATAATAGACAACGAGCTCCTTAATTTCTTTGCTAAAAGATCATTTATTTACTTAATGCGAGCTGAAGTGGATTTTGGATTCTTTGCAAACAGCAAGCTACAGAAATAATTATAATACTTACCTAGAAACAATAATATTTTCCGCTAATCGCTAAACTTATCACTTAGCTCTCAATTTTATATGCATGCCGTCTTTATATAAATTCAGCTTTCATAATGATTCGAATAATGTCTTTATTGGCGTAGTAACGGTATATGCTCATTTGTTTAATGATAATTGGTATGACGACGTGTAATAAAGTATCATGTTGTTTAATTACCCCATTATATTTATTGATACTCAATAAAATTGATGTATTGTTGGTATTATAAGAAGTCTTTATTATAAAGTTCTGGGTGATTAAACGTCGGTAGATGTTTGAAATGGATCATCTAAGAAAATGCCACCAACGGTCACCCATCCAGATACAGACCGCGTTGCTTAACATGCACGATCGTTTTCAATGCAAACTCGCAACTGGACTACGAGCTCCTCATGTCAACAATGTCATCGAACTTCAGTGCATTTCTCAGGAAACTATCCTCTATTTATCACCTCCATAGGTAGCTGTGAATCTCGGCGAATATTGCTTCTCCCATCTCATATCGTATTCATTAGATTTCATTTGTCAGCGCCCGTTTCTTTGATGAATTATTCACAGCACACGCAATTTGTTTATGCTAGTCATACCCAAACTATTTCTGTAGTCGGACGTGGATATATAAGTGTTATTACTCTCACGTTAACTTGCTTGCTTCCCATGTTATGGTATTTGATACGAGAAGTTAGTAAATAGAAAATATTTTAGCGCTAGAGGATGGTGCCCATTGACAAATAAGTATATAAAATAGTTCCTGTTTTTATAGCCTCTTGTACCCCACAAATATACAGGGTGTAACGTAAAGGGTATATGAAGCCGAAGGGAGGGTGTTCAGTATTGGTACCTGAACAACTTTTGTTTTACGACTTTTCGATTTTCGCGAATTTATTTTTTGACTTTTCATACATTTCGTCCCGGTCTGTATGAGACATTAATTTATTTTTATTTTTTATTCGAAAAGTCGTAGAACAAAAGTTGTTCAGGTACCGATACAGAACACCCTTCCTTCGGCTTCATATACCCTTTACGTTACACCCTGTATATAAAGAGAATTGACTCTTTGTTCACGCGTGTGTACCATAGTTGAAAAAGAAAGAAATGTGTATTTGTTTTGACAACGAACTAGTTTTATAAAGTACTTACTTACATAGAGGCTTTTAAAATTAGTATATACCACGTTAGAAAAAAACGTATTTATATTTTACCTTTACTACATGTAAATGTAGTAATATGGAGCGTTACTTTTCAGGAGGGAAGCAGCGTAAGTCGACTGTCAGCAGCATCAATTGTCTTAAATCCTATATCACCATAGTATTTCCCAATTGAAACAAAACAATTGAAATCCGCTAAGCATCAAATTCCTTTCTAGGATCTCATATTTTCATCACAATAAAACATCATTGTCCAAAGGCCCCTTTGTGGCGCAAACCGGGTATCCGGCGGCGGGTTTACTCGGAAACTTTTCAATAATCATTGACAAAATCCTTCATCGGACCTTCTTACCTTTATTCTCTAGCTGAGATAGCGTTGGGAATACTTTCCGTGTTTTACGTAGATACATATTTACTCCTGTACAGCCACACAGCAACGTAACGTAAGTTTCTCAATTCGTGATCAAAGTTGGCCTTTTAAAGATCGATCTTAGAGTGATCTACCTCTTACAACTATCAAACGTTTATGGAATTTGATGTTTGTAAGAGCGAGCTTACGCTAAGCTTGTGCACAAAACTGTCTATGAAACTAAGCCTTTTTCATACTGTCAAAATGCTAGGAATTTTGACACAGCTCACTCTCAAAACTGTCTCGCAATCTCGCCGTGAAATTACATAATTATGTGTTGGGTACAGTCGACAGCAGATCAATGGTAACACTTTTTACTTTTGACAGTTCTTATTATTTGCGTCATGAGACTTGAAATCGTACTGCAAGTGTTACCATTAATCTGCTGTCGACTGTACACTTGACGTGACTTACGGACGGACGGACGGATAGACGGACAACAAAGTGATCCTATAAGGGTTCCTTTTTTTCCTTTTCAGACACGGAACCTTAAAAAGATGACACATATTTTAGAGCAAAACATTATAGTATCTACACGAAAAAGGAGAAAAAATTAACAAGTTACAAGAATCAAATGTGGATATCCACCATTTTCCCGGAAACACGGCAAAAGAAGCTGCAGGCCTCGCGGATATCAAAACGTATATTGAATTCAATAACGTATCAAAGGACTCGTCAGCCTTGTAGTGGAATCTCACGTGTTTCATCCTATCCTGCTTTATCCGAGAGCTTTCATCCTGATACAATGTTTTTGGGACTTGGGGATTTGCTTTTGTTTCTTACCAGATATAATTTTATTCACCATATTTTCTAAAGGAAAATAGTCTAAAATGTTAAAAAGAGTTTTCTGTAAGTATACAAAATTTGATTTATATCTGAATATAAACTGAAAATAAACTTTGTAAGGAAGGATAATATTATACACTTGTGTAGTTGAGATGAATGCTGTAAGTATTCTTGATATCAGAAATTATTAATCAAATGAAAATTCAGAACAAATGACTAACCTCAATATTGAGTGAACAAGGAAAATGAATTAAAGGAATCCTAGTTTTTTAATGGAAATGTTTCCCTTAAAAAACTAGTCATTTGTTCTGGATTTTCATTTGATTAATAGGTAATTCAGATAATAGACCAGTGGGGTGACCGCGACTTTCAATCGTTATCGCTTTCATTTTGACACATAGACGTTATACATTGCTGCTATGTTTTTGCATGTTTTAACAAATGACAATGAAGCGCAGCAATGTATGTGTTCAAGTGTCAAACAGAAAACGATTGAAGTCGCGGTAACCCCCCCCCCCCCCCCCCCCCCGGTACCGAATACTCTCAAAAAGGAAAAAAATGATGAGGAAACATGCATGCCTGAGAATAAAAACTAGGTAGGTCAATCCACACTGGCCTCGGGTGATGGATCATGATTCGAGCTCCTTAGACGTAATGGAAAGCCTGTACCCAAACAGTGGGGACTAACGATGATGAAGAGAACGATTTGAAATGAAGGAGCTGTACCTTCGATAAGTAGAGGTAGGATATCATAAAAGTAAATGTCCAATCGCAACAAATTATGTATGTTGCCGCCGTACCGGTTGGTACTACAGTAAATTTTATAAGCTCACAATAATTAAACATCGTACCGTTCCGGTATTTAAAACCGGTCAATTATATAAATTTCGAAATTCGAATGTCATAAAACTGAGCGCGGTAATAATGAACAGGCGGCGCGCGTGCAGTAAACTTGTCGCAGTTAATATCGAGTCCGGGACTTATTGGACATTTAGCTATTTGGCCGCGTGGTCCCGTCCACTAAATAAAGCAGCATAGCCACACATACTGACCATTTCAACACTATCAAACGTAAAATTTAATTTACAATCGCTGGTTTTCATCAAAGGAAAATACGAGCAATAACAATAAACAAAATTTTAAAATTGGCCTCATCAATATTTGAAACTTAATTTCAACATGACTTATTTTATTATGCCTGAATCGAAGCAAACATATCTACTTTCTACACGAACTTGGTAAACTATAAATATAGGTAAGTACGCAATTACAACGAAATTAGAAACTCGATACGTTATTTTATAAGTAAAATGAGCTTTCGACAGATTTGTAGTGTCTCTTTGAAAAGGTGTCGTTACATAATTCAATTTACCACTAAATTATATTAGAGCCATTTATGGAAATGTCGCCGAGCCTAATGTGTCTTCATAAAACTAGAGAGTAACCTATGATAGTGTTAATATCCCGGGAAGCAAGACTTATTGGTCGTTTGCCGTTTCCAGGAAATAAATGGGATAGCCGCGTAGCGTTATGTGAACACTAGTTGTTGATCAGTACGTAGTTAACTTTGGTATACGTAGGTAGATGTTAATACTACACTATGCACATTGGGCCACTGCTAGCCAAACATAATATAAACCATTATAAAGGTTACGTTAGCTATATTCATTCACAAAATCGGCATTGCCCGACTCAGGCGCACTTTACATACATTTACGGTAACAGGAAATATATATTTAGATAGCTATTTGCCCTTTTTAATCAAACATGACAATACTCAATTGTCAGCAAATTGCTCCCTAACAAAGCTTTCTGGTTTAATTATAAAAATCGAATAAATTCCAAATGTTATTTTAAAAAGTAACTCCAGAGACCAGCTCGATCCGACTCTATAATATTGAACAAGTTTTAATTAAAAAGCCCTCGTCCCGCGAAAGTTCCGACGCAATTAGCTGAATTGTCCGCGAAAGCCACAAGTCCCGTAGACTGGTCCAATCCGATTATGTGTTCTAGTCATTAATTATTTGACTGATTAGTTTAATTTGAATGTCGCATTTTGTTCTGGCGCTTAAAGAGCAATAATTCTCGTATCAAACCAACTGCCTATCCAACACCTAATTTGCTTAAATAATTGCCCAGGACCTATTAGTGGATAAGTCTGAATATAATTATCTTCTGTGATAGATTAGCGATGTTAGTAGAAACTGTAACTATAAGAGGACGGACAGATGACAATGAACCTAATTTAGAGATCACAAAAGCTCTGTTTTATTTTGAATAGAAATAATCGCGCAGCATCTTTATAAAGTTTCATGAACCCTGTTTAAGATGGAAGAAGAAGAGGCACTTATTTACTACTTCTATAAAGCTAGTATTTCTATAACTACAGTTAGGTAATAATAAGTTAGAACCCAAAGTTACGTTCATCAAATTATCTACACGTTTTCTAAAAGGGTTTCCATTGTCATCAGTATTCGTAATTAATTTACGTAATTAATAAGATTGCGTTATGAATACCGTATAAATATTTAACAACATTATTATACCAAGAACTGAACTTGAGCTAACACGCACCGCGGCTTGTTAATACAATATTAATTAATTAAGCTCACAAATTGAGAGGGAACGTAACATGAGGCGTTAACTCTAGTTCCTAACTTACTAACCAGGAGGCTTCAGTTTTACAAGAGCCCTTTGAGAGAGTTTGGCATATATTGCCTTTTCTAAGAGGAAGCACTATATTTTATTACTAGCTCTACCACGTGACGTCGCTTGCATGAAAATTAAGAGCCTGCCTCCGATGCGCTGAATAAGACCTTTTACAATATATAACATCGTAACGTCACTGCTTGACATTCTTTGTAATACACGTAGTAACATTTCCACTTGCAGCGGATGCATCTCCAACTAGTGAAGGTTCGCAATCAGCTATTAAATAATATCATGAAATGGCGTGCGCGAGAGCTTTGGTATAGCGACGTTTATGTCTGTTCAGCACTCCATCTCATAGTATCATTTCATCGTTTTGAGAACGGGGCATAATATAGGGGGCAGGTCTGACGCGGTGAAATGATATCAGAATAGAGACGTCACTATACCAATGAGAGCATTCAGACGTCTCTACATCATGGGCCATTTCATGATATTATTTAATCACTGATTGCCAGCCTTCACTAATTTCGTGATAACAGTCCACTCTCTGATGTTACGCAGACTACTTCCTTAATTTACATTACATTTTATTTAAATCCCGTAAAATTATATGCGCATAAAATAAGGTTAGTGGCGGAAAAAAGCGTTTTAGAGTAATTTGCACAAACTACGGCTGGTAATTAAAATGATTCTAAAGCTTCCTCAATTTCAGATATGCCAGCCTTCGTGCTCGACCACAAAGCATCCATTATTCGGTGCAGCTAATAAGAGCTTAGCACTAATTACTCGCCTTCAAGCCTCCTGCATGCTGACATTCTTCAGTGGTTATGGCAACTTGGATGAGAGAAATACTGTGCTCAAGGGAGATACGTTTCAGTACTTTAGTGTAATTAAGGTAAATGTAGTTCTTGCCAAAAATGGAATGCCACGCCCATAAACTTACGATAATTGGCTTGGTAAATGCGAGTATAGTAATAGATAATTCAGTTGGAGAAATATATTTATATACCTAGCGACGTATTATTTGACCATTATTTAATCGACCTTTGTGTCGATAACTCTCATCGAAAATAGTACAATAATAATTATCATTACTTTCTTAAGGGGCTCGTAGTCCAGTTACGAGTACACGTTGAAAACGATCGTACAAGTTGAGCAACGTTGGGTGAGGTCAGGACCTGGATGGGTGACCGCTAGTGACACTTTCATCTGAGCCCCTCCGTGCTTCGGAAAGCACGTTATCGTTAGGCCACGTCAAAGGCCTATAGGCGGCCTGAATAACTTTGACAAATAGGTTTGATCACTAAACCACACGAGAAAAGAAAAAAAGAATTACTTTCTTATAGAGTTGTCGATACTTTTGGAACAAACAAAAATCCGATGGCATTATGAATATTATAATTATCTCTATTATTATAGTCACGAGTTCCTGCTAACAGTGATTGGTAATTTAAGTAGGTAATAAATAAACACAAACAAGGGTAAAGTATAATGAGGAAAATAGACACATATCAGATTTATACAAGAGATAAATTATGGGCAACATTTCAAATTCTTAATAAAACCATCGGTGAAATTGGTTTTAGAATAATCAGTATTTTACATAAATCATCATTGCTTATTGCCCTTGTTCAAATAAAACCGTTGTTTCACTCAGATGACTCAGACCAGACTCAGAAATGAAACAGACGCAATAATATAATTACTTATCAGACAAATGCATATCTGACCTTTGTCTTTTCGAGCTCCAACCATAATATTTTATTTTTCACAAACCATAAAAAGAGGAATCTGCAAGCACCCTTAAGGTCATAACACTTTAATTACATTGGCATGTGTAATGCGAATATTTCTCAAAATAACAGGTATGGATGACTGGCCATCAGTCACCCATGACTGTGAACATTATAGACCGCAGTTATCCTTGGTTTGATCTTTTTCTAACACACAAGCAATCATTAGTAGGTGCTGCAACGTTAGTAAAGTTATTATTTTGAGCTATTCGCATTGTAATGTGAAGCTCTTTCTAAGAAAAGTGTTTTAAATAACTCGAGTTGTTGAGCATAACGAGGAACCCCCTTGTACGTTCATAGTAATTATGGGAAAAAAATATTTCTATCCTAACTTAGTACGTTTCCTAACCTAGCATGATTACGTTCCGCTAGATGATGTTTAAGTAGTTGCTATGCAAAAGTTACTTTCCTGGAATCACTTTACATTGATTTTAAAAGTAGATATGTCGCAGTAAGATAGATAAAGCCGTAATATAGTTATATCCCTAAGGATATAACTATATACCGTAACATAGTTATACGAAAGCGATTCTTTACTATGTCACTAGGAATATAGTTATAAAACCGTCGAAGTTAAGTGATATACTTATATTACTAGATTAAGTTTAGTGAAATAGCTTTCGGAGTGTGCGGCGCAGGCGGCGCGGAGGGGTTCGTTGTGTTTACGCACTCCCCGGTGTCCCTTCATTTGATAAAAAACAGAGACAAACTCTAATATATTTATAACACTGAACACTATATTACTATATTACTAGACTAATCTAGTAATATAAGTATATCACTTAACTTCGACGGTTTTATAACTATGTTACGGTATATAGTTATATCCCTAGGGATATAGCTATATTACGGCTTTATCTATCTTACTGCGACATATACACAACTTTAAATAGGACGAATTTTATCAGCAGTTTGTCTCTGTCCTAAAAAAACTTGTACCTATACTTACTTAAATATTTCAATTTCATCGCATCGTTTTAGAATGCGCATGATAGTAGTTTCATACATCCGTGTAATTTCTTGCGGTCTCCGCCGCCGGTAGACTACTGCGTTCTGCGTAGCAGGGCCCAAGACGAAACTGATTTCACACTGGCTCCAACGTAGTGGAAAACCTTAAACCCTTGAGGTATGTTGATGAAAATGAACCGTTTAATTAAGACTCTGTTTTAGAGCATTATAAATATACTTACATATTCTTATTCTCACAGCTCTATGTGCACTGCCTGAACGAACCTACTGAAAATGATAAACAAGATGCCAAAATTGTATGTGCTGTTTCTCTTTTCGTAATTATTTGTGTCCTTTTGATGTACAATTAAATGTATTTGATTGATTCATGTATTAATGATATTCTTATCCTTTTACATTAGGTACCTTACGATATGAATTCTTAAAATATTTGAGAATAAATCAAGAGCAAGCAGATTCAATTCTTCAGCATTGTGAAGAGTGGCAGCACTTGTACTGTCGTCTTCTATGTGTACACACATTACAAAAATAATTCTTTAAATAGTAATATTTGTCTTATCTGTTACAGTACAGTTTTAACTAAATTCACTAGTCATCAAGTTTTTCCTAAATATTACATCGGCAAGACGATCAATATTAAAAACACATCTCCTCGCGAGTAATTAATTTAACTTCCATGAGCTGCGTTCGCCATAGCATTAGCGAACTTCAAGGAGGGGCGCGTTTAAAACATTAACTTAATCCCGCATACAAACGCGTCATGTCGCTATATCTTATTCTACAACAATAACATGGGTTTGCTTGTCTTTGTTATTGTCGTTACCTTCCTAATTAACATTTACTCCATCTTTCCTACTGTAAACGATTACTATCAAATGCTTCATCAATAATGAATATCAGTTTGAGTACAATCGAAGTTATTCTAATTATGAACTACCTCTTAAAACGCTCAAATGAAGGTATGAAATAGTTTCCATCTCTTTCTTTACTAGAGCTAGGTATATACAAACACTTGAATAAGTAATTATTTGTGTTTTGTCTAAAACGTCCATTGAAAATGGATCTATTATGTGTTTAGGGATGTATAAAAGTTCTTTTTATAATAGATTTCGTCTCGGTAGACCCATTTTGAAAAGTAACCTTTATAATGATCCAGTTTCAAGTACACCTGCTCGAGTTGTTATCAGAAAACCATATTATATAAAAAATACTTCGGTGGTAATATTTTATGTACCTACCTATTCAAGAATGTGTTAATATACAATTAAATAAATGAAGTAAGGTAAGTGTACATATAGCCGTCAATGTACGTATGCCCGTCAAGTCAACTTAAATTGCCTATATCTCACGAAAATGGTAGTTTATTTCGTTTTCTCTGCAATATTATGAAAATAAATACTGTTTTGCTGCTAATTAACTGGCAAAAATACAATAAAACATCAAATAACATAATATAATATCACTTTATAGTTTGTGTTCACGTTTTTGTCAAAAAGTTACGAAGTTCGATTACTGAACTGCTGTTTTTACTGACTACGGTTTTTTTTCAACGCTGGCTCATGTATTTACTTATTTGTAAGTGTTGATGTTTAAAATGAAACTTTATTAATATTAATATCATTCTGTAATTTGATTTGATGCCTATTTGTTTTAATTAATTAAATAATAACATTTTAAATTCGTTGACGGCTATTGGTTCAACCAAACAGCAAAATGTACCAGTACCCGTCATCTATATGATATATAGATAACTATAGAGATATTGCTTACTTTTCACACCAGTACCCGTAAAATAATATTTTTTAACTTCCAAAAACACAAAACATCCCTAAATGCACAAAAACGTCCCAAACATTACGATGTGTTTTCTTATGGTTTAGGACGTTTTTGTGCATTTTATTATTCATTTGATAGACAGGCAGCACAATGCTACACCAGCATTGTCTATATCACAGTGTTGGTAAGTTCAGTCTATGTTGTCTAATGTTCATATGATTCACTACACATATTGCTTATTTATATAATGTTTGATTTTAACCACATGTCGAGGCGATTTTTAAAAGAGTTCACTGATGGTGCAGATACTACATCATCAGACAGTTTGTTCCGTGCGTGGACAACTCTGTTACTTAAGAAGTGATGAGCGATTTTGGTATTGGCGATAGTGCGGTAGATTTTCATATGGTGTCCTCGCAATGGACGTATGTCTTTAGTCTCAAAGAAACGGTGGACGTCTGGGAGGGAGGTTATATTTGTACGTGAGAATTTTATATGTCTCAATTAGATCACCTCTGAGTCGACGTTCTGCCAGGGTTTGAATACCTAGGATTTTAAGCCTTTCTTCATAGGACTTTTTGGGCAGTTTAATATATGGAATCTTTGTTGCCTTTCTTTGCACGCTCTCAAGTAGGTAGATCGGATGTCCTTTATAAAATATGGGTTCCATATTTGAAATCCATATTCCAGAAGAGGCCTAATGTATGTTTTGTAGATTTTGACAAGAACATCGGATGTAATATATTGAAAGGATCTCCTTATAACATACATAAATGAATTAGCCTTCTTGACAATGCCATTAATGTGTTCTCCCCATTTTAGATTTTTTGAAACCACAACTCCAAGGTCCTTTTGGGATACCACAGTGTTTATATCAGTGTCATCAATGGTGTATACCACGCCAGGATTTCTACTACCTAGATGCAACACAGCAGATTTCGATATGTTCAGCTTAACTAGCCACTGCTTTGTCCATTCCTGGAGCTTGTTTAGATCGCTCTGTAGTTGTCCAGACACTAAGAGTGGGTTGCCAAAGAATTTCCCATCGTCAGCAAAAAATGCAGATTGTGAGTCTATCAGCGCAATGAGGTCCGTGATGAAAATTCCAAAAAGTGTGGGGGCTAAAACAGATCCTTAGGGAAGTCCACTCAGGACGTCCCTCTTCTGGGAAAAGGAGTAACCGATCCTGGCCTGGAAGGTTCTTCCCAACAGGTAACTCTTTACCCAGTCTAAAGGCCGACCTCGAATGCCAAAATGCTCCAATTTTATAAGCAGGCGCTGATGCGGGACTTTGTCGAAAGCAAAATCAAAATCGAGGTAAATAACGTCAACCGGGATGCCACGGTCCACGTCCATAGTCCACGGGTGCACACATGACAGTAAGTTCGTTATTGTGGATCCCTTCTCGACAAAGCCATTCTGCTGGATATAACATTTTCTCTGTTGTGCAAATTCTTCAGTTTATTGCATATTAGTCTCTCCATCACCTTACCCACAATACTTGTCAAGCTGATTGGCCTAAACTTGGCAGGGTCTGTTTTATCACCGGATTTGTACACAGGTGTAACTACAGCATGTTTCCTGTCAAGTGGGATATGTCCGACCTCAAAAGACACCCTCATAAGCTCAGTGAGAACAGGAACAAGTGTTTTGCTGCAGTTTTTTAGAATAATGCTGGGAATGTTGTGAGGTCCAGGAGCAGAGCCTGTGTCGAGTCCTTTTAAAACTTTCTCAACATCCTTGGGTGTAAAGTTTATGTCACAGATCGAGTGCTCCACACGGGCTAATGTAGTCACTTGTTAGCATATGGTCACATCTGGTTAACGACAATAGGCTTTCTGAAACTCCTGCGCGAAGATTTCCGCTATGTCGGTGGGGTCTGTAACTAGGTCGCTATTATGGTTCCTCATTGCAGGTGGAATGCTCACTTTGGATGACATGCACCTTCGCAGATGGGAATAGAAGGGTTTTTGTCCGTTATCCAGTAGTTTTGCTTCATACAGTCTTCTGCTCCTTCTGCTTTCTGCCACACAATGATTGCTGGCGGTTCTATAGCGCTGGTAGTCCTCGTCATCCTTTGTGCCAATATAAACATCCCAAAGTATTCCCTTCTCAGATACAAGTTTCAATATATTGTCATTGATTCAGGGTTTATTACCTTCCTTCTTCTTCACTTTTTTAAGCGGAGCGTCTCTGTCTGTGTTTGTATCCACTATGGTTTTTAGCTGTCTCCAAAAACGCTCCACATCAGTAGTAGATTCCAAGATTTCGAGGTCCTTCTCCAGTTCCTCCATGTAGTTGTCAAAGTCAAAGTAATGGTAATATCTTTTAAGTTTGGGCTGACTGTGGACTCTTTGTATCAGAAATTGGATGCTGAACTCTAGTACGCAATGATCAATCTTTCCTATAGGTGGTTTATAACATATTCCAGTGATTAAGTTTTCATCGTTTGTCATGATCAGATCGAGCAAGGATGGAGTGTTGCCTGTGCGGAAACGTGTCGGCTGGGAGACCAATTGATGAAGATTACTGTTGAGAAACATGTTCTTAAACAGTTCCTCGGGTCCCTTGAGGTCCTGTTCGATGTCTTGAGGCCATAGGATGTCGGAGTAGTTGAAGTCACCAGCGATAACTATCACATTGTTCGCTGAAGCAGCTTAGCCAATAATTTAGAGTCACATCGTTTCCATATATCTGGTTCCCTATCATCGGGTCGATAGACCCCAACAACAAGGAAATGGTGAGAGTCATATTGAATATCCAAAAACAAGGCTTCCGTAAGATCACATACAGTCATACTTCTTATGAGTTCATGCAATAATGGGTTGACACGGTCTCTGACATATATGGCAACACCGCCACCACGCGTTTTGCCACCCTGCGACTTAGGTCGATGTTTCCGGTCTTGTCTAAATATAGTATAATCAGGTATGGCAAATGTGCTGTTTCTGTCCCTGCTGTTCAGCCAGGTCTCCGTGACAATTATAATGGATGGCTTGTTGGTGTTTACATATAAAAGAAATAAGTCGAATTTTAATGACAGCGAGCATAAGTTGGTGTATAGGAAGGTAAGGTCAGTGTAGGGGTTGTTGGGGTCAAATAGTTTTTTTGTTTGATTATCTTCAGCACACCCCTGACATACTTAATAGTGAGATCTAACTCACCACTCTCGGTACGTAGCTGGAGACGTTACCTCAGCTCCTTTAGCTCGTCCCGCTGCATCGGTGTATTGTCATCATACACTCTTACCTCAATGGCTCTATTCTTTTTTTTAAGGACCTTCACTGCATCATGCCGTGACTTGAGGATCACTTTCATGTGGCGCGGTTTACTGTTGTCTCGTTTACCAAGTCGCAACACTCTCACCTCCGCCATCTCCTCCAATATATTGTTAGTGTCTAAGGACGTGGCCGGAGTAGCAGTAGAAACTGCATGAGTCACTGGTGCAGAAATCCGTTGTCCAATTCCTCACGTACACAATCATATGCTTGGATCAGTTTAGGCACTTGAAATAAGGCCTCGCGGCAAGGCGAACATAGAAATATTTAATATGAGGGTGCGTTTGGATTTCAACCCCATGACACGAGCCTCGCTGCTTGTTAGGTTGCTGCAACTAAGACATACGTTCCGTTTACAACCATCGCACTGTATCAAATTTTCATCGCTATGATCATTATCGCACTTCATTTTGGAAACAAGTTAGCCACCAAAAGTCGTTAATTTTTCGTAAAAAAAAGTCAATTGGATTTTACACTATGTAATGTCGGAGTTTTTGCGAGATAACACTTGTCCACTATTACAATGCACAATTTCACTAAATAACGTGTTTTTGGCGTAATTTAGACACATAAACTAATTATTTAATTAATTTAATACAATACACAAATTCTAACACTGTTCACTTTTTGAGGTTAGAGAAAAAAAACATCTTTAGGATTTTTAAAACTTCTTTGGGTGCATTAGTAATTATAGGCATAATGACCTGAATTATATATACTGGCTGGAACAGCAACAATGAATATTTTGATTTTGGTTTATATATTTGAGAAATGTCGAAATGTCGAAAACATAAAGCTTGTCCAATCAGGAGTTCCATTTACACTATAACACTTTGATCAATCATATATATACGTCATACATTACCTACACAAAAACTATATACATATATGACGGCTATTGGGACATGGGTATGTCGGATATCTGTACAAGGACATGCCGGATACCGGGCAAACGGGTATTATTTCATATAAGTCTAAAAATAACTTATTTAATCTTAAAATTAAATAAACATTATTTAATTAAATAAAATTTAAATAAATTGTTTATATCTTTGCACCATTTCATTCCCTGTGGGTCTTATACTACGGCCGTGGCTACAAAATCAAAAGTGAAAAGTTCAAAAAGTGACGGTTATTGGGACAGTTCCTTACTTAATTAACAAATAAAATTTAAAATAAACAATCTTTTAAAATAAAAGCAAGCAAAGTCACGAACGTAATATTAGCTATCGTTACAAGCTTATTAAAATTGCATTAGAATGGCACCCGAAACACCATGTGGCGGGATTCGCGGTGTCGCGGTGTGAACGATGTTCTCATATAGTAGTGTATAGCTTGGAACGTGGATGATGAAGTACATGGAATTGATAACAATATTGGTGTTATACTCAGTTAGAGTCTCCTTCTCCTTCATATTGGATTTGAATTTTTCATGCATATGCAGATACGCTATGCGAAATGAGAGTCTAAATATAAAAATGATGAAAAAAATTCGTCAGACCGATATTTGAATTATAAACCGTGCCATTTCAAGGCCAACTGTTTTTCATCAATGCTACCGTGACGTGATTTGGATCATATCGGCGAAATCGTCCTCCATATTCGAGCAACATCAATCAGAAAATATTGCAATTACACGATCCCATGAAATATACAAGAAGTATTTGTAATTCAGACTATACAATCGATTGCACTTTAATCACACTAATTTCGATGCTAATATTTCGCCACATTCAACAGGCGATTACGTCTAGACGTGCCGCTTCCATTCACCGACACCATCTATGCGGGGGTGATAATGAAACGACTGTGGGAAGGTGTCTTATGAATACTGACTACCCACCCCAGACAGCGACTTAACTTGTCAGCAGTAACAAATGGAGTGAGCTGGTGGGATGATCATGCTTCAATCTTTAATTACGAGCCGACGAAAGTTTTTATTTTATTTAGTTTTATTAATGGACTCGACATGTTTTCTCATTTGCCAATGTCAAGTTAAAGAGTAACATAATTGTATCGTATATAGTCCTTTTCTTCCTCCAGAGTCGCCTGAATCGACTTCAACCATGGACGACTCTCGAATCCAACTCGACATCCCGAGATTAGGATACTTAGTCGAAAATTCCAACCTTATGATATTCGTGAAAATTTTCTGATTAATTTAACATGACATTAAACATAAAACAAGTCACGACTGACTACCTTAACACTGTCCTGACCACTGTCCACACTGGTGTGAGGGATAGGATTTTTTCCTAACCTTAATACTCAACTGGTGTAAATGTGAGGAAGTTGGTTTCCTCACCTTCATATATTGTCATTCGATTTTCACACTGTGGCGGTAGCTTTCGCTACCACCTTACTGCGCTAAAAATTAGGTGTCACTCTACAGAACATGAAAAATGAAGCAAGTAGGTAAAATACCTACATAAAACCTACGTTAAAAGTACCTACTTATTGAGAAAACTGCCTGCGTTCAATAAAGGTATCCTATTGTCTCTGCAGTTCCTTCATTTAAAAGCTTAAAATATAGGCTTAATATAGATTCAGCAAGAAAGAAGGAACAAAAAGTCGCGGTTTATTTTAAGAATTTTTCAAGAATGTTAGTTAGTTTTATTTTGAATAAAATCTTGCATACGTATACTTATATAACATTTGTTATTTTTTGAATTCTGAATTGAATTGAATTTGAAACACGGTAAAAAATATGAATTAACGGATATAATCCGAAGGAATAAACCACCGAATTCTACCTCCATATATCCTTCTGTGCATAATTTGGTACATTTGATATGCTTTCGAGTAAAAGTAGGTAAGTTATATTAAACGAAGTCTTTGCCTCAGGCAGTTCTAATGCTCTAAACCCCACGGACAGACAAACAGTCATTAAGTTTGATAGATATAGACAAGAAAAGATTATGTATCAGTCCAATGCTGAATATAAACAGGCTTCTCCTAAGTCTCGCCTGAAACCGATCATCGGTTCTCCGCATCCAGTTACTTATCATTACTTACGCTTGTTTTAATAAAACATTAAGTACTTTGAGTGCTCCCAGTGTCACGAATCTTATCACTATGAACAATCACAATTACTAAATCCGAATTGCAATATTATCCTTACCATCACGTATGGAATACAATATTCTGCTACGCAGATGTCACATATTGCGATCTTAATCCTTAATCCTTGATGGCACGGTATACGTGATCGCTTGACGATCTCTTCAAGGTAACCGTAATGAATTCTCATCTAAATTAATGACAGAAATACCTCCGTGTTAGATTAACGTGTTATCTCGTATGATGTTCCCTTTTGATACGCTTGGGACGGAATATTAGTTGCCCGTATACGTACTGTTCATATCGAGGTTAGAAACACCCGGGGATAAGTTGTTTTAGGGTTCAGTAGCTTAACATTATCTCAAGCATACGATAAGGATATTGAACATAACGACATTTGAACATGTTGCCGGTATGGGTAGCATAAGTAGCTAGCGATTGGGTAAAACTGATTGTGCATAAGATACTTACATTACCTATCAAATTCAGATTGATTTATTGACATAATAGGTGGTGGAACTAGCTGTTATATTTATATTTTAATAAGTTACATTTAAGAAACATTTTCATTTATTTAGTTTTCAAATGTTTTGTATTCACAATTAAATAATAAACAGGATCAAAAATCGGTATAAAATTATTACAGGCACTACAATTTTAACTGAAATATAAAAGAATAACCTTATATAATTTTATATAAGTTTTCAAATATTATTGATTAAAGTTAACAAAGTAAATCCGATTCCTATTTTGTTCTAAAGCCTTGTAAACTCTTTGTACTATCTTTTGTGTAGGTACATACAGAACTTTCTTCCGAGGCTTGGTTGTTTTGTTATAAAATATCAAGGATTACAAAATTAGATTTTGAGATATGATCCTGAAAGAAATTGTCCTCTCCAAAATATTCGAACAAAGGGAACATTTGTCTATTCATTAATAATAAGCTTAGTAATTTGACCATTATTTCGGCAACTTCCCTTCTCATTAGAGGGTAACTTCCGAGCTCTCTAGGGGCAATAACGCTTAACATATTTGACATGTATAATTTATAGGTGCCGACATGCAAATTTCAAGTTAGGACCAGTTTGCACCCCTATTATTTTAACGCTATTCGATTCGCTTCGAATGTCAGCGAATCATTACTCGGGGAGATCTTTTGTGAATAAGATACGAGGACGGCGTTTGATCTCGGCACAAAAGAATTTCCATGGCAATATGGTAACAAACAGCAAATCTGGAAGTACTCTGGCTATTGTAAATAATCGATTTGGGAAGTTGAACAGTGAAATAACTTTGTTTCGCGTAAAATGGTATCAGTAAGGTTATTTTCTCTCATTTATTGAAACTTGAAAAATAAAGTACAGTTTCCAATACACTCGGAATGAAAAATCAAAAACGACAGTTACGTAGGTACCTAAAATTTTCACACCACGGTATAATAAGACAAAACAATCAGCAGACAAAAGTCATCTAATGTACGCCATTAGCTGTCAGATAGGCTTATAATTATAACTCAAGATTCGTTATACGTGAAGTAATGATGTGGCTAATTATCTACAGGTTTTCACATTTATTTATACAACAGGATATGCCCTTTAGTAGAACCCTATTGAAATGTTGGCATAACAACTAAATCAACGCCATCTGGCCGATTTTTCTTTAACTACCAAGTCGACACACGGGGTTGGTTGCCCAGAAACAGTGCATGAGTGGCCAATGAGGCATGTTTTTCTTTCTATAAATATCAATGTTTTTGAGGGTTCCGTATCTCAAGAGGAAAAAAGGAACCCTTATAGGATCTCTTTGTTGTCCGTCTGTCTGTTTGGTATTACAAACTTATATTTGCAGATGGTCAACTAATCAGAAGTATGTCGATTTATAGACTAAAAAAAATGATAATGGCAAAGATAAGTTGGTCTCTAAATCTAGTTTGTCTTTTCGTTACAACGAAATTACGGGGTTAAGTTGCGTTGCGCGGAAGCCTCGGTGCGCGAGTCCGACTTGCACTTGGCCGGTTTTATTTTAATGTAAACCTATTACTCTATACTTATACTAAACTTGAAGGCACTAGTTTTGAATATATTTGTTAAATGAGACAACACCAAAATTAAAATGCGACGAGAAAAGAAAAAGAAAAAATAGAGCTAATAAAAACAAACTTTACAGCTTTAGAAAACTAACGCGCTTTTCTTTTCGGCCAGCAGCCAGTTAATGCTTATAGTTGAGGTTTACCAAGGAGGTTTCATACGCAGGTGGAACCGAGAGGGCCAATGCTCGTGTTTACATAAAATCAAACTATGACGCATGCATTCAAACGAAGTTGTCATGTAAATTCGTTGAATTTGAATCCAGTACACAATTAATCCGCAATTATTCCGCGGTATATCGTTTAATTAAACCGATTGGCTCGGCTTTAATTTTGTTTTGTACGTATCCTATTGTCGTAGATTTTGTATTGACGAGAATCAGGCTGTGAATTTACGGGTAATTACCCCGATAATTTTGTGTGGGGAAAATAAATCGTGCATGATAAGTAGATACAAAATTTAACACAGAGTAGATTAATTTGGTTATTGATACGAGTTTTACATTTAAGTTACATTTAATATTTAATTTTAGCTACGAGACAATTAATAAGTCGACTGTTCCTTCCAGATAAAATAGGTTTCTAAAATAACAACGCTAAAACGTCTGTTACTTTTTAAATAAAAACACAGCTTCCTAACAAAAGCAGGGTTACCCACCGTGAATTTAGCAGATAAAAAATCTACCAGCAATTTTAATTTTCAATAGCCCGAAGCAGTCGTCGCAATACAATGTTTTATACCTTTTAAAACTTTGGTGTGTAGTACAAGTGAATAACTGTTAGCGGAATTATATTGGGTCTTCGCACGTTCCAAATATATACCTATAACTATAAGTGGAATTAGTCCTTTATGTATACGTGTGTTGTGTAAAGATTATGAATTGAGTAGGTAATACTTTTTCAATATCTAGCTATGCCCAGAGCATTAGAGAGATGCTCGAGAGATGTTATTTATCTTGTAATAGTCAAAAATTTATTAATATAACATGTACCTACTTAATACAATAATGGTATTCTGTTGTTCTTTCGATAAAGTGACATCGTTTGAGTTAGCATAAACGAGGGCCTAACCTAAAACTGGCTTTGCCTTTCGTTAACGCTAGTAGAATATAAAGAAAAATGTATGGAAATGACATATGCTTTTTCGTTACCAAATTTAATGTCAACCCTATACAAGACCGTCACTCGACGAGTCATTACGTGAAATAAATAATATTTTACGACTGATTCTCATAAATTACCCCACGAGCTACGAATCAAAACGCAACATTATTATTTCGCGATCCTAACGCTGACTTGAAATCAACCTTTTTCAAGCTTTCTTCCTTTATATGCTTAACCACCCTACACCTGTTTGCTTCGGGGCATTGTCCTTTTATATCATGTTACGAATTTATACCCCAATGGATTTAGTGGGATACTTATGTCGGTATCAGAGTTACTTAATTTTAAATGAAACTTTGAATAAATGTTAGAATTATAGTTAAAATTTTCTCATCATCTGGCTAGATAATATTTTTTGGGTTCAATGTGTTTTGTATAAACTTTAGATGAAACAGAGTCGTCATTTGGTAATTAACATTTTAATTTCATAAAAATATTTAAGAACGATTCTTTTAAAAACTCATTTTGTTAGTATTATTTTTGTTTCATTTCAGGATCTCTACAATTTAATAAAACATCTGTTTTTGTTACCCTAAACATATAGGTACTGAGCATTGCAGATATTTTTTTAACTGTAATTAAAAATGTTAATTACGGTCACCTAAAATATACATTTCTGTTAATTGCCAAAAATATCCACAGTTATGCGTTTCTGTTAATATAGTCACTGCTGCTAAACTTTTGATGGAAACATAATATGAATTATTTATTGTCAAAAAGTTGTAAATAAAACCTCTTAAAGATCTTTGACTGTTTCTTTTAGCTACTTATAGCCGAAGGAGGAGGTAAATAATTTAAAGCTCACGTGACGTAGAGGCAACACGTGTCTTACTTTTCTAATTTATGATTTACGAAGCATTAACCTAAAAGCTTTGAGAAATACAGCCCAGAAACACAAAAGTGTACTCTTGGGATTTAAATGGAGGATTGTGTGAATTCCTCTTAGTTTGAAGATGCACCTACGCTTCAGTTTCTAAAGATATACGAATATGTAACTAAAATGACACCAAAATAAAACCAACCCGAACCCACAATATGTTACACAAAAAGGATAAGAAAATGTTAGTCGTTTGATGGAACAAAATTGTTCACAAAACCAATTCATTCATTTCTGAAATGAGAACAATTAATAGTTAGGTATGTTACGATGCGGTCTCTTTTGGCCGCATCTTGTAGTTGGCCGCCTAAATTTAAAATTAATAGGAATGTTTTTAAAAAGAAAAGCTGTGACTTTTGTACTTTTTTACTGAATTAGATTTGAAATGGTTGATTTTCCTATTTTACAATTTTAAAGATTTCAAAATTATCTAATCAAATATACCCATTACTATTCATATATTTCTATTATTTTATTTTAATGCTCGCTCCGCAACAGGTATGTACTGCAGCGACAAAAAAGTATTAGTTCATTCAAAGGAACTGCTCAAGGAACTATACTGAGAACACTCTGTATTAGCTACTCGACGAACACTATTTGATTTGGTCATGTTTATTCATTAAATTATTTTAATAACTGTCAGTGTCTTTTTAGAACCTATGTCAGGTTGAACAACTTCTTGAAAACCATTCTAACAATTAGAACGCTTCATAAATATTAATAACTCACAACCTCACACAACTTTGCTGAAGTTCCAATATTCCCCCTCAGATTTGCCATTTCCAATGTCTACTGAATAATAGACTAGAAAATTAAAGTTTACCTTTCAATGTGCCGCCGACTGCTGCTATGTAAACCGTTTATCATTAAAATTAATTTGACTTCATGTTACTCGCTTTAACGGTTCCTTATTCATTTCCTTTCCTTAATTAAGCAAACTGTTTACAATGAAGCAATTAATTGATATTTCCATTATTTAAAATTGCGCGTGAAACGGAACGTTTTCTTATTCGGAATTCAAAATTAGACTCCCAATTATTTATGTTGGCCAGTTATGAGATTTAAGGGCGTTGACACAATTTTAACAAAGTTGTTCAGAATTTCCTAATAGATTAAATTACGATTTTTTTGTGAATTGATACATTAGCAAATCTTACGTAGTTTTAAGGCATTTGATTGATTTTATGTAATTTTTGACTTGAATAAATTAGATTTGTCTAGGTTTTTCTTAAATGAGGATTATTTCAAATTACCCAAAAAATTAAGGAACAAATCAATAGGCATAGTTGTATTTAAGTCTAGTCTAGCCTAAAACAAATCATACCTATACCTACGCTTCGTTTCCAGTTTTGTGGGAAATAATGACTTTTTAAATGTCACAAAATGAATACAATAAAAATCACCCATAATGATCTGACCAAATCTCTCCAGAAACGATAAAGTAAAAAGCTGAAACTGGTTAGAAGGTGGAAAATAAAATTGTTTATTCAAGGTCTTATCCGCGCGGGCAATTTTTCCGGCGAATGACTGCGGTTGCATGCGAGTGGGCCATTTATAAAGCGCTGGGTGAGAGCCCTTAATAGACTGTCGACAGCTAAATGTCACCGAGCGTTTATTTGCTTACATTTGCTGCTATATTTTTACGTAATTTTATTATTTGAAAGACAATTCCATATCTGTATGCGTTGTCAGTCGATATATTCACGAATTAGCTATCGAAGAAATTATGCCATCTGATCTATTAGATGGAGTTGGAGAATTGAGAAATGGTAATCACTAATCAATAATGGAATATAAAGTATGTTGTAATTGTAACAAATTGTGACCTATCTAAGAATAACATTAGAGTATAAATATTCATTTTATTAACAATGTAACCAAAAATATATGTAAGTATAAGCTACGATCAATCAGCCGTAAAACTTGTCAATTTCTTTACCCCAAACAGCTAAAATATACGAAATAAAACCAAACCCCAGCTTGCGTGCTAATGCTTAATCCAGTAGTTTTCAGCGACGTATAAACTATAGCTACCCACCTTCGTACGCCAATTAGGGTGATCTACGACCGTCGCGTTCATTATTAAGTATTTATAAATTACCTTCTGTTTAATAAAATGCCCGAAAGTGTTATTATTAATGAGGTGAAAACGAATGCCGTTTAATCATTCACGCCATATTGTGGAATATATTTTTTTTTAATCCTCGGCTTATTTTTGCCGTCAATGTTTTGAACAGAGAAATGTTTTTTTCTGAGCTGAGTGCTACTTTAAATTCTTCAAGTAAAGCAATAAAATAATTTACTCAATAACATTTTATTCCTCCTATTAATTGTTACTCGTCTCGCATATTAAATAAATCTTCTCTATCAAAGGTTGCACATAAAATCACAATTCAACAGCTTAACGTCTTCGTTAATTTATAACCCAGGGATCTGAGCTTCCTGTCGATGTTATTTTTGATGATCACATAGGCGCCAGAGAGGCCAAACAATGTTTTTATAAGGGCCGACTCTGCATACGTCCAGTAGATTGGTATAAGTGACAACCGGTAAGATTTTTAGGAACATTGCACTCGTTTTGGTTAGATTCATTCCTAGCCTAGTCAAAAATGTTTTATATCGTCAGCATGGCCGATGTTGAAGCGTGGATGTTGCTGGTACAGTCAACAGCCGATCAATGGTCACACTTGCAGTACGATTTCAAGTCTTACGACGCAGATAATAAGAAAGATCCAAACTCCAAATGTTATACTTGATGTCCTGTCGACTGTAGACCTGCGACACAAAAGTATGAGCACAGTACAGATGCGCTAATAAGTGGGATTCGAATCTTAGCTCTGACCCATAGTCTAGTAGATGGATTCACTAAAATAATATATTGATAATAATACGTTAAAAGTCCAGATTCATAGACAATTTAAAACGCGAACTCACACTAAGTATTATTAGCATTTTGACAGTTGAAAGAGCGAGGTCACACTGCACTCGCACTCAAAATTGTATCTGACCTTAGTGTCTAATTAGTAGTAATTGAATTTAGACATTTATTAAAAATGGCTTACCTATGCACCAAGACTGATTATCATCAGCCAGCAATAATATGAAAAAGAAGCCTCGGATTTCTGACCTTTTTCTATTTAATATTTTTTTCATATAATACATAAAAAAATATATATTTATTTCGACGAATTGATAACCTCCTCCTTTTTTTGAAGTCGGGTAAAAAATAAATAAATAGGAACTTGCTGATCTTTCAGATCTAAATATTAGTTACAATATTTTTCACATGCACAAAGTCTCAGCGATAATAATCATTAATTCGCTACCGCTTGTAATTTAAAAACTTTTGTCACTGCTTCAAGTTGTGCTGTCAAGTCATTGCTTTTCTATCATTAACTCAACCAAATTAATGTCAATCAGTTTTATTGGCGGATAAATAAAAACAGTAGCAACTCTTCCTTGAGGGTCTACCGTCAAACTATAAATATCTTAAATAACCAACTGATTATTATCTTCAAGCCTCACACTACCCTTAATTTACAACTTTTGGGCCTCGGTCAGTGGTTTTATTGAAGTATTTTCGGACTAATTAAAATATTTCCCGTTGAATTTTTACAAAGTTACTCCTTATTAATCTGTGGAAGTTGAAGGTTTAGTCGGTAAAGGGGAGTTGTTAATTAATTAACTATTCGATCGACGCTCTACTTTTGTAATAAAAATATTTTTGTGGGTAGTAAGTATATTTACTTAATTTAATGAAATTACCTATAGTATTATGCTATTTTTCATATACCTAGTTAAACCCCACTTCCTTTAAATCGTGTTGCTATCCCTTTCACATTTCGTTAAAAAGGTTAAGATAGAAAGGGACAGGGTGGCTAAACGGTGGCGTAACTTTAAATCACGTTTATGAATAACAGCCTAGCCATCGTAACATATAATTCAGTCAGCGACAAAATTCGTTGTAAGTACACTTTTCTATACAATAATGTATTTTACCATTTGTTTGATTACTTACATCAAATTCGTAATGATTTAATTGAAATTTGTATCTTTGTTTTTGTCGTAGAACCGATAACCGATGGGGTAGACGAGTTCTCGAATGGAGGACACGAACGGGTAAACGTAGTGTGGGATGCCCCCCGACCAGATGGAGGGATGACCTTCGCAAAATGGCTGGCAGGGACTGGATGCAGAGGGCCAAGAGTAGGGTTGATTGGCGCGCTTTGGGAGAGGCCTACGTCCAGCAGTGGACTGATACGGGCTGATGATAATGATGATGATGTATCTTAAAAAATATAAACGTGTCTATTATTTATCCAATCAATGGTAACATGGGTGATGTTGTTCGGTAAAATCTATTTTAAAATAACTACTTAAACATTTAAATTCCATTTAAATTGACAGAAACCATATATGAACCGTAAATTATATTGAAAATCGTATCTGGGCACCGACAAGCCGTTTACGTCACGTAAATCAAGATTAAGTACTAACATACGGGTCATACCTCAAAATGTGTCGACAATAAATCAATTTGTAAAGAAATTCGCCCCAACTAATTCTAAGCGACTTCAAAGTGAGATTTAAAAAGTTAAGAGTAAAGGGTAAACTCGTAAAAGTGTTAGTGGTTTCGAACACGGACAGTACAGTAGTAGTTAGTTGTAAATCACTAACTAAAACGGTTGTATTTTATTTATTTAATTGCTCTTAAGGGACCTTAACATTACTCGACAAATCACGAAATAAGCTGTAACTTTAAAAATATTCCTTCCGATAAATGAAACCATACTTTCGCAATAAAATATAAAATAAGTAGGTATATAATTGAGAGCGGTACTTAGATATCTATAGATGATTTTATTTGAAACAGCCAAAGAGCAAAATAACTCAATATTGTTGAGAAAACTAATAGTAAGTAAGTAGGGTAAGTAAGTATTATATTTCCCAAAATTGGTTAACAAATGGACCGGTTTCTATGATCGACGTGTAATTATTATCTATTCGGAAAACTTGTCATTTTTTTTATAATAATTAAGCAAGTGTGTATCAAAACTTGGCTAAATCAATTTAACGACAGGGAGATTATTGCTTCTAGCCAGATGAAGTCATATCCACCGCAGCAAGGCGAAGTTAAAAGTTTCATTATCAAATAGAAACTTTGTAGGCGTTAGTTAAACTTGTTCCAAGGCAGTGATATACAACCTGCGGTACTTTTACTCTAGTTTTTTCCTCCATGTTGTAAAATGGGCCTCAGAGCTCGAAACTTCGTCAAACAATCAATATCGATATTATTAAACAAACTTTCGTGATTAAATGTATTGATAGAGATGAGAAATGAATTTATGAAAATGAAATTCAACTTATCCCTACCATGCAGTGACAATGTAATTACATTAGATGAGAAATAAGAAGTAAATTCACTCAGGAGGGATAGCTAGGAAGAACCAGTAGAATATATCAATTTTTTCTATTGTATTGCAGCCCGCATATTATAAAGATTGAACGTGCCTGAAAATGGTAAGTATTCATGAAACAAACTCAGCGGATAAAGCAGTTTTCTTCGTCCCGCGGTCGGAGTTCTAACGTATTTGTACCTTCACTTTGTTTTCAGCTGTTTACGCAATTGAGATAAGCTAGGTTTCTTTTACTACTCTTGGATACTGTGGAAACTTGCATGCAAACTTGGTAACGAAGCACAACGATAAAGAAAACAGTATTGTTTTCAGGAGAATACGTATTATTTATTTCATTAGTTTAGGCAGTAAAGTAGGTAAATACTTAAACGACAAAATGAATCATTCACAAATTATTTTTTGAAAAGCATAATATAGATTTTGATACTCGTAAATAGGTAGGCTGTATCAAAAATTTATTCCCACTGTGGTGACCGAAAACTTAAAACAAAAGTGTTCCTAAAAAGTTCCAGAATTTTTTTTGGGCCAGTTTTTCTACTTAACAATGATAATCTTCCTTACTCTAAGTAAAGTGATGTAAAGTATGACGATCTAAAATATACACAACGCAGGCATTTAGTTGCAGTACTCAAAAGAGATGAACTGAATCGTCGATAATTTTCCTCTCTCTTCTAAATTAAACATCATCGAATTTAAAATCACATTATCTAAAGGCAAGGAAACAAGAAATATTTCACAAAAGAAACTTAACGACGCATGAAAATATCAATTCAATAAATAATAACGTTGTTCTGTTAAAAACTTAAACAAGAGCCCGGTATCTTGTAATGGATCACTTAATTTCGATTAACCCGCGGACGCAAGCCAAGAACAATACACCACCGGAAATTACTCGTTTTCGCTTTTTGATCGTTTTTTCCACATTATTTTCGAACGATCTTATACAAATATTTTACAACCAGTTTTGTAAGACCTCTCAAATTTCGTAGTTACGTCTTAGGGATACTATTTTTTAGAAAATATACGGCGTTGAGGAAGATACGACAAAATTGGTAGTTTTGAATGCCCTCTTAAATTGAGCTGCAATGAAGCGTTTCGCTCAGGCTTGCACCCATTATTTTAATGGTCGATCAATATATTCCGTCTATAGTTAAATAACATACACACACATACATAAATGGGGACCTTAACTAGGGTTTCTCTGACTTAGTAATTAAGTTTGTTTGATTATTTGCTTTGTAAACTGTTTGAGTTGAATCATTATTAAGACGATGTTTGCGGACTCCAATTTTGTGAACATAGTACATGAATTGTATTAAACTCTATCGTCTATATTGATATTTAGGCCTTCGTGCGCGAAGCTTTTGTTAAGAATTTCAAAGGTACTTACAGAGTCAATTGCATAACCTTGTATAAAATCTCATAAACATCTAGCACGAATGCAAATTCTATTATGTATAATTACTCTATGCCCTAAGTTACCTTTATTAAGTAGGTATATTCATATCTTCACAATTCACGTTGATATTTTCAACTGTCATATCAATACTTTTAGAAGTTTTGTAATAATCCAAATGGACTTTCCTAGTCCATTTCTCACTAATAATATTATTGTATCACCCTGCAATTGTCACTGCTGTCAACTAGCCAAACTTTTACTAAAAGTATTTTTATTTGCGTTGCTTTTCGGATTGAACCATGACTTCATAAAATTAATATAGTACCTACTTTGTATTATGTTCGTACCTTATATAATTAAATTATATAAGTCTATGTCGGTATATGCTTCCTTGAATTTACTACCAAGCTTTGAATTCAATGTAATAAAACAATAGTGGGGGACCTAGGACAAGTTTTTTATCTCTAATTTTTATATATGTTTGTATTTGTACATATAGTTTTAGTTTATTTCATTTGGTTTAGTTTTAATGTTCAGTTTAGTTTTAATGTTACTTACATATGTAGTAAAACAAGTACTTATATATTGTACAGATGTATATACAATGTCCTTTATGTTATGATAATTTTCACATTTGCGTTCACTGTCTGAGTTTTTGTAAAATGTTTGTTATACAAATGGCATTAACTCGTATTCTTCTTTTGTTAATATATTTTTTTCCATAAAGAAGCAATAGTACCTAAAGTATTTTCGGAGCGGAAATGTACGCACTATATGAGGCCACGGAGCTAGTGCTGAAATTGAAAGAGGATACAGTGAGTATACTCAGCGACTCGAGATCGGCTTTGGAGCTCCTGAAAAACCAGGACACCTTCCACCCGCTCGCTTTCATGGTCCGCCGGAATATCATCGACATCAGGGAGCGAAACCGCGAAGTGAAACTCTACTGGATCAAGGCGCATGTGGGGGTCCCAGGGAACGAGCGCGCGGACGAGTTGGCGAAGGATGCGGCACTCCTCAGTAAGACAGCACCCGTCTATGACAGGTGTCCTGCCTCCTTTGTCAAAAGACAAATCAGAGAAGAAACGCTGCAGGAATGGAGTAAAAGATATGTTGGAGGAGATACAGCCGGGGTCACGAAGTTGTTTTTGCCGGACGTTATTTCCTCATATAGCTTACTAAAGAAAATTAACCTAACACCACCACTTGTACAAGTGCTAACCGGTCACGGAGGCTTCTCTCAGTACTTACACAGATTTAAATGTAAAGCCAGCCCTGCTTGTATATGTGACCCGAGTGCAGAAGAGTCGGTTGTGCATTTATTGGTGGATTGTCCCAAATATAGTAGATGTAGAAGCGATCTGGAATTAAGAATTGGCATTAATGTAGCTCAGGCAACATTCTGCGAAATGTTGTCTAGTAAAGAACACAGATCGGATTTTATAAAGTATTACTAATATATATAGCTCGATTACCACTGACTGACTGACTGACTGACTCACTGATTGACCGTCCCGTTTAGTCTGAAGGAGTTCCCGGAGGTGAAAGTCATGTAGGGGGGAGTTGTATAGTTTAGTGATTGGACCAGAGGAAAACTATAGGGAAGTGAAAAAAACAAAATGGCGGCGGGTCACGTGATGCCATCTCCGCCATTTTCCAACCGATTTCGTTCAAATTTGGAACACGCGTCACATGGTCGACCTACTTTGTGACGAAATTGAAAAAAAAAAGAAAAAAAAAATGGCGGCCGAAATATAGCTGATTGAAAATTTGGACATTTCAGACCAAACTTTGACGAATTAGCTGGCCTAGCACGAGCGCATGAGGAATATCCAACCAATTCCACTTCGTAGCACATATGATGCAGTATACCAGAAAATTGTCATTTTTGGGAAAAACAAAATGGCGGACGAGCAGTAAACCATAATATTTTTACATATATTTTCCTATACGAAACGAAAGGATTACTGGCGTGCGGTAAATATCTATCAGTAACTATAGCGAGGCCGAAGGCCGAGCACCCTCCCGCGAGGCCGAAGGCCGAGCTCCGCGTAGGGCGAAGCCCGAAGCGATAGAACACCGCGAGGCCGTAGGCCGAGCTCCGCGTAGGGCGAAGCCCGAAGCGTCCCCTTGCCAAGCAGAAACAACTCCCTACCCTCCAAGTAACTTTTGCGAGGCCGAAGGCCGAGCCGTGCTGCGAGGCCATAGGCCGAGCTCCGCGTAGGGCGAAGCCCGAAGCGTCCCCTTGCCAAGCAGAAACAACACCCCACCTTCCAAGTAATTTTTGCGAGGCCGGAGGCCGAGCCGGCCTGCGAGGCCATAGGCCGAGCTCCGCGTAGGGCGAAGCCCGAAGCGTCCCCCTTGCCAAGCAGAAAAAAACTACCTACCTTCCAAGTAACTTTTGCGAGGCCGAAGGCCGAGCCGGGCTGCGAGGCCATAGGCCGAGCTCCGCGTAGGGCGAAGCCCGGAGCGTCCCCACGCTACTACTACGATAATGTTTATTTAGTTGCGGCGCCTACAACACGAAAACAAAGCAGTCTCGCGGGCCGCGCGCGGCCCGCGCACCATGCAACACCTAGTTGTATAGATATTGCTAAAAATGTAATAAGTAGGAATAAGACAAAATAGTGTTAAGAAATAGGATGTATTGGTATATTGTATAGAATATATTAAAATACATTCGACTTGTAGTAAGGTATAATATGAATAAGCGATCTAAGATTGGAAATAGGCTCAGAGACAGCCAAACAACATTCTGCGTAATGTTGTACGAATTTAATAACCGATTGCATTCATTAAAAAATATATATTAGATATAGCAAAACATATGAATTGACAAAAGACTATCTGCCCAAAAAAAAAAAAAAATCATAATAATAATAATAAAAGGTAAGAAAAGAAGTAAAAGATATAAAGAAAAGAAAAAAAAAAATTGAAGACTCGAAAAAAAAAAAAAAAAAAGGTGGCACTATTAATAAAATAAATATTATGTAGTATAGAATATAGATACGTATGGTGATGGCTATAAATATAGTAAGTATATAAAGTAAGGCATAATATTATGAATATAATTATATATGGTGACGGTTATCACTTGTACACTATGTGCAATTGATTAATATTTTACAAAGAAAAGTTGAACATACAAAAAAAAAAAAAAAAAAAGTATATTCAAAGCAATGTACGCTACAAAAGGTCCTCGATCTCCATGTCGAGGGACAAGCTGGCGAACACACAAGAAAAAAAAAAAAAAAAAAAGTATTTTCGGAGTATACATATAGGTACTAGAGTAGATAGGTATTTGCATACTTTACGTTACATTCCACTGAAACTCCTACACACATAACTTCAAAACTTTACCACTGAAATTGTACACAATATTAGGCTGTGACGTTAAGGGTTGAAAGGCTCTATTCCCTTGTGGAGAATTTCGTCTGTATTGAGTTAGCAATGTCCAGCGTATGAGAGAAAAAAGTAAGATTCCGCCATGTCTGACCATTTCCGCTGGCTATTATTCTGTCTCCCTCTATATCCGTTTCCGGCTGTCGTGAAAACAAAATACTGCAGACAAAACCGAGGAGACATTGTTCGTTAGTTTATTATTAGCGACAGGACCTCAAATGTTAGTTGAACGACAAAGATTAAGGGTTGGGTACCTACCTAATAATTCAGATTAATTTTAGTGTTTCTGGATCTAATTATGAAGATTTGAAAAAAAATTGTGGTGAATCTATATTTACGGCCACTAAAGGCCTAAAGTCTTGATGATTATGATGTCCTTCGCATCATATCCGACGACGACGGTGACTCCGTTTAATACCTGCCATGCACTCAAAGGTCTGGCGAATTAAGTTTTTATCTTGAAGAATGAAGACCCGCATTGAGTACAATATTACCCTATTATTGATCTCATATTATATAGATTTTACTTTTTTTAATATAGAGTTGAACTTAATACTTAAATAAAATGTTTAGTTTTTAGGATTCAAAATATTATTAAGAAACCCATACGTACGCAGTACCTATACCTACACATTGTATATTATAAAACTGGTTAATGTCCTGAATTTTACCCCTACGTGAACGTTAGCCCAGCGTTCACATCGAGAGGAAATTCGTTGGTACAAACAAGCTGAGGCGTGAGTGAAAAGTTTGGTTGTTTGTGCTACTAACTGGTCCCTGGCGTTGGAAAAAATACGTAATATTGACGTACAGAATCATAATTTAATTTTGTTTCATATGAAGTGGAAAAGTTTGGTCAACTTGTTGCAAAAATTAGGGAGTGGGGCTATAAATTATTTACAGAGATAGTACTTTCGCTCCTTCTTTTAGCATCTTTTGCACTGGGTTGTAAATTATTTTGTTAAGAGGAAACTGAGAGCTGCCGTTTACAAGTTGGTATCCATGAAAAATTTTATGCGTAAGTAACGCGAATATTTCCAATCTCCGTGATTTTTTTTTTCAGAAACATGTTGTGTTAACTTACATTGACTTTTAAATTCCTACTAGATTTTAAGTAAAAAAGTAAATAAACATATAACACACACACATAATAAAGATACAGGTACGTATTGAGTAAAATAGAGGTAGTGGCGCTAAAAAAGATCGGGTTTCTCCTACAATCATTGTTTTAGAAATGTGATCTCACAGTCACAGGCAACAAAACTCCTTAATTGCCACATAAAACAGTCCTCACCCTTTTAATCATATCAAAAGAGCAATCTTCCGGCCGGATGGACGCCAACGACAGTTCAGATATCTCCGAAAACTCTTAATCCGAAGACTTAACACCGAAAATCGTTCAGCAAACACCTCAATCTGCTATCGAGGAGTAATTTCAAAAGTTCCAGGAATAACAGCACTCTATCATATTACAAAATTTGTTTTTGATTCGTGAAATTCTAATTCAGTGGTACTCTTTCATGTTGGGGTGAGGTCTTTAATCTTTTCATACGTTTTAGTTTTCCTACCTTTTGTTTAATTAAAGGTAATATTTTCCCCCCTGATGATATTTCTACGAATAGCTGCTACCTATATCTAATTGCACACAACTTGAATACACCTAAATTATGAATGCTGACTAGAAACGCCTTCTTTGTTTTTTAAACCAGTACTTAAAGTGTAAGTATAAAGTCTTTAGATCTCTTTTAAACCCCTTTTAGATCAATTAGGGGAGAGTGGGGTAATTGCGAATACCTAAGCGCGATGGTAAATAATTGTCAAAATATAAAAGTTATAATTATCATTTATTTCTTAAATACTACATTAGTTATACTACTACAAAATATTAAATCAACTTTGGCGATATGTGAAACCAAACTTAAATTATAATTAAAATTGCAAACCCTTGCTGTTCGCAATTTCCCGACAGACGCGGGGTAAATCCGAACACCCCATGGGGCAAATACGAACTAGGTATTGGTTAACATTTCATCTTGCAAAAGTCACACACAAAGCCTCTGGATGTGCTAGCGCCGTCGCTACACTTATCGTGTGCCCACAAGCTACAATTGTAGCACATAATCGAATCTTCAATTATAGGGCTCTGTACTTTTCCTATAGAGTCCTATAAAACGTCGAGTGGGGGAAGAGGGTCTACCCATGCCGGGTAAAGAGGATCATATGTTCCTCTTACCCCGTGTCAGGGATGACAAACCATTTTCTAACATGCAATTTAAAATTAGTTTATGTTGGTAAACTAATACAGGTAAATTTACGAACAAAAAGGCTTAAAGTCAATTACATTGCCGGGCCACCAATTTTATCCAAAGATGTCGAAGAAACATTGATAAATTCAATAAGTTAAGAATGTATGTTAAAAAGTTTTGTATTTTTTATATATAATTTAAGTTATATTTAATTTATAGTTTGTTACTAGAACCCAAACAGCTATAATAAAATATTAAAATTTTCTTGTATATATTATTTATATTGTAATTGTTTAAATACAGATAACCTAAAACCACATTTCATAATTTCCGTAGACGATGTTTGTAACCCAAACCATAAAAACGTTGCACCAGGTTCAAATTAGATTGTATTAGCTTATGCTGCCATAGTCGCCTTTGTAAGAATGTTCTAGTCGCATTATTTATGTACATTATGATGACTGTTTCTCTTACCCCAAACCTCGGGGTAAGAGGGACAGTCGCCCCAAAGCAAATGGTTTTGTTAATAAAATGTTACTCGCTTTACCTATAAGATACAAATAAAGATCACTTAAAGCTACATTTACGTAGAGTGTATTAAAATAATCTAAACAACAATAAGCAATACCTTGGTATATTTACAGCTCTTTACAATGAAATTAAAATGAAATATGTTCCTCTTACCCCACCTGACCTTACAATAAAGGAATACATAGATACTTAGTTATTTAAAAGGGAAATACTAAATACAACAAATTGTTGGGGTAAATGCGAACGTTCGGAATTAACCCAATCAAAACGTTCGTTATTGCCCCACACACTAAAAAAACACAATTTAAATTTACTTTTTAGGTTATAAAATAAAATCCGGAAATATGAACACGTCAAATCGTTCTTTGCTTTATAATAAACTTACCTTAATTTAGTCAATAATGTAGTATTTACGTAATGTAAGACACAATCATATGAAGTCATGAAAAAATTACTTGATAAACAATGAAAACATAAAAGTATACCTACCATGAACGGCGCGCGCGAGTTCTTCCCTTTGACGTTTGTCCGGCACTGTTTGTGAGCCGATTTGTGATTTGAATGAGTGCGAGCTCAGCTGGACCTCTCTATCATACCTAAAGGACTGTAGTCGGATTTACCCCGCGTTCGCAATTACCCATCTCTCCCCTACCATGAACACCATTATTATGACACATAAATATTATAGTAACCTTGCGGCTAAAATTATTAGACCTATTAATAACTCAGAGGTTCAACTTAATTACCCAATTATAATACCAGCAAACCGAATTTGAGACAAAGACGTAAACTTCTGTAGTTGACTAACCTTTGACCCACCTCTCTATCACTCATTATACGAGCAAGCGAGATGAAGTAACCATAACTTATGGCAAATAGGAATTCATACGCGATAGGAGCATAATGCCAGTTTATTGCACCATAAAATTTACTTACCATTTTATCATGCGCGGCTTTACTACAATGTGAGCCGAGACATTCATATATTAATAAATATTAATATAAAGGCATTAATTTTATGAGGCCTAAGAGGTGGAAACAAACAGGAGGCAAGTGAATATTTATAGCCTGACGTGCTTCCGATGTATAAAGCGTTTGGAATGAAGAATGGACCAGAGTTTTATGTGTGTGGAAGAATTTTCCGTTGTCCGTCCACTGGTTTAATTTATAGAGATCATGAAACTCTTATGAATATTCAAATGTTTGATTAATTAGGTAAGTAAATATAATGAATCTCATAAATCTTCCAAGAGAAATTCCAAATAACGCGGTTGCTAATTATAAATTTCGCAATACCATACATAGAGAGTGAATGTAGACAGTATTGCAAATAAATATTGATGATTCCAAAGAAGCGTTGAAATAAACCATTTTATGCAAAAATAAGAATTCACAAGTCATTTTTGTCGTGAAACAACATGAAAAAGAATGGTGTATCAATAAAAGGGACCGACTGTCGAGAAAGCTAAAGTTTTTCCTAAAAACTCGCAAAGAATAACGACGATATCCATAATAACCCAGCAACGAGGAGGAAAGTAAACTAAACAAAAATAAAAGACAGTGTTTGTGAATCGACTTCCAAGTTTATTTTCAAAGGGCCATAATCATTGAGAGGCGAACTTTATTACTAGTGATGTGCCATCTCGAGGTTTTGGTCTGGAAAAAAAAGAAAAGCCAATATCACGTCAGTTCTGTAAATTAACTAAGTAGTAATGCTTGTAAATTTTCTGAATTATGATTTACACTTGTTTTTTATATGAATGCAATACTTACTAAAATCAACATGAATTTTTGTCGTATGCAGATAGTCTTTAAGACTAATTTAAGATGTCAGTTACCAGTAAGTTATTACACGAAAAGTTAAACACTTTATTATACACTTTATTGACACAATTAACGACAAATATTTCCTAGCGAGATAATCAAAGATAGGCGAAATGAAGAACCAAATACTTATGTATTAGATAACGAGTTCATGATTTTGATTCAAGACTAAGTGAGAATGAAGATGTTGACGGACGGAAACAACAATGACAATAGAGACCCCGTGCCCCTGTTAACATTAGGACTACTTCAATAATACTTTATTATTTCGTACCATGACGCCCTTAATAAGCTTACTTTAAGGTCGTCATGGTACGAAATAATAAAGTATTATTGAAGTAATCCTGCTATAACAGTTCATGGTAAGGAGGCTGGTCTTGGTATGGCAGTTGCACTTCTCTATTTATTAAGCTTTACGACGATCCTTAGATGTGAAATGTAAACAGTGGCACGGGGGAATATGCAAAATGTAAACAAATTAACGAACGAGATACCTCCTGTATTTCATATAAATTGCTTGAGTAAACTTCCTCATTTTTATTTTCACTTTTCGACGAATTGTTTGGTGTTAGGTATTAATTGGAAGCGCGCCATCTGTTTTCAATGAAACTGATTTATTATTACAAACAAATCATTGTATCTCTGTCGACGTAATGTATAAAGGTAGAGGTAAAAACTAAGTTTCTATTCTTATATTCTGATTGCGAATAACTTGCTTAATCCTGAGGTTTTGTATGAACTACCTACTTTCTATCCAATTAGTTACTTACAATATTTATTTGATAGCCTCTGATGTTAACAACTCATTGAATTGTATATCAATATTTATGGTTTTTTTTACATACCTACATGTATATGAATACTTTAAATCCACTTACATACAAAATTAATAAAAAGGTTTACTCTTATTACAAAGTTGCTTCAAAAAAACAAAGAGCAACTTATTATCCGTATATTATTATCCTTCCTGAAACTCCCCTGGCAATAAACTCATCTGCACTTAAGGCGAGCAAAAAATATTAAAACAGAACATTTAACATCTTCATCCATGTGTCGAGTAATAGCGCGGAGGCGTCAAAAGATATGCAGATGTATCTTGTAATTATACATTTTATATTTCTCCAAGGCGAAGCGGTACAAAGTGCTGACGTTTTTATGCTAAAATATGGAGATAAAGTCATTAGCAATTTTTACTTTAATGAGAAGATGTCGCTTGTGCTCGAATGGCCCTTTCCGTCAATGGTCAGCGAAAATTATCATTTGCGAAATTAAATCTACAGATAAAATAATTCCGGAAGGCCTACTTTGTTTAATTAAATTCGATTTTATTATACAGTTAAGAGCTATTAACGGAAACCATTTTTGATGAAATTATTTTAATGATTAATCTTTATAATGAATTCTTTGAAACGGAATCAAGAATTCTTCCTTTAAAACCTTGTTTATCTTTTCTGTATTTTCATTGCTTATTTCAAATTCTGTAAGAGCCGTTAATATAATGACATAATATGTATTTGTATTCTTACAAACTGCATATTGCCTATACTTACGTGTTCTAAATTATACGACAGATATCTTAGTATATCCTTATTCTAATTTTTCTTTCACAGCAGATCACCTATTTATACTAACGTCACTTCTATACGTTGTATTTTTGGTTCATTGTTATTATAGCATCCCCAATGGATGACGGCGTCCTCTTAATTTCCAGTAAATCGAGATGCTCTTTAGCGATGGCCTGCATCTGAATAAACATTCACCGAGGCGGATATTAAGGGTTAGTAGACGATTCTAATATTAAATAGGTATGTCTATATCATAATTTAGCGTACCACTTTTTATGTTACTGAGACGTATAATAGGTAGTACCTACTTATTAAAAATTACCTGTCATATAACCGTTTATAAAAATTTAATTTCTAGTAATTATAAATAGTAACGCGTAGGTTTAAGCTATAGACAATGTTTATTTGGTATTTTGAAATATAGATACTTTAAATCTTATTTTCTAGAGTATAAAGTCCGGTTATTGTATCATTGCTACTGTAATTATTTACTTAATTAAGTCAGACTATTGATAGGTATTTGATTATCCAATATTTCATGAAAGAAATAAGTCATTGACCCCGAACAATGATGATGACGAAGATCGATATTCAATCAGATCTTTATGAGTACTACTGGTCTTTTATGTATTTTATTATTTATTCCCTTAACAAATCATTGTGTGTGAGAGCCCTTAAAGCAGGAGCAATGGATAATCTCACCAATATATCAAGAGCATCGAGCTGTCAGAGATGGAAATCATCAAAGATGAGGCGAGAATTAATAAACGTAATGTACAGTCGAAAAAAGAGAAAAGTATCACTTTTTAAACTTGTAGAGATGTAGGTAAAGGCATAAATAAGATTGAGATTTTGTCAAAAACCTATATAATCGACTGTAAAAATTATTTTACTAGACTCTAGAGTAAACAATATGTGATTGCAAAGAATTTTAAAACATCAGTAAAGTTTTTGAACAAATCTCAACCTTAATAACTCTGTACTGTACATTCATTCACTACTCATTCTTAGAGAGCCTATATATAATGCAGATTGATAAAATGGTTAATTAAAAAGATTCCGGGTTTTCTGTTTTTATAATAATTCAGTTGTTGAAACATCATTGTACACTATAAGAATGTTTCTTATCCATGAAGCTATCACTCGTCGTTCATTTGTATAAAAATCGATTTTCCGTCCGAGTTGAAATATGCTACAGCTTTTTTTTAACTATGGTACCGATGTGTTACCAGTTACCACGTCGTCCGTCTCCCCAGGCTTTCGCCGACTACTGATTGACTAATGACACCTCTCATTACGAGTAGGTCTGAGTACAACATAATCTAAGCCTTCTCTCATTTACACAACAATCTTGTGAGTCACAATATTCGTCACCCGATAATGTTATCGTACTTAGGGTTGTCATAATAACTAAATGTCTCACATAAAGAGCTTTTTTCTATCGAAGTTTTGAAATGAAATTGAAATGTTAAGCTCTAACTTTTCATAAGGAAAATAAATGCGAATCGTATATATTTTATTGCAGCTCTCGTTTATTGTGATTGTGTCCAGAGTCTGTAGAGAAATTACTGTCCCTTAAATAAAATAAAATTAAATAATGTTATGACAGGTGTTTGTATTATTAAAAAAACAAAATGTCTAACATATTTTCTCTTTTTAACTATACATATAATTATATTAATAAAAGAACAGTTGATTTCAAAAAACACAAAATATATCTCTCTTGTTCCTGACATCCTTATTTTGCTCATAGTCATATGACCAACGAAATTGTCGTGTCTTATCCAGCAACCGTAGTTTACGGGCACTTTACGTAATGACCGATTTCATTAAACGCCTCGTAACTACCCGAAAGACAAACTAAAGCACTGCATAGTGCATTTTGATAACGAAAGCTGATTCTCGAAATTGTATTGTTAAGGATAATGGTAGAGTTATAAACGTAAGCGCAAGCGATTTTAATAGAGCCTTAAAACCTAACCTTATTGAAAAATTGGATAGGATTTTAATTTATTTTGCAAAAAGCTCGCCTTACCAAACGAATATCTACACAAATTTAAATGGAGAAAGATAAAATAAGTGACATTTAAAAATAAAATAAGTATAATTCTAAGTAAAATAATTATAATTCTCCTTTCAACAATATTCTATTAGAATAGGTAAGATCAATGACAAGTTTTACAGATCCGACTCAATGAATAATAAAGAGGTAAAACTAGAACTGGCTAACGTAATTGGGAGAGGCCTATATCCAGCAGTGGACTGATACGGGCTGATGATGATGAAACGTAGTGTAAGATGCTTCCTGACCAATGGAGGGACGATATGCGCATGTGTCTGGCATAGCCGGATGCAAAGAAGCAAGAGCGGGTACAGTGTCGCGCCTTGTGAGACTCCAGGAAGGATGATTAAATGTAACTAGAAATACGAACTCCGCTACCGTATATCCTATCATCATCGCCATAATCTTATTCACTAGCGGAGATGTGAGTAAGCGGTAATGCGACGAGCGACACGAATAAACACCTCGTCCCGTCCAGTGACAAAATGCACTCGGGCTAGGACGGCGCAGTTGATGTATCTTGTATGCTCCACCGGGACCGGTCGTTGACTTCCTTTTGTTCCAATTTTGAGTAGGTACTTCATACTCATTCGTATATAGAACCATTAAAACGTATGTTGCAATTAGTTTTCGCAACAATATTGAACCCAAAGAGTTAATGTTATCAAACAGTAAATGTGTATTTTAGGTACTACCAAACCAGTAGACACTTATAGGTACATTTTAAACCCTTGTTTCAGACAAGGAAATCACGCACTAACACGTCCGCAATTTCCAATCAAGAATATTATCAGTCTACGGTCAAGAAAATCAATTGAAAACATTTTTACTAACATTTCACTGTGTAGTGTGAACTGCTTCGCAGGTTAGATTCCATAAGAAGAGATCCTGGAAACCCAGAAAACTAAAATGTAAGTATAGAAAAGTACAATGTTACGAAACAAATGAAAACTTCTGCGGGCCCAAACAATTAGCTAAAACAAACGTATAAGTCCATTCTCGAGACTCAACAAACAATGGAGTGCCCAAACACCGACGATTTTCCGTGTCACAAATCAAAAGGATAAATTCCCGAAGAAAACATTAAGCGAAAACGGTCCCTTAGACAAACGTTAATGGAATGAAATGAGGAACAATAAGAAATCTGATATAAGTGGACTGGACGAATGTTATTTCAATAGAGATGGGAACCCGGACTGTTTGTCTTACCTTACGTGTGAACCGTGCGATATGAGACCGTCTGGGTGGACCACTCCATTTCGCTCCAATGAGATTTAATGGAAAAGAAATACATTGTGAGAAGAATATTATTTTTAGGAATGAAAAGAATTTATAACCTGATTGTGTCTTAATTTATACATCAACGTAATTTTCTTTTTCTCGCTATAAATGCATTAGCAAGAAAGTCTTGTAAACACATATTTTATGCAGCCTTCATACTAATTATGCGATAAATATTACATCAGATTAATTAGTCTTTACCATCAACAAGTACTTTTATTAACGCTTAGGATACATCAGCTGTGGAAAGGAGAGTTACCTTTCTCTAAAGTTCTCTGTAGTACAGTTGCCAGCAGATCAATGATAACACTTTTTACTTTTCACAGTTATTATTTGCGTCGTAAGACTTGAAATCGTACTGCAAGTGTTACCATTGATCTGCTGTCGACTGTACCTACAATACAACTAATACAGATAAATTATTCGCATAAATATTAAATTAAGTAGTTACTTTATATTTTTGATGAAACATACAATGTGTGTGATGATATCCTCTTCGTGTAATCCTCTTGGCTAGTGTAGTCGGACAGAACTTGACATTTATAAATTATGATGTCGACAAAATAATACCTATTTATTTAAAACGTTATTTGTCTGAAATCAAAAATTGTACAGCTAACAGCAGATCAAGTGTAACACTTTGACTTTCGACCGTTCTTATTATCTGCGTCATAAGATATGAATTCGTACTGTTAGTGTTACCATTGATCTGCTATTGCCCGTACCACTAAGACTTATTATTTTTATTCCAAAATTCCAATTTACAAAGTCACGTCTATTTAAATTTCAACCACTGTAATTTTATCCTTCGACATCAGCAATATCTTTCATTGCTGATTCTCCTGACGAAATCGTATTTCTTATACTTTCCTCTAATCGCTTCTACTGGCTCACTTTGCTCACCACCTAATCTCGTGGAGCTGTCACCGTGCCAGATTTAGCGTCCCACCAGTAGCTTGACAAGTGTAATTACCATGTCAATTTTTTTGTGATTCCTCAAGAGCCGAGACGACGCAGGCGGCATGCCCGACAGTATGCAAATAGATTTGTTTTACTTCTTCTACAATTGTAGACTTGTAACCGACGGATTGGATTACATAGTAGTGTACTCGTAAAAAAGGTCTGTCATTGCTGTAAACCTTCATAGGTTAGATTAATTAATTTCATCAAATATTATGAAGATTCACAGAAATGACAATCGTTCGCTTTAGTCATGATATTTAGACCACTAAACCTGATTTGAATTTAAATAACTTTCTTATTATGTACCTTTATAATATTCTAGTTGATGTATCAAATTCCTAATTTCCGGCGAATACACTAATACACAAACCTACTCAAAGGGATTTCTATAACCCCATGTTATTATGGGTTAATATTACATCTAACAGCTACGCCGTTATCGGTGGTTATGGTAGTACGAAACAAATCATCCCCCCATAAATTTTAATTAAGCATTTGATACCTCCCGACCCTTGACGGCGTAACCTACTTTCAAATTTAATAATGTCCATATTTGCTCAATAAAGTACCTACGTGTTTCATAAATATGCTATTAATTAATGGTAACATCAATTCCCTTTTATCTGTAGATATAGAAATCGTTATCAAAATATGGATATGTTTGACTAAATGATTCTTCTCTCACCATTTTTTCTAAAATATTAATTACTCAATTGATTTTCGGTTGTAATATCTTCAGTTTTCCACACCACCTATTATTTGTTGTAACATAATACATAATAGTCTTACTTTTGTAACTACTACTACAGTACATTTCACACCTTCGGTTCGCCGATGATATAGTGGTCATGGCTGAGTCGCTGCAGGATCTGCAGACAATGCTGGATAGCCTTAATGCTGCTTCTCGCCGTGTCGGACTCGGGATGAATTTGGATAAGACCAAGATCATGTTCAATGATCTGGTCGTCCCGGAACCAATAGTACTCGATGCCACGGTCCTCGAAGTTGTTCAGAAATATGTCTACTTAGGACAAACTCTGCAGCTGGGTAGGAACAACTTCGAGAAAGAGAGTGACAGGAGAATTCAGCTGGGCTGGGCAGCGTTTGGGAAGTTACGTCATATCTTCTCGTCTTCAATACCACAATGCCTAAAAACTAAGGTCTTCAACCAGTGCGTCCTACCAGTGATGACCTACGGAGCCGAAACGTGGACAATGACGGTGAGACTGGCCCACAGGTTCAAGGTCGCTCAGCGAGCTATGGAAAGAGCTATGCTTGGAGTTTCTCTGTTAGATAGAATAAGAAACGAGTATATCCGCCAGAAGACAAAAGTGGTTGACATTGCTCATAGAATCAGTAAACTGAAGTGGCAGTGGGCTGGTCACATCTGTCGTAGAACCGATAACCGATGGGGTAGACGAGTTCTCGAATGGAGGCCACGAACGGGTAAACGTAGTGTGGGACGCCCCCCGACCAGATGGAGGGATGACCTTCGCAAAATGGCTGGCAGGGACTGGATGCAGAGGGCCGAGAGTAGGGTTGATTGGCGCGCTTTGGGAGAGGCCTACGTCCAGCAGTGGACTGATACGGGCTGATGATGATGATGATGATGACTACAAGTATCTAAATCATTATGTATATAGAAGTTCATATTATATTCGTTTTTATGTTGACGTTTAATTAAATTCAAATATTCATATTTTTAGAAAATGTTGAAATTTATTTTAAATAAAGCGCCCCTCGATCACAGACTACCAATTAGCCAACTCGATCCAAGATTTATGGATAGCCTGGGAACTTGTTTTGATGTAATTCTAAGCGGTCTTTTTTAGTCATATTTATGGCTCTAGATTAATACGTTAGTCCGAGTTATCTCCCCCGAGCCTTAACAAGGGAATTATGGGTCATTTTGACCAAAGTTCAAGAGCCCACCTACGGATATAATGAATCAAATTGTCGGCCACCCGCGCTTTGAAAATAATACAAATAGAGTTGTGACTGATACATTTTTTTAATCCTTGGAAGAAAATATCGTTATTTAATGTTGTGAGGATTAGCTCCTTGATTTATAAATGCTACACATCTTTATTAGTTTAAGTCACGCTCAGATTAAGTAATAAAAATTAAAAATGGATTTATACATGACTGGTTCGGCTTTGTGGTAATAGCGACCCTTCCAATTCATTGTTACAGTTTACTCTACTGTGTATTAACTTTGATGAATCATAAAACAATTTCTCCTTCCAATAATAAACCTGAGCTGCTTCCAAAGTATGTAACGCAAGACACGTGACCCGATTGGCACGGGTGCAACGCAAAACCCCACTTAATTCTAATCAAATCACCTACTCAACCCCACTAGAAAGTATCGCACTTAACCCCCGTCAGAAGGTACGTAATTATACTATCGTTATACGGCACTTAAGACGTTTCGTAGTTAAGTGTTAGTGAACCTCGTGACGCAAGTAATATTGGCTTGGAAGGCATGCTTCGAAGTTTTGATGTGGCGTATTAGCTTGCAAATATAGAACCCATACAAAACACTTATTGATCGAATGTTATGCTGGTGCAAGTTGCAAACTGAAATTTATGAGCGTGCTGTAAAGTAAGAGCTCTTCGAGAGCGGTTGCTACACTTCACTTCACTTCACTTGGGGCGGCGGCTTTGTTTATTGCTGGCTTCGCTTCAAGCAGCATCTTTCGCTTATGAATATTGATAGCGGAGTTGCTTTCCGCTCAAACTTCTTAAAACTGAGCTTGTTTATATTGGATAGCGATCTCGTCGGTTTCCTTTTCGGTTGAGCTCATCACTACTGTATCAATATTGCACAGTTTAGAATAAATATTGATATTATTACAGGTACCCTTTTAGGTTTTAAACTATCGGCAACTGTTACGTTTTAGTAAGATGGTCTCGTTATCAAACAATTCCATAATGGTCCATGACTGTTCTTCTTTGTAGACCTAGATTCCTATTCAAATGAGTCACTTTATTGTAATATCTAGAATCGATATAGCGATAGATGAATTAGCACTTGACATAATTACGAATATGATCAATAACTGGGAACTATTTGCTCAATGAATGAGTCATTGTTCGTTGCGTCAACTCTTAGTCGGTATATACCTACCTTTGAACTAAATCGAATTGCCACCTAATCTAGAAATAAGTCCTAACCATCAGACTTTATAAGCTCAAACCTAAGTTTTACACAGAGTTTCCTTCTGCGTTGTATAGGCGCTGGATAAAGCGGCATTTTCCCAAATTTTCGCAGAATATGAAACCCCAAGCGGCCGGCGTCGCAGGCGAAAGCTAGTGGTATACTTTAAAAGTAGCAAACAGCTCCAAAATAGAGTTCACAATATTGAGGCACGTAATCCAATTTATTGATCGCAACATAATATATTCTCCAAGCACCCTTGTTAAACTTAGTGGATATCCGACTCCCTTTCGCTGATGTATCCGTTCGTAGCTATTTCATTTGATCTTGTTGCTCTCATCAAATATTTAGGCCGTTTAAACTTGAGTGAGACGTGGAGTTAAGACCGCGGAAGTTAGTACACTGACTTAGAAACGTGACCGCTTTACTTAGGTCATATGAAGTTATTTTAGTATACACAGTGGGTTCTAGTTCTAAAACTATTAGGCGTTTAAATTTTGAAGCAGTTGTATCAGAATTTGATTAAACAGTGCTATAGAAAAATATATCATTTCATTTCAATATTATTTATTAAGGGCCTTCCATGAGCCAACTAGCGCCGCCAATCTTAAAAAAATAATATCTTCCAATATAATCAATTTTATTAAAAAAGCTATTTACGAAATGTTTATTACGATAAATACTATTTTTTAAATGCTTATTTATAACGTGATTCAATGTCGGTAAGTTGTAGTTCGCATAATTGCGAAAAACGGCCGTTTTTTGAACATTTGTGAACTACAACTTAGCTTGTCGCAATTATGCAAGTATGCAAGTATTTATCGTAATAAACATTTTGTAAATAGCTTTTTTAATAAAATGGATTATATTGGAAGATATTATTTTTTTAAGATTGGCGGCGCTAGTTGTCTCTATGAAGGCTCTTAAGTACACCGCACAATTAGAGTAAGTACCTACCTACATAATTATTAAATAATAATTTTATTACATTATTGTGCAGCATGTACAATATTGACGTAAATACTTTTTAATATATTTGTCACCGCAGGGTGCACTTTAAATAAATATATATATATATATATTCAATAAATTATTTACTGTAGGTACTTACGTACTAAAATACCATCACATTCACAATTACGACATGTTTTGTATGATGATTATATAGGCGATAAAATTCGACATAATTATTGCGATAAATAATGAAGGTTGTCTTGGAAATTAAAAATCAGTTTAAAATAATTTTTATCAACGTAACTTACCTACGCCTGCTACTACTGCCTGTTATATAAAAATCAGCTATTAAATTTGCGAAGGTGTAGACATCGTTCTTAAATTTAAAAAAATCTTAACTCATTAATGCAAGTGGACGCGCGAGTAAATTTGTTAAGCCATCGTTTTCCCAGCGGGTCACCTCTAGGGGTCTTTATTAGCCTAATTGCTACATTTGCATAGTGCGATCCGTGCGAGGACCGATTATGGGCTCATCACTGCCTCGGTTATGTTTTAAAACAAATAAAGGGGAGCGTTGATAGCGCTCAAATCTGATATTTTTTAGATTTTGTTAATAATTACTAGTGCTAGGTACTTATAGTATAATTTCTAGTTTAATTTTTACTGTTGGTTTCAAATAAATATAAGACAAGCGAGTAAAAAATGGTTCGGTTACATTATATATTGGGTATGTAAGTATACCTGTACCAAATAAAGTCATTCGGCGAATTTATTAACTTGATATTACTGTATAGTAGATTTAAGTAGATCATTTACTTAGTGTCCCTAAAACACAGCCTAGGTTATAACCTACTTGTGTTTTAGGGACACTTTAGATTTATAAATCTATGCAAAAATTCAAATTTAAAAACACCATAAAAAGAATCGTAGACAGGAGGCTAACTACTGGTAAATTCCCGCAATACAGACCTAATGCTTTTAAAAGTTGCAATAAAAGGTGCAGCGGTGCTATTCAGTTGCCTCATTAAAAATATCACACAGGGAATAAAAATAAGGCTGGCCGGTATAAATAACCACGACCTCCATATAAATCTTGGTTTGCAGTTCATAGGGTTGCCGAAAAAACAGTTACTTTCTGTGAGAAACCAGCACAAAAATTTTCACGATAAAATAACCAAATCATTTTTTTAAATTACATTTTAAGAAAAATCTCTTCAAACTTCATGAAAAAACCTTAAATATAAACTTGATCTCTACAATTAATGTTGCAAGTTCCGTATCAAAATCTAATCCGGAATTACATGTAATTTATTAATATTTACTCACATCCGTTGCTGGTTAACCGTAAAACGCTACGTCGTCAACCCTTACCAACATAACTTGGCTACCCGCAATGAATACTCGAGTTTTCCTCAACCGTGGGGTGGAAACGTAGAGCAATATGGGAATAAAATCCTGGATTTAATCTTCGCCCAAGTCGCCGTTTAATCTTGCACCAGATATGGCAAGGGTAAATAATAAATGTATAATACGCAATCAGGTTAAATTGCATTGTGGGGGTGTGTTTGACCAGGGCTGCATATAGCGGAGGGTTATAAGCTTAAAACTTTTGCCAATGCACATTTGCGGTTATGATCTTTAATTATGGATTACGGGGCTAACGAGACTAATGTTTGTTAATAATTAAAACTAATGTGGAGTCTCGTTAGTAATAAATAGATCTACCGTATGGTCTTATTGGAATAATCGTTGATGGGCTCAAATACGATTATCTTTTAATTTCTTTGAACACGCACTGACGCAAAATCGTAATACATAAAATTAATATGCCTAAAAAATTCTGTAAATCTTCCAAAGAAATATTATTAGATAAATAAGTAATTTACAAAAAAAAATATATTTGACAACAATTTTGTAAAATTATTTTACGCATGATATCTTTTTTTTCGTATTTGGGCGCAGTCTCTGTATCTCTGAGCCCAATACAGAACTTTAATTTGGGATGTGAAAATTATATTTTCTTAGAAAAAGTTAGTGGTTGTTGAAAATAGAAAATAGATAATATTGATTATAAAACTTCCAATAAGATTTTATAAATATACTAATTTGTAATAAGAAAATGTAAAACATTAGTACTTAATCAAAATAGTTCAAATAACACGCATAGAATCAATAAATAAAATGACGGTTCTGTTGCAACAGCACCAACAAACTAACTAATCATCTGAACAGCTTCTTATCAGCACATCCATTAATAAAACAAAAGCAACACATACTACAACATGTAAAGAGATGTGTAAAATAATCATCGTTGAAGTTTCTAAATGTGAAACGCCTACGGTCGTTACGGAAGACAATACTCAATTACATTTGCCACCTACTGCGTTCTTATTTTGTACAAAGATCTCTTGCATTAATATATGGTAGCTTATTTGTTATTCCATTTCATTGTGCTTCAGAAATGTGTTATTACCTTAGTGGATTCATCTTTCATTTATCGTCACTGTCGTCGATTGAAGTAAAGTTTACTTATCTATCAAATTAAATTATTTACCTACCTACGTACCTTTCATAAGGTTATTTGTAAATTCAAGTTAAATTATGATGTTGAATCTAGAATTACCTACTTAAATTTCCATTACAAAAGGTAGGTAAGTAACAAATAAATTAAAATCCTAGTGGGACGTTGAAAGTATTTAAACAAGATAAACACAAGTTGCCCATAGAATGAAATAATAAAAATTAACCACAAATAGATTTATTTCTATTCGGCAGATAAGTTTTTAAATCAAACGTGTGCGGTACACAACTTTAAAAGCATACAGTGTGATGTAAAAAACACCAAAATTAAGGATCATATTACAGAAATCCATTAGAGGCGACCAATAAAAATAGATCCCGGTTTACGTGTAGTGGTGCCGACCCTAAATTCAGTCATAGGAAGTAAAAAGTCGATAAAAGGAGGGCTTCATTGATTATCTTGATAACTTTATACAAAGAAAATACGAACGTTAGTGTTACATTATTAACAATTTAAATAACCAACATTTAAGAAACCAACTAAATAGTAGATTAACAAAATAAGACCGGCCATTGTGAAGATAAATTTTATTCAAATGATATCAAAAATTCAATTTTAAGAAGCAAATTGTATTAAAGTGGATAAGAATGAGGACTAAAATGACTTTGTGCCGCATACGGAATACAACAACTGGTACTTAGCATGTTGAAATTTCAATGTCCAATCGCAAAGTGTTATTCTGATCACACTCGACACTTACGGTTAAAACTAATTTTGGACTCTAGATAGCTAGTGAGGTTATATTTCTATATTCGGAAATAGTGTACTAGGAATGCAAAGATTAATCATAATCTTTGTAAGTATAAAAATGTATACTAATAAGATTTACAGGGTGAATTGCAATAAAGAAGGCAAATTCAGAAAATAGGTATGACGTATGTATATTCTTAACGAAAGTCCTGATCATTGAGATCTCCCACAGAATAATGAAGCTGAAAACTTTTTACAACTTGTTGGTCAAAGATAGACCTTTGCTTATTCCAGTTACCTCTGACATGTACTTCCTCCGTCCTTCTTTCCAAAATTTTCTATTCTACAAGCTTATTCCACCACCTTCGCCTGGGTCTGCTTTAACTTCAGTAGCCGTAGAATGAAACCCATTCAGTGATTACGTTTTCCGCATCCTTACCGACCGAATGCTTGCGGCAAACGTGGCCTGCAAAGTTTCAATTTAATATCGACGGCTCCGTGACCACATCTGCAATGCCAGTCGTAGAGCACATCATGTTGCATTTCTGACTCGATCCGAAAATCTTATCGACAGAGAAAAAATCGAAGTACAGAATATAGACGTCCGTCGTCAACACCGGCGATATCTTAGGAATCAACATGGCAACGCCCACATTAGGCATAATGTCTCGAACAAGATCCAACCACATGATGGGGCACTAAATTAGCCACGTCGACTTTTACGGCGGAACATTTGTGAACGTTGACAGTGAATGTCGAAGGAAACAGACGAAAACAACTCGGGACATGACCGTCGAACACTGAATGGATGTGATTACAGCCATTGCATGTGGTTGTGGCGTTTTGAGCAGTTTGAATGTGTATGTTGGAAAGTTATTTCATAGCGTTTGGTTAGATAGAAACCTAGGTAAGACAATGTTATATTTTAAGAGATGGTTGATCTTTCTAAAAGCTTCAAATATTGTCTCATCACTTGTCATCATTAGTCTAAGTTAGGTGACTTCCATATCAATTATTGCTTCGGTGGTTGCTTAATGAAATGTAAAAATAGGTCAACTGTTATAATTTGTGACGTTGATTGGCCTAAACAACAATGGATAATCGAAAATAACGATGTTTTTCCTTTGAAAGTGTTTGATGTGTACGCATTCGAGCGAGAAAAGTTAAAGGGCAAATTGCCATAAAAACGAAAAAGGACGATGAAAATAATGTATATTTATGAAGATACACAAATGTTTTAAATATAATCAAGTCTATCTTTTATTTCATCTTCAAGTGCCTACTTTCATGTTTTGAAATCTTTCTTGCTTTCGTATACTGAGCATTCAGTTTTTTGTGTAAAGGACATTCTTTTATTTCACAAATTATTTTATTGGATTCAACGCATTTGAGGTAAGTACTTGAAAATTTTTGATTGACTACATATAAAAAACACTTCTTCAATCTAGGGGACACAATGCTCAATTGTAACTTACTCTGGGTATAGTACCTACCGTTCGGGTCTATGCCAAAAAAGTTGTGCTTATCTTTGCCCTTTCTTTCTACGATCAACAGATTGTGGCTGCTGGTAGGCACCGGTGTAGAACTTTGATGACGATGAAGTTTGACAAAAATAAAATAATATTCTAAAACATTCTGTATATTTTCAAAAGACTTTAAGACTTATTGAGACCGAATGATGAAAGCTTATAAATTGTTTATTGACGTAATGGGAATGGGTTCGGACCAATTCTATATTCATAAAAAACTTTCCTAACAACGATGATTCGGATTTATTTTTTGTCGACTAAACCAATTTACCAGAAAAATAATTATGCTCTGTCAATTTGGAGTCAATTTGATTAGTGTAAATGGTTTCAAATAGGTTTGCTTTTTAAGTAGCAAGTCTCAACATTTCTACCGTTCATAAAAAATGAGTCCCCATATATTCGTAACGAACAATCTAGGTAAATATAAATAAATATGAATGATTTTTAATGTTACTACGTACTTACAAGTAATCAAGAACATCAAGAAGAGTAAGTTCTGATTTGTTGCTGTGGTGTCATAAATATCATTAGCATGTTATTAATACTAATTAGCGTAGGTCATTGAACCCGATCTTCGGTTTTCGCTTCCAAGTCACAGGTTCACTTAGTATAGTTATGAATACATGTAGGCCATACAAATACGAGTATTTTTCAATAGACTAAATTAGTCAATTAATATGCGCGGGCGCAAGTAAGCAAGATGGCGCCGATGGGAGTGGTGCTCGTAGCACCGCCTGCTGATTGGTCGGTTGTCATTATCATTTAATTATGATTGGAGTGAAGATAGCTTCATAAATACAGTAGCAACTGAATTAACGGTTGGTGATTCTTTATACTCGTAAGTAAACAAACGTGTTACATTGTTGGTTCCATATTTTATTTCTATTTTATACTTCGTAATTTATGTTTAGAGGAATAAATAATAACCCCATTTTTATCTAGACTATTTTGTTTTACAGTATACTTTAAATCCTATAAAAAGTATTGAAAATAAATTGTCTGGCATTATAATTTTACTATAAGTAGGTAAGGAGGTATGTATTTCAATTACATCTCTAATACAAGAATATTTAGCAAAAACCTAGATATTATATTGAAGTTAATTTTTAACAACCTTTTCGATTACGAACTAATTAAAACAATACAAGTAAATCAGGTTACAACCCGACGTGCAATAGAAACAATTTTACATAAAAAATATGTTACAACTTCCATAAAAATAAATCCTTTACATGGCTTTGTTATTTTTTTCCTTTTAAAAACGAAGAACTACTCAAAACACGAATATCTAAATTGAAAACAAAACAAGAAAACCTGCTTTTAACATGAAACCTAAGTTGAGTTTTAACGAATTTTATGAAAACACCGAAGTACTAACAAGTGAGTACCTAAAACTTGAAGAGGTACTTGTAGACTGCGTGCTTTCGTTTCGTGCAAACGTTGACGTCCTAACAGGCTGCAACTTTTCTCTGGGTACTTAGTTTTCACACCTTAAAGTTTAACAATATAACTGCCCGTTTAATGGATCAATAAAAAAAATCATATCATACCTAAATTCTCTATCTTTACACTGACTGTTTAAACCAAACCGAACAAACCGTTTAGGCTACAAGAGGCTACAAAGGAACAGACATACGTGCACTTGAAAGACATTACCTCCTTGTTTCAGCAAACCAGATCGTAGTACCAAAATAAATTAAATTAGTAAATTAGAGTAAGACTAGGTTTCGCAAATTACATAAACCTATAAGTTTCGTGGAAATATTTATGCAGTTCGCTTGAATATACCTTGCGATCTCAGAGAAATAATGACGGGAGTACGCAAGCGCTGGCGTTCCCCTCTGCCGAGGTACATGCACGAATCGTTCATCGCCGTTTATAAAAACTAGTTGCTGCGACCGGCCGTCATTTTGCTTCCGTACGTATCGCTGAACACAGCTCCCGAAAATGGTTAATTGTGCAGTGGTTTCATGTAAAAGGCGATCAGAAACATCAAATTTTAGAAAAGACGGTGTTTTTGATCATTCATTAGCAATTTAATTATGAATTTATGCTACTAAAACATCATAAAACTCATTTTGTTTTTCAAGTCTAAACGCCGAAAATCTCTTGGTACGAGGATAAAAAACTCTTGGTACGAGGTTGCTTAAGAGTAGTGATGGGCAACACGCAAACCAATAAATGAACGAATGAAGTGAATGAAATGAATGAAGTTTAACTTGAAGTAAAAAATATACATTTTCCCTATACTTATTACTGTTTCATTGCAATGAAACGTTCATTACCATTAGTTCCTAAACGGCAGTTCTTTTTGGGGCAACTACTGATGTGGATTGTTACGGATGGATCAGGCAAATGGAAACTCGGATGAATCGAAATACTATAATAATTAAAATTACAATGAAAATGAAAACCTGTCTCTATTTCTACACACTGACAACTACCTAACTTTATAAAATAAACAAGTGGGTTTTTTTCTATGCCCGCGGAACCAACCAGTCGACAACACGTATGGTATAGGCAGTGCTTCCAGATGCATCTACTGTAATTTTGACTGTTTTACTGTATACTGTAATGATAAAAATACAGTACATGGGTCTACTGTAATTTTTATTTAGGTCATTGTAACTTATTTTGCCTAATTTATGCCCAAAAAGACTTGATTTCTACAAAAATGTACGAAAACACGAACAAATTATTAATTATTTCCTCGTCTCACTCTTTCTCTCTCCAATTGGGTCGTAGTTCACGTGATTTTTTTTTTAATTCCATTTTTTTTCTTCACATTTATCAAGGGATAAAGTAATACATAATGTTTTCTTTCTTTATATACCTTATCCAACGTCTAAAGTACTGTAATTTCATTGTAATATTATTTGGAAATGTACTGTATTTTTTTTAGTCAATCGAAAGGTCACACCGTGACCGTTCAAGGATTATGGATTTATATATTTATGTGGGCTGGATTAGCATATGGATACTTTGTGTTCCGGAAAAAAGTATAGTTCCCTAGGAAAAATGTATTTTGAATAGAACATCTATAACTGAAATTCACGTAGGCAAAGCCGCGAGAAAAGCTAGTACAAACTACTTAAAAGACCAAAAATAATAATCTATAATCAAACTTGGTATATCAATTTCATTCGTTCCTTCACCAATCAATTCAATCGTTCTTTGTACATAGCACATCACTAATTTTTCGTTTGTGGTTGTCGTAAACATTAGTGTAATTACGACGAAATGTTTATTTGTGTGCGTGTTTTATCTTTGTGTGACGATATTATTTTCGTGTGCGTTTATATGGACGTGGCAAATTTTGTTGCGAGTGTGCAGCAATGTGCAGATGTGTGCTGTACGTGTTTACCTCACCTCCCCCAAAAAGTGGCAGAAAAATATGTACGGCTAAAGATAGGTAAGGCAACTCCCGTCCTTATTTCTCTGAGCTTGCGATAATCGTTTCCATGTTACCAACATGCAACTTACAAACTAGCTTTACGTAATAACATGAATTAATTATTAAAATATTCTGTACAATATCCTATAGCCTGTACAGAAAATATGACTAAACACTATATAGTAATAGGTAGTACGTAGGTATTATAATTTTATATTGTTATGTATAAATATTTAAACGGTTTTATGGATACCATAGTAGGAAGGTGCAATTCATAACGTCTTAAATAACTTGAAAACAATTAACAATATAAATCAGATTAGTTAAAACACATTAGTAGCAATTCATCAACTTAAGCTTATCAAAATCGTTTACTTACAGTAAGACGTATGACTCGTTAAAATGTTTCAAGGTCAAAACATTTTGAATTATTCTTTTTATTTCAACGGACAGGTTTGAATTTTAATGACTTTTATCGTTAGACGATCTTGAATCTTGAGGCATTAGATAATTGAGGTCATACTCATAATAGCGTATATGAGGATGATGACTCAAGGGTAGATAGGCTTGTTACCGCTTTCCAAAAACAAGGTCTGAACCCTCCGGGCGGAATTGATAATTTACTCGTTCAAAGGGCTATCATTAAGGTGGTTATGTATAGAATGATTGCCGGTTCCGTACATATGTTTACAGTCTACGTCGGCGGTTCGGGAGAAGAACAAACAATGTCTCGGGTCGTTAGGAACAAAAATTATGCTTGGAATGGTGATTATGACACAATGTGTCTGCCAAGCCTTAGAAGGTTTGGCTTTCGGTATAATTTTTGAGAGTAGTTTTCTGACATGCTTAGGCAAATATTGATGACACGACTTATTGATATTACTTACACATTATTTGATTAATAGCTCAATTTGGTTTTTTGGCCTTGCTGTCTACAACCTTGTAGCTTTTTCTTTAGATGCTTTTTGTTTGCGAGAAGACTATTAAATTATCTCTAATATTTTACGGACATTATAACTTTGGATACATTTTCCAAAAAATTATTGCAAAAAAAGAATTAGTACATTATTATTATATAAGTAATAATAATCAGTATAGGCTACGTTCATATAATCATTATAGCCTACGTTCTTAGAAATAAAACAATTTAAATATGAGGTATTCATCCGATATCCGCTTTAATTAATAATTTATGTTATTTTTAATTTACTTTGAGTACTTACCTACTTGGGTACTCAAAGCTCTAACGTCATTTAAAATATAGAGACAATTAATGAAACAAACCGCAAACTAAAGGTAAACTATGTCGGTAGTTTTTTCCAATACGGTTAGGGGTATAATAACGGTAATTTTAAAAATAAAAACAAAGACCTATTCGTAGAAACGGTCTTGCTCGTTTCCTTCAAACTGCATGTGATTAAGTCTTTTTTTCGCTTGCAACAAATTGCAATTTAATTTCCGACATTGGCTTGATTTTGGCAACTTTTCGGGTTCATTAACATTGCTGTGAAAATTACTTCTTGCAGATGTATTAAATATGTATTAAAAATATCCATCAAAATTTAAAAAAAAAATCCACACGTGCATTATTCTCAATAATAAATGCACCTGAGGCTAAGATTTCGGAAGGAAGAATGCAAAAAGTGTACCTCATTGTGCAAGATACACGATGTTCCTTTTTTTTCTCTAAAGTACGCGTATTGTAGGTACAATTCTTTCCGCTGTGATAAAAGTGCAACCACAAAATATATCGTTCAAACTTTTATTATTACTGCTATGCTAATCGTTTCCAAATCTCAGATCGTCATCTGTAATTTTGTGGTTATGCAATTTTTTGTTCCGGTCTTATTTGTATTCTCAAACATTTTCCCCTTATTATAAGGAACTAAAGTTCAGAATAGCGACCGTGTTGAATTTGACAGTCGATTCGCGATGAATGGCGCAATTGTTGCAACCGACGGTTTCCTGTAAAGTGATACCGGGATCGATCCTGTGGGTTGTATGAAATGTATCGAGTTGCTCATAGAGGGTTGTCATTTAAAGTTGGTTCACTAAAACATTGTGCCTCTTTTCGGGTCCAATAGAGGAGCTGATTAGTGGTACAGGTACAGCAACATCTTGGTAACATTTGCAGTACGATTTCAACTTTTATGACACAGACAATAAGAACGATCCAAAGTCCAAAGTGTTACACTTGATGTGCTGTCGACTATACCTAGTTAGTCGTGTTAAACATTAGGTACATCATATTTATGTTCTTCCCATATAAATTCTTGTCTCACGAATAGGCTCTTGGTCAAAATCATGTTGGTATTCACATCTTTTTCAATATATCTTTTATTGTCTGCACGATGATCTCAAAACGTTTCATAGGATTGACGAAGGTTACTCATAATTTCCGGAAAAACAAATTTTTATTAATTCTGACGAACCAATACTCCCCCTCCATAGCTACAGTCGACAGCAGATCAATGGTAACACTTGCAGTACGATTTCAAGTCTTACGACGCAAATAGTAAGAACTGTCAAAAGTAAAAAGTGTTACCATTGATCTGCTGTCGACTGTACTAACTCCTTTTAATTTTTAAAGTGGCTGTAGTTTTTGACGGCTTTACAATAATCAAATATGTTTTACTGTAAGTACCTATAAAATAGGTAAAATCTTAGGTAGGATAGTAAAACCTATTTTTAGTAAGTACCTAAGTACTTAATCATTTAATTTTTTAATGATCGCAACAAAGTTGGTCGACTCTACTCTCAACAATCGCAAGTTGCATAGATAGAGCTCAAAGGTACAGTGGCACAAAGGACCAACGTAATATAATATTATTTTGTATTGTATCAATTGTAAACGGCAAGAACTTGGCCTATTACCCGCACAGTAATTGTTCGGGTTCTATTCTATAGAACTTTGCTTATTTTATACATCGCAATTCGCAGTGAGGTAATTTCTGACAAAACAAAAAATATCTGTATTTTGGCATATTATAGGTATGTACCTATGTACTTACGTATGTTTCGCGATCAAGACCAATCTAACGATAGGTACATCAACTTTTATTCATAAACCTAGTTAAACCTCACTTCCCTTAAAATTATGTTGCTATCCCTTTTACACTTTGTTAAAAAAAGGTTACAATAGAAAGGAGCAGGGGCGTACTTTAAATCACGTTTATGAATATGCGTCTGTGTTTTTTGCTGACCTTCAATATTCTATCAAACATCCTAAAGAAAACAAAAATCGAATACCTCATTTAATCTTTATTTGTCACAACACTATCAAATTTTATAACATAGTTTCAATTACAATCTCACAAGAAAATCAACATTACAAATATTACGTAACCGATTCAATGCGTTTAATACTGCCGAGGTTAAATGACGTGTATTTTATGAGAAAGCCAACAATGTTCCTCGTTAAGGAGCTTTAGTATGTGAAATTTCTTTGGATTTGGTAATCATTGTAATGCCTCTTGTAATCACATGAGACGAGATGCGTCCAAGTCCAAGACAAGGTATATAATATAGAGATGTTGTTTTTAGAGCTGACAATAATGTAAATGTGATGCGACCCACGGAAAATCATTTTCTCAGCTCATGGACCGCAACTTACTACTAGAAGTAGCAAGTTCTACTACTAGAAGCAGTAAGTTGCAGCTCATGAGCTGTGAAAATTCCTTCCGTGGGACGTCACATTTACTTTAATAATATTTGATTTGATTTATATCTCTGTCAATGAGGTGCAGCGAAAAGATACAAAGGTCAACCGACAAAGTGGTCCAATTTACACAGATGTGTCAGAAATGGCGGACATGTGAACTTCGTTTTGTTTAAAACACAGTAAAATGTTAACTATCACACTTAAACCATCCTCTAGGCTAGGAGTTTCAACAACGGGTGTATGATTCCAGTGATACATTGTCTGTCACAATGGTTCAGTAACAATATTTTGAAGGCGCACCGCTAAGAACTGCATTGAATAGAATAGCACAATATATGTCAAACACGGTCACTAAGCTCCGCGTTTTCTTGACGGAAGTTGACATTATGTTATGTGATGTGGCAACATCGCTATCTATAGTGTTAAGCTTTGTTCCTTTACGAGACTTCCTTTTCGGGTAAACATAAACATATTGTCCTAGGTAAGTGATTACTTACAGTAATAAAGAACCCGTTATTATTAGGGAATACACCTCTACTTATAACATTAACCTGTTTATATTATGGGTTGGCTTTCCAAAGGTTGCAACTTGAGGATGTATGAAGAATTAGAATTGGTATTGGAAAAAGTAGGAAAGTACGTTCCTATATTTAATCTTCTCTAAACATATTATGCCTATGATACTAACAAGACATAACAAATAATCTGCATTATCATCAACTATCCTAATTCGGCAATCCATAAAAGTAAGCAATCAATCCAAAATTCAACTAACCGACCAGTCCGTCAAGCCAGCATAGCCCAACGCTCCCAATTTGACACACCTATCTTCCATACCATCTATGAAACTAGCAACATTAATCCAAGTAACTTACAAACAAAACCCATTCTTACGAAGTTCAGAATAAAAGTGTTGTCAAGTGCTGGCAGAATTTGGTACAATGTCAGATATACGGGCGCGTTCATTCACGAGATTCGTCCAGAGATTGCAGTCCATCCATCAAGCCGAATGTCAAAACTAATACGAACGCGGTCCCGTGAGAGATTCCCGAATCGTACTAGTAATTATGCGTTTCAATGCAGCCAACGTCATCCGATTAAAATTGGCAGGCTATAGGAATCGGCTAGGGGAATCGCGAGATTGACGAATTGGGAAACGGACTAAAGATAGTTTGTATGTGTTATCGTGTCATTGAAAAATTAAAATTTGTGCTCTTAGGCTAAGTTTCGAGTAGCTACGAGTCAGAGATTGACCGCTAAATAATATTCGGCGTGTTCTGAAAAAAGATTGGTTGGGCTCTATTCAGACGAACAGGGAAAATTCTCATGCACCTATTTGCATAAGCAGAAGAGTCAACTCGCACATATCCGAGAAACACGAGATTTGATGTAAACTTGGCTTTAGTATATTTTACTATTTCAGAACCTACCTACCTATAGTACTCACGATTTCTTTTTGCGATTATTATTATGTTCAAGAACTGTCAAAATGACCATTTCTACCTTATTTCGACCAATCAAGAGCTAGGATTTGTCACTTGTACCTAGAGAGGAATGGTTGATAAAAAGTTGTCATATTACGTAAGCTATAGGTATCGAGTTTCTCTGTCTTACAAAGGATTTGATAACTACCGACACTAAAGAGGAATGACACTTAGAGCGGATGAATGAAAGTAGAGTAACGAAAGAAATACATAGAGCGAATGTTGATGGAAGGTTGGCAGAGATAGGCCGAGGAGGACGTACGGCGACCAAGTTACGAATTTAAATGGTCAAGTATGGTCTACTACAAACCGGTGCCTGAAGAGATTGATGAATGTGGTGGAAGCGAAATAATAGTGCCAGGATGAAATGGCAGAAGAAAGTCCATCGTATCTGCCTACTCCTAAGGGAATCAATCGTATGTATTGTCAAAAAAGGAATAGCAGGGCTTACACACATCCTTAAAAATACTTTTGGAATTTATGCGAAGTTTTTATTATGTTATAGGTATAGGTCCGAAGCTTACCTTTAAAAAAATGTGTCGTGAGAAACTGTTATTTCTTCACAGAAAGCTACCAGTATATCGTACTTATTATTTGCCAAAATCAGCTAATACATAAAACCATTGCAAATTGGACAGTTTTAACTTTCGTAAAGTGTTGCCAATTGTCATGCATTACGACTATTTACGACGGTCGCCCTGTCGACTGTACCAACCAATTTTCATGTGGCTAAACATGTGTATTGTTAGCAAGTATGCAAGATGTAGTGAAACTGTATGTGGTCATTTGTTTCAATTTGCGAGTAAGTATTAATAGAAACTGTTATTTTTAGAGATATGATTCATCTGAGTGTGAATGTGTATTCTATTAGAATCCTAATGATTTGCAGTCGAAATCTGTCGAAACCGCATGGTCTAAGTATGTACTTTGGCCTTCTGAAATAATGACTCGCTATTGTTTTAATTCTAATATGCCTCTCAGGCTCGGGACAGGGATGGATGGAAGAGGAGGGGGGAGACCATTGCCCAGCAGTGGGACGATTTATAGATTAACAAAAAAAGCTTCTGAGATTCTGCATAAGTAACGCAACTTTTATGGAAAAAAATCGGATCTTAGTGTTACACATATAAAAAGATTATCATTATATCAATCAAACCTCACGATGAATCCTAAAATGGAAAACACTAGTAAAATCTATTGAACATTATTTATGTTAAAATAACCTTCAATATGGAGACAATGGTATTATCTATCATACGCTTACTGTAGGTAATAATATTATGATTAACTTAACCAAATATTAATTGTCGATTATTCCATGTTGATGTTAATTGGATCCGGTTTAAAGGAAAACAACAGTGGCGTCAAAACATACTTCTAGTCTAGGCTATTGGACTATACTTATTGAAATTAACTTATCAATATGTTAAGGGTTAGTAAATATTCAACTTTCCTTGAGTTTGTTAGTCAAAACAATGTATGTTACTCATTAGATATCATATTATTTTTATGTTTCCTCTATTGGGGCGCAGACGTTCCTTTACATCGAAGGAGCTCGGGCCATGATCCACTATACAGACCGAGTGCGGATTAAAATACTTTAAACTAACTAATTTTCTCAGCCATGCAGGTTTTCTCACGATGTTTTCCTTCACCGTTTTGAGAGCATTCGGCAAATACTGAAGTAGTACAACTAATGTAATAAAATAATGTAGGTAAATTTTTCTTCAAGTACCGAGGAAATATAAATAGGTGTAAGTAATAGAAATATTCAAAATACTTACTTTCGCATTTTCATCATGTTTATCATGTAAGAACTTTTTTATAGTAATATTCAATAACTTGACACCGTAAATCTTAAATCAGTCATTAAGGTGGACCAAGAATCGACATCCCATACAAATTGTCATCCTTTTTATAACTGGTGTAGGAAAGAGAGACCTTTTGAGACCTGTCAGATTTAGTCTAATTTTTTTTAAACACTACAATTACTACCCCTATGTATGAAGTTAAAATACTTCAAATATCGCAGACAATAGTAAATTAAAGCAGGCAAAAATAATTACCCACTATCATGAAAGCGTACTTACTATTTGCAAAAAAGTACTTCAATGCTATGTAAATTATTGAATAGAAGAACGGATTGCTTTTGCTTATCGATTTTATCTTTATTGACATTACAATCATCCAATTAGTGTATCCACATACAACACAAGTGGTATTGTGGGTATACTTGTAACAACAGAAGATAATGCAAGTACGAGTATCATCATATTCATTCAATAATAATATACTGTGAGGTAAGCTTTATGTGATGTCCTGAATAACTTTAATAGGTAGTTAGATTATTGGTAGACGTATTAAAATTTAATAGTTAAGTATCGAAGTTGTCAATATTAAACTCTAATAAGAATATATGAATTTTACATCCTGGCTATTATATAATTATTATTATTATATATAATATAAAATTCTAGTTATTTGACATTTAGGGACTACTGGAATTTTTCGTGTCAAATAGTTAACTAGCACATAAAATGACTCAGATATAAGTCATAGCCATAATTACTAATTTGAGAATTTTATTTGCAATTTAAATAAATTATCTTGTTTAAATACTTTTTGTCCTAGTAAATACAATAGGTACTTACAGCTAACAGCAGATCAAGTGTGTTACTTTGAACTTTGGACCGTTCTTATTATCTGCGTCGTATAATAAGATTTAAAATCGTACTGTAAGTGTTACCATTGATCTGCTGTTGTCCTTTAATTTATAAAGAAATTAACGTAATTTGAGGTGAAGTTTTAAAATGAAAAGCATGCTAAGTATCAAAACGTCAGTATAATTTTATTACGGTTCCGAGATATCTTTGTACATTTTTATACAAAACAATAATTTCCATTAAGACTAATAATTACAATCCAAAAATTACATTTATTTTCAAGTTTATAATTATTAAATCTAATATCACGATGTAGCTTAAATATACAATAATAAATCTTATTTTAGGTAGGTACTCAAGCGATACATTCATTTATGCGAATAGACGATAACGTCGCAAACATTACAGTATCGTATATACAGTTTTTTCATCATCAAAAAGCACATTAATCGTATCCATAATTATTTTCTGAATTATTAACATTATAAAGAAAGTACCTACAGCAGAAATAAGAAACAATAATTTAATTGATTAAAATATATTATAATCTATGTATAATATATTCATAACTTTTTTTAATCAAACGGTTCGCCACAAGTATAATATTTTAAAAGCAAGTTTTAGGTACAGTTTTTATTCTTACAGCAAAATAAATAAAATGTATATTCCAGTTACATAAATAACCCTAATCTAATTGCGAATACGGAATCTTATCAGCTTACTCTATTTGGTGTTGCTTTACAGTGACTGTTTTGTGAAGAATTTTCACAGTTATTTATTAAACTATGTGAATACAATTAATAATTTTAATTTGAAAGTGTTCTCGTAATCAGACTCACAAATTTCCATACGATATTTGTACAACATATTGTATCGTTTTAATATTATCGTGCCACCTCCATCACTTGCAAAACTTCTTAATATTTACGTATGTGAAAATTGACAGTATACAACATTACTAAATACAACATTATTTACATAATATTTAAAATAATATAAACATTGTGAATAAACATAATTGTGAAGCTTTTGGTGCGTATAATTGTATGAGAAATATAAGGGTGGCATACTAATAAGAAAATATCTCAAACAAAATACGTGCGTCCTTTAGTAGAGGTACTTGCCGGACGTGGAACAGTAGGAGAAATATCATCTACCCTAGAATATACGTGACCAGTGCTTGGGGACAGCCTCAGGTCATAATTAAACCGAGGACATGTTCTGTTGTCGATAGACATGTAGCTATTGTTCGAATTGTTCCCTTCTCCATACGTGTTGTTATCAGACGAAGGAGAGCTTTCAGTCTGGGACGATTCACCATCGTTCCTCTTACAATACTGTAAGGAATTTGTGAAATTCTGCTTTGAGCAACTATCGTTTGAAACTGGCATTGTCGTATACCTCAACGTCGGAGTTTGACGTAACGACTTCTTGAACACACTCCTCTCTGACCCTTTTACTGTAATAATGGTGTCGGTCGAATTCAGTAAAGAAACAAACCGATCCCAGAAACGAGGATCACTCCACGATATATTTTTGAACTTATCTAATACGAAACATAGTTCGTCATTTATTTGGTTGTTGTCAATTATCTTAATGAACATTACCTTGTTCAAGTCACTACGATTTAATGACTTTAAATAACTGTAGAATATATTTTTGAAATGAAAATCACAAAGATCGTTACAAATGAAATTGGTTGTTAGTACGATAATGAGACGTTTCGAGAGCTTTGATGATTTTGAAAAACTATCTAATGTGAGAATGTTCAGTGACGATTCATTTACTGTAAGCTTTTTGGAGGACATCTTTCTGAATTCAATCTCAGACATAATGTTATGATAAACAAAGTTTGTATCTTTGGTATTACATATCACGTAATATTCGTACATATGGTTCGGATTGCCTTCCAATACATGATCGACATTAGGGCACGACTGTTCTTTGAACAAAGGTACGCCATACTTTGTGTAGAACCAGTCACTGACTTCATACCTGAAAGCGTAGAAGATAGCACCTATCAGACAAATTACTACAATTATAATAATAATACCACATATTACGGCAAAATAGTTATCGGGAAGAAATATCGACTTAGACACTATTTCATCTTTAGATACGGTCGGGTCACCTATTGAACCCATATATTCTTTACAATGGCTTAGTACTGAAGCGATGGTAATTTTAGTAGGTTTCCCTTCAGTATCTGTACATAACATTTTTTCAGGATCCCCTGGATCCCTCCTCAACCATGAATCTAATTCAGCTATACTTTTACAGTCACACGAATACTGATTGCCTTCAATAGATACATGAGCTAAACTTTTGGAAGACGAAGCTAGTAATTTCCATGGAAAGAAGTTAACAAGTTTATTATCGTCAATTCTAAGAACCGAAAGCGATCGTAACGATGAGAAGGTATTATTCGCAACATGTACAATGGCATTATGATCTAAATACAACTCGTTTAAATTATTAAGATGAAGAAATTCATCCCCTTTCAATTCAACCAATTTATTATTCTCCAAGTGCAAAACTCTCAAAGAATCAACTCCTTTAAAAGTTTGATTATTTACTTCCTTCAACTTTGTATTATTCAAGTACAAAACTTGCAGTTTCTTTTTTCCAATGAACACATGATTTCCCAAATGACTGATGTGGTTTCCGTCTAAATATATTTCGGTGGCGTCCATCGGAATTCGTTCCGGAACTTCCGTGTAACCCGCGTTCGAACAATCCACTACGTTCGCATTCCAAGTGATGTCGTGATAGCATCTACAGTTATTCGGACAAATCATTTCACAGTCGCAAGCAACGAAATCACAACAATGACAAAGGGCGAAACAATGACTCTCGTACGGACAGAGAAAGTCAGAAGGTGACATATCTATTATCATCTTTTTCTCTTTAGCACGTGAGTGTACTAGCGCGCACAAAGCTTTATCTAAATCTAACACGCGCGGGTATTGTCGGCTGTGGCTTAAATAATTAATGCGTTGAATCCATTCCATTGAACAGTCACAAACAAATGGGTTTCCGCTTATAAAGAACTCGGGTAAGTCACTATCTTCATCTATTTGATCTAACCTGAACGCATTCATGTCAACTTGTACTAGTTTGTTATTATTTAGTGTCACTGTTAATACTCTTTGTAGTTTAGAAAACGTACCGACTTGTATATTTTGTATATTGTTGTCATTCAAATAAAGCTTTTCAACAGATTTTGGTATAGACGTCACAGTAAGTTGACTTATATTATTGTAGCTTAGATCTAATAATTTTATATTAACATTAGAATACATATCATCGTTAACAAAGTTTTCTATATAATTTTTATGTAAGTCTAACCACTCTAAACTATTGGGGAAACTTCTGAAATCAAATGATGTAATTTTGTTTGCTGACATATTAAGCCATACTAAAGTGTCAAGGGTTGTGAATATGCCATCAAAATTTGTTATTTCGTTGCCATCCATGCGTAATAACTTAAGATTGATATTTTTACGAAAACATCCCGGCGAAATGTGCTTTATTTTGTTAGAAGCTAGATTTAGAACTTGCAATTGAGGTAAATGCTCGAAAGTATCCTCATTTAAATACGTAACTTTGTTATCAACAAGACGTAAACCGAAAAGTTCGGACAGGCCGCGAAAGTTTTCTCGGTTCAAATGGGTTATATTGTTATTTCCAATGTCCAATGACCTCAGAGAACGTAATTTGCGAATAGAGGCTGGAATAGACGATAAAAAGTTGTCGTTCAAACCCAAATCTTCGATAGCAGTCATGTTATCAAAAGCACTATCGTCTATGTGCTTAAGTTTGTTGTTGTCCACAAATAATTCATGAAGTACATGCAAGTCTGTGAATAAATGGGGATGAATATGTGCAAGTTTATTATTGGAAAGAGTCAGTGAGTGTAAGTTTCTTAATTCCCCGAAGGCATGCTCCTCGATGGAAGTAATTTCATTGTGATCCAAGTTTAACTTCTGTAAGCTATATAAATCTTGGAACATAAAGCGGTCTATTCTAACTAATTTATTGTAAGAAAGATTTAAGATTACCATACGCAATAACCCTACAAACGTACTCTTATTAATCCATTGACTAGTGAGTTGATTATAAGAAAGATCCAATATTTGAAGTTGAACTAAACCTTCGAAAAGCCCAGGTGGCAAAACATTAACGGTGTTGTTACTTAAATTAATTTCCTTCAAAGATTTCGTATCAACAAAAAGGTCAGGTGGAACAGTATTCATAAAATTACTAGATAAATTCAAAACCTGTAAACTGAGCAGTCCCCCAAAAGCACCGTCTTCTAGGGTAGAGATTGCATTGTTTTGCAACAATAATTTTGTCAGTGAACGCAACTTCGACAAACTATTATCAGTTACAACAATCAAATCATTGTATGACATATCAAGTATTTCTATAACTAAATTACAGCTTTTCACACTTAGATTCTGCTCTCTTAAAGAATCAGACAATCCAATCGTTTTTAAATTTTGTAAGTGATTTCTGCTTAAATTCAAAGTCTTTAAACTGTACAATGGGCAGAATGTTTCTGTTTTCGTACTCCATATGTTATTATCACTCAAATCTAGTTCAATCAATTCATTCAAGCCTCCGAAGGCTTGCTCGTGCAGTTCCATGGTCATAGCAGACCATTCGCTGTTGTGGGTTGTCACGTGCAAACGTTTCAGGTCTTTGAAATTCTCGAAAGCACGTGCCGGTATCTGACGTATCTTACACTTATCAATGACAAGATCTCGTAGCTTCGCTAGGTTAGCGTGCTTGGCCGATGTTTTATTCGTCTGGGCGGTCAATGTGCTTTCGAAAAACAGAATCTCACTACACTGCACATGCAATGATACCACGTCGTCGAAATGCGTCCGACTGATGTTCTGTAACAGGTGGTCCAAACTGCTTATCGTTCGGATTTTGCAGAAAAGTACCGTATTTTCCGACGTCTCCGTCTCGGAGCTGCGATAGGCGCACTCGTGCGGCATTTCGGCCGCGGAGATCCTTTCGATAACATGACAGTAGAACAACACGTACACTATTAGATTAAAAGTTCGGCGATCGAGTCTTTTCGCGACAGTTTGTTTTATTGGCATTTTACGGTCATATGCGGGCTGCGGTGATGCATCGAGGGTCGTATCGTATTGCCATTTATGGCGAGACAAAGTGAATCGCGTCATAAACATTCGCGCGTTGGAAGCGACATCGCGACTCGCGTGGCATGACGGAGGCACGGCTGTGTCAGGCTTGTGGCGCGGACGGCGGCTGCCCACCGACTGAGCGGCGCTTCGTGGCTCCGCCCCACGACGCCCGCCGACGCCCCGCGCCGCCCGCCCCGCTTATAAGTAAAGAAACTTCATCTCATATTATCGAGGGTGCATGAGCCGTTGAATTATTCCCGTGCGGGTTGTATCAAGCATTAATTATAAACAAACCCAAGATCGAGTTCTGCGAAGTTCTAAGGTTTATGTCACATTTTCTTGGGAAGCGTACTGCAAAAGTAGACGTTATCGTATCCATTGATACTACACTAGTATATAATTGAACTCCTATTTAAATTTACCTATATACCTAAACGTCGGAACTACTTACAGCTTTTTTATGAGCATAACAAAATATATTTTACAATAGTCCAATTCCGTCAAAGTTTCCTTCGCATATACCACGGGCATAACATAGGTATAACACTTTCACTCCTTCAACAAACTGCTGCTGTTTACGCCTGTGTAGTACAATATTATCGTCAAAGTTGCCAGGAGTAAAGTTTCCATTTTAGCGTTAAAAATTTCACGAACACTCTCCAAGAAACCGCTTAGTTCATTGAATTCAAACTTCGCCTTTTTCTAAACAATACTCTTTAAAAAAAAGCTGCTAATACCATCGCGAACACCTGTTGTGTCTTGAACAAGTTCGCTAAACTTTTTACTCAGGCCGTTCCCGCGAAAATGAGATAAAAGCCTTGCAAAATAGTTTTCTGGGACACCACATGTTTCTGAAGTTAACGTGTTCTCCTTATATTATATTGTGGGAGAGAAAAATCGCTTAACCGACAACATAACTTTCTCTTGTCGCAATTTATTTTCGACACAAGTTTTTGAAGTACTTTTTTGGAGATATGTTCTACTCGGGATACATATTTTACTCCTATGAATATATATCTGATACCTAACTGTTCCAAATAAAAAAAAAACTGTTTCCAAAGTTTATATAGGCTATCAGCCTGCAAAGTGTTGTAACTCACGATCATTTAGCTTAGGATTTAATGTACACTAAGTGTTAAATGTAGTTGATTTATATTACGAAATAAAGATATAATTCAAAACAAACTATGAATAATTTTTTTAATTTCGTAACGAAAATTTCAATGTTCTATTATTGTTCATTATCATCGTTAGCCCCTATCAGTACACAGGACGTAGGAATTTCCCAAGGTGGCAGTTCCAACCTGATTATCGGCTTTTTACATAAAGTCCCAGCCAGCCACCTTTCGTAGGTTTGTTTGCTGCATAAAGACCAACACTTGCACTACACAAAATTATAATATATTGTTCTTCACTTTTAATTCCAGTGTCTTCTACAGTTTTGACAGTACTACGAAACTATTTTACAAAAAAAATCTTACTCTACTTGGCATAATCATATTAACAAACCGTGACTCTACAATTTTTATAGAGACATAAAAACCGGACATTCCACATCATTATTTCAACAACCATCACTATTTACAAACACTATAAATAATTCAATACCATAAAAAGCACCCACAATATAATTCAAAAACTAACTTACATAATTACAGTCTGTTTTGAATTTGAAGAGCATTATCAACTCAACTAGGGTCTATAGGAATAGAGACTGTAAAGCCGCCATGACGGGTTTGGTTTCAATGTATGACTTTCGACCGGCATCGGGTTACTTTTTATAATGTGTATAAAATTAAATGTGTTCTTTGATAGTAAGTAGGGAAAACTGTTTGAGTATAGTACGGTCGAAGACAAAGAAAGGTGCACAGTAGAGTTATTAAGGTTGAGATTTTCTCAAAAACTACTTTGACATATTGCAAAAATTATTGATAGTTTCAAGTTAAAACTATGTAACTGTAAAAGAATTATTAAATTAGATCCAGCAGTTTTTGAGAAAATCTTAACCTTATTGAGACGCCCTGTATACTTATCTCTGTCTCCGACTGTACCTATTTATATTGATCGATATTTTACCATGTATTTTTTTTAAATAACCAGGTTTAATATTACTTAATATTAAACCTGGTTTAATATTTTGGTACATCCTTATTTCGTTATTTTGAAATATACTACAGATATTTGATTGAGAGTGCAGATAGTAATAGCGAAGTTAAATTTTGGTTTACATGCATTTCAAACTCTCTACAGATACATTTAGAAATAGGTACATAAATTTTCTTAATAAGTCCTACAGGTAAGTTCACAAAATGGATCAGTCTCGATCATGGCCTAAATAGCATCTTTCGTTCGATCTCTACGCATCAACTAAGAATGTTAACCCATGGGAAGAGTTTATGTAATAATTGACCAGTATGCGTAATTGACCTATGTGGATGTGAGTATGCACAAACAAGTACACGGCAATTTGTAGTCCGTGATAGCGCCTGATCGCTGGACCACCCACATAAAACTTTGTAAAGGTCGGTACAGATGCTTTTATTCCTAGACCATTAATTTATTACGTTATAGATTTGTAAGTTAACTAAAACTAGACATTGGGAACTAAATATTGTGGATTATGGAAAAATGTAGCATAATTAATTATACGTTTTGTTGATCACTCTATGTCAATATATGGACTTGTATATCCGTTGCGGGCTAATCACATATGCTATTAGGAACTTTTGCTATTCTAATAGAATCCTCTGTATCTGACATCTCAGGCATGGCAAGTGGCCCGGTTTGTCCCTGATCATTGAGGACTAGCTTGAATCTATTTCAACTGGAATATTTTGAAAATTAATGACGAGGAATTAATATTGGATGTACTTATATTCTTGCAATTTAAAAGTCTTCATAATGATATATTTCATGACGTCTGGTTCATTAGAGCTTTTTAGAGTAAATCTAGTTTTGTTTTGTTAGTTTTAATTGTTTGTAATACAGAGTGTTCTAACATGTGACTCTACCTTTACGGTTCCACCCAAGAAGTGACATTCAAATGGGCTTCCGTGCTGCAAACATTTCCATATTATGTCGCCGGTCCTTGATGTTTTATAGCACATACATATTATAAATATTCTAAAATACGTAAATTGTTTTAAATCTATGTAGGTATATCTTGTATAAAATGCTATAAAAATATATATATTTTTATGTCCTAATATTTTGGGCGCCTTTTATGACTACCAATTCTGGACAGACTACCTAATCATGACGTAATACATAGATTATCATTATGATCAGCCCGATCAATTTTCTCTTATTTTCCCCTGATTTGTCAATATCTAGTTTCAAGGTTAACGGTGATCACACTGCCCTATATACCGTGCTTGTTTAAGAAATATTTTATATCAAAAAAGTCTGCATCCGTGGCAAATTTATAATACGTTACATTTGGCAATTTCTATAACCATATGGCTGATATTAAAGTAATGGCGAAGGTCACAGCTGAACGCATCGTTGCCCATGAACTGGCTTATTTTGGGAGTTTTTATTTTATTTTCCCATGAGTTGGTTTTTAAGGTAATTACGTTCAGCGCTAGAGCTCGGTAAAAAGCGGCTATCGAGTGAACTCGACCCGCCCTCACCAATAATCACCTTGTTAGCGTGGTTACGTGTTGGGTTGGGATACCTGTTATCGACGCTTTATATTAATTTTATAATAATTTTGACTTTATATTAAGTACCTGGCTATTTTATTCATGTTACAGTATTTACTGATTATAATTATACAGAATGTAACGGATAGGACAATACGAATTGTAACAAATATTTACAAAGATGAATAAAGAATTGACACATAGAATTATTCTGGTGAAAACCATTTATTTACGAAAATCAGTGTTAAATTAATTGATGGTATGTTGAACAATATTAATATATCGGGTTGTATTTATTCGTTGATGTCTATGTCGTCAATAATAATAATTATTGTTTTTATTAAACATAGGTCAACACTAATGGTAACGGCTTGGCTGCTATGGATATCGAACTGGATTCGCGTGCAGTAAACAGTACTTATTGTTGCCGGAAAGTAGGGCGGTGTGACATCGTCGGCTATATCATTAAATGGCGCCAGTGAGAATATACCTTTATGCTGAGCCATAAGTCTAGTTTAACCTCACTTCCCTTAAACCGGGTTTTATCACTTTCACACTTCGTTATCTATAATACGGTAGGTACATATGTTAGAAAGGGACCGATATGGTTTAAACTGTGGAAAAATGTTAAGTCACGTTTACAGCTAACAACCTTAGGAATAAACTGACCACTACTATAAGTTGCTAGACTAGGGAGCTAATCTTATGGTAAATTATACTGTATCGTCTTCTGAATAACGGATCTTTAAACGCAAATCCTTTTTAGCTTTTGGTTAAAACTTCTGTTCATGTGAGTGATGACAGTATTTTTTTCTATGAGTGTTATGGCGCTCAGTATCTATGCCTTCTCGTATTGGGGATATAGTATGAGATATGTACCTATTTAAAATATACTTTTGTTTGAAATAATTTTATTTTCATCTGTGAATAAAATCAGTTTTCCCTGCTTCCACTGCCAGGAATAGAAATATAAATCTTATATAACAAAATATTTAAATAATTGTTGTATGTATGTACTTTTAATTTATGTATTTCCTTCCTTAGAACCTACTTACTTCTATAATTCAATAAATGATAATAATTGAATATTTTTTATACTTAATATTGAGTAGGTTATGTACGAATAATTATACCTATGTGAACTTGCAAAATACCTAAACGACTGTCAATCAATGTCTAGACTTGTTTTCCGTTCTACACAAACTTCACAGAAAAAGTTGCGTGCTAACTCGTGAATTCAATTTTTACGTTTGACGTCCGCGTAAAGGAATCACAAACTAACGAAAACAATATTTTTGAAATAAAAATAGAAGTTTCCCCTCCATTTCGTTTGTTTACACTGTTCTCGTGAAGATGAAAAATTGAATCATGTGTCAGGAACGTAGCTGAAATGACAACTGCGGGATCATCTATCCTCCGACCAAGATTGATTTGCCGTCTTCAAAATGACTATCAGGTTCTATGAACAAGACTTTAAGGCTGAAGGGTAACAGCAGATGTAAATTTGTAGTTTACAAAATAAACATAGTGTAAATTAGTGTTAGAGGCATTCACTACAATTAACATACGAGTAGAAGCGGCGAGACAAGTCATTAGTCATGTTCAGGCGATAATCTTTGAATAACACCGTTTGTCATTTGGGCGTAGTTCAACTGTTGTTGGTAAGGGTGAACTCTGTCTGGGAAAGTTTCATTTGATTATAATAATATAGATGTTCCCATTACAGTTGAAAATTCATTCAACGACTGTATTTTTAGTCAATTTCGCATTGAAATGGTTAACTTCTATATTTTGATGTTCTTTAGTAGATTTGTGATTGGTATTTTAGTTTTCATTGAATATTTTCGTTTTAATACGTTTTAGTTACTTTATCTCTTAATTACTTTTTTGTTTCTATCCTCTACTTACTGTTTTGTTATCATCCTCTTATAGGGGTTAATTTTTTTCTAATGTGATGTACAGAATATAATATGAAACTGCGTTATTTACTTACAACTATTTATACAGTTGATAGCATAGACAAGATACTTTCACTTGTTTCAACTATGATAATAACAGCTAGTTACAGCTTTAATACAAGAACAACCTAAATATCACGGCCCGATCAACTACCTATAAATATTTACATAACAATGTGTTTATATTACAACACTCGACTAATAGGTAATATCAATAGATTTACCGTATTAAGAGTAAATATGGTAAAATATCTCACTGTGGATTACACTACCGAGTTTAACATTGTCCGCATTCGTCGATAAAGTCAGATTATTTGTTTGAACAGGCTTATCGCCGCTGTAGCGACAGTCAGTAACATGCTATTTAAATACAACACATTAACTGTATTATTCCCATTATGTGAGCATTGCTAATTGAATTTAATTTCTCATAATTAAACGGAAAATGTATATGTGGTTTGCTAGAAAAATTATATTGTTGAAGTAACACACGAGGCATAGTATATTTAATCATCAGGGTGGCAAGGACTTTTTTCCCCTATCAAACTGTAATTTCTTTTCTGGATAGTACCAAATATGGTGTATTGTCGGACCGTCTACTGTTACATAGCGTTTCAGGTACGCTAACAGCAGATCAAGTGTAACACTTTGGACGGTTCTTATTATTGGCGTCGTAAAAGTTAAAATCGTATTGCAAGTGTTAACATCGGTGATCTACTGTTGTCCGTACATTTATGGGGCCTTGAGTAGTACGACTCCACTATTTAAAGGAAAGATGAGAAATATAATTAAAACGGAGTTGTTTGTCAATAATTGCTGTGAGCTTTGATTTGTAGTATAAGGTTACCTTATAATAGCTAAGTGGAAGAAGCGATTTCAAGTCTGAATAGGCGATGGTGATCAATGCTTTAGGTAGTTCAACAGAGATCCCAGAGTTCCCCACACAGCGCGGAGGAGGCCACCGTGGGGTTTTAGTCGGTGCGAGTCCGACATAACCCGTCGCTACCCCTGAGGCGATGGGTATGCACAAGCATTTCCCCACGAAAAAAAAGGTAGTCCGACAGTAAAGTAAGGTTTGCCAAAAAACTTACATGCCTATTAAACTATTTCTGTATTAATATTTTACTTCCCGGTTTTCACGAACTATTTCGTTGGTAACCTACTCAAACTAAATGAGTATACTATATAATGTTTCTAGGTGTGCTAAGTATTTTTATTTATTATTATACACAGTCATATCATTTAAACTAACAGAAATGTATTTATTGTCGTGTGAACATAATAATATCACTAAATTTCAAATAAATTATACTTCATTAATGAAACACTTTCTTAAAGTTGTACTAAAATTTTATTAATCCGTCCAACTGTTCATAATGAGCTTCAATTATAATCTTATCAACTCGTTTATTTTTATTTTTATAAGCACCAATAAAAACCACGCAACGATAGACTCCAAAACCAACGTCTAATAAAAAGTGGTTTATTCTGATGTCGTAAACACAATCAGATTTCCATATTATTATTATGTGGCGATATAAAAGCGTAAACATTGTCCAATGTCGTTCACCCCTTTATGATAGTCTTATGTCTATAATTTGGATGTAACCACGAACAACAAAAAGAATATTTGGAAGATATCTTGTTAGGAATATTTTATTTTTTACGGTCGAGATTGCGGGCTGATAGTAGAATCGATTCAAATTTTAGTACATAATTACTTGTAGGCATACCGAGTAATAAAACCGACCGCCTTCGTCGTGTAGTATAGTTGCAAAAATAATTGCGGCTTGCATTTTAGTAATAGGATGTTGATTGATTTATCTTTAAATTGACTCTTATTCTATTCATCTCTAATTTATAAAACATTTTTTCTATATGTATCTCTGTGGCATTTTCGTTGTAATACATCGCTGGGGCCTCTATATTTTCTGATAGTACACCTTTACAACCTTGGCATCTTCAATCTTCGCGTGTTCCATCTTAAGCCTCACGCGAGCTTACCATCAGGCGAGTTTGAGGTCAAACGCAGGTATACTTATAAAAACAGTAATTGTAGGTACTCTGTTATTATAGTCGATATTAGGTAAGATTTAGGCTATATTAGGTGGTATAGTGTCCGTTACACTTGATGTATTGTCATCTGTACATAGCTGACTGATGATCGAACCTGCATCTCTATTCAACGTTATTCCACCGCATATAACTCTCGAACTCTTGATTGGTGCAAAACGGTCGAGTATTTAGACAACACAGCATCACAATGAAATCGTTACCGACGCCGAAGTCTTAAATTAACGACATTAAAACAAGCTTCTCTCATTCAAGATAAGACCTTTGCAAGGGGAGAATAAATTGAACGGACTTATGCAAAAGCGAACGAATAATAACAAGACAATGCAATTAGTAGAAACAAAATTGGTTATCTATGGTTACCTACTTCTGAGAAATATTGGAAGTCTGGCTGCAAAAGTCTATGAGACCTCGGGTGTATTTTTTCTTGGCAGCCTCTACTTGAATCTCCTGAGGGATTCACTATTCGTCCAGCTAGAATTCAGAGAACAGAGGAAATATTAGCATGTAGGTATTGTAGGTAGTAATGTGGAGTTGAAAGTCAAAACAATCCTACTAAAACCTTCTGGAAACGACCAAAGCATTCATCATTCGTTGTGATGCTTACGATTGAATCTGATCGGCATTAAACATAAGATTTAAAAATCAGTTTGGCACAAAGAAAATATTATTTATATTTATGCCAAAACAATAGACAAATTCCGATGATGCAGGACCAAGTGCAACAATTCACTTATTTGAAACCTGTCCGGTTTAGCCCGAATTTCCTTATATCGAAGTTTACCTACGAGTACCTGCCTGGCCTTGTATTGCATGAACCCATCCGTATTGTCGGTGTATGATATTCCTAAGGTCCTCTTGCAAAATTGCCCCCTAACTCGAGTCACGTTCCGGCTATTAGTCCAAGGTACTTATATTAAAGTTTCATCGCGAAACGATCAATGAACCACTTTACCGTTTCGCGTTGAAAATATTTTATGGGCGAACCAAGTGGGCCGTGACTTCTGATTGGTCCAGACAGGTGGCTTAACGGACGGATGGTGAGGGCTAGCCTCAAAGAGTATTCGGAGAGTAATCAGAGTGGTCAGTCAAACGTGGAACATTAAGCACCTCTCGTTCAGGTCAATGCCTGGAGGTCAATATTGCCAGCTTGAGTAAAGTTGGGAAGTACCTAGTAGATTCATGTACAGACAGTACAGTTTTGTTATTAGATGTTGCGAGTACGCTTATCATGTTGCATGTCTCGCTGAAAATGAATGTGGTCAAGCGATTGCGACAGTAGAGATAGATACAGCTGGAGATTAGTAACAAAAAATGAATCACGAGAATTCGATTGATATTCTTACAATCCATTCATTGAAGCTGTAATAATAACCACAAACGTGGTTTTCTTCGGAGCACTCTTAGTTTACTTTAAAAATGAACTTCGTAGAGTTTAAATGATGAAAAATTTATAAAGACTTGATCGCAGGATGAAGTCCTACTCATGACTAAAAAATTTTCATCATTTAAATTGTTCGCCGAGCATGGCATAAAAAATCAATCTTTGTAGAGTTATTAATGTTGGGATTATCAATATCTTTACAATTCATTTCGACCGACAGCGTAAGCGATCAGTGCTATACAGCATACCAATAATGGGTTTTTCTTTGATTAAAGTTCAAATAAGTATTTTAAGCGGCCTAGCCGCATCAATGTGTCTATACTGTAGGTCGAACATACCTGGATGATTGGTGAATGATTTCCGTTCCGATATATAGTTGAGATAAGAGGCTTGTTATAGAAAGCCTTTTTCCCAATATAGCATGTATCTTTCTGATAACCTGAAAATTTACCTAACGTGAAGCATAATTTATTGATCGGTTTTTAATTTCAGTATAAGAAAGTAGTCCAACTCAACATCGCAAAATAGCTGCATCAATTTATCTGTAGGTATATTACACATGATGAAGTCATAAAATGAAACTCTGTGCTGCAATTCGCAGTCTTTATCTATCAAAATCAAGTCAAATTGAATATTTTTCCATAGTCTCAAACATAATTAAATATAGGTACTTACTAACAAATACTTTAGTGACCTTTTGGACTGTATCACAATATTGTATAACTTGAGAGTCGTAGGTAGTACCGCAGTACCCCTCTCCTAACTATTAACTATAGTTAAACATCGACATCCCTTCAAAGGTCCTTTATCTCGTTCAAGTTCATAACAAATCTCTCACTAATAAAGCATATTCACCCCAATTACGGGCTACATTGTGGGTCTTACCGCGTGCCGCTAACAACTAAGTTCCGTATCACAGATTTGCCTTGGGCTTTTAGGCGCAAATAGGAGTGGTGCTAAATACATGTTGCAATAGCAACTACAAGCTATAATCGCGAGCACATCAACCTACACAAAACCAATGTAATCTAAGCCTTATTACCAATGCATATATGCCGATAATGCCTAACGACGTAGAAATTTTTACGAAGTGAAACAACCGCCTCGATGTTTATTAATAACATAACATTTCAATGGTTTTTACCTATTTATTGGCAGGCTATGCCATCTTATTATTTTATCATTACTCGATGAAATATTTTGAGTTAGGTACTTAACATGTTACATTTTGTAAGTAGTACTATAACTCAACTCAATATTATTAATTAGCCCTTGCCAGAAACATTTTTGTAGAGCTCTTAAGGAATGATATTATTTAAAGACGGGTTAGATATTTTTTTAAGTCAAATACATTACAGGTGAGATTCTAACTAAAATAATAACTTCCTATGCTGTATGTTGAGCTGGTGACACTTTCAATAAGTATAATCCCTTTCAACTAAAGTCTATTGACATTGAGACATGTAACTACTATAGGCATTGTCTAACCCCCTCGAGAGACATCATATTACGAATGCATATAATAATGTACGTTGCTTATAAAAAGGCGACGATAAAAGGGCACTAGACGAAATGGAATTTGGCAGACGATGATATAAAACTGATTAAATATTTACGGTTTCGTTTGTTTTGGACATTGCTGTCGAGATTGGGAGTTTGTAACAAATGTTTGAGTTGATAATTTGGTTTTGAGATTTTGATTACGAAACAAAACTTATACTTTCTACATAGCCAATAAGAAGTTGTTCAAATGGTTTTAAAATTGACAATTTTAAAACAATTTGAGCAACTTCTTACTAGCGCATGAATGAAACAAAATCCTCTTGACTGATTTAGATACCATAGGTTCAAACTCTACATAGATATTTAGTGGCGGCCTAAAAATGTTTAAGTACCTACCTACCAGTTAATAATTCAATTCATTTTTCGAAATCTGAGAAATCTTACCTGATTCATTATTAAAAAAAAACAATTATTCTGAGATCAAGATAAAGTCCTGTTCCCTGTTACCTATTGTAGATAAAACTATTAACTTCCTAATAAAGGTATTCGTCTACTTACTATTTTATGCGTCTAGGGGAAGAGCATGAGTTGAATATAAAAATCATTGAGTAAGAATACTACGTTTTAATAAAAATAATGAAATGTAAGTACGCCACATAGGCGTAATCGTTGTCAATTCCCATCCTCGGATATGCAATTTGCACTGAGAGGACGAACAAAAAATAAGGGCGATGAAGCATGAGGCGTGGGGTTGCGTTCATTTCACGCTATACTTCTGAATGGAGATAAAGTTTATGGGGACACAGCCTAATACACATGCATAAAGGGAGCAATGTTCGGGTTAATTTTTGCTCAGAGCGCTTATGGATCTGAGTTTGTATTGGCAGCGGTTGGTACTGTAGGAGATAGCATTTACCATTTAATAATTATAGGCGACTCTACATTAGGTAGACATACCTATTAAAGCGTACCACCTAAGGCAAACAAAAGAATAGTCAGCTGGAAGAAATCTCTTAGAGATAAATGCGCCCTTTGTACAAATTATTTTTATTAAGATGTTTTATACTCTGTTGTGTACAATAAAGTGTTAAATAAAATAAGAAATATTAGAAAGATCTTTATATTGGGAATTTTGATGACATGGGATAGATACCTAATGAAATGAGGATGATGAGAATGGGTGAACTATTTCTATAAATTATTACAATACAAAAACACCGAAAAATTAAAATCGGCGTAAATACCAAAAAGCAAGAAGTTTTTCTTTAGATCTCCTTACTATACGAGCAGTTACCCTTACAATCGATAACATATCGATGCGATGGTAACACTAATGTAACACAACTTATGATTATTGTAATTAATGTATTAATGTGTGCCATCTGTTATTGGTGACCCTGAATGTAAATTATTATTATTGTCTATTAAGATGCAAAAATTAGGTCCTCTTTGATTGGTCATCCGAGTTCATGCTGCATCCTTCATACGAGTTTTGTTGTTAAAATATGCATTTATTTATGGGTTCCGTGGGTGTTTTTGTCGTTCTGTCAACGCCAGTGTGCATTACCACAGGGTAAGCAGATCTTTTTTCATTCCATGCAGTAGAAGAGAGTGAGAGACTGAGACGAGATGACATTCCCCTCATAGGTTCGGGCTGCGCGCGGGGGTGAAGAAATCCAGGCAAAATGACTAACGCGCCGGGATCGGTCCTCCACACGAACAGTCGACCATAACCATAACCGAAGTCAAAGAACGATTTATTTTATTTTTTAATAAATTTATTTCGAACTGCAGTGGTTATTATTAGTAATAGTATTTAGTTTATCTAAGTATATATATGTTTTACATTAGCGAAATCAGTATAAAACATAACTTAAAATCAATCACGCTTTGTTTCCCGTATATAGGAGTACGCAGGCGTCCAGTACGATAGACGCCCACGATCTGCTAACGATCCTTAGGATATTTCAATACATGGAGTATTGAAGATTCGAAAAGAATAATACAGTGGTATGTCTATAATTGCATATAAAAAAATATAAATTAAATTATAAATTTTAATACGAATAAAATCATCATCATCATCAGTCTATTTATATTGCCCCACTGCTCGCGCACAGACCTTCCCTTACATCGAGGGAGCTCGGGCCATAATCCACCACGCGGGCCCAGTGCGGGTTGGCGGATTTCACATGCCTTAGATTTTTTTTTCTACGGCATGCAGGTTTCATCACGATGTTTTCCTTCACCGTTACGAATAAACGAATAAAATAATCAAACTAAATTAATTACACGATTGTAAATAAATAATCTGGCAAAATAATTCAATTGAGACAATTTTAAATGGCATGTATTTAACGCGGCGACAAACTTATCTGATTTAGGGTTTTAAAATTAATTAAAATGGGTACGAAAAATAATAGGTTGGCAGCTACAGTGAAGTAGCATTTTAAGCATTAAGTAGCAGCTTTATATTGAGTTCTAAAGCTTTGTTTAAATTTAAATTGGCAGTGATTTTTTGGTGTAGCAACTGAATTTATTGTTAGACGACAACTTGACGGCGGATAAAATGTAGAAAATAGGCTTTTATAAATTATACAATGAGAACGTTTATAAAATTAAATGAGATGAGAAGAAAATATGCACATGGTCATAAAAAACATACTATGTGCGACATTTTATGAGGTCTAAATAAAGCAAATTGTGGCATGCAAAAAAAATATTAATGGTTTATAATATTATTTCTTGACTTAAATTTTTTTTAATGGCGAAACAGTAAAAGGCATAAAAGAAGAACAATTCAACTCAAAATATCACTAAACACACTACAATTTATTTTCGCAGCGTACAGCGATTTTTCCTAAAGCAAAAGCTTTTTCATCAATGCATAGCTAATAATCTTAATGCACATTATACATGTTAACTCCTTTTCTTTTAAATATAGCTTCTATTTTTATATTATTTACAGCAGTTTTTTCTAAATAAAACAGAATGAACTTGCTTTTTGAATACAAAAAAAAAATAACCTAAAATCGAAGTCTCTGGCTTGGAGCGAAGCTGCGCTTCGCTCCAAGCCAGAGCCTTCTGAACCTAAACATCCGTGTCGGATCTGGTTAGAGATGTACTCATGTAAATTTGCTGTGCAAACAAAACTTCTGATATCCTAATACTTAATTATTGGACCCGTTTTAAGTTTTACAGCTGCTGTAAATCACTGCCCGAAAGTGTATTTTTATATGGAAGACAATAGTTGCTAATAATACAATGTTTGATATCCCACTGTAAATATTAGCTGCCAAGTCATTATTTTAATACCTCACCTATTATTTCATTTTTCCCGTTTAATATATTTGCTATCTTAAAGTAGCTGCCGTTATTTAGTTTTTATAGATCTTACATTTTGTATCTCATTATAATATAATTGTTGCTAAAATATTTAATCGCTACCAAAGTTATTTTTTTGTAACCAAGTAGTTAGTCGCCTAATAAGTTCTTAGTCGCCTCAAAAATAATTAGCCATTTTAAATTTTATGATAACATAAATGACTTGCTTATTAGGTCCCGTTAGCTAGTTCTTATTAGGAGGAGGTTCTCAGTTCGACGATTTCGTACTTTTGCATTGAAATTCAAAGGCGTATTCACTGTATATTGTATACTTATACTCTAGTAGCATTGCTATGTAGATTTATGCAGTCTCAGGCTTATCACACGGTCGGTTTACCCAGTTCTGTCTGGACACGCTCCATATATTTACGGTTGTCAATTGCATGGCGTTTGGTTTTGATCGTAAGTGCCGTCGCCATGCATGAAAATACGAATTGAATGGTTTTATTCCATCATATAGAATTGAGCGAATTGAGTATACATCCGGACAGGATATCTATATAATATGATCATTATAGGTAATATAACAACTTTTGTTCTACGACTTTTGAAAGAAAAATTGAAAATAGATTAATGTATCATACAAATAGATCAGCTGATCGGTACAAAATATATGAACAGTTCATGAAATATTCACTAATAAGAAGTGTCGTAGTGCACTTACAAAAAAAATTCAATTAGGTATATAAAATACTTACAGATAACGTGTATGTGATTGACATCTGCTATAACGAAAAGGCAAATGTCTAGATTTCTATTCTACTAGCGTTAACGAAACAGCGTGTCACTTAATTGGCTAGGTCCTCCCTGAGGATTGAACCCTGGTCTCCTAACCAAAGCGCCACCGAGCCTCAACATTCCTATAAGTACATACTTGGCCCTTAATAAACTTTCAGAAAAATACCATAACGCAGTATAAACTTCATATTCGTATCTTTTATTATTTTTACACCGGTAATTGCTTAACATAAAATTAAAAATAATTGCAAAACGCTCATTATCAATTCAAGAATCGTTCTGAACAAAGGGCGCGTTGTACACAATTAAATTGTCTCCCAAGGGATCTCACTCTTCGCAACTACTTTGCTAATTTATCTAAACCAATTACAGAAGTGCGCCGCAACCGCTCCAGGAATGGCAATTATATTATTTTGCGCTTAAGGGTGCCTTTCCACCAGTGATATGCTATGTTACGTTGCTATGAATACTTTTGATATCAATCATATTCATTGGTCCACATAGCCTAGCACTGGTGGAAACGAGTTCCACTGAGCTATGATTTTATATAGAAGGATGCGTGTTGTAGATGGGAGCTATGGATGCACGAATGACTGCCTGCGCCTTCCCTGTCGATGCATCGTATAGCTCGAGCTGCGCATCTTCCTTGCACAGCTACCTCGCGGCGGCGCATCTTACGCACTCCGCTACACAGCATAGCATTAGTGGAAACGGTCAGATAATTTCGTAGGAAAGCTTTCGCATCCTCGCAGCATAACTGGTGGAAAAGCAGCCTTTGGGGCCGGAGAGGGACAACCACATACAAGTTGTCAACGCAACACACGGCGGAACATCATCGACGTTGGTATATGGTAGGTAATAAAATAATATAAGTTAGTGTCAATAACCAAATGACCTGGTGTCTGGCAGGGGTGGGGCTGGGTTGAGGGGTGCATCTTGAAAAGAAAAAAAAGAATAAGAGAAAATCGTTTATTAATTCGGAAATTATCTGTCGCAAAACCCGTTGAAAGAGGCCTTCGTGACCTACGTCCAGCAGAGGACTGATACGGGCTGATGGTGACGATGATGAAAGAACCCAAACTCTAGTTCTTCTAAATCACCAATACCTAATAGGTGAAAATCATGAAGGGAAAATTTCGCCACGTTCTTTTTTTTCGTTTCGGAAAATTTCCTTGCTTCGTGGTAAAAAAAGGTCTGAATAAATGAAAAGATAAGACCTGTGAAGGTAGAAATTAGGTCACTTTCAAGGCTGTAGATGTTACCTACTTACTAGAATGTACTAGGTGTTATGAACAGTGATTGAATGTAAGTGGTTGACCAACTGGCTCGATTTCAAGTGATTATCGATAATAATGTGATGACATTAATATAAACCATCTGTCGGAATAAATTAATGATAAATAAAATAAAGTAGGTACGGCGCAAATTTTTATTTCTACGCAGCGATCATTATCATTATCGGAAAGTAATTTAATGAAGGTCTTTGAAAACAAAATTAGATGAATGACACGGTATTTTGAATGTGTGATGTATTTATATTTCATAATCATAATAATACTTATACATTTCAGCCAACACTATTTACAGAGGAGTTAATGGCGGAAGATGATGATTTAATTATATTATTATTAATATTGGCCATACTATTGCAACATAGGTAAATTCTAGACACTATTTGCAATTAAACTAGTAGCAAATAACTAAGGTTCGAGTATATTATCTGATTGTCAAAGTTGATAGCAAGTTTGCGGGTTCAAATTGTTTGAGTTTTCAAGTATGCGGTTCGAGACAACATGACGGTCCGCTATATCTACTTGCAGGGATTATATCAACGCCTCAGGCAGGATGTATTATTGAATTTATCTATAATTTCTCAAACTTAAGAACATTGTTTACCATTAGACCATGTGACATGTATTATAATATATATAATAAATTCTTACTTATAATATCTTAGAAAATTATACCTACAACCTCAAACAAATACAAACATAAAGATTTACCATATTTACTATAACCAGATACAATAGGTACGTGTTGGTGTGGAGCCTACAAATGGATATCATATTATGGATTAGTCTGTATATGTAAGAAGCAATATGTCTCGGGAAGCAATATGCTAAAACTTCATGAACACGCTGAACAAGAACATCATGAAACACTATGAATAATTTAGATTCACAGAACAGTTATGCCTACAAAAACAAACAAGTCATTATACGAGCCGGCTTGTGAACGCGAACAAAACTAATTTGTGAATCTGTCCGAGGAACTCGTGAAATCCGACAGAAAGCACAAAACGGTACGTCGTTTGGGAATTTTCTAATTACGTTTTCAAAGACACCTCGTTTGCTGAACATGTGACATTCGAGTGAAAAAGGTCACGTATAGAAAATTGGAAAGTCCGGGATTCGTCCGAGTGAGCGAACGGACGCCGTTTGCCAGAATTTGCCTCCTGATTTTCCTATTAACGAATCTCATTTTATCAGAGCGCGGAACAATGTCGGAATTGTCTTTTTCTTACTCTGATAATGTTCAAAATAATATGAGTTTTGGACTTAGTGGTTTTTATTTTGAGTTTGTCCCAGATATTTCTATCTCTACTAGAGGTCAGAAGTAGAGCATATTCTAATCCGTATGTCAGGCACATAATAAATGGCAGGAGTAGATGCAGGATCATTACAACTGACGTCTTTTCTGTCAATATCCACTATAACTACAATTCTGACTACAGTTTGAATATGTCACTTACCAATTTAATTAAAACTTCTAAGCAAAGTTTGTTACTTCTAATTTTCCCAGTCTATGGGAGTTCAACATCTGCGCAACCCTATTGCAAAATAATTACCCAAAAGTAAATTATGCACCCTTTAAACTGCATCAAATTTGGGCAAATAAAGTTGCCTTAAAATATATATTAGAGGGATAGAGCCACATGGCAAATGTTTAAAAATAAATTTTCTTGCTTATGAGTTGCGTCGCACTTGTCAGAAGAAAAGGGGAGTGTGACAATGAACAGACATAACTTCAGACAGTCTGTGTTATATTTATTAGGTTACAGAAATTATCAATGGCATAATATCACACCTTCTACTTTTTAGTGGAAAATATAGAAAAAAACTCAAACCTGTTGTTTTATTTCTTACATTACAAAATTATTTACTTCATGTCGGACCACCCTCTAAAATCACGTACGGCGCAGGTCGGAAAGCTAGTACAATATAAATCTGTATGAAAATGATAATCATAACGGCCCAAAATACGTTACTCACACATAAATGTACCAATGAAAACACTCAGAGTGGCACGCGCCTGTACCATTGTCGACGACAATTATTGGGCCTGCGGAAACGGTGGGCAAAAAGGAAAAGAAATATTTATTCACTGGATGCAATCGTGGTGAATAAAACGATTACTTTCTATGTTAGTGAAATAGCCGTCAGTGACAATAGAACTGGGGAATAGAAATGGAACGACGCCGGGTGCGACGTTTAGAGACCATAATTTTAATTCTCAAAAAGAACGCAGGATGCTATGAGGCCTGATTTGAATGTTCCTGATGTTGAAACTTTCCGAGCGAAAGGTATTGCATTAACAAGCAAGGAGTTGATCAACTGTATTCATAATGTTGAGAAAACAAGGGCTAGTTATACGTAAATCTGGACAAATATTTTTAACTGACAGTGCCCGTGACTTCGAAAGCATGGAGTTTGACTTTGTCAGAGGTGGTTCATCAGCTGCTGCCTTGTTTTTCATCATAAGTACATATTTTTAGATGGGCGTGCCCCTACTATATCTAATTCGTGGATTGCGTTGAAAATCTGATTGGTGGTGGTGGTTTCAAGTTCAAGTTTTTAGACCTTGTCAGTTCCAGAGCATTGCTGACCCATATTTATTACATTGTTGATGAGATTTTGAATCAAAGAATTCGTTACTTAATATTACAGAATGTAGTCAAGATTGTCATGAATAATGACTATACTATATGATCATGAAATTAGAAGATTACACTCGTCATTTTCTTATTTTCCTTATACATACGAAAGCCAAATTCTATCAGAGCAATTACTTTCCTTTTAGGCAAATTAACAAGCTTGCTGCAACCGTTGAAATTCAATCCAACCAAATCTGTATGTAAATGTATTGTAATTGCGGGGCCGATATTCGAATTACAATTTCTATGTTGATTAGCCGTGTAGCTGTGAAATTTATGTTCGCTCCTCGAATGCCTGTTTCTCTTGTATAATTTTGTTTATATGTTTCAGTGAAGGGTTGTTCCTTGGGCGGAATATAAATACATGCGTGTGCTTTTGTTACGGAATATACCTAGGTATTTAGGCACTGAATATATATTGTTTAATAGACAAATACTAATTAAGATCTCAAATTAATCTGATCTTCCAAGAAGATTTAGCAGAATATACAAAAATATGTTAGGTACAGTCGACAGCAGATCAATGGTAACACTTTTTACTTTTGACAGTTCCTATTATTTGCGTCGTAAGACTTGAAATCGTACTGCAAGTGTTACCATTGATCTGTTGTCGACTGTACGTTGGTTAGGTTAGGAATGCAAGGTGAAGTTAGTAAATATATAAATATTTTTTATATAGATTGCTGCTGACAGTTATTCTATTTTTATTTGAATGGCTTCTACTCTTATTCAGAAGATAATTTCTCCAATGTCTAGTTATTTAGAGTATTTATGTAAATAGAAAATCAATCAAACAAAAATCAACCCAAAATAATGGCGAACCTCAAACAGTTATTTTACTTTAGATCATCGAGGACAAAATTCCAAATGATGTTTTAAAAATGAGACCACAAGTTCAGTCTACTACAAACCGACGAAAGCGTATGAATTCGTCAATCAACGAATTGGATTGAAGTGAAAGTGATGGGCCAGGATCGCAGCAAATATGCTTATCGTATATGCTTTATATACGCATAAGCGAAAAAGGCGTGAGTTTATTTATGTATGTTTCGAGATGGTAATATTTAAATAACCGATGACAATTTTCAGTTATTGTATAACGGGGTATACCTACACCGATATTTAAGGCCTTCCATGAGCCAACTAGCGCCGCCAATCTTAAAAAAATAATATCTCAAGAATTATTATTTTTATTAAAAAAAGCTATGTACACAATCATTATTAGGATAAACACTATTTTTTAATATACAAAACATGGCATAATAGCGACAAGAAAAGTTGTAGTTCTCAAATGTGCCAAAAATGGCCGTTTTTCGCAATTATGCGAACTACAACTTACCGACATTGAATCACGTTATAAATAAGCATTTAAAAAATAGTATTTATCGTAATAAACATTATGTACATAGCTAGTTGGCTCATGAAAGTGCTCCTTAAATAAGTATACCCCCGTTAACTACACGACATTCCTGTTCGAACTTTTGTGCACTAGTTGTCACACTTAAAATAAATGACTATCGTTCGCGCAATTTCACACCCCTTCGTCCTTCTAATTGAACCAAAATACACTTAAATTTTCTTTGTGTCTAGTGTAATTTTAGCCTCAGATGGGGTCAGCCAGACCACCCCATGGTAATTTAACGGGTTGAGGATTCTGCTTTGGATGTCAATTTGAATTACTTTAACTATACCTAATGGAATGAATGCTTCGCATAGCATTGCGTAGAGTTTATGGTATTTTACGGGTTTTAAGATATTTTATTTATTGAATAGCCTCTATATATTTTCATGGTTCCAGGTACAATTTGTATGTTATATATGTGTAGCATTTAAATACATTATGGACACTATAGTTAAAAATCTAAAGATGAATAATAAACATTTTTTTTAAACATTGCATTGATTCATGATCATATTGTATATAAATTATAATGGCGAAGAGTTTTCGTGATTGGACGAACCCACAACGTCCTATTTTAGTATTTGAGTTCAAAACCACCACAAACAATACCAAATCCGCACGTCTGTGGTATTACCTGATAATCTAATGTTAGCACCAAATCGTGATGATGAATGTAATTCAAAACTCTAAATTCACAGCAAAATCCGTAACGTATGCATGGGAACGTTGACACCGCATTAAGCATACACTCTACAAATATGAGTCTTCCGACCCAGTTGCATAAATGCGCTTTGCCGATGTTAATTATGCACATTTCCTCGTACCGTCGCCGACGTGTCGACTGCCCACTGCGTTTTATGGAATTTCTTCATTAAGTTTTCTGTTCTCTTTGAAGACTATTTATTTCTCTTTTTGTTTTGTCTGTTTTCAGCAAATGAGTATGTTGTTCTCAGATATCAGTTAACACCAAATATTCATTAGGAAATACTTTATTGATTATTTAAGCAATCAACATAGCTCGCATTTTTGAAATTTACATGTTGGTGTAATCTTAATTTGCCACCTAGGATATAAAAAAATAGGTTTCATAAAATTGATTCATGTTACTCGTTAATTTTTTGGCAGTGCTGATTTTCCCAATAAGCTGATTAAAAACTTGTTTCCAAAAACCAATTCAGTTAAAGCTATTGCATAGCCTACTTGTATAATAATCCCGCAAATAAACGGAATTACGTGTGTACAGAGCACATGGACATCGTTTCTTTATGCATTTAATTTGAACGCCAATGGACGCACGCATAATGGCGGCAACATGTCGCCGCGGTTTGGCGCATATACGCTTTATATACATGGGCATATAGAGCTTTATACAACAGGCAGAACCTACAGCTAAATGTCTGCAAAGATGTAGAATACCTAGACAAACTCAAAGTCTGACTGAAGAAAACTCGACGGTTTACCGATTTAAACCAGTTAAAATTAAAAAAAGTCATAATTTGTTGTGATTTAGCACAGGTTTATACGTTATCTTATAGCGGAAGTAGATCTTGGTTAACTATATATTTTGAATAGCAATAGTAAGAGTTTGGCATTTTAATAAATATTTTGTTTACACCTTTATCTACTAAAATATTATGTAGTTAGAAAATCCAAATAAAACCTTTACATTTCTAGTACCATAAGAAGTCATGACCGGCCAGCCACCAGCCTGTGTTGCTCGGTCATATTGCAATGACCGAGCAACACATTATGCCAAGAATTTCCAATATGCGAACATATATTTTTATTTTAAATAAGTAGAGGGAGATAAAAATTGTACCTAAACCGAAGCCCAAATCAAGTGTCTTATTTTGTAAACAAAAACTACCCTACCCTACTAACATTTTAAGTTATTCTGTGATTATTGCATAGCTATTTTCGCATTATTAGATCGGATTACTTTATTTTAACGATGATAAACATGTTCGATCAATCGGTTCCTTCAGTGTTACATCACAACAGGTATTACACGATCATATTTGTTTACAAAATAAGACACTTGATTTGGGCTGCGGTATAATTGACCATAGAGTGACCTGGTCATTGCGTGTCCTTGCATTTTTACAACAGATTACTTGTTTATATCGAAATTAATCTCCATATAATTATATATATTTATTACTTTATTTGTTTATTTTATTTTATTCATTTTTATATTAAGATGATATCTTTATTTTTCATTTTATAAGTATTTTTTTATAAATGGTCCAAATCATTATCTGAGTAACTATAGTTTTATACAATTTGCGTTATGGCATGTTTAGTAGGAAAGCAAGCTACCGAAATTTACTTTATTCATTGAGATTACAGCACAGTTTTCAATGACACTATAATAATTTCTGCACAAACGTTTCATGCAGTTTAACTTTACATGGAAACACTATCAAATGACGCAAACAACTGTAACCATTCCACGTATCGTCATAAAGGCCATTTTTATTGCTCACAGTTAACATAAAGTTTATCTGACTTCATCCCCTAGCATAGTGATGGCCAAACTAAGTTTTGTGTTGGGGGAAAAGAATGAGACCACAAAAGCTTGAAACTACAACTGGTTTATAAGATTTTTCTCCAAAATGGTAAACATTTTTGGTTAGGAAATACATGCAATATGCATAGTATAAAAACCCAACGTTTATTAAAAATATTTAGTATAGAATATGTAAAAATCTAGACTAGCTCATTCATAGTAGGTACGTATATTATGCCTAGAGACACATACAATGCCATGGATATTTCTTACCTCTAAATTGATTTAAATATTTTACTCAGTGCAGTGACAAATGATATTGTGATAGCAACTAACTCTTAGTTTTTAAGTTCAATCAGTAATTTTCATGCAAAAATCTCTCCGAATTGAAAACCAAGGTCACATTTGAATTGAATTCTCTGGAAGTCTTTTAAATAAAACAATGTTCTGTTTTAGAATTAAAATTAATTAATGTTCTGTTTGCACAATATTGCTTGCGATTAATAGGCCATAGATTAAAAGTATGTAGAACGAGAAATTTTTATATAATAAACAGGAATTATATTGATTGATCTAAGGATTATTTCCGGACCCGTTCGGCGTTCAGTACCGGTTTTGGTTCTAATCTTGAATTTGCTCAACACTACACTATAGCGTCTCTAAATGCAATCCAAACGCAGTGGAAGCAGGAATTATACCAGCATTTACTTTCAACGATGCACTCAAGATATTCTCGAGTGTACTGCAAAGTAAAAGTTAAATGTAAGGTTTATTTATTTTATTCATTACGACGACGACGAGGGTCGAATTAAAATTTTGGATTTATCAATGATTTTATAAAGTTCAATTCATGAAATTGTTATTGATTTACAACACAGAAAACATTCAGCATCACTAAATAAATACTTAGTAGTAACTCAAAGAAAAATCCACGAAAATAAATAGACTGATTTACAATTTAGAAAATTCTTTTGAAATAATACAGTGAAAACGCTCTAAACCAGTGAAATACTACAATCGGTCAAGATGACTGTGTTTATTAAAATCTCAACCTTAATGAGTTCCTGTATATACTTATTTATCTTTGTATTAAACTGTAGAAAACAACCACTTCGCCAAGATATTTAACTGGTTTCTTATAATGGACAAGGATGTGTAAAAGTTTTAGTAGCAGGTATTATTTTATAATAAGTCTTAAAAGTTTAATCAATACAAGAAACGCCTACACACATAAAAAGCAGTAAGGAAGCGACCTACTAAAATTATTTCCTTCAAATAGATACTTTATATGCGGAACCCGTAGCTTTGACCGTCTACTCGTTTCACTTATTCCGATATTGGACCCCACTAATTTTGTTTACTTATTCATTAAAATGGAGAGCGATGGCGGGAGCGAAATGTTTCCTCTATTAGATTTTTATGGAAAACTGAATCCGTAAGCACACTTTTAAGAGCAACGGTTTTTTTCCTTTTAGCCGTTATTTAGTTTATTTTTATGAGCTTTAATGGGTTCTTAGAAAAATGTGAAGTCAATTTGAAAATACGTTCTAATCCTAATTCAACTTTTAAAACTATAATGAGTAAGAAACGGAAACCTGCTTTTATAATTTATATAACACGATAATGACAAAATCATTCTTAGGTACTGGTAGGTAGTAGGAACCTGCCTAATATGCAAGTCCCAATTCAAAGATTTAGGTTTGTTATTATATATATAAACGGATATCACTCACTTATATTGTTGAACTCGGCAATGAGACCGACAGTTAATATTTATATAATAATTTATAGTTATGGCTCATTATAGATTTATATTGAGTAGGGAAATTCTATTTTTTACATCTATGTAAAAAATGTAATGTATGCCAATTAATTTAATTTGTTAAGTATATGAAAAATAACAAAGGGTAGACAAAAATTAAAATGCACCCAACATCAGACAAATAAAATAAAACACACGGAAATAAGAAAAATATTTGTCATGAATGCGGCATACGATATTCCAAGATTTCGAGATATTACAGCAGATTTACGTACAAAATGCAATGGCTTGAGCGCGGTTTGACGGACTGCCGATTCGCATCCTGAATTATTCATTCATCCGCTTCTAAACTTTACCAGTTCCGCCTTCGAATATTGCTTTGTTTTATAGTTTATGAAATTTTAGTAGTTTTCAAGTGCTTAGGTATATTTTATCATTTTTCCTAATACGAGAAAGTATAAGCAGAAAAACGTTGACAACCTACTGACAAAGGGGTTAGTGAGAATAATAATTGGTATAATTCCATACCACTCAATCTAATTCAACTCCTTCAACAGTGAAATAAAATTGATATTGTCATAAAACTATTTCAATAATTCGAGCAGTAAATTAGGGATAATGCAATATGTCAAAAATCTATTCCATTATACTCAGCCGCATCAGATAATGTACAAAGTTTTCTGTTGTAAGTTTTACTTGTGCTTTAAGTCAAGTTTTGTTATCAGATAACACTTAACGGTTAAATCGTTTGTGTGGAATCGTAGATAACATTTTTTAAATCCAATTCGCTAATAGACTGTAATGAATGTTTCAATAAGCCGGCCAACCAATAAGTCAGGGCCGACACGTGCCTCCGTGCAACATCCGTTACCCATTCGCCGACGCACAAATCGGTTCGTTTGCGAAGACAAATGGCCACTGACGTAGACGAAAGAAAAATTTTATATTGACGAATTGTTGGGATTTAAAAAATCCGCGATATTGCATTTTTATGACACTATTAAAGTTACCTATATGCGAAAGTTTTAAATGTGTTTGACTCATTCATAGTCCAACCACATACTTAAGAGGCTCTAAATAATAGATAATGATACTTTTACCCCGGTAAAACAGGATTTCTACGGGAAACTCGTAATAAACATCGGGTGAAAAGCTATAGTTTAATACTACCTATATGATACACAACATTTTGGTGAAGATCTTTTAAGACGTCAGACAGGTTATTGAGAATGTATTAAATAACAATTATTCTTAGCAGCAGGTAAAGTATTCATCAGACATAAATAATATGTTTGGACAATTTTTTAAATTTATGTCAATTATGTTATCACAATCAGCCCGTATCAGTCTACTGCTGGACATAGACTTCTCCCCGATTTCAATCATGTAATAAATAAATCATTCAGTTAAAGAAAATCTAAAGTTCCCTGCAAATAAGTCTAATGCTTTCTCCTAAAACAAATATTTTTCAACTGCTCACTTTACCCGTCTGCTTGCCTGGCATACACAGATTCCATTTTCAAAAATTACTTGAAAAAGAGTTGGAAATTCAATATCGGGTGCAGGCGCAGTGGAACGCTTGATATTTTTTCCTCCTGATTTCCTTTTGAATTCAAACCCTATTATCCTAAGGTTATATTTCCCGTGCATTCGACACTAAGCGGCGTATGATGAAAAGTGATTTTTGACATAGCATTGCGAGAGTGCCTTCACTATGTCACACGCGAGGTTTCTTTTAAGTTTTTGCTGAAATACAATAGAATTTTACAGCCTTTACGACACCGCAGAGGAATGTTGTGTCCATTGTTTGATTAGTGATCAGCACCCAATAGCGTCCTAAAGAATTCACTTTGCTATATTTAACACCGACGGTGGCATCGCCAGGCGCTTCGTTAGGAGTCCGTTTAGAATCTAAATTATCTTTTTAAGAGTAATTAAGATAAATTATAGTTGATAAGAGTTCGAAGCTACGTGGCTGCATCGGCATGCTATTAAAAGCCTGCTAATGATTGACAGTAAAAACCTGTCGCGTCTCGACTCAAATCTTTTGGTAGGTGCTTATTGATTTTAATTATAGTTTTCTATATTGTTTTTTACTACACACACACCCTAGGGTACAACAAATCACCATGTCGTACAACAAATATACTTTATCAACAACCTACATGTACTTACGAATAATTCTGTACTTTTCTGTCATCATTGTTTTGTTTTTGAATTTTTTTGTTTGTTTTTGAATCATTTATATTTCCTTTCCATTTACATTTACTTACCTTGTTAAAAGTTTCCAAGCTGACTTTATTTGGTATTTCATAAGTGTGCAAAGTAACTTTATTTAAAAATAAGTTACTGAGCATATAATTGACAAATTCAATCTATGAGATAATAACATAGGTATTCTGTATTTTCCTAATTACCAATCTCAATCTCAAAATAAATGTAACGGAAGTAAAATAGCAGGAGTTAGCATTTCAACTAATTAGTATCCAAAGATGTAAATTCATTTACCACTTGACAAACAAATAACAAGGCCATTAAAATCCAGACTAATTGTGCGTTAAAAAAGCAAAATCCAGAATGACACAGATAATCTGGCTGAGGCAAAAAAGGTATGACATACGATCAGGATACGCTTTTGTGAAGAAACAGGGGTTTTAAATGGAGACTGGGACGTATTCTGGTCATGTACGGACGGATGTTTATATGAAGAAGAGATACCTAAACGAAACATTTTATTCGCGGTTCTGTCTATGCCGAAAGGAGATTAACGTTTTCTCGATATGTACGATCTAACACTAGATAAAGTAACAAGAGAGTTATTATATTATAAGATTTGACTAATTTTTGAAAATTAAAAAACAACAATACCTATTGTGTACCTACTCTAAACTTTTACAATCGGTCAAGTAGTTCTCAAGAACTACTCAAGATAATCTCAACCCTTTACTACTTTTCTCTATTTTGGTCGGACTGATATTATGAGTTAGGTATCGTATTAATCTTGATTACGAGACTGGCATGGGATTAGAATTTAAAGAAGTACCAAAAAAAATATGTTTATTATTTTCATTCATTAAATAATTGTCAGTAATTCATTAATTATTTATTAACCGTACTCAGAACTTCGGATATAAATGATTTTCAACAACCAGAATACAACCACTCGGTGGAGTCGTCTCAATAAGCGGCTTGGCTCTCAACACGGCTCGTAAATTCGACGCCAATTGTTTGTTTTCCACGCAAAACGCTCGCACGCCGAGATGTAAAAAAAGGGTTATGCTAGTGTGGATGTGACCTTAGAAAAATTACTGATACCTACCAGTTATAATATCATGCCTTTTCGTTTTGAGTGATGCTCTTCTACAATTAGACCATTATAATTAAACTAACTATGGCAGCACCTACTGACACAACTAATTCCAAAACGCAAAACAAATTATTTATGAGTAGGTAAGCAATGAATTACTTAAACCTTTGTAGTTTTTTTTTATATCGGGTGTAACGTAAACGGTAGGTATATGAAGCCGAAGGGAAGTTCAGTATCGGTAACTGAACAACTTTTGTTCTACGACTTTTCGAATAAAAAATAAAAATATATTAATGTCTCATACAAATCGATCAGCTTACCGGTAAGAAATGTATGAAAAGTCAAAAAAAAATAACGAAATCGAAAAGTTGTAGAACAAAAGTTGTTCAGCTACCGAAACTGAACTTCCCTTCAGCTTCATATACCCTTTACGTTACACGTACGACTTTTGTTGACCTGTATATTATTGCATGATCGCTTTTAGTAACGGATTACAAACTGCAGTAATGCAGAACACTCGTACAGTCCACAGTAGATCAATGGTAACACTTTGAACTTTGGACCGTTCCTATTATTTGCGTCGTAAGACTTGAAATCGTACTACAAGTGTTACCATTGATCGACTGTACCTATATTATATAGCTATATATAAGAAATTATTCTACTGGTACGAAGTCGCAGGTACAGTTAGTTAAATAAAGATAAAATTATTTTCTATGCCTATCTGTACTTTCGCAGCAGAAGCTTATCCCATATTTTCTTATCGTCTCACCCTTGACTGTCGGATGCAGTTCGTAAATCTTAACTTTTGTCTGCTATCTCGGCGTATAGAATTGTTTTAGCGTGGAAACACTACAGTGTAGGCACCATTGATAAAAATACGTAGGTATACTATATTGGCACTCGTGATTTGTAAAATGCGCCTCCCTGATTTATACGTCTGGCTCTACAAGGTGGAACAAATACAAAACAGTAAATAACGAGGGAACCTAAAAGGAGATGGTCAACTGAATACAGGAGTATTGCCACGTTTTATTTTATTGGTGATCAAATAGCACGAGTATTGATCATTGATTTCTTCACAACTTTACTACCGCACTTGATGGTTCGATTGTGTTATAAACGAAGATGAAAGTGTTATAGTGTTGATGCTTTAGTCTGTATTGCAGTTGATTTAATGAAGAAGCATTCATCAAAGGTCAGTTCGGACCTATCGATCTTACACCAAAAAGCATCAGATTTATATAATGTAGAACATCGCCACATAAACAAATGTCGAAATATGAACATATTTATTTAAGAATATAAACTCTTTCAATGAATTAAAGTCCATTGTTAAACAAATGTTGTCAACAATTCAAATTTCATGTAAAAAAAATTGTTTAGATTAGTCATAACTCAGATATAACGGCTACCTATAAAACTCATTCTATCTTCTAAACGTTTTGATTTGTGTTCATTTTCAATGTAAATATTGTAATCTATTCCTAACAGGCAATATTAAACACATGCGGGCTTAACCATTATTGACAGCTGATATCTATTTAAATAACCCTTAAACCCTTTGTATTAGATAGTAAATCTTAGTTAACATGTCTCGATTTGGTTTTTCTTTGATATTTATTATGCGTGCAATTCACGCTTTACATTGCAGTCGTTTTGTTGTGTGAATCGAATCGGTTAGTTTTATACTTCACGTTTTTGCAACTTGTTTTGAAAGCTAACTGAAGAATTATTTTATATTGTTCTTAGTTTAATTTTTGTTGTTTACTTTTAGTAAGGTTAAGTTATCCTTCTTAACTCTTTTTAACCGACTTCCAAAAAAAGGAGGAGGTTATCAATTCGTCGAATTTTTTTTATGTAGGTATGTTACCTGATTACTCGAAGACGCTTGGACCGATTTCGAAAATTATTAATTAATCTCTTGTTGAAATAATGATGTCTGATCTATAATTTATGTATGAGCTTCGTTTCAAAATTTCATTTTACATTTTCTCTAGAATCTTCTTAAAACGTATTCCCATAGCGTTATTAGTGATCGAATCGCAATCGTTACATGTAGAGACAATTGCTTTTAAGGCTGTTGGCAATCTCCCAAGTATGGGTGTCGGATACACTAACTTCACACCCAGTATAGTATACATGTTAATCTATGTGTCTAGTAGGTGCTTGTAAATAAACTATTTGGTAGACCACCCTCGGGAAATTGCAAAGCGACGAAGATTTATCTCCTGTAGTGTCAACTGAACGCAGTATTTTCTGAGATCCGTAATTTAGGGTCAAGAAACGAAAGAAAGTATGTTGAATATTACAAAGGCTTTGGACCAATTTGGCCTTACATCATTTTGTAATAGAGGTCGTTTAAATAAGATTATACCCGGGTTTAGCCACTAAAATTACCTAATAGTATAACTCTGAGCGGAATACCTTAATATATAGGTACTGTAGTTAAGTATCGAGGTAGGTACCTAATGTATCGAAATTACCGTCGGCATGATCTATTTATCAAAATTCACTTATTTTTAGGAATTTTAGACACAATAGACTCATCGGCGCGTATTCATAAACGTGATTTAAAGTTACGCCATCGTTTAGGCCCCCTGTCCCTTTCTATCTTAACATTTTTTAACGAAGTGTGAAATCTATTTGAATGGGCTAGCAACACGATTTAAAGGAACTGAGGTTTAACTAGGTTTATGCATAACAGCAATCGAGTTTAGAAATTGTTAACAATAAATGGAAAAATAGTGTCTTGGGTTAGAATTACCATTAATATTCAATTGTTATTATTATTGTCACGTGACCAAAAGGCTGGCAGCTACTTCGCACAACGTATTAGCCTCGCGATACAGCGGGGCAACGCTACAAGCCTTTTGGGCACGCTGCCTATAGTGGGGGACCTGATGGGGCAGGTCTTTTATTTTTAATTTTAATGTTTATATAAGTAGGTATATAGTAAGTTTGCTTTTTAGATAGGTTTAGTTTTAGTTTAGATATATTCATTAGTTTGTTTAGTTTACTTTTATTTGTTTTAAGGTTTCGTTATTTAAATAAACCATATTTGAATAAATTATTATTTATTTAAATAACCTAACCAACCAAGAACAAAGTAAAATTACTTTTAAACTTTAGACAAGGAGTAATATCTGTGACTGAAGATCCTTGATCGAATCAGACATTAGTATCCATCCATTCCTATTCAGCAGGCAATCTCATGATCCCTTGGCCTGTGCCCGCACCCTCTCATGTCATACATTCCGAGTGAACCCGATCTCAAACGGATCGGTCACGGTGTCGGCAATGACTCCGTTGTTTCATCTAACAGAAGGGATGGGAAGGAATTGTCGATATTCAATATTCAACGTCAAGACATGTCAGTAAGTTTATTACATAACTAGCTTCTGACTGCGACTTCGTCGGCACAGGATCTTTATAAATTATAGCCTATGTGTTATTCTGATTTATGAGCTATATTTTTGTAAACTTTCATTAAAATCCATTCAGTAGTTTTTGTGTGAAAGAGCAACAAACATCCATCCATCCATTCATACCAACTTTCGCGTTTTAGTGGGATGGGAATATTATAACAACTAAACTTAACCCTTTGCAAGGAAAATGTGCTAGTACCTACTGAAGATAATTTTTTTGAGGTGATGACCTACTTCTGCCAATTTTTTGCCATTTTTTCTCATCAGCCCTTACAAATTGGTGTAAATGTAAAGGACCATGGGAGATTTTGTATGAACTCCGTCCCCATACTCCACAGACTTGGAACTAGTGTCATTTGAAGTGTCTAGCAGGTTGGATGTAAGTCATGTAAACTTACATGACGTATCGATGTTACTATAGGCACCACTATTACATTTCGGTTGGACCTTTATCAGCAATTGTTGGCTTTAATTTGATTAGTTGACGCCTCGTCCAATCGGGAGCGAGTGACGTGAGCTTGGGTCAACGGTCAAATTCAAACTTTTAAATTTACGAGTTTTTAATTCGACAAGTTTGAGTATAAATTGAATTACGCATTGTCTGAAAAGGTCTAGAATAAATTGAATAATTTATTAACAGCAGATGGCTTGCAAGTAATTATAAAATTCTATAAGATTATTCTCTGAAAACCGTAAAATGAAATACTTACGAGATCTTAATTAAAATCATCTGCAAATATTAGTACAATTTGATTACTTATGTAAACTTAGATTAATAGAATACAAACAAAAGTGAACCAACAAAACTTAAATATTTCTTGTTAAAGTACTAAAACCTAACAAGCATAACATAATCTCGATAAAACAATGTAATATTTCAGGCGTTGCAAGTCGTGATATATGTCTATCGTATTAATATATTTATGGCGTCTGTCAAGCAGGTAATGGCATGAAAACACCACAGAAAATGTTCCTCGGGGCAATAACTTTTGGAGAGAATAACACAAATAAAAGTAACAAGATTTGGGATTCCCCCCAGAACCTGGTGCATAAAATAAGAGGACCGATATATTAGAGGAGATGCATTTTTCAATTTGTAATATTAACTAATAAATTAGATTGCACAGAAACACAAATGAATGACAAATATGTAAGTACTTATCAATAATTACTTAATTAGACATTAAGTACGATTTAAATTAAAAAAAAATACTTATAAGTAAGTGGGCACCTAACTAAAAGTCTAATAATATGTTGCGAATTGCGAAGACTGTAAACAGACGCAGTTTTGTCTTCATGTAGATATGCCCCCGTTATCAATTTCGCCTTGTTACACAAATGTAATAAAGTTAAAAAACGACATACCTACCTACCTAACCTAAAAAAACAGCGTATCAATAACTTACGTCTGCAATCTCATAGTTTACATTGTGCAAAATTATCTTCAACACATTGATATTCCAAACCAAACATATACGTTCCTCATTACTTATCTTCAAACGCATCGATACGCAACATTTATTACGATTCACTTGCTGTCTTCAAAACACGTGCTCCTAGAAGTTTTGGTGTACGTGTTACTCTTGCAGCAGCAAACATAAAGTTGTTTGCGAATGTCTAGAGCCATTCTATCACGTCAAAACAAGGAGCGGGGGAACAATGTATTGCAGTTGGCAATCTTAATGCCCTTTCCACAATATCTTTAGTATGACGCCCCTCTATATGAATAATGTGTCATACGATCGCGCCCTTTTATCAGCATTGAGGGAAACTTTCTGAGATTTTTGAAGGAACAAGTTTAGTTATGGGGGAAACATGAGAGGTAAAACTGGAAAATGTTCAAAAAGTTTGTAAGCGATGTTTTGGGTTGATTCAACACTTTCTGTATCAATTTGATTGTATATTTGAACCATTCAATAAGACGCATTGAAATGTATATTTCGAACCTTTCCCTAAAGATTCTATTATTTATTTATTTGTCAAAATTAATGTCCTTTCCATTCGGCTTAGTCGCAAACTCGCCCACAAAATATCTGGTCCGCGGGCGAGTTTACCTTTTGTAAATTTTCACGTAGTAAACTGGCCCACTGGGCGAGTTGCTTATGGGCAAAAATTATAATAGTAATGTCGCCCAAATGTTGCATTCTACAACTTTTTCATAGCTAATTTCGCGACTCGTGTCAATTAATTCGGTTCACTGTAAAATAGACCATCCTTTTCATACTAGAGTTTTGTATGGTTGTGGAAAAAATTTGTACCTATAGGTAATGTAAATACAATGCTGATGTTCTTTAAAGAATTATTACTGAAAAATTGTCCTTACGACAATGTTGTACATGAATAAGCCCACTGTACAGATTATCTAACTGTTTCTTTTCCATTTGTTTCTTGTTATAAATTACCACAATAAAATAGTACTGTTCAAAGGAGAAGCTTAAACTTTTCTATTTATTTGTTTACCGTAAATGTTGATTAACCCTCTGACGGTTATAAACCCTGCCATTAGTTGATTGTCATCCCGCAGTTAGAATAGCTTTACGACTATGACTGCTATATTTTTTATTAGAGGAACTGAACTTTGAAATGAAATGGACAGAAATAAACAGTTTCCGCAATAGTTTATAGATTTAGTAAGATAATTAAAGTGGCTGTAAATCTAAATATTTTAATATAGCTGTAGATACACATATTTATCTGTCATAATGACAATATCCCAATTTCTAGAATGGGACACTGCAGTACAAGCGTTACAAAGCCGGTCCTCACTTCTGGATTATTGACGCTGCTAATTAATAAATGCAGATTGATGAGAAAATTGGTAGGTAATGTAAAATATTGCTAATCTTCTTCTTAAACAAATAGGTCCTGAATTAGAATTGTTTAGTTACAAATTCTTACTTGCAATTAATTAAGTATACCTACTGAGTATAACCGATGACTTTTATCAAGAAAAATATATCGACATTGAATTCAAGAAATCAAGTATATTTAGTGTTTTGTGTGTTCTTGCTGTACCAAGGTAATTGCAACAAAATTAATACCATACTTATAATATTTTTGAAAACAACATTTGTAGGTATAAGACGTACCTATTCCCCAGTGTAATAGCTACAGTAGGTAGGTATGCTATATTTTACGACAAATATCGGAAGATACGTTACTTACGTTATGACGTATTTAAATGAGTATTCTCTCCCTCAGGCCAAAAAATCGTGAGTACAAATACTTGTATTATTACTGTGGGGGTGATTCCGTGGGGCAGGAAAAGCCAATGTTTTGGCTCGGCGCGTGCATAAAAAAATGCATGGGTATAATATTTTAATATTAACTGTATTATAGGGTGCAATGCGATGCATTCCCGGGATCACTGTGAGAAATGTTGGGATTAACATGGGTGTGGTGGTGTATGAAGACAAACGAGGCCAATAAATTAACGTTAGCAAAATACTTTCTGAGATTGGATTGTTTTGTGGAAAAAAAAACATCTTTAATAAGATGAAGGGTATTGAAATACATTAAGTTAAGCTTTCGCGCAGAATATTCTTGAATAAAGGACGCAGCGAATATTTTTTTTCATGAGAATAATATATAATAATGATTGGTAAATCATAAGTATTTATGATATCTACCATTCAGAAATTGTGATTATAAACAGCATCAATTTATCTTATTATGCAAAAGGTGTTAAAAACATGAGTAAGTACTTAAGTATTCTTAGTTCAAGAGAATCCAAACAAACCAATGTAAAAAACAACTATATATTTATTTGGTTGAAGATTTGTTCGTTAATGTTTTCTTTCAGCAACTTATGTTTAGTTTTGTTATAAATTCTTAAATAAGCAATAAATTATTCTTAATGATTTAGAAGCCTATTTTTCTGATTCGGTTTTAAAGAAAATTACAAATAACATGGTGCAGATTTGATTTAATGTTTCTGTGATTTTTATAAATTTGCAAGTAGGTTAGTTGAGAATTTCTGATAGAAACATGGAGCGTGCAGAGTTTTATCCACATTATTACTACCTCTACACTTCACCCACATTTTATGACGTAAAAAATGTTCCATACACCGACTGCACACAGCGAGGGTAACATCGGTTTGCACTCCGATATTAGACTAATATTCCGCCTTCCCTCGCTTTATTAAAAAACCAAGGGCTATTTGTATGTATTTATAGTGCCCACATAAAGGTCCCTGTCAACGCAACAACCTCCCAGCAGATTAATTTTGTTAAAACATTTTGCCTATAAAATACTTTGTATAGAAAAAATGCACGGGGCAAGCATTCCTACTCATGCAGAAATAAGAGGACTTTTGAAAAAATCCAATAGAGTAATGCTCTCTTTTATTAGATGCATAATATCAGCCCAAGTTCATTCAAATTCAAATACAGTATCCAATGCATTTGTATGATCAAGTAATTTCTTTATTTGTAAAACTTCATCATTATGATCAGTAGGTATGTACCTATTGCGGGTCTAATATACCTACGCATAATTGTAAGTATTCATTAAATTCATTACAACATTTGTCATTTATTTAATTACATTATAAATCTCGTTCACTTCAGAATGTTTCCGGAACCATGCATGACTTTACCTTTTTACACCATTATTAAGGACGTAAAAAAAAAACTAATAATACACGAGATATAATTATACATCGTATAACTACTGGAAGGACACCCATATCATCCATAGTAGATAACATGTGAAGCAATAACTCTCTCTATATCAGCTAACACATTTAGACCCTAATGTGCGTCATTCTGCACTAAAACCTAGCATTTATTGCACATAAGATATTTTGCTACACATGCGTCAGACCATTACTCGTAGAACACAATGCAATAAGAGATAAAAAGTAGGAAAAAATCTCCCACCCTCTACTGCAACATAAAGTATCTTATAGCGTTTTATTGCAATCATAGCCGGTGTTACTGTTTAGCAGATTTCTTCAATTTCAGGAGAATTTTGCTCTCGAAGACAACACTATTCAGCTGGATGCGAAGAATAAACAAATATCTGCGTTAGGACGATCTGTGAAACATCTAGTATACTTCTAGCAGTGGTCTGATACAATTATGATTACAAAACAGCCGCAGCTCTGCATTTAAATTGTGTGTTCAGATTTTTTTTAAGTATTTCGTACTCCACTTTAAATGTTTGTTTATCCCTTTATCGTTTTTATTTTGACACATTGGACGCAGTATATTATTGCAATACTTTCGCATATTTAATATTGTGATAACAGGTAGGTTGATAAATATCATTGTGGTATTATCTTCAATCCCATGGTCTACAATGGAAGTAACTTTTTCATAAAACTAACTAAATTTTAAAATGTTTCATGGTCACCCCGTAGTTACAGTTCGTTTGTGGTGGTACAGATACCCCTATCTGATGCCAATAAATAAATACACATTTATTCTGTTTTATGCACATTCACGCGTTTATTGTTTGAAATGAATCCTTTATTGCATTCGGATGGAATTTTATTTGTTTGCTGTTCGCTGTTGATAATGTGACTTTCATGTTGGTAAAATTGACAATTACTTTTAGATATAATTAAATTGTAAATTGAATATAAATATTTGCATTTATAAATTATATACCTACCTACCTATATATAGATTATGTGGATGGGTGACCGATAGTTACTTTTTCATCTAAGCCCCTCTGTTCCACGGAAAGCACATAGGCAGTTGGTCCTGGTTGCTGTTGTTCTATGGTGGCTATAATGTCATTAGGCATGAACAATAAGTTTGGTCACTAAACCACCCGAGAAGAAGTTTACAATAATAGTACAGTCCTATCGATAGATAGGTAGGTACCTACCCTTTAATATAACATAAGAAAAGTATACGGCTTTAGGCATATTATTATGTATTATTTTCATATATATTTTTTGGCCATTTCTTAAATATGTAAGTAATTTTAATTAAATTGTACCTAATATTCTTTACGCTGACTTATGTAGTCTTTCTTTGTTACAATATGTGTAATATTGTTTTGGCATGCGCTATTTTTAAATTTAATATTAACATTATATGTACTTAAATGCTGTAAGATTATCTGATAAATAAATAAATAAACAAATAGAGCTTCAATTCCAAGAATGACTTTTTACCAATAGATACGTTTTAATTGTAAGGTTAAAACCTACCTACCGATGCGATGCTTACTTTTTGAAGTATTTGGATTTTATAGTTTTTAATGAGAAAAATAACATATTTTATTCTTCTTTTATACATACAAATTAAAATATGAAATATATTAGTTACGATGCAAGGACTAAAACTAACTCTAAAAACTAAAAACTTTATTATCTACCTATAGGCACGTCGTCGTCTAGGCCCGTCCCGCCCAGCGCAATGGCCGCATTGCCCCGCTGTATATTTTATAGTTTAGGTAGGTACTATTATTATTATAATTCCTCAATGTCTATCATCACCCTGAAAATACAGATTATACTTTTTAAAACAAGCAATTTCATCCCTGTGCAAATTTTAATAAAACGGCAAAGGTAAGAAAAATGCTAATCTAAAAAAAGGTAGGAAACAATGAAATGGCACTTAGCTAACGGTTGACAAATTAGCCAATTCATTTTGCCCCTGAGATAAAGGCTTCTCATAACCGGCACTAGAGTCGTGCGGTATATTCGGCTTCGAACACTTATGAAGTTGATCGTCCTAGTGTAGCGTTTGGTCGGCGAAGTGCTGAAGGACTCGCGAGAGCTTCAGTCTGCACAATACAGATATCAATTACTTTAGCGTTATTTGGTGTCGAAGGCGAATATTCAGCCCTAGCCAAGTGACTTTTGTTAGCATTTTTGTTTTCTTCTTTTACTAGCGTTTGAAATCCAATGCAACTTTGGCTGGGGAGGCTAAAACAGCTCAGTGAGTGTGTAAGATGCGTTCCTTCGTAGTAAAGTAAGAATGTGATAAAATAACATTAAGTAGGTACTTACTTCTATTTCGTTTAGATATGAAATCAAATGTTCCTCGAAATGTTCTTTCAGTCAAATGTAGAACCACAACCGAAGCAGACTTGTATTAGATTATTAAATGTATTTTAGAGCGAATCTTAATCAAATAAATCACAGACATTAGAGTAAGACTTATATTGTCATATAAAATCCTACAAGGGGTGAACGTTTCATATATGTATTAGTGACGAATTAAATATATCAAACTTACTAGGTATCTTCTAAGTTTTAAGAAAACGTAAGTTAGTTTTCGACTTCGAAGAATAACGATCGTCGGTCAACCTCTAGTAGCAGACAGAGGAAGCTTATTACGGGCGTCCGCCTCTTATTGACTTTAATTTTCTACTCTGTTGACGTTTCCAATGATATATATCTCCAGTGGAATGGTGAAAATGGCCCTACGCTTTTTCAAATAACAAGCGGTACCCCATCAATCGTCGCTGTCATTCATTTGCACGGTCCGCTTTGTGAAATATTAGAGTTATCTATCGGGAAAATCACGCCGGGAAAAACTACTTGGATGTCCGAAAAACAATCTTTCACTTTGATTATTTTTCTATTGTAAATAATAGTGGGGGTTATGAGAGGTTTGGACAAACGGCACGTGGCCAGCCGGAGGGATTTTCGGGAATTCTCTATCTTTTTGTGGAGCAATATTATTTGTACGGATGACAGTTCTATTTTCAGTGACTGTTTGGTTATGATCTTATTTCTTCGAAAACAAGTCACTACGTCGTACTGCTTTTATTCTTTCTTTCTTATTAAATCCATTGATAAAATGGTGATTATTGTCATAACGTCTTACGACACATCATTGGTTCTAACTATCTAAGCCATATCATGTCCGAATATACTCCAATGTTACCCTTTTCTAAAACAGTGGAACGGTGGAAAGACTATTAAATGAGACAAATCCAATTAGAAAATTCCTCTACACCAAACGCATCACATTTTAGTCAACAAAAGCCAGCTCTAACTGATTGCTCCCTCTAACATTCCTACTTGCAGATGCCTCGTTTACACAAAGCCGAGAGCAAGTCTGTTGGATTAATAATTATCTAGGTAAGTACATACTAAAAACAAAAATTTATGTTCAACTTATTCACAATTTTTTTAAATATGAAATAATTTTCTACTAGATTAAAGATACTAATAACTATTTATCTAGCTTTCTGCGTTAGTCAGGTAGGGACATACTTACTCTTCTGCTAGTTATAATTATACCTAGGTATGGTAGTAGGTTGCGTAGTGTCACGAAGAAAATAATACCTACTCTCAGGAATCTCATAATTATTACAAAACTCTCCATCCTTTTATTTGTCAAATCATGGAGAATGTATACTAGTATACCCTAGACTTACCTAATTAATTAGATACCTACCTCCACACCAATTATTGACTTTGTTATACATCTTTTGATTTATAAGATACTGAATAGAAACCTTTCAAGAGGATACAATAACTATGAGAAGACATTATGACTGTATAATATTGGTAGTAGATCGTTTTAACTGACTGACAGTTTACTAGCTTAATGTAAACGAGGATCATTATAAAGCTCACATCAATACATTGTAAGCTATATATCGGCTTTTACCCTTTAACTAATGTAATAAGATTACAAAGGGTTGCTGTAAGCCCGATGCGTCAGGGAGGGATTTAGACCGTACATATTGGCTGGAATTTGGTGTGACATTAACATATTTTCACATTCATGGAGGCTCTGAGGTCAAATTAGGTTTTAAAGGTTCTGAGAATTTTATTATCAGATAGGTAGGAGAGAGAGAGGAAAGAATTTAATATAGAACCGACAACAAATAGCGATGTCAAGTATTTATACACTACTGGCTGAATTGTCCTCAATTTATTAATTTCGAATAATAGGACTTTATACCCAATTACATTAATTATATAAAATAGACGTATTTATTTTATTAAATGTCCCTAAAATGGGGGAAAATAGCTGTTGGCACAATTCAAATTGAAAATAATGATAATGTTTAACTTACGATAAAATTTTGCAGCTATTAGGTGGGTATAAAGGCGTTGTCAAAATCAAATAAATTCTTACCTAAGTACATTACTCAGATATTATGTGGTAGGTAGGGAGTTAGTCATATTATTTAATTCTTAGACTCATTCTTTTACTGTTAGTTTGTCAAGAATGTAATGCAATGTCTTCAGGATGGTACTATTACTTTTATTTTTAAGTAGGTATTAGGATCTCGCAACGACGATAGATCTAATGAATAAAAATTCGAAATAGGTAAGTGCGTGTCTGTAATTCACACAACGAATCACCACTGGTATTTCAGTGATGCGTTAACTGGTGATCCCCAGCCCCCTAACTAAAGGGGTAGCGCTATATTATAGCCATTACGGACAATCGTTTAGTCGTCTGCAAACAAAATATCTGAAGGCGATAAAAGCCGATCCGTCACGGTGAGAAAATTGACCGGGAGACCACTGGAAAGGTAGTATCCTATACTGCCACAGAAGAAATAATAGCACCAGGTACAGCTAACAGCAGATCAAGTGTAACACTTTGGACTTTAGACCGTTCTTATTGTCTGCGTCGTAAGAGTTAAAATCGTACTGCAAGTGTTACCATTGATCTGCTGTTGTCCATACCTACTACTGCGCCGTGGGTGAACGAAGTTTCGACCCAATGTTTTCCGCAAAATTAAACATAAAAAAGTCCCTATTAATAAATATTAAAATCGGCATCGACAGTCAACACTCCACTTCAATTGATGAATAGATTTGTGGTGAGGAAATAATAAATGATTATTAAATGATTATTGAGATTTAGGAACTGAAATGAATGAATCAAATGTTATGTTATGTTTGAAATCATACAAATTGTTCAATAAACGAGATTTGACGATTGACCTGCCATTTTCACCTTATTGTTCATTTCACTTTATCACAATCAAGAACAATTTTCAGTAAGTATCTAACTGAAAATACCTATAGTAATCACATGTAAATACAATTCAAATTAATAATAATAAAATATTGTTCAGGATTGGTATGACATCACTTAGCACATCTACCTACACAAATCCATCGCATATTATCATCTGTAGAGTATCCGTTGTGTTCCACTTCATGTGCTGTATCTAAAATCTATTATCGACTCTAGTATCTAGCTAGATTTGTACAGCAGGGTCCTGGTCTAGAAGGATAAATGAAGTTTTGCTCCCTATGTTTCCTAGGGTGTGGGCATTTGTTTCAGTCAAGAGGGGTTCACGTCACAGAATATGTAGGTGTGCATTGTACAGTAGGTCGGTTCGTTATACGAGTAGGTAGGTATTGTTACATATGTATGGCCCACCATCAACTTCCTAATTATTTTACCTATAACAATTTTATTATAACACACTATAACCCGTATTAAATTAGGCACCTAGGTACAAGTATCCTAATATAGAGTCGACACGACGCCACATCAACCTGCACAAACAAACCCATTGCAATGCAATCTAGGCCTTATCGTGTGCTAATAGCATTAATAAAATAAAATGTTCCGTAGACAAAATATTTGTAAATTTTAGTATAAAATTGCGTAGATACCTTTACAATTCACCAGCGCAGCGATCTAGAATCGATACCTTTTTCATTAAAAAACTCTAATTATTAAATAAACTTTAAAATAATTATTATATAAAAATTAAACGAATATTGTAAGCACCATCTATCGTAACAACTGTGAACTAGTAATAATAATATTATTGACAGCGTCATCTGTCCGCCTACGTTAAAACTATTTAGTACTAACAGTGCGCAGAGTTACTACCGCGCCATCTATTAGAAGTATGTCGAATTCCATCTGGTTCAGCATGCCGTTCATTCTTAGTTACCTAGCCATTGGTAAAGGTACTGTAGTATTTTAATAGATGGCGCTGTTAATAAATTTGGAAGTTTAGGCTACACTCGTTAGTAAGTGATCAAGTACTCTAAAATTTTCCTAGATGGCGCAGTGAAGACAAAATGAATGACCGTGTTCCAACTAATTTGAATAGATGGCGTTGTTTGCAATATGAAAACAAATTGGAAAGATTTTGCATGAAAATGTCAGCCCCCTTACCTTGAAGTCTTATAGCAGTATTACTTTCATAATACTTTGTTACTTCGTACAATGACGACCTTAATGAGCTTACTTTAAGGTCGTCATTATACGAAGTAACAAAGTATTATGAAAGTAATACTGCTATAAGACTTCAAGGTAAGGGGGCTGGTCATTCATTTTAATACCTAGCATTGGAGAAAACAGTAACTGGTGAAAAATATAATTTAGATTAAAAGATAACCCGTGATTAGCCAGTGACTTAACCCGTGAAAAATGTATGTAGGCATAGGTCGAGTTTTCTTTCACTGGCTAAGTCGTAGCGTATAAACTCTCGAATTATCTTTTGCTGCAATTGAGCCTATGTAATAGTTCAATAATTCAATATGGATGGCTCACGTTTTAATGAAATTAAATCTAAGTACAATTTAATTACTTACATACCTAATGGTACAATGTTTATAAAATGATATTTTTATTTAATTAATGTAGGACCTACATTTTTTAAATACTTAGATAAGTAAATAATTAAATATTACTTATATATATATATACCAAATTGATACTTACCTAGTTATTTTTTATTATTTCTAAGACTCCTCAGTAATTTCAGAGCGTATACATAGACCAGACCTATACATAGGCATTTCCCCTAGAAAAGTATGAACTTTAAAAGTTTTAATTACATTTCATAATCTCGCCCATTTCACAAACTGAAAACTGACATAGCTCCTTATACAAGCGGTGCAAAATTTTGCACCAAGCGATAAGGCGCTGAGTAATTTTTATGGGTACATTTGCCGTAACAATAATAACAACTCGCAACTAATTAAAACCGGGAGACGCGGACTCTCGCAGGGAAAGGAGCTTCCTTACCTTGATACAGTAGGGGGAGCAAAAAAAACTTATATTTTTTAGGTAAGTACTTAGGTAAGTAGGTATTTAATATGTCTAATTGTGCTCTACGAGCAACAGTTTAGTTAGGTAGGTCGTCGCTTTGGTGCTATTACAATCAGCCCCCTAACCAAGTAGCAATAAATATATACTAATAACTATAAATATACCTATAGGTACTTAAAGGAAAATGCATGGGATTGATATTTCGCTTTTTCGTTAGTAAATGTCAATGGCAAAAAAAATATTTCGATTCTACTAGCGTTAACGAAAGTCATGCCACTTGGCAGGGGGCTGATCAGCTAGACTCGCTGGCTCGGATATTTCAAGAGAAGGGGAAAATCATCCTATAAATAAGTAAGTACTTAGTTACGATTATAAAAGAATGAACAAAATTCGCCACAATAAAGTGTAAGTTATTTAATAGAAAGAAAACAGTATAGTAGTCTGATTTAAGAATAATACTATTAGGAATCATAATATTTTAAGCAGGTACGATTATTTTATTTATGAGTTTAAAAGACGATGTCATCAAGTTTAATAAGAGCCCAGGAAGAAGCTAACTGTTCTAGCTTTTGTATCTGTGTTTGTTGACGTTACACGAAGACTGTTCTAATTAGCAAGTTGAGAGCTAAATATTACATTTATGATATGTAAATATTGCTCAGCGAACTAACGCCTCGTTAATCTGAACTCTACCTTGTAATACTTAGAGTGTACATTTATGCTAACGCCTCCAGGTTGTTTAGCGTTCTTCTTCATGAAACGACATACTTATCTTGTTAGTACATCGCATTTGTTTAATTTTTAAAGAATATTTACACGAGATACTTTTGTTTTCTTAGAAACTATAGATGTTCTTTCACTGTTTGTCTACTTTTAAGATGTCAAAGACTAATAACGAGCCATCGGTATTTCTAAGGCTTTGTGTTTACAGTACTAACGGAAAAAAACAGAGATGCCTGTTCCTGTTGCAACTTAATTCACTTAGCTGTTGATTTACAACTATAGTTTACGGCATTGTCGTCAGAGGCAAATAATTGTAAAAATTAACTAAGACGAGGCAAAATAGTTACCTATATATAAGGGTTATAACTGCAGTTTCGAATGGGCGCTTTTTTAATATATCGTAGCACGGCACAGCACAGTACGATTTTATCATCAAGATACCATAGGTAGGCAAAATGTATGGAATAGACGTGTACGGCATGACGTTATTTTAGATAGAAATAAAAACGTGTATTAATATTCCATACATTTTGCCTTCCTATTTGCATCGTTACGATGAAATCGTACCGTACCGTGCCGTGCGACGGTAAATTATAAAAGCGCCCAATAGGTAGGTACTCTTATTATCAATTAACAGCTAATATTTTCTTCGTCATCATTACACCATTCTTAGGCTTCTTCTATTACAATTGACAGCTATAGGCCATGAAAGTGACTCCTACTTACATCGAATTTGCCATTCCTTTCGGTTTTACCCTCCAAGTGAATCACTTCCAAGTTTTCGATCATAATGCGGTCAATTAATGGAGCCTTAGATGGTCATTTCGTCCAATTAGCCATCTTTAGTCCTACATTAGGAGATCGCAATGTATGAATCAGGCTGATATAGGTTGGTCATGTGTAAAAGTCAGTGGCATTCGATCGAAAGTGAAAAGACTGGGAACACATGCCTGAGAGGTAGCGTTCGCGATTAAACTGGGTTTTAAAATTTAAACTTTGTTATTTAAATTTTGTTATCTATTAGGCAGAGTACCTCAACTGGCAATCAATATGCCTTATCATGATAATTACTAATTATCTATTTAAATTAAATGCGCCAGAGTTCATTATTAAGGGCCTTCCATGAGCCAACTAGCTCCGCTCTCTCATGGAAGGCCCTTAAGAAGAAAAGTAAATCTCCAGTGCGGATCTTGATCTTTAATCAAGACTAATGATTGTCAGTAGTGCACAGTGCCTGTCAGTAGGGTTCCTGGGTTCGATTCCCAGTCGGAAAGGGCTTGTACCTGAGGTTTAACCACTTTTCCGAGTGTAGGTGTAATTTGTGATCGAATCGTTTATATGTCTATCATAATATATGTATTTGGACCTCTATAGGACAAAGAATCCTGTTTGCACCAAGAGTGTATGATAATGTATTCTAATAATTTATTTTTACGTCCTTTTCTATTTTTTTCTCTTATATTGTCACCCGCTACCTCTCATGCTCTCTCTACCTTAGTCCGGAATTTTAACAATACTTCCGTCGTCGTCACTATCCGAAAGGTATCACAGAATTCCAGAACCACCCTTCGCTTCACACACAACATTAACGCAATAAAATATTCTCATTAAAATATCTCGTCTATTACGTGGAGTTCCAGAAAAGTTGTTTTTTCCACTAACTTGGTTTTGTGGAGTAAAAAAGTATAAATGCGACACTAATGGTCTGACTCAACAGACAGGCGAATTAAAAGTTATGTCTTTTAAACTCGAGCTTTTTAATGAATGAAATGACGACGTTTCGTCTTAGTATAAGCTATCAGTAGGGTTAGTAGGTACCTAAGTACAGTCGACAGCAGATCAAACACTTGCAGTACGATTTCAAGTCTTACGACGACGCAAATAATAAGAACTGTCAAAAGTAAAAAGTGTTACCATTGATCTGCTGTCGACTGTACTAAAATTATATCATTGAACGAATCGCAGGAGTTATCCCGTATAGTATAATTATATATATTAAGAAATACATATATAGATACATAAATAAGTACACGCTTGTTGTGTCCCGTAGGGGTAGCCAAAGCATTTATTTTAAAATGCGCCTTTTAAAATAAATTCGTACCTACTTACCTACATCAGTATACTTACCTACGTATAATAATAGCCATGCCATTATTGGCCTAATTTAAAAATAAAGACTGCACAGTCTGCAATTTTGAACAGTGCTTACGTTCTGTAGTATGTGATTGTCTCTACCGTACCTCACTGCACTGGTGGCCACTCAGATATTTCATACCAAAAGGTGACATCTGTTAACAAAAAAGCTCCTCCAAGAATACTATCTTTTGTCAGGATCAAAGGACGAGAGTCGACACCCGAAACAATTAAACTTATCAGCGACAGCCATTCATTAATAACGTTTTGGGACAAAAAATGGATATTTTGTTTACATTTATTAGTGGAGTGGCGAGGAGTCATCCATCAAGTAGCGGAAGACGAATTGGTAGGAACAAAGTTAGCTAAGTTGGCGACGACCGGCGACATTGTGTACTTTAGTTTGGTGTGCTTTTACTTGAGTAAATGATGTAGGAAATTAGATATAAGACTTCCTATAGTAAAGGGGAAAAATTACGTCATTTCGTTATGTTTGAAACAATTTTTTTTTTAATTAAGGCGCACATAACTTTAAAACTTATTAAACAGTATAAAGGCTGTAACTCAGTACGAGTAACGATATTCGGGTGGATTTTAATTTCCTCTTTACGTTTATTTGCAAGACTGACTAATCTTCACACTGTTTTGTGACACCTGCAGTGTCTTTCACTTTTTGTCAGTGTTCTTATTTGATTGATTCTTGTTCTTTATAATGATTTGGTCGCGTATAAGAGCTCGGTGGCTCAGGTCAATGGATTTGCGATGTGGAGGTCCCAGATTCGATTCCCAGCCAGGGCAGCTATGTACCAATGAGTTATCCTCGGTATTTTCGACGGAAAAACTTACGTACATTTACCGAGTGCTCTCAAAAACGGTGAAGGAAAACATCGTGATGAAACCTGCATGCCTTAGTAGAAGAAAAAAATTCTAAGGCATGTGAAATCCACCAATCCGCACTGGGCCCGCGTGGTAGATCTTGGCCCCAGCTCCCTCGATGTAAGGGAAGGTCTGTGCCTGAGCAGTGGGGCAATATAAATAGACTGGTGATGATGATGATAATGGTTTGATCTTAATTTAAAATATTTTTTGATTAGGAATGAAGATGAAGGAATGAAGTCGCTCGCCGCCGCCTAATGAGTTTTTTCCTCCTGTGATTTCCAATATCCTATTGTTGTAACAAAGGAAGGAAACGATTGACATTTTAAAGTCTACAGCTCGGTTGCTGTGCCACAAATTATAACGTTACTTATGAAATCCAGCAATGGGACTGTAAAATGGGAATCGCTTTCCTGTCACCGTTAATTTCACAATTTAGGTCCGCAGGTTCCAAGAGTGTTGCAGGATGACCAGAGTGAGAGAAAGCCAACGAGTTCTGAAACAAAAAAAAATTCCATTAGAATTTATTAATTAATCTCTTCGAGATTTATTAGATCCCTCGAGAAAGTAAATAGGTCATTATTAAAATAAACACGCTAACGAACCCATAATCATTAATCTCACCAACCCAACTAGTTGGAGTGCAATGTAAGAATTTTTATTAATTTAACTAATTTGAGTTTTATTCCTTTGATGAATCTTTGTAATGCGGATTTCCTTTTAATCAAAGATCTTTCCAAATAGTCACGAAATGGATATTTTAGTACCTATATTACATCTAAAGTTAGTGGTAGGTAGTGGATAGAAAGTGTATAGGTTAGTAGATACTTTTATAATGTGACAAAAGTTTTCGATAGATTAATCATGGATCTAGGCAATGGATGTAATAATAGAGATGATCATTTTCATCAATGAGTAGGTACTTTTTCAGCAACACCACCTGTTCATTTTACGGCAAACACCAGTCTCCTATAGGTAATATTAAAGTAACATTCTACATAATATCCTAAAAAAACACCCTCCTATCGGAAAACGAGAGTCACATTTCTCGCGTTCCTCACTAACGTCTCATTATTAGAGGGCATATGCCTCTTAACGGCTTCTAAAAAATGACACTTTTTGTACCCGACGAGCCACAAAAAGTGCCAAATTAACTTTTTTAAAGGAAACGATCTGTTTTTGGTGGTGCCACGTGTGACAGCGCAGAGTTGGCGTCAAATTCTATTTCGGAGGTGACGCCACATGGTGTTTTGTTGATACTTACTTTGTCGACGAATATCCCTCATCATTGGGGGTGAGTATTTTTAGCGTCAGACGGATTGATGACGGCAAGTTCTGCCTTAAACTTGACTTTAATGCCCTTGTGATATATTATACATCATTACCCAGCTGACACATTGAAATGAAAATTCCCTTTATGAATTATTCTTTCTGTAACGCCTTTCATATATCACGTACCTAACTAGTTTATAGTTGCAAAGGCGAGACACAAAGGCAACAGTTGAATTTGAAAATACAACACCTTCAATCTGTATTTCATTTCACAAGCAAATGTATTCAATAGTATGAATAGAATAGGAAAAGACAAAACAGTGTTATTTTGTTTCCTTGACAAAAAAGGCCTTAAGGGATACGCGTATACGCGGAAATATTACACGTTGGCAAATAGAAAGAAAAAACTCGTACGCGAGAAGAGTGTACAGTGAGATAAAGGGAAAAAGGAACGGTCTTAACTGGTTCCGACATTATATTCGCATTTGAGAAGATCAAAGAGCATGTTGTGACACACAGACGGGGAAAAACTTTGGCAGCATCGGGCGGTGAGGTGAACATTGCTTGAGGGCTCTCGAGTAACACCATCCTTGAGGGAGCCAGGCTTTGAAACAAAATGCGTTTGCATACATTAAACTGTAAGAATGTCGGAGATAGGGAGGGTAATACCGACGGGTCCCCTGGGAAGTGTGTTTCGGCGATTACGCGGACGGAATTTCTCAACAGCAACTTGCCTACTTGCTGAGATAGTTCGCACGTAACACTCAACCTCTTTGAGTATTTTCGTAGTCAAAGCCGCTCGCCTGAATACTTCTATGTTTCAAAGTATTTGAAAGGCAGATTAAGTACATATCTTGCGTGAGTTTCCCAAAAGCTTCGAGCACACTCCTGCGCTCAGGGGGATGCAAATATTTGAAGGTAATGAAGTTGGAAAACCCCAAAGTTTGAGGAACTATTTTGTTCGAAAGTTTTCTTTATTTTCCGCTCGTGTAGTTTCTGTTGTAATGAAAGTTGAGAGCAAATAAAATTAGCGATTGTGTATCATTAATCCAAGTTACAAACAAGTGGGAATAGACAGATACGAGTACGTACAGGTAGGGAGGGTAGACAATCTCGGGGTAACTTTGCCAGGCCCATGGGGAATCGGGGATGCACGTAGCGCACACTCGCTCGAGATGAAACTTTGATTCGATTCACTTTCCGAATATTGTAGACACTTTGTTATATAACGAGACAAAATGTAATCTAAACACACGGTTCTCTCTAAACACAAAACATTTTCTATGGCGACCTCTCCAGGCATCATCGTTTTGATTTTAGTCATACTCATTTAAAAAATAGTTTTATCCTATGAAATTTAGCTTTATCTCAAAATCTTTAAATCCAGGCACGTAAAGGATATATCATGAAGTCCTAAAAATATGCACGACTATCGACTACTTTGTGTGGACTACATTACTTTACTCACAAGTTGTGTAAGCAGAAAAAGTAACAATTTTATAGCTCATCGTACAAAAGGCTATAAATTATCTCGCTCCTGCGATTCGCTATTTCATTTCTTGAAGTTTCGTTATTGCCAAGGGTGCGTTTATGTCGCATCACGGGCGCAATGGGCGAATGCAATGGCTACTAAAAGTTGCGGCCAGGGGCGGCTTCAGAGCCATTCAGTGGTAACTTTCTGTCATCTTCTGCGACGTCGCTATGGCATATGTTCTGAAAATATTCCAAAAGTTATTACAATTGAGGCGAACAGAAAATTGTGCCAACAAATAGATATTACGTTTTCAATAATGGTCGCCATAGAATTATTGCGCATTTAAAATGCGCGGGAGTAAAATGCAATTTCATACCCTACTTCAGTCAGAATATACTCGTACTGTCTTAATTCCATCATTCCATGGTGCATCACCTTCAGTGCTGTAATCTCATAATTATTACTAGGTCAAATAGCCAAAACAACTATTATTTGCACACAAAGTATTGAACTGGCTATTGAATTGAATGAGTTATATCATAATTGCTACACTGCCGTTCAATACTTTGTGTGTAAACAATAGTGGTTTTGGCTATTTGACCTAGTCCGTCGTTGCCAGTTACTTTTTGGTTTTAAGTGGAGTGGTTACAGTTGGAAATGAAATGAAATTGGTTGTTGCAGTCGTATTAAGTTGTTATTCTCGGTGGGACCTTCCCTTCCCTTGAAGCCGTCTCTGGTAACAACAGTGATAAATCCAGCCGCCAGCCGGTATGTCGTCTCGACAAAGGATTCGGACTGGGTAATTCAGGACAGGGCCGATGTAAGAGACGCATACGTGGAATGTTTACATCAAAAAGTCCGTCTACTTATATAGGTCTTGCCTGGCAGACCTGTATACCTACTGATTTTTATAGGTTGAGAACATACGTCCTTGGGCCTTGGGATTCAAGTGTGAGCATGAATTAAATATGGGCATATAGATGAAGCGAAAGAGGTGTGTCATGTCATGCATGACGCAGTATACCTATTTAGGATTCTCTGGTCAGTTCCCCGATCTATAGATATCACCTTGGCACATACTTTTTCTTGAGTAGCATTACGCAAAGAATATATCGTAAAAAATATATGGTGAAGTAGATACATGCAATAAAAATATCATAAGACTTGTAAATTCTGTTTTTATTGCTAAATTCTGTTCTATTTTTGCTGAGAAGGACAGGTAAGGATTGGTAAGACGGACGTAGATACCTTTTCTCTAGACCCTTTGATTCTTGGAAAGCAAAGTTCTTAGAATTTGAAGGAAGGGAAAAAGCCTAACAAACTTCATGTAAGTGCTTACTACTGAACCGAACAGAATACAAACTTTGTAGTTCAACGTGGGTAAAGTTAGGGTTAGGTACTCAAAGTTTTATATCGTTTGTCACGCAAGCGAGTAGTGAAGTGCTGCATGTTTGGTTTCACCATAGATACCAATTTCAGCTTTTAAACGTATCACAAAAATCTCCATCAACTATCTCGAATTCTCGACATACAAAGAAATATAGGGACGATATCAAAAGGAATTTCATGGTGACACTTCACTTGGCTATTCGAATTTGCGTATTTGTCATAATTGCCATGTGTGGTTGGTATTCCTGAGAAAATATTCGGCTTATTTGTATGTACGTCAAGTATTTGACAAATACGACAAAAATCCAATAGCGAATACGAATAGCTAAGTTAAGTACCAGCATCAAGTTAAGGCAATTGGTAAGTCATGAATGAAAGGGGTGCTTCACCTACTCCTTCACCGAACGATGGTTTGTGCTGGAGAGAAACAAAACAAACATTGCGTGACTAATTCATCAGACGTTGAACACCAGCCTTGAATTGATCTTGTCATGTCTCAATACCTAATTTCATAAACAGATGTGAATAAGCCGCACGCAACGTTAAGTATATCTGTGTGTGACACTGTCAAAAGTCTATGTTTGAGAATTCAGAGTTAGGTCGGATTTATTATTGTCTTATACATTGTGTACATTTTGTGCATGTCATTATTATTTATTTATTATATTTTACTTTTACAAAACTTTGTCAGGAAAAGGTTCCAGATTTTTCTCCTCAGCGTTGGCAAAAAAAATTCTTGACCTACCTCTAGGCTCATCTCACCCATGTTGAAATTTCTTAACCGTAACCAACCTACTATTGTGCAGTTCTATTTTATCTTTCATTAAACTAATGTATTGGTTTTCTATTATTTTCATTAGCTCATCACTACCTCTAGACTGTGGCGACTTAAAAACTTTTAGCGACTTGACAGCCCTGTCTGAACCAATTTAATGCTGTAAATCCATAGGGCACACTTACCTACCTCCCTTCGAGCTCATGCGATATTGCGTTTTTTCTAAACCGCAGAGGGGGAGCATGTGGGGCCAATCTTGACTTTGTGTGCAGATACGGAAATATTACAACTTGGGCTATTTAGGTAGGCACGTTACCGGAAAGAAAATTGGAAATTATCTTTATCTACCCCTTATCGTAATTACCTAGGTGGGGTACTTATCTATTGTGTATGTTAGGGGTAAGCTGACAGAAAATATTTCGTTCGGTAGCAATGTAGCATTTACAATCCAATATTCTTAGATTATTACAGACGTGAAAATCGACGACAAGCTATTAAATTCATAGATAAATTATATGACTTGGATCTCGATGACAATGCGAGCTTTGTGTGAGATTGTTCTAACAACTGTCAAATATAATACAGGGTGTAACGTAAAGGGTATACGAAGCCGAAGGGAGGGTGTTCAGTATCGGTAACTGAACAACTTTTGTTTTACGACTTTTCGATTTTCGCGAATTTATTTTTTGACATTTCATACATTTCGTCCCGGTCAGCTGATCGATTTGTATGAGACATTAATTTATTTTTATTTTTTATTCGAAAAGTCGTAGGACAAAAGTTGTTCAGGTACCGATACTGAACACCCTCCCTTCGGCTTCATATACCCTTTACGTTACACCCTGTACCTATACCTAATTTTGACAGTTATAAGAGCGACGCGAACTTAGTGTAAAAACACTAAGTTCGCGTCAAAATAAACTCTGAATCTAAAAGTCTGTCTATAAGAGGCGGCACTTCGTTATTATGTCCTAAATTACCAAAGTAGAACAGGTGAAATTCGGCATTCCACTCTGAAATCGGAACGTCATAGTATAAGTTTAGGTAGGTACTACAGAGAAAAGTATATACAAGAGAGTAAATTAAGATTGAGATTTACTCAATAACTACTAGACTGGTTTTTAAAAATTCTTTACAAATAATACAGGTACCTACTCGAAACTATCTACTAGTAAAATATATTTTTTTTTAATTGGTGATATAGTTCTTGAGAAAATCGCAAACTTAATGAGGCATATATTCTTTTTTGTTTTGTTTTCGACTGTACCTAGTAAAAAAAACTAATTCATATTCATATTCATATACTTTATTTCTAACCATACGGAACATTACAGAGCACTTGGTTATGTCAACAACAATTTGGTATCGTACAATGAAACCGGGCGCCAAACTTATTTAGGCGAAGAATATGACTCACATCAGAGATTTAGATCTTTGATAAGTGTAGGTAGTCTACACTTGATCCAATTTAGTTATATATGTATACCTATATAAATAAATCTATGTATTTATTAAATGTCCCAATAATTCGAAAGATAAAATAAGAAAATAGCTGCTGTATAGGGGCATTGTCACAAATAAAATTCAAAATATAAGAACATTTAACTTACATAAATGATTGCGGCTGTATAAGGGCGTTGTCAAAAATAATTAAATTAAGTAATTACAAACTACGATGAAATAAGGTAAAATGTCAAACATGTCATTATGATAAATCTTTCTCCTCTAATGCCTCTTTAATTGTATAATAGCTTTTGTCAATCAGTATTTTCTTGATGCAACCTTTGAATTTATTTAGTGTCAAGTCTCTTACTTCTGGGCTAAGTTTATTAAATAATCTTATTGAATTACACACATAACTATTTGACATCTTACTCAATCTGTGTGTTGGCAGCTGAATGTCGTCACGATACCTCGTCGCATGTTCATGGGCATCCCCCAGTTTGGGCAGGCTAGCAACATCCTTTTTTGTGTACATCAGGTTCTGCATCACATATGTGCTACTCATGGTCATTATATTCAATCTTCTAAACTCGTCTCTACATGAGTCTCTGGGTTTGAGATTTAAGATATTTCTGACAGCGCGCTTTTGAAGAATGAATATACGACCAGCCTCCGAGGCTGTACCCCATATCAATAAGCCATAGCTCATGAGACTATGAAAGTAGGCATAGTAAACACATTTTGCCGCGTTCATACCACACAGTTCTCTCACTTTTTTTATTGCGTAACAAGCAGAGCTCAGCTTTTTTGCTAAAATGTCGATGTGCGACTTCCAAATTAATTTCCTGTCAATTCTAGTTCCTAAAAATGTAATTTCGTCAGTATATGGTACATCGTCTACGAGGGCTGTGCTCTGCTTGACATTTGTGCCCAGGGCGAAGTGCATCAGGCTGGTTTTATTTAAGTAAATGCAATATAATGCAATCATTTATTGTCACGTATTTGTTCAAATAAATAATAGCGGGAAGTTAAATTAATACGAGTACTACCCACGCATGTCTTTGCAAACTATTCATTCATTCTCTAACAGCAGAGCAATTGCAAAAATAGTATATATTACTCCCGTGGGATTTTCTTTTCATACGTACTTCTATTTTTCTCTTAAAACCATAACAAATTTCCAGATTACTTATGGGGTTGGCACAGATCATATGAATCAGTAGATATTGTACTGGTACCACTTATCTGCAGTGGAAAGATTTCGTGGATTGAATTAGCTCTCGAATTGTAAAATAACGGACACATATTTTTCCAAAACTTCCATCTTCCTTCAATATTATTACATATATAATCGGTTTGTGAAGGGATTTGTGAAATCAAAATTGTACAGTTTATATAACGTCTTTTTGACTTTGTATTACACTATCATTGTGTGTAGATACCGTAATAATTTTAACATTAGCAGTCGGATTTACAGTGGATAAAGAATTACCGCTGTCGGATTTGATATTATGTTGTCAGAATTTCATTTCAAAATAATAAATCAAATATTTCACCTAATTAACACGTGCATATTTACATTTTATAGTGTTTATGTAAGTAGGTATAGAGTTCATGAATACATGAAGAGAATTGAAAAGAAATCAACAAATGCATCGTATATCTCATGACTTATATGTTCTTAAGGTTGCTCTACCACCCCTCACTATCTTTCTTTCTATTTATTGCTCTCTCTCGCCTAAGTTATCGAAAATATAATCCCTCTTACGCACAAAAACTTCCGCAGCTGATTACTACTTGCCAGAGATAAGAATCGGATATTTTTGTGTGGATGTCGTGGTCATATCGTTAAATTGAACATTTCATGAAATAGTCGACCATTTCATGAAATGGTAGCATTTCACGAAATCGTCAAATGTCTATTGGTCATTTCATGAAATAGCTTGGCCAGATCAATGAATAGAAAACGTTTTACGATATGTCCAACAAACGCACGGCTATTTCATGATATGACCAAACACAATTGACCATATCGTAGAAAAATAGCAATAACTACCGCTAGAGGCGCTGAGAGCGCGCTTTGTCATTGGTTATGTTTGTGTGCGTAAGTAAATAATGCGGATTCATGTTGAAAAGTGAATAAAAATGTGCAAATTATATAAGAAAGTGTGTTGAAAACTTGAATAAGTGTTACTATACGAAACGGTGCGAATTTTATGACAGTCACGCAAAAACCAACCTCAATTTACAACAAAAAAACTTGGGAATACATTTCACAGGTTAGTACCTATTTAAATGACCATATTTAGTTTATATCCTTTTAAAATCTCATCTAAGTATCTAAAATGTACTTATTTACTTTTAATAATTGAATCCTAGAAATTTAACATACATAATTATCATTTTTAGGTTATACAACAAATAAAGGAAAGTAGGGTGACCAGGCAACGAAAGTCGACGGACTATAATTTACTGGATTACAAAATATTACATCATGGAAAAACTGGAATTACAAGTTTTTAATATACAAGAAGAAATGCATTGATGATCCTACTATAATTACGATGGAGAAATATTTTGAAATACTAAAGGAATTTCATAAAGGTATACCGTATGTGAAACGAAACGTTTTAACGTTCTATAATATTATAATACAATTTTGTACCTATTTTATTAGGTAATAAATATAATAATAATAAAAAATATTTAATAAAAACATCTTTATTGTCCTTTTAATTTGTTCAATATGAATATTTCGTATATTTAATTCCAGTGGACAATTGGTTTGAAATGCTTGTAAGAATTTTGTAACATATATATTTTTTTAATTTGGTACTGACTAGAACAATAAACAAGTTCGTAATAAGTATATTTCGAATTATTATTACTTACATCCTTAATGGGCACCCTACATTAATGATCTGACCAAACGTCGTTGGACAAATCGACGAACGTTGACGTTTAAACGATATGCCCAGCGCAACATGACGATTTCATGAAATGCCACCATTTCATGAAATGACCGACGATTTCATGAAATGCTCAATTTAACGATCTGACCACGACATGGACACACCCTTTCATGTGTCTTAGGCTCTGTTCAGATGCACCACAACCCTTACCACATGAATAGCGAAAATAGTATCTCCATCTGAAAACTCGAATATCGTGTGGTTTATGTACACAAGTAGTGGTGTAGCTTCTAGCTTCTGTCTTGTAGGTTATTGTCTTGTAGCTTCTGAACGGAAGAGATGCTGAAGGGTTCGCTATTCAAAAAATCTCAAATAAAAATAAAATACTAAACGATCAGCTGATTATTCGGTACAATGTATAAGAAAGGTCCCCAAAAATTTGTGGAAAATGCCAGAACCGACATCGCACCTCAGTCGTCGCACCCTCAATCTACAATCCACGTTACTCCATCCATCGCCAATAATCTGAGGGCCATTCTCCAAGTTCCGAGTTGCGGGTAGAAGAATAAAATCCCGCCGTAATCCCCACGAGATTAATATTATTTTATCGCTAACAATAAATAACGGGGAATTCAATAGTTCATGATGGGTGGTACACGTGGTCAGATTTCATGGCAACTTGTCTTTTCTGAAACCAATTTAAGAAGTTAGATTTTGAAGTAAGTATAAAATGAGATAAGATAAATTACTTTATTGCACAAAAACAAAGTAGCTTAAACAATTATATACAACACGCAGAATTACCGCTAAGAGCGATATCTTCCAGGCAGCCTTCAGGTAGGGAAATTTGTGCTGAAGGCCTCTTCAGCTTCTGATGCAATTATAAAACATTATTGAGATTCTATCTACTAAAATAGTTTGTACTAAGTAGGTATACACTTTCCATTACATCAGTATTGATTTTTAATATGGACATCCGTACTTATTATACAACGTCGTTGAAAATAAGATAAGAAATAACTTTTAAAGGCCTCAAACCAAACCTGTATGATTCCCTGTAGGATATCTGTAAGACGTAGGTCCAATCACAAACATACACAAAGATTCGGGAAGGCTATAATTACCATATCTAAGTACAACCTCCATCCAACCTGAAATCACTTACATCAAAAACTCTACCGGTCAATAAAACCCACGGCTCGCAAAATTACCGAAACTCGCTGGGACCGCAAAATTATAAGTTTTTTGACACACCAGTGGAAAACTTTCCCGGATTCAATCTTGCGGGGATTTTCTCCAATCGCTTTATATTCTCGTCCCTCCGGAGGTCCTGAGGATAAAGTACTCCTATCTTATCCCTGTTGTTCGGATCTACATCCGTGAGTAACTTTGCACTAAAACATTTAGTGTCGAACTTTCAAGCTTTATGTAGATAGATCAAATAAATCTATTTCTTCAAGTAACTTTGATAAGACTTTCATTCAATATTTATGATTTAGGCACCTACGCATATTTCGTCCAGATGTTCAATTCACTAAGTATATCTCATGAACTGTAAGAGATCTAATTCTGAAATTTCACTTCACAATTATCACACTGATACATTTCAGATATTATTATCTACTTATATTTAAACTGATATCATATATTGTGGTTTCGACCGATTTCGACGGTCTGTCTCAAGGTGACCGCGCCACGCCCGCGTCACTCACCTTGAGAAAGACCGTCGACATCGGGCGAAACTGTCGGTCTAATTGCCGACTTCAATATAAGTGAGTGATATCCGTTTATATATAATAATTTGTAGGAATGGCTTACTATAGTTTTCATTCTGAAATGTAGAAGCTCGAAAACTGGCCTTCAAGCTCTAACGTCCTAACCAGAGCACCACAGATTCGTACCATACACTACAAATAGATTGACACAACGGTCGATAGGCATAGACCGTAGAGAGAGGATCACTCTCTGTCTACGGCATAGACAGTTTTGAGCAAGAGCTTAGCATGAGCTCTCTCTCTTACAATAATAATTATCAAACGTTTATTAATTTGACTTTTGTAAAAGTGAGCTCACACTGAGATCTGGCCCAAAACTGGACAAATTTATAATAATATTTGTGTTTATCTCTGAAGATAGCATTTATTTCATATTTAATTTGGAGCCAATTCATTATGTCCAAACATCGACAAATAATAGTGAATTTTATATCACTGCGGTCCATTCATTGGAGCGTCACCAATATTCGGCAATAAATAAAATTAAACCGAAATGGTAATGCAGTAAGGGGTTGCTGCATCGACAGGATAGTTGATATGACAATTTATTGCATGTTGTGAATGCACTCGACCGAAATAATGCACAAAGTCACTGAAGATAGAAATGTGAACATGATTACATTTATTAGAAACAAATATAATAAAACTAAACTACTTAAAAATACATTAAAAACTAAACTAAAAAACTACCTAACTAAAAACATTCTAAAAAGCTTGGCCCTTTTGGGAGGGTGCCCATCACGCTGGCGGCATTCCCGCGCTGGATGGCTAGGCTCAGCCTCTGCGCGAGAAAGCCGCCAGCACGAGGGTCTCCCGTGGCCTCCCTCAGGCGCTTGCTGAGCTATTTTATTAGAATTCCGAAAGTTTCCTCTTCAAAGATGGATTAGAATATACAGGTAGAAGTAATTTCACTGATTGTCATGTCTGCAACGTTGAAGGCAAAGGTTGTAAGGAAATTTGCGCTTACAGAATAACACTCCAGGCTAGGAGGTCTTTGGCTAGCTAATTAGAGTGCTGTCTTATTTATATTTATTTAATTCAACAAACCAAGGAGCTTACGTCTGTGAATGATAGGCACACAAGGAAAGGGCTGCACAAATTGCAAAATTTGCGCACCGTAATATAATGACGTGCCATCATTCGCAACCGGCATTATTATGAGGAATTGGCAATTTTCACGTGTCTTACTTTACGTCGCCATAAGATTGAGCGATAAATCACGGGACACGTTCCATTTGTACAGTCGACATTACATCAAGAATCACGGCACTCTACGCGGCGGTAATATGGCCTAGATTGCAATGATGTAGGTTGATTTGCTGCCGACTGTATTATCTGAGTAAAAATGACGTCATTTCGTTTAAAGTCACCAATTTTCGAATAACTGCGTAAATTATTCTGCCAGCGGCATTAACTTTGTCGGATATAGATGAAAATGATTTCATTATTGGCATTAAAAGATTATTGGAAAAGTTTTACGACCACTATACAAAATCGCACAACACAATCATCACGTGTTCTATCGCTAAGTAGTGAAAACTTTCAGCACCTCAAATCTTTAAAATGAAATTGATATGTACGTGTACGGCATATTTTAAAACTATGAGCCTTTGTTTACAAACACGATTATAATGACTATAGGTAAGGAAAAATGTAAGTAACTAAACCATTTTACTACTTAAATAGGTATGTTTGCGTAGAATAAGTTTAAATAAACTATACTTACATATAGGTATTTTGATTTGGTACAGGTAGAGTTTATTTATTTATTTGCAGGTCGTTATACAGCATGTTACATTTCGAAAGAATACATGTATAAATAAATACCTATATTGCCAATTACATAACAATGCAAAATGAATTTCATTTAACATGTACCAAATATTATATACCTACTATACATACATGAATATAAAAATGTGAATATAAAATAGATAACATAACACAATCCCAAAAAAATCTATGGTTAACTAAAATTCCGAAGTCGTCTGTCCTGTGAGTTATTAGGTCTACTCAAATTGTTTTCAGTACACTGTGTGAGAGAGATTACTTAATTGCTTGCTTAATGATTTTTCTGTTTAAAAACGTGTGTGGCAATGTTCACTTTTACAAGCGTATCATCAAGTGAACACTCGAACTTTGCACAGTCGAAAGCACATTAAGTGACTTTTGTATATAATTTCCTTATTGCCTGCGACAAGGTTAATATAGGGTTAACATACTGCACGTATTTATCATTGACTTGCTGTCGAGTACATACGTCTAGCACACACCATTATCCATTACATAATTAGCTTAACCTGTCTAGAATGGGCTCTTACTATCATTGCCGTCGTTACAACAAATTGCCATATTATATCTCCCAGTTGATGGGAGCTCGAAGTCACGTATGCTGTCCCTTGGTATGGGGAAATGAAATAATTTGTCTTGCTGAGGGTGCATTTCATATTTCGTGCCACATGGAGGGGTGAACGAACTCTGCGTTTATTTTACTAAGCGATGGAATGTAGGGGGGTGCAAGGGAGAAGGGTCATTCATATTTCACAGAATTGTGCAAATATTCACTTTGTACGTTTAAGTATAATGTAACTGAAATTACAGTAATTGAACTAGAGAAATGACTGAATTTTTTTAAAATTCAAACAAAAAATATTGTAGAATCATTGATCCCCTATAACTATAAACAACTAGATACACAAAGGTCTTACTAAAACAATTTAAAAAACGTCCAAATAAGGGTCCATTGTTAACGTCCATATAATGTCCAATAAAGCTAATGAGGGTCCATTCATCCGTTTGGACATTTTTAGAAGGCAGACTGTGTATCTAGTTGTTTATAGGAGATCAATGTGTAGAATACATTAATTAGATCATGGTCTATTAAGAAAATTATTAGAAAAAAATACTTTTGGACATAAAATGTAGGTACTACATACCAATATTATTATGTCAGTCCCGTGATCAAGTCCATTTATTCGTGATCAGGACGAATCTAACGACCATTAGTACCTACATCAAATTCCATCAAACCTTTTAGGCTACAATGCATGATGGCACAAAATAACCTCTCTAAAATACACTCAAAAAACAATACCGTCGTCCTGTCGTCAGTCGGCTAATTATATCGTGTAGGTATGAAAAGCAACTAAAAATCATTCCGTTATTTTTTAAATGTCTACTCTTTACCTAATAACTCATAGCTAACAGACTCATAACTCATTTATTCAGATCTTAGGAACACTTGATCACGTCAATCAACAATATTCTAAATTCTAAACTTGTGTTGGACAATCTATTGGCAAAGAGCAGACCGGTGCATACAGTCTGAATAATCCGAAAGGAAGACGTTCGTATCTGCAATTATTCCACGACTTTTTCATTGTCAGAATAAAATAAATACATCGACGTCTTATAATCGATCGATCTTTTATTGCATTAGTGTAAAAGTCGTAGAACAAAAGTTTTTCAGTTACAGACATACAAACTTTTGTAGTATCAAACCTTATTGTGCTATCAACAGAAATTCGGATACCTTTTATCTCTTATTTATTTTAAAGTCGCTATTTATTATGGAAGTAACCCGCTTAATTATTCATCATCGAGGAAACCTGCCATGAAGTTTGAGGATGGAGCAAATTAACTCTCTTAATTAAAAGTATACTTCACTTCAGCCTATTTAATTTTCATTAATATCTCGTAAAAATACTAAAGGAAAATACAAAATATCCGGCGGTCAGTCACGTAACATAAGCCCCTAATGACCAATAAAAAAAAATGTAATTTCAGTATGTCAGTCAGTGAAAAGACGGAGTTCCTCAAGGGAATTTATATCAACCCCGCATGTCCGCATGAAAAAATATCAAAGAAAATGTTGGCTACCCCTCACTAAATTAATATGCATAAATGAATATATAATAGGTATTGTGAATTTCACCGCTTTTAATAAACTGATACTATCAAAGAATACTTTTCTAGTAAGTACTTCAGTAATGACATTGCCACATTTCAATGGAGCTGTGCCCCACCTACAAAACTACGAGACCCAATGCTTCAATAAGCTGTACCTATCATTTTGTTGGGGGCTTATAGGTTTTATATAGCATAATCACAATCAGTAGAAGTTGCGAGAGTAGTAGAATGATAACAAAAACAATGAATAATTGGCTTCGATTTCATACTATTTTCTGAATTCTTAATTAGGTAAGCTGTTTTTTCGACACGCAACTTGTACAAAACTTCATTTTAAACCAATAATTTTAATGAAAAACAGAGATATTTTTACATTTATTCGTTATCTTGTTCATCATGCGGTTGATGGTGGGACAAAATCTGGCACTGGCATTTACATGACTGATGATATTATATTTTTAAAGAAGTGGAAACTACTTAATTTCTAGTTTCTAGTTATTTGACCTACATTTTATGTCCTAGATTTGTGAAGATATGTTACGGTAAATGCCTGTCCCTCAATTTTGTCGACCTTGAATCGACATTTACCTACCTCAGACAGACAGATATTTTCCGAGGCGATAGGTAACTGTCGAATGGCAATGGCGGCGACATAAACACACATTTACAGTAAGGTATATCTCCTATATTCATAACCTAGAGGACGTAGTACTTCTCTATGCCTAGCTAGAGGTAACTTCTGCCTACAAGAATATCGTACTAATGAGTACCGTGGCTTGTTCATTTATCAAGAAGTCCAAGTGCTCGAACAAAGGTCCTAAATTCATATTACTTCCACTTCTAATAAGCCCTGAAAATTGTTTTCCCTCCAGTAGACAGTTTGTCACAGTCGACGTGAAAACGTCCAGGGAAATTGGCCCGGGGTTCAAGCGAGAGCCATAATTAGGACTGGCTAATGTCCCGGAAAAACAATTTCATAAAACATCTCATTCCTTGTGGACTACCAGAGCAGCATAAAAAGAAATAAGTAGAGATCGGCGGGCGGGGGATGCGTCGGTCTCGTTTGGCCATAAATTGTACCCTGTTTATTCGGTTCCAAAAGTTTCGATGAAACATTTCATACATTTGGAACTACTTAATATGTTTTAAATGTATTTAACTCAGTAACATTCGTCTCGTCCATTATAGTTATTTTATTGAATTAGAATTTGTATCAGTAGGTAAGACAACAATCTAACAAAAGATTTAATTTTACCTAGAACTGTTAGTATTAATTTGCGGCACATATTATAAAAAGGAATGAGTATTTTTCCAAAGACATTTTACTTAAAATAAGCTTCAAAAGATTATCTCTGAGTCTTGAATGATTATATTCAGCGAATATTTGTAGCAGAAGCGAAAACTATAGATACTTAATTAACCTACACCTGAAGTTTCGGTTTTAACAATGAAAGTCGTCGGCCATAAGCTCTAGAAACTCGAGAAAAGACACTAAATAAACGTCTACTTACGCAGCCCGCTGAATCTTTGTTTGGAGGATAGAATGAAAAATGTGCAATTGTCCTCTGTTCCAGGCCTCAACGTTTCCACATTCCGTTTTGCGTGGCAGAACATTTCAAGCCCGGGTCGCTCTGAGCCCGACGTGGATTAAAATTGCCGGAGGGCGCGAATTGCATTTCGGGTATCCAGTACAGCATTAATTCTACAAATCAGTGTTAACGTGCACTTTATTTCAAAGCAGTAAAAGCGACAAATTTAATTGGAATAAATGGCTTTTGTGAACATTACTCGAAAATTCTTTTGTGTTGTGATGAATTTTGCTGGACGTACGAGATTTTTTCATTTGTCATCTACCTACGTCATTTTACTTTTCAACACTTGAGTGGAGGAATAATTTATCTTTTGGTCGCTGTTTTTTAATTTGTTAGGTTTTTTTAAATTTCGGATTTGCATTTAACGGCGCTTATGAAGAAAATAGTCAAGTAGAGCACAAATGGGCATTATAAGTCAATAAAATTAGAGTTGACCTAAACGTTATCAGTAGCTTGGAAGCAGTGTAATGGAATGACAGACAGTAGAAACTGATGGCGAGATTTGAGTGATCATAATGGCTGAAAATGGTGATGTTGATGAAACGTTCTGAAAATTCATTCATCATAATAAAATACGCTCTCTAATTTGTTACCGCATTCATTTGAATTCTATCATAATATAACTCTAATTATACCTGTAAAGTTTATTGTTGTACTTGAAATAGCAAGTCAGTAAATATACCCGTATGAATAAGCAAAATTATAATGCTTGTAGAGGTAGAGTCGACAACACCATCACCTAACCCAACGGCAATAAAACCTATATTGCAATAATTTTATTCTGGTCGATGTACTAGCAAACATGTTATACCAATTTTATATTTTGCCCTATAATGTAGTAGTGGGGCATTATAATTATGTTGAAATTAAGTCATTTTCAGCACGCGATTGTTTTCTGAGGCACGAAATAATCAATGTTTCGTTTCCAACTATTTTTCTTGTATTAAACCCAATTACTTTGTAATAAAAATGCCGTAATTATATACGAGTATAATATAAGTACGAAACTATATCTCAAATTTGACCAAACTTATGCTTACATTCTCGAAAAACCCTTAGATTCAATGCCTCATAACATAACTTTAGATAAATAAACGTTACTGCATTAATTCTAATGATCAGATTTTAAAGTGCTCCAAATTTAATTTGTAGGTAAATACATCCATTCGTTACTTAGATGGGTAGACACGTTATCTAAGGGAACTTATTAAGTTAAGCCGTCACGAATGAGCGTTTGTCTTATTGGGCGGAATGGATAAAATGGATAAATTACTCTCCATCGATGGGTCTGATGGGCAGACAGATTATGAGTAATCCTGTTAAATTAACTGTTAGTACCTATTGTTATCTTTATTCAGACATATGGTGTAGTTCGTGGGAGATGGCTACTTGTGCATTATGGCCACTTTGTTAATTGATAGTACGATCAGACAAAGGTGTACAGGAGTTATTAAAGTTGAGTTTTTCTCAAACAGTACTTACTTGACTGATTTTTGAATTTATTTACAAATCAAAATTTTTGTACTTTAGAATAGAACCTACATTATGTGTACCTATTCTAAACTATCTACTAGTAAAATAATTTTCACAATCGGTCAAGTAGTTCTTGAGAAAATCTTAACCCTATTAAGGCCCTCAGTATAATTTTATCTCTGCCAATGTAAATAAAATTAATTTTAACCAAGTCATTACATTAATTACTAAGGCCATGCAAGTACAATCAACATCACATCAATGGGAACACTTCGATACGACAATATATTTCATTTACATTCTATGTAGGTAAACTTCAATTTGAATTAACAATTAAAAAGTTCAAATGAATGCTTGCGTGACTAACATAGAAATATGCAACTGTCAGACTGTCTGTTGCTGATTGTGAGTAGTACAGTCAATATCACATGCATTAACTACAAAATCAATCCAATTTAGACCCTATACCATTGCGTAACAGGTCTGAATGTTTATGTTTTGTTTATCTATCTATACGAACGAAATGTACGACGTTTAGTCATGCTCACTACCCTCCGGTACATTCTATATTTGTACTGATTGTTCGCACTGGGATACATAAATACTTTGATATTTTCAATAACTGAAACATTATCAACCAAATTAACGATCCTTAAAATTATGTTATCTTCAAAATATCATTCCATTGTTATAAATCAGTATCAATCCATTACTGAACTTATATGTCGTTTTTACGTAACACTTGATATGCTATTAATGAATTTGAATTTTGAACTACCTAGGTACTCTTAGACAGAGATTTAGAAAAACATTGAGCGCAGTCATAGGCCGATATTCATCGGAACAGTTTTGAGCACAAGCATAACATGAGCTCACTATTACGACTGTCAAAATTGAATATAATCTGATGGTTGTAAGACCGCGCTTAAACTCAAAACTGTCTATAAATCTCGGTCTAGTGTAAGCTCTCTCTTAGATACAACTGTCAAATGACATTGCCACATTTCAATGGAGGTTTGCCCCACCTTTAAAACTACGTGACCATTAAAATTGAAGCTGTATACCTATCATTTTGTTGGGGACTTATTACAGGTTTCATATTGCATAATCAGTAGGAGTTGCGAGAGTAGTAGAAAATGATAACAAAGACAATGAATAATTCGCTTCGATTTCTTACTATTTTCTGAATTCTTATATAAGCTGTTTTTTCGACTCTTTTGATGTACAAAACTTTATTTTAAACCAATAATTTTATTAAAAAACGGAGATATTTTTACATTTATTCGTTATCTTGTTCATCATACGGTTGATGGTGGGGAAGAATCTGGCATTATCATTTCATATACCTTTGACAAGATTATCCCTGAATATCTGCCTATGTAGCCTGCCATACTGAACACAATCATCGTCCCTGCTTTAGAGAAATAAATTACGCAAACAATTAAATATCGGCAATAATGCGAACATGGGGTGCGACAATTTGTCTGGACCGGTCCGCAGGGGTAACTTTCCCTTTAGTGTAATATACAGGGTGTTCAGAGTTTTAACTCTAATTAACTATTCAGAATTGTGATTTTGCGTTATTCCTAATCTAATAGATTTCTTGTTATACACTTTGTCATCAATTGACTGTGATTGTCGTACCTAAAAACTTCACAGACAATATCATGCATTGTTATTAGCAATATTCTTAGTTATAATAATAGAAATGTTCCCCGGATTGTTTGTTTAATGCGTACGATTTTAAGGCAATAAAACAGTTCATAATTATTAGCGACGAACTAAAAGGTGGGAGCGAATGAATGTTATGTGAACTAACCGTATAATAATCCGTTCATAATTCGTTTACCGAAAAAGGCCTTTTTTTATCCAGGTAAAACATGCATGCAAATCATGTGTCACCACGCCCGGGGGAGCGTGTTGGTTATGTCGTAAAAATGTGTCTTTTCTAGCCAGGCCTTACCGAAATAGGCCTGGCTAGAAAAGACACATTTTTAATTATATATAAAAATGCTTTTTGATAGTTGAAGTTCAAAAGTTTGATCCTAATTTTTTTTGATCACGCTTAGGCGAGATCACAAGTCACAATTAATTGTGTTTTTAAAGTGCCCTATTTTATTGTCGACGTCTATTTCTACCTATACCGAAGCCCAAATCAAGTGTCTTATTTTGTAAACAAAATATGATCGTCTAATTACCTGTTGTGATGTAACACTGAAGGAACTGATTGATCGAACCTGTTCATCATTGTGAAAATAAAGTGATCCGATCTAATAATGTGAAAATAACTATGCAATTATAGCAGAACGGCTTAAAATGTTAGTAGAGTAGGGTAGTTTATGTTTACAAAATAAGACACTTGATTTGGACTTCGGTTTAGTATTATTTCAATGGTGTTCACCCTGTATAAATGAGTGTCCTGCCACATGCACTGCGTAGATAATGTAATTATGAGGCTGTAGCGTAAACGCTTCTGACTTGTTACGATTAAGGATTGTCTCGAACCAGGAGTGCTCACGTCGACAACCGGTTATAAATTTTAAGCAGCAACATAATTTTTAAAAGTATTCACACAAAAGACATTGCCACATTTCAATGGAGCTTTGCCCCACCTACAAAACTACGTGACCATGTAAGCTGTACCTATCACTTACTTATTACAGGTTTCATATTACATAATCATAATCAGTATCATTTTCTACTACTCTCGCAACTCCTATAGAATAATAACAAAAACAATGAATAAATCGCTTCGATTTTTTTACTATTTTCTGAATTATTAATTAAGCTGTTTTTTTTCAACTTGCAACTTGTACAAAACTTTCTTTTATACCAATAATTTTAATAAAAAATGTAAAAATATCTCCGTTTTTTATCGCTTTTCATGAAACAGAAAAGCGATCAAAACCAAAATGTATTTTAAACGGGTATCATATAATATTATCGTTAGGTATCATACTCGTACATTGACCAGCAGGGTGCATTATTAAGGATTTGATAAATAAAGATACCTACCTACTTACCTATTCGTCGAACCAGGTTTGCTTCGGCAATCTTTGGTAAATGATAATTCAACATTTGGTACGTATTTGAAAAAAAAATACAAAATTAATAACCTATGAAAGTTAAAAGTTCCTCTAAAGTTTATAATTAGATCTGCAAAAAAATTATAATCTCAACCGAAGGTTGGCGACCAATGCAGCAAATTGGAAGCAAATGCTTGTATTCATTGGAAAAGATAATGAAAGTCGCCCTAAGTCGATTAATCAACCTGAACTCTGTTTTATAGTCTTGAAATAATTGCTTATGTCGTATGAAATAGTTCAGATTCTTTTAAAATACTGTGTTACACATTGGATATTATGTCGGGACTCAATCTTATTTCGATGACATTGTCTACTCGTGACCACAGTCGCTTTAATATCATCGTATATCAGAATCTCAAACCAGTAATTCTCATTTTATTTCGTAGCATATAACTGTAAATACCTAATTATAAAAGCAAACAAACAAAAAATACTTATTCTGTGCGTAATTGAACAAATGGGCAATGTACACTTCAAAGCAGGTGTGTAATGGACTTTGGACCGTTCTCATTATCTGCGTCGTAAGACTTGAAATCGTACTGCAAGTGTTACCATTGATCTGCTGTTGCCTGTACCTATACCGTCCTTTTCATATCCTTGGTAGAATGAAAGGGAGGCAGCTATTTAGACCTGTTAAATGAAGATTTGGCTCGTTGAGACTGGATACAAAGGCTGAGAATCGGGTTGAGTGACGTGGCTTTGGGAGAGACCTTCGTCCGGCAGTGGACTGATGATGATGATATTTAGATTTTAAAGAACGCATTTACTCCTTTATATATTTGCAAGTACGTAGGTACCTAAATACATTACGTACACACGAAGACAGAGAAAAGAATACAGGGGTTCTCAATAAGGTTAAGATCTTCTCAAAAACAACTGGACCGAAGTACTTTCATATTAATTTTTAATTTTTATCTACCTATCTAACAGTGAAAGAATTCTTGTAATATAGGTTAATAAACAATAAACTCTCCTGTACGTACAGTGTACACCCTTTCGCTGTGTTAGACCGTACCTAAGTACATTACGTACCACTATCGCTGTAGCCTGAGACTGCACATCCCAAAGACCACTTACAGCAATTAATGAGCTATGCCTGCACCGGGTGCATTTAGGCTCGACCACTACACTGTAATAGTCCCAGTTTGGTCTGCAGTAGGCAATTACTTATACCAATAGACCAATTAATAACGAAGCCTCGTCTTAACTAGAGCCCAGCAGGGATCGCTTCTTGGTCAAAGTCGAAACCAGCCATTTTTAAAGAAATATTGTTGGTTTCGGATTGAAAAGGAACAAATTGAAAAGTAATTATGAACAAATGAATACGTCCGTATTTTTATACGTTTTGTCTAACAGGATAATTCTTCTGATGGTGGCACTTAACTTGCTATTCAAATTGCTATTGGGTGTTTGTCGTATTTGTCAAATACTTGACGTATGTACATACAAATAGGACGAATATTTTGTCAAACATACCAACCACACATGGCAATTATGACAACGCAATACAAATAGCCAAGTGAAGTGCCACCACGATGCCTAAAACTAAAGCTGAATTTGTAATTACTTGCTTCTTTGGAACCCTTCTTTCAAGGTGACATTAGAAAGTCGAATACATTCAATGCAAGGAAATGTACAGTCGAAGACAGAGATAAGTATACAGGGGGCCTCAATAAGTTTGAGATTTTCTCAAAAACTACTGGACCGAATTTAATAATTCTTTTACAGTTACATAGTTTTAACTTTTATCTATCAAACAGTGAAATAATTTTTGCAATAGGTCAAGTAGTTTTTGAGAAAATCTCAACCTTAAAAACTCTCCTGTACACCTTTCTCTGTGTTCCACCGTACATTTCCTTTCCAATTTCAGTTTAATATCACACGTCATCAACATGCGACATTTTGTATAGCCTCAGGAAACGCCAGACGTCCAAAACACGTCTCGAACTTAATTTATTTGATAATCCAAATCAAGCTGTTCATTAGGGTTTTGTCGTCAAACTCGCCTCGGGCCGATAGCACGTGCCAGATGAAGTACAATGCTCGTATGAAACACCCCTTGTAAGTATTCCTGCTTTACGTTGAATGTGTTTATAGAAAATCGAATGATGTCGTTTTCTATATTTCCAAATGCATGAGATTTAATTGTTTTGTTACTTCTTTTCATTCTTTTATAGCAGTATATCCTTTTCCCTTTGCAATTTGTTTGCTGTTCACATTTCGTTTTTGGTCCAATCAAACTCACTTGTATTGATTTCGATCCTTTCGATATTCCACATTTCGTCTAGTGTTACATTCCCCACTTAGTACATATACGGGTTACATGTATTGGTTTATTATTTTATCTTAACGTCACATTTAAGAAAAGAAAGTTGCTTGTTGCTGCTTTGGCTGTGAAGACTATGGGTCCGTGATCGTCCGACACTAAGAGAATAGTAAGAAAATTATGTATTCAGCTGGTCCTCGCCTCGGGGGAAGCGTCTGAGCCTCGCTATACAGCGGGGTAATGCGGCCAGTACGCTGGGCACCCTGCCGCACGGGATGGGCGACGACGGGGTGTAGTGTTGGCTAGATTTAGATAAGTATTTATAATTATATTTGTTTTATATAATAAGTTTTTTTTTCCTTTATATAGGTGTATTTCCAAGCCCTGTAGGCAAATTTAATTAACATAATAAGTTATGTATTTTTAAGAAAAGAAAGATAAATTATAAGTGAAATTCAATCGCGCAAAAAGTTTCTTAAGTACCTAGGTACCTATATGAAAATTATTACGTTTTCACAATCTATAATTTTGCGTTACGTTGAAAACGAATATTTTATACCATTGCATTGGCTAGAAGTAATAAGAGTCTTGCAAAATGAGATGCGTAGTGTTGCGCCCCGGCCGGCGACTGTCACATTCGAGAGACTGATGGGAATTTTATGCAATCCTGATCTTAGATAAAGCTCCGGGGAGGGTGCTGAGGCCTAGATAGCCGCTTTATTTTAATACAAACCGACAACAAATAACGAAAGCTTTCCCGTTTTTATTAGGGTTCCGTTAAATAAGCACAATGCGTGTAACTGTCGCTCTCTATGACCGCTCTCGTTCGTACTCCTTGATGTTTTCTAAAACCATTAGATCTGTAGGAATATCGATCGGAATGCAGGTACGTTTGCATTCCGATCGATATTCCTACAGATCTAATGGTTTCAATGTTCAGGAGTTCGTTGAAAAGCTTTTGCATTTTTACACACATTTTAATCATTTTTTTTCACATATTAATAATGTGTATTATAATAGGTATTAATAAATAGGGATGGTAGATGAAGACATGTCTCGAGGAAATCAATGTAACATACCGAGACATCTATCTATGCGATAAGTACAGAACCATCACAGTATGTTGTGCAATATACGCTTTGCGATATTTTTATTGTTGAGTTGTGACGCAACGAATGCCTTTGATTTAGGGACAGATCGGAGGGTTGCCCGCGACGAATTGTGGTCGAGATTATTCGGGATAGCAAAGGATTTATATTACAATCGCTGTCAGAAATACGAGTGGTATCAGCTTTCATCATTTTTGAGGGTGTTGAAGAACAATCATTTGGGGAATTGGTTACTAGGGTACAATTACTTATAATATTTATTTAGGTAAACATATAGGCACAGTCGACTGCAGATCAATGGTAACACTTGCAGTATAATTTCAAGTCTTACGACGCAAATAATAAGAACTGTCAAAAATAAAAGTGTCACCATTGATCTGCTGTCGACTGTACCTACCAATTAAATGCACATTCAAAATTTGTGTGTAGTGCAATTGATACTAATAATGATACTTATGCCCAAATTAAAATGACCGATAAACTTTTAGACAAAAGTAGTAAGAAGACTATGTTGAGAATAAAATATAAGAATTATAAAATCAATAAAGTCAATCTAGATAAGTAAATAAAAATAAAAAGGAATTCACCTTCTTTAAATAATACCTTTCAAACAAAAATTCAATCTAATATTTTTAAACAAAAATGTATCCCGTCTAGTGGAAAAGAGAAAGCACTCCAATGTAGTTTTACTGAAATTTCCTACACGTGTTCCATCCAGATAGATTCAAACTTTGAGACTGCTCCCCCGATTCGACAGCTATAAAAACAATCAGTTCCAATTCTAGCCAGCGTAGTGGGGAAATAAGAAACAGAAGTCCGCTGCCTGCACTTACAAACTGTGTTGCCAATTATTAGAAGTTCCATTAAATTGGGGAGGTGGTGGTGGTGATATTAAGTAACCGGACATAAGTGTTGCAGTGAAAACAATTGGTAGTAATAGTGCGTGATTAAAAATTCTTAGGTAGTTTATGGTAACAATAAAATATATACTAATTTTATCTATGCTAGTTCGTAATAGTAAAAAAAAAAACTATGTGTCGCATATTTAATAGATAAAAATATGAATCTACAAATAAAGACTCAGATTCAGTTCTGAAATTAAGAATTAAGGCTGTCGCACATATATCAACCCGGAACCATCCAACCGAATTCATCTGTACCATTTTTCCATCTATACCAAATGTTAACTATCAGCGTAGTATACATATAATATTCTATGTTATCAAGAAATTGGCATAGGCTAATACAATAGCGAAATACAACTGGGGAATCTGAAAATTCATGTTGGCAACACAGTTCGAAAAGGGATAGAAAGTTCACTTTTTATAGGGGACCAGAAATTATGTTCCCGTGATATATGGCGACACTTCTGCTCTTGGAATTTAAACGTCCCGTTTTCGTAACAGTTACTTACAGTGCGGAGGTAGGGCGTGAGTGTGACCCTTAATAAATTTAGCATGAAGGAGAGGATTGCTGGAAAATTATTTCTTTCGCCCTTTGAATTTTCTTTATGCTAGCCTTAACAATCAATTGCCCTTTCTGTATAATGGTTTATTCTTATGAATTATACATTTATTCCTTTCTCCGATACTACTTTATTATGTATAGGTTGTATTATTAATTTCAGCTTAGTTTTAGCATACATTTTTGTCTAAAACAATCTTTTCCTCTAATATTTATGAATGAGCGCTTTAAAATCAAGATACTGAATAATAGTCTTTGATAAGAGTAGGTAATGCACTGTTTAACTACATAGGTACCTATTTAATAAAAATAATAGTACTGTTACCGTTGCAAATAGTTGCGATGGGAATGTTGTACTTATAGATGATGTAAACAAAATATACTGGTTAAATTTATTGTTATCCACCTATCTAAAGCAGTAGTAGTGTTTTGCCACACCACTTAGCATAACTATATTAGATTATAACTTACTACGTGATTCATTTTTTGTAAACTTATGTAATTGGTGTATGGCAATAAACATATTTTCTATTCTATTCTATAAATGTTTCTACTAATGTGATCTTACTATTTATCTTCATTGCGTAGTCTCAGTTATTCAGTTGTTTTTCCCGGTAACGAACTACAGAAAGCCTAGTAGTATCTACAGTTTGGTTGTACAAATACACCGAAAAAAACTGTTCCATAATCCAGCACTTTTATTTTTAAGTTTCTAAATCGAAAAACATTCGATTCGTTCCAATGCCACGCGGCACGGCCCTGGGCGAAGTCCACTAATGTAAAACTTCGTCTGTCCATTTATCCAACGTCCTCACTAATAGAGAAATTCCATTTCAAAACTTTTACAGCAGGGCGCGTGCTTGCATATAGCTTTTTTGTGTTACTTGTTTAACCTCATTCACATCGAATAAACACTTACTTTTCCGTTTTAACATGGGTCGAATGTAAAAATATCGTTGATCTAAAGTTGTTATTACATCATAAATTTGGTACAATTTTTTTAAATGTTGGTAATGATTCATCACCACACTCTTAAATCGAAATGATTTAAATTAAAATCATTTTGAAATGTGTTCTTAACTAATAAAAGAAATGATGAAAAAAGTCAAACATTTTCTGTATAAAAAGACACGGGATTACTTCAATTCAATTCTGTATTCAACAATTACACAACATTACAGTTTCAAACCAAATCTTTGCGCAGTCCGAAGAAATTAAAATTAAAAATATTAATAACATACCTTATATAATACTGTATACTTCAATAAATTTTTGTATGAATACTGTAGGGTATACTTCCTTGGACTTGCAAAGTTTAAATATTACATTTCCATTTAAATAACAAGGTAATATTTGGAGTCAGCGCAAGCTTGAGCAGATGTGGCGTGTACCTAAGCCTTTTGTACTTTTGTAATTGTCTTCAACAACGACAAGATTAGTTAATTTGAAGACTTTTCTTCGTTTTCCTTTAAAAATACTATAAATAGGTATAAATAATATTAGAGATAGTAAAATTTGAATTTGATTATCTAAACTAATATTTTTTTCTTCACTCTTTCAATCATTCCTTCTATTTTCGTTTCACCTAATACTCTTCCCTTTTAACGCCCTAATGGCGTTTAACTTCAGAATCATGTCGTGTTGTCAGAAAATGTATGTAAATTGGTAAATGTAATAAATTGCATGTATTTATCTGCTAATGGAGAAGTAACGCGTGGGGAAGGGCAAAGTGGTGAATCGTTTGGGGGATGTCTTGAATTTCCAACGAATGTTTTTACTTCATTGTAACTTGGTGGGCTTTCTATAAGATATTATGTTAAAGACGACTAACGTCAATATAGATGATGATTACATTGATTTTAAATTATGTAAGTATGTTTTTTAACATATTTAAATACAATAGGTATTTTATTGCTTTTATAGTAAGTATTGTATTATGACTTTTTGCACCCGCTACGCTGTTTTTGATATAATATCTCCATCACCCGAAGGTTGCCTGGAAGAAATCGCTTAAAGCGATAAGGCCGCCTGTCTGTACACTAGCTAACTTTGGTTTTATATGTAACTGATGTATTTTCATTTGTGTGCAAATAAAGTATATTTGAATTGAATTTGAATTGAATTATTTAAAATGATAGGTACCTACACATATTTTCATCGTTGAATATTTCGAATATAATGAAGATTTACTTATTCTAAATTCAAATAGATTGAAGGTTTGAAGTATTTTTTCAAATATACCGTACGCTATGATGAACATACTTTTAATAACAATAAGCACGGGTTTTCGAGCTGTGTCTAGGTAACTAGGGAACCAGATTTGGGATTCAGTCAATAGAATAATGTGTACTAACTTAACGATACTCCCATCGCAAAACTTTGTATTGACTCTGTCCAAATACAGATAACTCCCAATTTAATTTAGACCGACAATACCATCGCAACAGGGAAGTAATCAAAACATTTATCTTCGGAACTGTGATAATACACAAAATTAACCCGCTTTACGACATGCGGGTGCACTCAAAGCTATCTGCAATCATTATCAAACATTCAGTAGAGGGGACAGATTTGACGAATTCGGTAACTGCGAGTATAGTAATAGTTTGTAATAGCAAGATATTATTACGTTAACATCACTGTATGAAGATTATATTTATTCAATGGATTTATCTGTTTTAGGGTAGGTAACTACACCTACTATATTTCACTAATTGATCTTACTTTAATTACGTCATTTATGTATTTCATGATTCAGAAGCAGTGTGACGGTTAGGTATAAAACATTCCCAGGGCCTCCATCTTTTAATAAATATTGATCTCCTATATACAACTAGATACACAAAGGTCTTACTAAAACAATTAAAAAAACGTCCAAATAAGGGTCCATTGTTAACGTCCAAATAATGTCCAATAAAGCAAATGAGGGTCCATTCATCCGTTTGGACCTTCTTTGCGCTCGGACATTTTTAGAAGGCAGACTGTGTATCTAGTTGTTTATAGGAGATCAATGTTTATAAAACAATAATGTTGCAGGAACGTTTTGTTTCCATCTTAAAGTAATTTTACTTTGATTCGCACCATGACCCACAAACAATATTGTTTTAATCCTGCCTAGTGCTGACACCAGGTGTGAATGTGAGGAATTATTTTTCCTAACCTTCACATCAGTATGATAGGATATTGTTAAGGTAAGTCGTGTATTTGTAAGTTTATAGTCATTAATATTAATTTGATTTTCGTTGAGCATAAGACCACAATTCAGTTGAACCTGCGACTCTGGTGCCGCAACATTAATCTTTAAACTTAGAGATGAACTTGTCGACAGTACGATCTATTTCCGACTCATAATAACTATTGCCTTCAAAATATCTATTGAGTCCCTTTGACCAATCATCTGTAATTATAAGTTGTTATCTAATCTGTTCATTTGCAACATCAGCTATGTTCCCCAACTAAACTGAGTCTGGCGTGGCCTGGGGGTGGTTGGGGTTGTATGAAGGTGTGGGTATTGATTTTGGATTTCAACTATATTACAAGTAAGGTTCGTGATTTTGATGATATCTAATGTTACAGAGAATAGACATGTTGTCAATATAATGTTATACGACTGCTTCTATTTTCATTATCCTAAATATTGTAAAATCCCTAGTACATTTTGGCGGGATCGGGAAAGAAATAATAATACAAAAATAAATTCCGTCGGCAAGAAACTCGAAAGACGGTCCGTCAAACAAAACTGTCGGTCTAATTGCCGACTTCAACAATATAAGTGAGTGATATCCGTTTATGTATAATAATTAATACAAAAACACTTGCAATTCGGGGACATTTTCTAACACTGAGGTTATAGTCTAGTTGAAGAATGTTAAAAAAAAGGAGGATCAAACGAGAAGCAGTGTTTTTTGATCTTAGAGGTTAATTTGCATTAACAAATCAGACTGTGTAATTCACAATCTGCTCTGTATAATATCCCTTATTTCATGAAATAAATTCTGAGGTATTTGAAAACCACCTGTCTCCACGAATATTAGATCGAAGCGTGTCGAATGAAATATACGTAATATGTCAAATAAAACAGAATTTTTCCCCTCTATAAAGGCACCAATTTAGTTCGCGACACGTCAACAATATAAAAGGCGGCGCGATCTTTGTCTCTCCCTTTCAGGTGTGTTAGAGTAGAATTGACTTGATTCATTTAATAGTGGAAAAAAGATTCCATTTACGTCTGTGTTTATAATGCCATTTTCATTCATTTATGAAACATGTGAAATCAGATCGTGATCAAAAATAATCGTCCAAGAAAATCAGTTAAAAGAAAAAAATATTGTTTCATCGCAAAAATTAACAAAACGGCTATTTTCAGCTTAGCTATTCACCCCATCATTGAACGACTAAATTCAAAATTTAATGTTTGGTTTTTGGATGATGGAACCCTGGGAGGCGACGCGAGCACCGTGTTAGAGGACCTGCAGTTCATGATAAAAGAATTGAAAACTATTGGACTAGATCTCAACACATCAAAATGCGAGCTTTTCATCTCCGAGACCTGCCCAGACACATCTACAGTACTTGGTAATTTCAACGCAATAGCCCCAAATATTAGACTAGTAGATCCAACCTCGCTACACCTCCTTGGGTCTCCGATCCTAAATGAATCCCTTTCCAATTTTGTAACAGATAAAATTCAAAATTTCTCTAGTATTTCGGACAGACTAATCAAAATTAATAAGCACATGGCTTATTACATTATTCGATACTGTCTATTTGTACCCAAATTTATATATACCTTGAGATGCTGTCAACTCTGGAAATTTCAAGAGCTTCTATTGAAACTTGACGAAGCTATCAAGGTCAATCTTTCGGCTGTCTTGAACATTCCTTTCGACCCCAACAGTTGGTCCCAAGCCTCCTTACCTATAAGGTTTGGTGGTTTGGGCATACGCAAAATTTCCAGTGTATCTCTCCCGGCCTTTTTGTCCTCGGTCAATAGTACTCGCCCACTCATTGAAAAAATTCTCGCACCGTCACTAGGATCAATCGATGAGGTGACATTCTTGGCCGAGGCCAAGGACGCCTGGGTGACAGCCTGCCCCAACACGGACCTACCTACCACTCCCTCCTCGCAGAGGCAGTGGGACGAGCCGCTCTGCAAACTGGTACGGAATAGTCTCATAGATACGTCAACCAGTTTAGCAGAGCGTGCTCGTCTCCTGGCGGTGGGGGAGTGGGAGTCGGGTCAGTGGCTGAACGCCCTACCGTCACGCCATATCGGAACTTTACTAGACTGCACCACTTTCCGTCTCGCTACATGCCTACGTCTGGGTGCAACATCCAATGTCCCCCACTCCTGCCGCTGCGGTGGCGCTGTCGACCAGCTCGGCCGCCATGGTCTCTCCTGCAACAGGAGTGCTGGCCGCATTCCTCGACATGCCGACCTAAACGACATCATCCGTCGGGCCCTTGCCACCGCCGGAGCGCCGGCCGTTTTGGAACCGAACGGTCTAGCGCGCGACGATGGCAAGAGGCCCGATGGTATGACCCTCATGCCCTGGAAGATGGGACGGCCTTTGATGTGGGACGCAACCTGCGTCGACACCCTTGCGCCGTCGCATCTTCCAGCTACGTCCAGTAAGGTCGGCGCTGCGGCCAGCACAGCGGAAAACCTCAAACGGCGCAAATATGCAGTCCTCGGGGATAACTACATATTTGAGCCGTTTGGGGTGGAGACGCTGGGACCATGGGGGCCGGGAGCACACCGCATCGCAAAAGAATTGTCGCGGCGCCTGGTCGAGGCATCGCGTGACCAAAAGGCTGGCACGTATTTCGCCCAGCGCGTTAGCCTCGCTATACAGCGGGGCAACGCGGCCAGCCTTTTGGGCACGCTGCCAATAGTGGGGGACCTAGGACAAGTTTTTTATCTCTAATTTTTATATATAGTTGTATTTGTACATATAGTTTTAGTTTTAGGTTATAGATTATTATAGTTTGTTTAATATCCATAAAATAAATAAAATAAATAGAAAAAAAAAAAAAAAAAACAGTTGACAACAAATTATCATTGTTTGATGAATAATTTCAGTCGCACTATAATTTATATCCAACGAACAAATTAAAGAGGGGTGACACATCAACACGACAAGTAAATGACTGCTTTTATAAAGCCATCAATTCCCGAAAAAAGGAAACCCAGTGCACGGAAGCTGGTGGACACGCGCCTATTCAAACTGCGGACAGTAATAACAATAATCTGTCTTCCTGTCGCCGTTTCGGCTTTTCTCTCGGAACCATTGGTAGCTTCCCCATTGATTTTTCGCCAAATAATACACACTGTCTCTAAATTTTCGCTCTATCATTGTTTCGTATCTCACCCTATTCTGTAGGATGTCGCATGGTTTTGAGTGCATTAGATTCGCTCAAACACATACGCGTCTGTCGGTTTCCTGGACGGTGGTCGACACGTGACTCCAAATATAAAAGACTTCACGCCTGATCAACTCAACGATATAGATGTGAATGGAATTGCCCGTATTGTATAATATTACACAGGGGTGACGCACTATGGACTCATTCATGTAGGCACTGATAGAAAACAATTTTGTGACATTTTTTCTGACAGTATTCGGAGCTTTAATTTAATTTTGAGAACAAGAGAACATTTTTGGAGTAGACGACATGCCTCTTACAAGTACTGTTAATGATTTATCCGTCTCTATAGGTACTGTTCCGCCCCTCTCTGCAAACGCTCGTAATCAACTTTGACGTTTCATGCAAATCTGTTTCGGTCCTTTTTTATCTTGAGCTCTTTCATTGTACGTAATGTGATTAGGTAAGGCCCCGATCGGAGTACCCTCTTTCGGGAGGGCGCTAAATAAGATGCGACGTTTTCCGCCTTAGGCACCTTTGATAGTACTTTTTAAAGCTGTGTCACGAATTCCGAACCTCTCTTTTATTGGTCGCCATTATGATAATTACATTAAGGTCCGTCCGCCGTCGATACTTCGTCTTCCGAATTTGTTCTGTTGTTACGGTAAGGCGTTTGCCTCTTGAATATTGAGCAGCTCATTTACGAAAATCGCACCTATTGTCTACGTGACACTTTTATCTAGGGAAATGCTTTTGTTCTCCTTAAGTTTATTAGATCCAACCAACGACTATGCAACGTTAAAATAATGTTAAATTACAATGTAAATGTTACCTATTTGATGGATTTGGGTAAACGGTAAAATACGTTTTAAAGAGAATTGATTAAAGTTGATACGATTGAAAAGTACACACAATCTAAATGTTGTCCAAATTAAATTCCGTTTGCTTATTCGAAACAGCCCTAAACTTTTTCGTTTGTAAAACAAACCGATTTTGTTTATTTAAAATGGCTAAAAACTCTGTCGTTTTGCAGCCTGTTTTTATTTGTTGATTGTTTAAAATGTCGGTTGGTGGTAAAAATACACGGTCATTTTTATTTTTTCTTACATTGATTTTAGGTTTTTATCTAAAAATAAATCATTTTACAAAATCTCAGAATATGTTGGCACCGTAATATTACGAGCGAGGGATCCAAACGTCAATCAAAATTTTAGCGAATTAGGTCGCTAATCGAATAAAGTGATTTTCTTTTCTATGTCAATCACAGGATATTTTCAGATATTCATAATTTAATACAACCAATTTTCTCTCGAATTTTTAAATAATTATCAAAATGATATTTGATTAGAATATTAAAACTAAGTAAGTACAGTCATCAAGTGTAACACTTTTGACTTTGGACCGTTCTTATTGTCTGTGTCATAAAAGTTGAAATCGTACTGCAAGTGTTGCCATTGATCTGCTGTTGACTGTACCTACATTTATTATTATACAAGTATGATTATGGTTTGATATTCTATAAGAGGTTTTGATAGAAACTAATAAATAAAATCAGCAAAAGTTAATTTCAAAAAGTTTTGTAAAAGATAGGTTGACACCTACTATAAGTAAGTATTATTATTATGTTTATAATATTTACTTTGTACAAATCGAAAAAATATTGGTAGAAACTATTTATATACCTACTTACTCTAACAAGTGTAGTAGGTATTAATCCCAGGGAATAAGCCTATTTATTAAACCCTTTTAAAAACAATATTTTTTTAATCCTCAAACCCTTGAGTTTGAGAGCGAATATTAGCGATGATTGAGTTAGTTTACTTACATAGAAAAATCGTAGAATAAAAAGTTTATAATCCGATTATTAATGAAAATAATAATTTTCTCTCTTCAAGCTTATTGTGTTGAAAGCTTGAAGATGAAAAATCTTAGAACACGAACGTCTTGGCTCAAAATGATATAACTATTCTATCTTGATAGAAAACGTTCAATAAGTCCAATAAACCTCTTTAGAAAAATAAAAATATTTACGAGCAGTTTGTAGTAATTTTGACCAAGCAAAGAATTTCTTTATAATCCCATCCCATCTTACCTATAAACGCGAAAGTGTGTATGGATGGATGTTTGTTTGTTTCATGCAAAAACTAATGAATGGATTTCTCATAATTCAGAATAACACATAGGCTATAATATAAAGATCCTGTGCGCAGACGAAGTCGCGGGCAGAAGCTACTATATTTATATTTGAAACTGCATGCTAGCAAGAATTTAATAAAGCAAAGCCATTCCTTTAGTCTGAGTAAACCAATCAAAAAATGATTGTACAAAAGAGGCGAAGTTCAATTTAACAGGCGACGTGAACTTATTATTCTCTATTTGCCTCAACAAGAGAAACTAATCTAAAGAAAATTTTCGAGTCCCTGTGAAGAAAATAAGCTTATAAGGAAGTGCAGTTTGCTCGCACGAACACCGCCTAGGAATACCGGGTGGCAACAAACTTTAAATTAAAGTTTCCAAAGGAAAATAAGAATTTTCACATTTCCGTTCAAACCCTGCGGGGTAAATAATTAAGTCTCAGAAACGCAAAGTTTCTTGTTTATCCGCTTGTTATAAAACCGTAAAGTACAGAAACTGAAGAAGCCTTTTTGTCCCACAAAGTCTTTAAGTAAGTTTTTTACAGAAGAAGAATAAAAACGAAACTTAGATCAAAGATACAAAAATGGTGTTGTTAATATTTTAAAAGTAAAAATTGATAGGTAGGTAGGTACCTAAAAAGTTTTAAAACAAGCAGTAGACCGCGACGAACTGGTGACGTATATTCATAAATATGACACAAAGTGATTTATACATTAGAATCGCAACTGTTATAATTGGAATTTTCGGCACGCTCTAAATGCCATGGTGCTAGTAATCCCGCATTTACATTTGATACTTACTAAAATCAACTGAAAAACCTTTAGAATAAATTGGTCTATTAGCATTTGACCCTGCTCATGTTTTATGTTACCAATATATTGCATACCTTATTAAAATTGAAGGATTTCCATTACATTTAACTTTCGCAAATGTTTAACTTTGCCCCAGTTATTTTGCTTCCTCGAGCTCATATCGTATTTTCTTGCAAAGTTTCCTTTGTTTAATGAACTGCAGGTAACAAGAATATAAACTTTTGCCACCAATTATAGGTTTCTTTGATACTTTGAACGTGTATTGTTACAGGTTGAAGTTGCTTTCATAATCGTGCAACACGCAAAGGGGCATGCAATGCACGATGAAAAGGAAGCCCAAATTTGCAACCGTGAATATATGTGCTACGTCATTACGTATGAAACTCTGTATTTTGCTTATCTATACCTAACTGTAATACCATAAAATTTCAGATACCGATGGAGACAATTTTTCATTACTACTGGCATAGAGCGTGCCACGGAATGGCGAGGTCCCTGGTTCGAATCCCGGTCGTGATGAAAATTTTTCTTCATTCATCATTTAGATTTTCGTTTTGCATAGCGCATATATATGCAAGAAAATATCAAAACGATTGGTTCTTGTCCGATTGCAAATAGTGAAATAGTAGACTGTGTAACGAGGACGTAAAGCTATCCATTTTGCACAAGATGCGAGGGTGACTATAGTTCGAGTGTAAAATAGGTTTTCGTCCGAATTACATACTACTTTTCACTTTCGACTGCGAAGTAAATTGAAAAACAATTAAATTAACACCTAAAAGTAGGGTACGTATACAAACAAGTTTCGCTCGCGCCTTTGTTTTATTTTTCTTGTAATGATGAATATTATTTTGTCCTACAACCACGGTTCTTATGTTTGATGATGCAGCATCAATGATGTGTTACCCTTTAGAAATTTCGTAATGTTTAAAAAAACCTTTTAGGTCCTATGATTTTAAAGTAGTACCTAAACTTTGCGTCCGTTTAACGAAGCTTAATAATATACGACGCACTTTAGTTAGGAGCATGAGGAGTGAAATTGTTAATTATTTAATTTTCTTCTTTCTAAAAACGTTAATAAACAACGCGAATCTGCAGAACGACAAGTAGGCAGAGACTTTATGATCATAATAAAACTAATTCCGCAAATGCAGATATTGCACTCTTCATGCACCGTTGGATACAGCCGGCAATGCATCTCCCATCCATAGCCAGTATACCACCGTATTAACTGTAATGGATTAGCTTTTCCAAAGTGATTACTTTATTCCCAAGCAAAGCATATTTTGTCAATGTTCAAAATATGGCAATCGGAAAAATAGAAATGGATTTTCAGTGTAATATCGGACATTTTCATAAAATTTAGAAATTATTGTGACTGTGTGAATTATCTTACTTTTCGATAAAAGACTCACTTTCTGACAAAGTGGAATATTTTGCGGTTTGTTCGCATTATATTCGTATCGCGGGTTTAAAATATTAAATAAAACTCATTATCTAGAATTGTCGTTGAAATCTAGAACAGCACGAATCCAAAAAAACAAATCACACAACTTTTACATTTTATTCTTCAAAGGACAAATATTTGAATACAGATGAGATGAAAATACGTCTCTTGTTTCTGTTTTACCAACTAATTTGGTTTTATTTGAAGAAAAGGTCCTCTGAGTAATCATCCGACAATATTTTGGGAAAATTGTAAGCCAAAAGAAAGACATAACAATGAAATGAAAGAATATTTATGTTTCTTTGTGTAATATTTATGTTTTCACGTGGGAAATCTTAAATACACTTATAGAACTATTTAGGTCTACGAGTATTATTATACTCATAATTTAATAGACAATTTCCTCAAGACGGCAATGATACTGACAAAACACATAAAATTGCACATTTGTGGAAGTTTTAATCTCTTTAGAACCTTTGAGGGTAAATCGCTTATTTTTAATACTTACGGAAACTAATCCAACTTTCAATTAATTTATTAAATGGAAAATTTATATCAAAGCAAAGAATATTGTATTCCCTTTAAACATTTAGCTAGGACCTGCCATAATATTTTGTAAAATTATTTATTTTGGTTGATTGTAAAATCTAGTTCTTTTACAATAACCAACAATAACAACGATAATAAAACATAAATTGTATAAACAAAATATTTTGAAATGATCAGGTCATCTTGTCGGTTAATCGAATTGCAGTCCGCTCTCCAGTTCTATATACCTGTATTTTTAAAGCTATTATTTTAATGATCGGTCTAATGTAAACAGATCAGTATTGCCAACCTTTCTTATTACTTACTTAATAATAAATGGTAATGTGGTACTAACTACCTAATTACTAAAGGATAAGTAACTATTTTTACTATGTACTTCGAGAGTAGATGAATTGTAACCAGATGAATTGTAACATCGGCGCATCATTTTCATATATAGTTTTTTTCCCATATTGAAGGCACAGGATCGAGAACCGCATGCTTGAGGAAGACTCACAACACAAAGTTTACACATTGCAACGCTACGGTCCGCTTTTATCACATCGTTCGCATATTGGGGCACGTTTTAACACTAAATTCTTACAGTGGGCCATTTAGCGGGCGGGCGTCGCAACTCGCACTCGCCGCTACGTTTTACTGCTGAGGCATGCATTATTGAAGCCTAGAGTGTTATTGAAGAGTTGGCTTCGGCTTCTGGGAACTTCTTTCTTGGTCCAAATGTCAAGTGTACTTCGTAAAGCATTCCAATTTTAGGGAATTCATTCATTTTCCATTCCATTTCCTTTGACTCACGATTCACAACTCTGGCTTACTCCTTGTGCTGTTAATGCTCAGACGTAGAAGAAACGCCCTAGATATAATTCATATTCTGATTTTTTTAATGAATGCGTTAGATCATTTACTTCCTGGACTGGGGTCGGTAGTAAAATAAGCGATTGGAAAATTCATTTTGGCTTTTACTTAAAATCATCAACTTTTTCTTTCTCTATACCAAAATAAGCAGCTTCGCCTATTCGGCGACACAAGGCAGGAGGGAATCGGTTTCAGTTTTTATTCTTTCATCGCACTCTATCGAAATAGGTAGCTTCCCAACGAGAGTCTAAGCACAGAATCTTGATACATTCGTAAAATTATTTATAGAACTTGCACATACGAATGTGCAGTTAGGATTTTCTTATTTCAGGTAGTCTATGCAATTCTTTAAAAACTGCTACTCGTTTTGAAATAAAATGAGTTATTATTTTACATCGTCCATTTATATAGCCTTTAACGGACTACGCGATGTTTCAAATCTATTAGATTACTTTAATCGATCGTTAAATGGGAATGAATTATGAAAATAGTTTGATTTTTAGTTCCATTTGTGCTTTTCCGTGACACACGCAACCATGGAAATAACAGTTATTACGTGAATATATTTTTGTGTTTTCACATTAGCGCCACGGAATGCAGGAAAACCCGACGATAATTACTTCATTATAACTTTTTCCGCCACACGTACAGAAATACCTTTTAGCGAATTGATAAGCGGTCAAGTTTGCTAGTTCTACAAAGATATGTAATAGAAAAGAACGAAACAACCTCGCAGTTTTTGCTGTAACTGTATTTACCTGAGTAATAACTTGGTCCAACTTTTGGTTAGGCTCGTGAGGGGAAAGGAAAAAGTTTGTGAAAACAGTTCACCGAAATGTAACTACATTACGTTAATGTTTCCAAAGAGTAGTCGGTTTCATGTCTTTCATTTTGAATATTGCTTTTAAATTAAGTATAGTGGGTTTTTTTCGTGGATTCCAGCTCTTTGCTAGTATGTCAATTTACTACGTTGTTATGTTAAATGTTGATCTAATACTTATATGCGTTAATAATAAGACTGCCAAAAGAAGGGTCATGTTTCTAACAACACTCCTTGGTTAGTTGGGTTTTATTTATATTTAATTAGTAATTAATAAGTGGGACTAAGTATCTACCGAGTAGATAATAAATTCAAATAACTACCTAAGTCATAATGGACCTACAAGTATATCATTCACAGAGCACATAAATAAAATGGACAATCGTGTATTTTCACATCAGCTGCAGTAACAAATGGCGAAACTTTTCCAATCAGAAAAAGGTAGGGAATTTAAATATAAATTGGAGTTCGGAAGCGCAGTCGCGGAGGGCCTAAAAGCGGTCAGTACGTAATGAAAATCGACATGTACACAGATTAGAGTTCCTATCGCGGAATGCTTTTGGTGGAGTACAAGTTGAGAAAAACTGTACCATTATCACGAGTTGTTAACGTAAGTACACTCGCTAGCGACTACGTAGGTACCTTTCGCGTTTTTAGTTCCGCTACGGCCGCTGGGGGTACAAATCTGACCAAACCTCGTAGATGTGGTTTGCGTAGATAGCGAGCAAACTTACGTTAGCAACTCATGGTAATTGTATGGCTTCGAGCTTACCTGGTACAACAGAGGTTATAGCCAAATGACTTTTACTTCCGGTAACGATAATACAATTACAAAGATTGACATTTGATTTCATACAATTCTATACATTTTAAATTCAATGTCATTTCTAGAGGCTGTGATGGCGGCTGGTTTCGAGTAAAAAAAATATATTTTCCTTCGAAACCGGTTACGTACCTACGAGGAACATTTTTTCCTCGTCCTCTACTAGCTACGAAACGCCGGTTACGGGCGGCCGTAGCAGTATTGTTTCACACGTACGCCACAGCTTATGACTTAGACCTAATTATTTGCACTGCAATGGACAGTTCGACAGGTTTAATAGGAAGTAATTTCTTTCGCAACAGACTGGGTCATCCTAGTAAATAGACAGACATAATGACATAATAATGTCCACCTACCATTGCGAAGGCTCGTACGTCACGAGTATAGTAACAATTGTAGTAACTTACATCTCTTTCGTGGGCAAATCGACAGTTTTATCTGTTCATTCCGATACTATTGAACCTAACTAGATTCAACAAGCTGTATAACAATTACGAGACAATATAATTTGGTTCATGATTGTAATATAGTTGATACAATCATTACCAAATCTGCTTCAACCGTGGTCGTATTTTATTATAGGCCTATTTAGGGCAATGGGTTTTGGATTTGGAAATAACCAATAGGCTTTGAAATTAGAGATTGTTTGTATAGGTTCTCGTCAATTGACACATTGGATACGGGTATTTTAGGAGAACTAAATTTCCAATTTATGGACAGACTGAAGTGGTAAATAAATAGGCTAGATATTTCAGTTAGTTCTGTTTTCAATTAAACCTAATAGTTATAGTTTATGTATATACCTAGTATTGAGCTTAATTGAACACTGAACGTACCTACTGGATGATCTCTATTTATTTATTTATTTTATTAATGGACTCGACAGTTCGTCATTTGCCAATGTCATGTTACAGAAAATTAAATATATAATAGTATTCTATCTTCCTCCAGGAGAGTCGCAGTAGCGTCTTCACCCTGGGTAGCCGCGTCTTCATGCCCGTAGCGTCATCACTCTGGACGAAGCAGCTCGACAGTCACGTTCACTCCCGAGCTTGTAGCGGGAACTCTTGATAAAAGTTTGAAACCCCAAATCTTGCTCAAATTATCCAACAAATTCACCATACTGTCACTCGCGAACGTTTTATGATTAATTTGGCTTATTCCACTATTCCCCGTTGACAATCCCCGTCAACGGGGATTAGTGAACTTTTTGTTCATTAATCCCCGTTAACGCCAATTGGAGCTTATAATGGGGATTAATGAACTAAAAAGTTCTAACGTGATATTAATCTCAAAATAACCACTGTAGACAATAAAACAAAAAATATCAAATTATTTTGCAACCGTCGTTTCCACCAGGTCTCTATTTATTTACTTACTAGGTAAGTACCTACTTTACTTTATCTAATTCAAAATCGGAAATACGTTCTCCTAAAATATGGATATCAAAGTGTCAATTGATGAGGAAATGAATAAGTTATTATTATATTTCCGCCTAAAATAATTATTTATTGATCGTTTCTAGAGTGATTGCCAACATATCTATACATAGACATGAATTAATTATTTAGCATCATTTCGTTTACTGAGAAATTCCCAAATAATGAAATGTTATTATAAGCTGTTGGTTTTCTTACGTCATGTACATACTTTTGTTTAAGCAATATAGAATAGAATAGAAAACATTTATTTGACACACACACAGAGCACAGTACGTAAGAGATACATAGAATAAAAATTACAAAGAAAAGAGAAACATAGTGCAGTGGTGTGGTGTCAATCAGGAATATTTGCTATTAAAAGTTATGATTTTACTATTATTATATACTCGACAGTATGTACTCGTATGTACTACCTAAATTGGTACCGTAGACGATTGGTACACTCTATATTCGAAATGTCAAATTCTTCATAATTGTACTTGCTTGTAAGTAAATTTAATTTACACCGGTGCACAAGGAGCATTCATTTAGAGCTGCAATCAGAAAGGGTGGGAAAAACTTATTTCCCCAGTGCCTCTGTACATATGTGCCGGCTCAGTTTCCAGACACGGCCTATTTGCTGAGCTGATGAGCTCGTGTTAATACATGAGCTTAGCTCCGGAAAAATCTGCTGGCGACTCGGCTTGATTAAGACTTGAAATGTTTATTGTACAGCTGCTGCATATATATCTATGAGACACAGAGCTTTTTTGAGGACAGTTATTTATTAAATTAGCAATGACGGGGCACCACATCTAGAGAGAAACAGGAATCATCATGAACAGAAAGCCTTTGGGCCAACCCGCCCAACCCGCGTGGTTGCCGCGCCATTGTCGCTGACGCTCCGTTGCTGCGTTGAGTCGGTCATCTTTCATAGAGTTTCTTAAATAACCACTGCCGCTACGGTTCCGCTGTCGTTGCCTTTCCGCTTGTTTTTTAATGTGTTTCAGCCATAGTGATATACGCATTGTATTTACATAATAATTAGTACTCACATAGTTATTATCCAATCCACCTAATAGATTGTCATAACATGATATCGTTGTAGAGCTGTCCATTGAAAACTTTATCGTACTTATATAAAATGAAAAGCACATCGCGTGGTTCCTCCAACTTGTCTAAATCGCCTTCATTTTGGATCTTTTCCAAGTAGATTTTAAATGCATTTTATTTCGCGGCCATTCATTTCACTAAATTTACTTGGTGGTGACCTGGTTGAGTCTTGGAGCTGAATTTTTATGGTCGTTGCGTTTCAAGACGGAACCATTTTCCGGAACAATGCAAGTGCATCCCACGGTTCTCGTTGGTCTCAATGAAAAACAAATAATGAAAATGGGGTTTTGTTCTATAACATCTGTTTTATATGCAACCACTTTCTAAATACTTTTTGAGCTTTTAAATACAACAAGTACTTAGGTGATACTTATTATCAGCTCAGCGATGAACGAAAACAGTGACATTTTGTATTTTACATTCCTTTGTACGAGTAGGAATCTTCCATGTATACTTTATGCATAGGTAGATTGCACTTTAAAGTGTGTGGTAAAATTGCCTTGTACTCTATTCATTGAACAAATAATATAAATTGATATTTCTTATGGCCTAATTGTGGGCAAATCAGCAATTAATCATTTCCTTCAAAACCGTATTGTGACTTATTTACTTACCTAGTTTACGAATAATCAAAGATAGGTAGAAATGCCAGAACCACCACAATCACCAGATACCAAATATAAAGAAACAAAAGTGGCATGAAGCAATTTATCTTAGATGGGAAGATTAAATAGAAGAAACAATTTGAAGAATTGCATTCTCAAAATTCAAAATACCAAGATGAATTAAATTTAGTATTCAGTTTCCACAGCAACGCGTACTACCTGAGAGTCTTCTTAAAGTTGCAGCAAGACACTTTAATTTCCCCAGGGTAGACAATAGTGATGGCCTTTGCCAAATTGAGACTAAAACCAACAGCATTCTTGGTATGTATTAGTTTTGCTACAGAGTGTACTGTAAGGTAAAAAGTAATTCTAGATATTAAAGATCAAAAGAAAATAAACCTTTTCATTACTTAAAATGGTTAAATTCTTTGACCTATTTGTAATTTTACTACCATTGACGATGATGTTAAAGAACGGTCGCTCGTTTTGAGATTAAATCAGAAAAAAAGGAGATGAGTTCACGGGAATCTGGAGTTTTATATACGAGTCATGAAATATTAGTGCTTATCAGTGGGGCTATTACGGTTGTCAAAACGATCAAATCATACCATGTCATATCGCGTGTGACAGGGACAGTACTATTACGTTGGTATAGCGGTGTTCGGCGCGCCATGACACGGTATGATTTCATCGTTTTGAGAACGGTAATAGGGGGGCAGGTCCGGGTCTTATTTTACCAAGACCTTGCGTATCATCACTATCAGCTGAGAGAGAGGCTCATAATTCATGCCAAGTTAACATTTTGTCAGTTCACATTTGTTGCCTACACGAACGCATGCTTCCTTTGAACTTTAATTCCGTATTTAAGGCACACTTTCATGTTTCCGTAATTAGTTGCCGCCAACATAGCTGGGTTTAAATTTTGATCAGCGTGCGAAAGATGCCTTAGCTAATTCCTTTATAGAGATATTAATTATTACGTCGAGAAGGTCGTAAAGGGGCTCAAAGTTACCTCTCAGACTTACACAGAATAACTTCAAGATAAGCGGACTTAGTATGGAAGTGGTGCTCTTGAATCTAAATTCGTAACCTTCTCCAGAATTATTTTCGTGTCCTCTTAAAATATAAATTTTGAAATTAGGACTTTGTAGGTTGTAATCCTAGCTAGAATGGTCAGATCGTGGGTTCGAATCCTGTCCGTGATACACACTTTTGTTTTGAAAACATTGAGATAGGCAGAGGTAAGTAAATTGCCTTAACTTTCAATGCAATTAGACTATTGTAGCAACAATGTTAGTTTACAACTTGGCTATGTTGAATAAACCAATTGAGGTATTTGCAAATGTTTACTCAGGTTAATTAGTGTACTCTGAGGCAACGTTACAAACCGTGCTGTTTGAGCTCGCCCCTAAAGTTTAATGATTCAATGATTCGGTTTGACCCTCTATATTGGTTGGTTATTTATTGATGTTGCTAATCAGACAAATGGCTAATCCATTAGCATGGATCAAATAAACGAGCAGATAAGCCTTCAAGGGACGTAATCGCAGTGTCACGCAACGTACAATGTGAAGTGCAAATCCTTTCTGATGTAATGAGAGTATTAATTTATAAGGAAATAACTTGGAGGCGAAAGAGCACGTATTGAAGATTGATTTAGTAATTTGATACAGTATTAAGTTTAAATAATATTGAATTGAAATCCTTATTTAAAAGCTGAAATGTATTGTTAAAGGTGGTTACGCCATCGTTTAGGCACCCTGTCCCTTTCTATCTTAACCTTTTTTAACGAAATGTGAGAGGTATAGCAACACGATTTAAGACAAGTGTGGTTAAACTAGGATTATGTGTAACAGCAATAGTGAATAGAAACTGTGACAATAAACTATTACGACCATCAGAGCTGATAGTTGTAAAAAAACTCATTAAAATCGTATTTTGTTATATTTACGATAATAATTTAACAGTACCTAGTTAACGTGTATCGGGATAGATTAAATGTACAAGCGGTACAGTCTAAACAAGGGTTATATTCCAGTAAACCAATGTCTGTTACATATAGTAAAGGCATATTATGAGCAAATATAAAATGCGAAGTGAATCATTTATCGGTGAGTATTATGTGATCGCAGCCATAAGTTTACAGTTCACCAAAGCCACTGAATGATGTGATGAGTATGCGGAAATAGCATGTAAATGGAAGTGTCAAGGCGTGGGACTGACAATGCAAAGGGAATGAGGTAATCCCTTGATACTCTGAGTATGGTGGGAGCACATAGTGCGGATACCCGTATATGTACATAATATACCACACCTAGTAAGAATAGCATTGCCTATAATTAGAAACACTGGACTAATATCAAGAGAATTCTGGTAATAATTATATTACTTACTTACTTTTTTAATATTCATACAGATAGTTTCACTTATTTGGATGAAGCCGATATTTAGGCCCGTATTAATAAATCACTCTCAGCTCAAAAGTCAATCTTGAGAACGACCTCAAGATGGCGTTCCTATTAATAAACGTAACTTAGGTGCGGGTTTAGGAATCGGGTATCACGTGAGTAACGCCGTAAACAAAACTCAGTTCTCAAGAAAACTGTCAAATTAACACTTAACAACGTATTTGCTGATTGCAGGCGAACCGCGACGTTTACTTGAGTTCGTCCACTTGATAAAGACATCACGTGATACGTCTTCAAGATTGGTTTATTAATAAATGACATACCTACTTGAGATGGTGATCACGTCTTGAGAATGTATCAGCTGAATTCGCTCTTGACTCGGGTTTGAGCTCAGACTATTAATATGGGCCTTAGACCGCCAGGTTCGACGGATATCGACGGTTTTTATCAAGGGGAATGTATACTGACCTTGATAAATACCGGCTTCTTCCAAAAAAGTTAGTCTTAAGCGTGTGAATATAATGATTTATACGATATGTTCTTCTAAGTATACTTTGCTTCATGAGAATGAAACCCAACAATGCCAATTCTTGTTTATACGATATTTCTAGGTATTTTATAGGCGACGACTCTCATAAAAAATCATGCACCACCGAGGCTTCAGGGATACCTAGTTGAAGTTCAAAATACAATAGTCACTTCAAGTGGTTCTACATCAAACGTATATTAATGTAAGACCTAGGCACTCGTGAGAGTGATCGATTTTTATGTAAAATGTAAGCTAATATTTTTGATGGATTGAAATACGAGTAAGTACCAAGTTACTAACCTAGTATTGATTTCAAATGATTTCATATGTAAGGTACGTTTGGTATGTTTTTATTAACGACAGCGAGACTTGGAATAATATAATATTTATAGGTATTAATTGCAAACAAGTAGAAATTACTAAAAACACAAAAAAACGACTGCATCTTTACTTGGATTAATTTTTTATTGCCTAGCCTAATGTCACTCCTACACTCAAGACGAATCTAACGACACCTCATGTGTTACAATCCATCAAGCCGTTTAGGCTACAGGGCGTGCCAAAGAATTAGACATACATACTCACATGCAGTGCGCGAGGCGTAAGCTCAGGTTTGCATTTGTGTGAGTGCACACAGATAGTGTAGAATGATACACGGCCTGAGGCGCGGCGCATCCCCAGCGGGACGCCACCACCACACGTCACCTCTTGTTGGCGATCACTCACACAAATGTAAACCTGAGCTTACGCCTCGCGCACTGTACACACATACATACAATTGAAAAACATACCTTCTTGCGCAGTCGGGTAAAAAGGTAAAGGTAAATGGAGTTCTAAGTTCGTGCTGTGTATAGTTTAAAGTAAGTGCTGAAGATAATATCGTTACTCTAATGTTGTTTCTATTCATAGAAACGTGGCGGTGTTTTTCAAATTCTTGGTCTATGTCACGCATATAGGTAGTAGTAGTAGCTACGAGTATATTCTATTAACTTTTTCCGTTGCTATAGTTATTAAATCTGTCATTACCTAGCTGGTATCTATAAGTATTTAAAATATGGAATAGATAAATCTTTGACTTTGATTCCCGCAGTAACGTCAAATTAATTAAATAAATTAGTTTTCCGATTCTACCGATTTTATTGGAAAAGCCAACAAAGCCCTGAAACTGCCGATCGCGCTAATTAATAAATCAAGACTCGTCTGGGCAAACACAGGCTCGCTTACAACTGATATTTGAGTTTTGGACTATTGGACTGAAACCAACTGAAATCCATTGTCTGTGAATAATTATTTCCAACCTATAGAAGGTCGATATCCATATTTTTGTTTACAAATAAATTTACTAACGACATCAAATTTGCCCTATACCGGCTTAATATTACAGCTATTCGAATTTCAGGCTGTCGGATTATGTGTTTATTTTAATACACCTATTAATTTACAAACGTACTTATAGGTACTTTCATTATAAATTTTAAAGTAGCTAGTGTTTTATTTTTTTCTAGTGTTCGTTCACCTTAATAAAGACCGTCGATATCGGTCGAAACTGTCGGCTTCAATAATATAAGTGAGTGATATCCGTTTATATATAATAATCTATTGAATAAAGTTGACATCAAGTAGTACGTCTGACACACATATGTGTGTCAGACGAGAAGTTTAAAGATAATTATTAAATACGAGAACAATACAATTAATTGTTACTTGATGTCAACTTTATTTTTGGGTAAAAAAACGAAGGAATGGAGGATGGGCACAGGATTGACTGATATGAGACGGAGGACGGATGAGGACGGACGGAGGTCCGACCCAGGACGGATCGAGAGCGGAGACTCTGGACGAACCGATGGCGGACTTATCATGGATGTGGACGGACGTAGGACGACGGAGGATCAGATGTACAGACGAACGGCAGTAGTGATGTTTCTATAGACAAGTTTTATAAGTAAACATAACGATGACCAAATGAATGGGCCTGTTTCTTTTTACCTCGCCTGGAGGAAAGCCATCCCTCAAATTACCGTCACCCAGGGCTGGTCGAGGAGGTCCTTTCAAATATCAATTATGTCGCCGCCGAGTCTATTCCCATCTCTACGTTTTAAATGCTAACAACTTGGTATGAGTACCTACTGATTCCTGCCTTCTTTGAACGGTGTTCAGGGTTCGATTTATTATCAATAAGTACCTGTACCTGGACAGCATAAAAGAATATTAGAATCTGGATGTATTTTGTGTCTCTGCTCTGGATCCATTCCATAGTACGGACAGTAGCATATCAATGGTAACACGTGCAGTTCGATTTTAAATCTTACGACGCAGATAATAAGAACGGTCCAAAGTGTTACGCTTGATCTGCTGTTAGAAAGATAATAAATGTTACGGATGTGATTTTCGACAATAAAACTTAAATTAAAAAAACTTGAGTGGAATTTGATTATTAGACATATTAAAGATAATAACATTGCTATTTGAAAATTAAAGAAGAAATGGTAGACACTGTCAGTGAATTGGGAGTACACCGCCGTCGCCCCGTCGTCAGACACTGGTGATTAATTAATTAGGGGTTGACTGCAATTATGTCGTCTGTAGAGTCGCTTCTGTAGGATATTGTTATTAGAACAGCTTCGTGATAACCAGAGAAGTTGTGGTGCTATAGTGAAATAGATTGATGAATCTAATGTAACAAATAGGTAAGTAATTTTAGTTGAGAGTCATAACTCATTTCATCATCATATCGTCAGTGATCTATAGGTACTAAGTATAATGTTATTTGTTAGACTTATAGCCCAGAATAAGGCTACTGATGTACCCTTTATTTTCCTATTTTCACAATTGAGTATCTTTCGAATACAGTAATAAAATGCGATTCTAAAGATCTCGTTCAAAGCGCGAACGTATCAAATATTATATTGAAAACTCTTGCAAGCTTGGCAGTTCATATGATGAATTGAGAGAAAGCTGAAAAGGAACATGGTGCTGTGTGGTTTAAGGAAGAAGCTGATATGGCTAATTATGTCATGCCTTCTCCTAGTTTTCTGGATAACTGCGTCATACTTGTTTACTGGTTTGATTCACGGTCGAAATAATATGACTGCTTTTCCGACGTCGTTGTGCCTAAAAATATTCTCCATATTTTCCGCTCTATGACTAAAAGTAGAGAATTTTTTTAGGCACAACGATACGAGAAGATGGAAGCATAAAGATTAGGAGGAACATAGAACTGGAGGAGCTGGTGTCCGAGCCCAACATCATAGGCGAGATCAAGTCTGCTCGACTCCGCTGGCTCGGCCACGTCGAGAGAATGGGTGAAGATCGTGCGGAGAAGAGAGCGTATCTGGGGGACCGAGCGGCTGCCGGCCGATCGGACGCCCCAGATGCCGCTGAAGGGACGAAGTCGAGAAGGACCTGCACTGACTGCAGGCACACACGGAGACGGTGCAGGACCGGCACGACTGTGGCGTTCTAGTTTCGGAGGCCAAGACCCACTTCGGGTTGCTGAGCCAGCGGAGTAAGTAAGTAAGTTTTCCGACGTATTTGTGTCCCAAATAGCACTGAAAATTCTAGTTTAGGAATAATTAATATATATATCTAGGTATATCAAAGAGCCTAGGAAATGGAGGCAACAACTAACAGTAGTAAAAGCTTTAGGGCTGGAATGCCATATTCCATATATTTCAGAATAATCCGGAATCGAAGTATATTTCAATATAGGAACAAATGTACAACATTATACCTATACTGTTTTGCATGGATACTGAATAAAAATGCAAATGCTCTCAAATATTATACAATAAGCGAATAAAATACGTAATGACTGATAGATGAACAGTTTCAAATTATTTCAGCTCATCACTTTCACCAACCGTACTACGCGTAGGGCAAAACGGAATGGCACACGTGATCCATCAAACACAGCTCTGAAAAGTCACGAGGGATCAAAAACTTCCGCAGTCAAATCACGGAAAGTGTCAAGGAAGGAAATAAATAGATGTGTGGAAATTGGAATCTATAAATATGCAGTCTAAGTATAGGCATTTGGTTGGGTGGTGGATGATTGCTTCATTGATAGAATGCACTGATATAAAGAGATGAGTTAATTTGCAAAATAGTAGGTAACAATTTCGAATAATACATTAGTTAAGCAAATAAAATGTATTACTAAAACCGAAGAGGATTTCTTAGATTTTAAATTTTCTTAGATCGCAGACTCTATCGATTGATGTAATAATTATCCCAATTTCACCCAATTATATTTCTGGTTCAAGTATTGCATGCGTTTCTATTTACAAGAAAGTTTTGTTGAACATTTATCTGCCTTAAAATCGAAAACACGAGTCTTTTTCCTTAATTTCATCTAACTTAAAAGTTATTTTAACAATACAATCTCGACCAAAATAAATTTTTTGAAATAAATATACCAATCCAAATGAATTTCATACTTTCGTGCTCATAATGACAAAATCACATTTTCTTTGTTAAAATTCGATCAGATTTCTAATAGGTACTTATCCTATTCACTGAATGAACTACTTATATAGCGTGTGACATTGCAATTGTATCTCAAATCCTTCACCCCGCATTACACGACCACTCTCCAATAAATACAATGTCGTGTGCTGGACATGTGGAGTGTAGACGACAGGATAATAAGCTCACACCCTCTCTGCTCCAAAATTGGTATTATCCTGTTATTTTTCCAAAATGGAAAGTATTGTCTGGCATCCGTTCGAATTTACGAGAGAATGGTGAAATGAATTTAGGTAAGTACGTAAAATAAAATATACTTAATCGATTAAAACATTCTTGACCATAAAAATTGGCTCCCTGAAAATTGATATAAGAATCTGTAAAATAAAATAAAAAGTCGAAAACTCTTGCTACAAACTGTACATCTAAAACTAGATACGTAAACTACCAACTTATTGACGAGATCCCGATCTTCCTAAGCAATAAGGAAAGGCAAGAATCCCGGCGTTCCTCAAATAGATACGGAAAGAAACAGTAGATTTTATCTTAAAGTCAATTTAATAAAGAGTCTAGCCCAGTTTTCTCCAACGAATATTCCGATAAGTTTCGATAAAGGCTGCGAAGGCGCGGGTTCTGATTTCCTTTCATTTCCTTTTAGGAAACTTAAATAGAACGGAGACTTCCCTGACGACGGGGCACCGAATCAATTATTTGTGTTACGAACGAAACTTTCCTACGATTTGTTCCGTATAATAGTCTTACTAGTTTCGTTATCGCTTTTAATCGGGTTTTCTGCTGTTACAAGTTTGTTACTTTCTCAGTTTCTCTACTTTGACGACAAACCGACTGCATATCGATACTTAAAACGTTATCAATTTAAACCGGCCAATAGTTGAATTAATTATCTAATATAGTACGTAATATATGTAGCTCACAGTTATTGGAAGCGAAAAACTGATCTATAATAATATGTATACTTACTAGTTTATTAATGTTTCATACTTATAAGTCCAACAACTGGGCTGAAACAGAGTAATGATGAACTACAATTATCCATCGATTTGAACAAAGGAACGAATGTTGATTGAAGAGGTAAAACAAGTGATAGAGTAAACGAAGTCGGTGAGACTAAACTTTATAGATAACCTAGACAACAAAGTAGTATGTACTTTCAAAGAGCGCGCAAAGCATCTTGCAACCAACGAAAAGCTGAGAAGTAAAAAGTGAGTAGGTACCTAAGCTTAAGTCAACAAACAGCAGGCAATGCGAAAGAGGTGAGGCAAGTTCGGATTACTTCCATTTCTTTCAAACATGTATACATGGCTGAAAGAAATGGAAATTTAAAATACATTTCGAGGGTAATTCAACGCCAGGATTAATATTATCGTTCATTTATTTCTGTGACATCTCTCCGCTAAAGAAGATTACTTTTAATATTTACACTGGACTATTTTCAGATATGACATCCATTGTCTGTTTGAGGTTCGTGCCGAATGGCTGAATGCGTGCCAATCAAATACTATGAGAGCTTAAACTGAAATTCTGCTGAAAAGACGGATTAAAACAGTTTAATAAAATGATGTTTGAAAATGCAGAAAAATATTGTATGCTCATAAATGTGTGCTTTCTTCGTCCTTTGATTATTATACCTACTTACATTTAAAAATTTCATATGTAACAGTTCTGCGGCCTTGCGAAAATTCTAGCCTACGAATTTCGGCTAAACGAATACTTAGTCGACTGCATGTGTATCGACTCAACAAATATTCGAGCCGATAGCATTTGACGCTACGAATATTCGAGCCATCGATAGAATGCATTTATATCCTATGAGGTACAATTGCATTTGAAAGAACTTGGATTCTTACTTCCAAAGCTTTCGAAAATGAAGAGTGTAGCGGTTCGCTTAACTAATGAAACTACTTTATGGCCAATAAAAAAGTGGTCAAAGTTTGCAATGAAATATTCACAGTTATGCAAGAGGATAAAAAGGCGAATGAAGTCAAAATGTGGAGCGCGCAAAGTTTACAAGTGGCTCGTCAGCAAATTATAGTCTAACCCGCGTATTGCCGCCGAGACGCAACTTTGTGCCGTAAAGCTAAACTTTCTGCGATACAAACTTATGATTTTCATTAAATTCTGTCTCTGAGATAACTTAAAGCAGGTACCACAGTCTTAGTTAAGATGTTTGAAGCAGATTGTGTCATAATTAGGTTAGTAAAGAAAATTTCAGCCTTCATATCATTTATTTGATTATATTGTTATTTTGTTTGCTTGTTAGTTTACTTATATCATTTATTATGTTTTTGACAACTGATGGTGTTTTTTTTCACTTGCCTCTAGCACTAAGTCCAAGGTGAAGAAGTAGCTCTACTTAGTTTTTCTAGGTAAACTAAGTACTAATTTATATTCCAAAGAATATGGACCGCACTATAACTTCCGTGTAACCATACTACCCCTTTCTCTACAGTAGGTATGCCAACGAAAGCCGTATAATATGAGACTCGGAGTAGGTTAGGGGGTAGAGCGGTCTCGACACGTCATAGCGTATTGGGTCAGAAATGATATGCCTTCCTGGTAAATATGGAGGATGTGTTACACCGTATACCTATGAGTATCATTGTTTTGAATTCAATTAATTCCCACAGTTAGCCCTTTTGTAGTAATTCCGCCCTTTTCAGCGCTAAAGCTTTAGAAGGCTGTACTGAAAACGGGTGCTTACATTTATTTTTAGAATTGGAAGATATTTTTATCCACCAGCCCTCTCAGTTACAACCCTTGGAAACACCTAACCTTTCTGAGTTTACTCTCTAGAAATAAATTTTAATTATCATGGACTACGTAGATTGATTTTGTAAAGAGTGGGCAAGTCAAGGTAGGATGGTGTTTTTCTTAGCAATTAGGTTTTACACTGTAGGCGTTCGACTGTATTTACGTAAAGAGAGCTTAGTAAACATATAGCGCTTAGTATAGAAATCTATTCAAGAAGAAGATGCCATGCACCTTATTAGAACCAGACTTTAACTACTCATCGTTGAGAAATCAGTATATATTTATATTCAGCATGTTCCTGTGTTTGAATACCTTAATATAATAATTGGTACAAATTACAATATCAAACGGATCCTTGTTCCGGGCAGCGGCCCAGAGGGTGAAAATTGCCATAATATTGTCCAACCTTCGATGAGAAGTGGATGATGAACAATATGAAAAAGATTCTGGGTTCGATTCCTTGTTTCTGTGTATGTCTCTGGACTGGAATCCTAAGTTTGGGCCATGTGTGTTAGGTTTTACAATTTGTGGAAGGGCATATACAGGAATTCACATTTGCCGTCAATTGCATTTTAGATATCTCAAATTTGCTTCTTAAATCGCGCAGTGAGCCCCTCGCTAGTCTGTATATCACACCGGCACATGCGAGCCTAACTAACTGAATAACGGAGCGCGTCGCACGAAACTCTTGCGATACAAACTTTCGACTTGCAAGATTTGCGAAAACGCTCGCGGCTTCCAGTGTTAGGCTTGAGACTGACTGTTGGGCCTAATAATCGGTGATACATTTATCTTGTTCTCTAAAATCATGTTGCTGAACGTGTGTCTGACTCTCTGTCTATTTCGCCATGTTGTATGTCTATCATATTTACGATGTCGATGACAAAACTAATTAAGATAATCATGATGAAAGAACTATCTTGCTGGAGTCTGTGTTTCTTGTTATGAACATTTGACGGCGCATCACACCCCTTTTACTATTACGTGCATCACTATGCCTCTTCAAAGGACACGTAAGTGCGAGCGAGACAGAAAATTTGCGATAGAACTCTACCAAAGTACCCGCTGCGATCCTAAGCAATCATTAAAATCTTTAAACGTTTGACAGTTTCGCGGGTTCATAACTCTATGGTTACACTTGCTATAGTAGGTAGTAAGACGACCACAGCAAATATTAAATTAAGTAGAACGCACGAACCGCGACCAACAGTGGAGGTAGTTTTTTATTGTTTTCATGAAACGCACGAAACGCGATCAACTAGGTTGTTTACTCAAAAACACCGACGCACAAACCGCGACTATTCCATCAAGACAAAACCATTGTCATTTTTGATGTTATTACCATCGCAAAAAGACAGTGTCACAGGTACATGACCTATTCTACTTGATCTGCTGTGGATTGTACAAGCTGGATCTTTATAGCTACATTAATAGACAGTTACTAGACTCCAGTGGTCTAACTCTAGACTCGAGTAGTCCATCTCTAGGCTCGAGTGTTCCATCTTAAGGCTTTTCCAGGCTTTAGGCTGGTCCATTTGAAGGCTCTAGGAGTTCTTTAACTTACTATCAACCGAGATCGAGGTTCAGGCCAGATATTACTTTAAATAAAGTAGCTCAGATCGAAAGACTTGTATGTGTTCTCATCCTAAGCCATGCGACACCTACAGGCACTGAGAAAGTGGATTTAGAAACACGTCGTCTTCGTTTTAACTTGTTCTGTATGCGTTTAGAAATAAATAGATTAAAGTTTCAAAGTTTATACGCTTATGAAGTTGCCTTGAGTTTCTACATTTGTTTATTGGATTTAGCATAAAACTTTTGAATGTTTATGGTTATAATATTTGAAGTTGTTGATATTTTTGTATTATTCTATACCTATAGGGTCGACAATTTATTATTTAAACACTAAATGGCAATATGCATTTAATTGCATATTTGTATCATAAAGTGGTACTTCAATGTAAAGTTCCCAGCACATCACATGCTGCACACGGGCTATCTACGCAATGGTAATACGGCCCAGATTGTAATAGTTGTCGACGTGCTCTTGACTATACTAAGGCAGCCCTGAGAAGTAGAGCTGGCACAAGAGTTAGTGCTTGGCATACTTGGCACAGAATAGACATTTGCTCTTCATAAAGAAAATATAATGGTTTTGTTTATCGTTGATACCATTTCAGGAGAGATCTATGAATATTTCATCATAATGTTACCGTTGGATAAAGAGTATAGGGATTTAAGTACACTTAAGCCCATATGAATGAATCTTTTCGTATTTCCTTAGGTTATGCATATCCTCGGGAGATTATTTATGGGTGTTTGAGTAGAATGTAAAAATTAGCTAATAAACTAACTCCAAACGAAATATTGAACAAGCCAGTATGTATTTATCAGACATTTGAGTTTTAATTTAAAATTATGATTAAGAAAAATCTGAGCAGTTTAATTGTAATATATGTTATCGAACAAAATAACTATTTGCAACTAACACAGATTTGTAAATAACAGATTAGTCGAACAGATACACCTATCTCTGCTATCACAGAACTCATTACATAAAACAATACGACCGAACAATCTGTTCGAGCTCGTTCTCTGTGTACCAACAAAGTTCATTAAGCGACGATTAAAAGAGATAAATTGCAGAATTTAACCTACAAAGTAGGGTGACCCTACTCATAAAGACCCCAGAATATGTTGTATGTGGGTTATAAGGGACAAATTTATGTAGCACGGACACAAAAACCGACCGTCGCGTCCAATGCTAGAGATACTTGTGGAAGCATGGAGTTTGACATCGGCACGAATAAGGTTTATTTATTAGGAAAGTTTGTAACTGGGAGCAACAGTAAATCAGCAACATGTCCACGAAAGGACAACTAATATGAACATGGAACTGTGAATGAAAATCTGACTATGGATGACAATAATCCACGTTCATTGGTCGATGTTATTGTTGAAATACGTCTGGCAATACAGGAGTTTTCAAACAAACAACATTAACGTATGAATTCTAGTAAGACGTTGCCAACTGTCAAACTCAAGCGCGAGACAGAAGATGTCCCGCAGCGGCGGAGTAAAGAGCACGGCACAGTGACTCCATATTTGTATTTTTATTAATTTTGGCAGGGAAATAAAAATACGTCAATAAAAATCAGATTTTTTTAAAACAAGCAAGCGTATTTATACATTTTGATATATATTTTGTATGAATAACTATTTCGGTATATTTAGACATAATTTTTATTTTAAAAGACATGGAAAGGGTATGCGATTTTTTTCTATCGAGCAAAGTTTGTCCAATCGTGTATCGGTATTCATCAGTCTCTAAATACAAGTATACACCCCAAGATTGCTAGGTATATATTTTTTCAGGCGTTTAATTTTAGTAGTCAGCGCCGTAGCTTTCATAGAAAAACTGAAAATCCACGCACACATAAGTGTGACGTCTGCTTTTCGCCACTATGTGGGGTATGGCGTGACTAGGTGAACCTCAAAGCCGTATTATTAGAACACTTTAGATTCACTTGGTCCCATAGTGATACCTCGTCACTACAGACAATCGAACCATGTTACCTCTTTGTACACTTCCTAATCTTTGTCTGTTGAGGATGTGATCTCAAATGAAAGATTATGTCAGTTTCAACTTTGTTTAATAAAACGTAATAAAATAAGCCTTGATAATAAGTAAGAGAATGTGAATTGGTCGGTGTCACATTTGTCCGCAGCGGCGCGGGAGTCGCCGCAACTTCACAGGTAAGTAGTTTGTAGTTAATTTCGCGTAAGTTGCGTAGATATTGTTAGGTACTTGGAAACCAACCTTTATATCTTATGGTCATTGTTTCCGTTTACTTATCTCATTACAAATGAATTCATCGGTAACTGTAGTATCTTTAACATCCCTATAAATAACCACCAATGGTCTTTTTATTGCATTAGCTTTGGCGCGTTTACTTTATTTTATGGTCATTTGATGCGGCAAATGTTACACGCACTAACTTTAAAGCTACTCCAATGTGTCATTAAGCCGCGGGGATCTCACAAGTTATTTCAATGTACCTATTCAACTTTCAAAGGCCTTACAGCTTTTTCTATGGCCGGAAACAATGAAATTACGTTAAAGCTCTCTTACATAAAGTGGATATTTTATTTTTATCTATCAAATTACAAAATGACAATGATATTGAAAAGTATGTATTTGTAATAATATACTCGTACAGATCTTTTGAATAAAACACCAAACTTCACAATAAAAAATAAGTAATCTTGATGTGCACAATTTAATTCATAATCTTATATTATTTATTTATATTAATTATAATTAAGAACAAAAAAATGAGACCAATAATTATCGATATCATTTTTTTGTTCTTTCTACTTTGATTAATTGTCCTTGTGTGTACCTTGTTTGTGAGTAAATGTTTTTCTTTGTTTCTTTCTTTTAATCTAATCCGATTACTAATTTTCAATTTAATATTACAATAAAACTTCAAGTTACGAATGTTAACTATCGAAAAATTAAGTAGTCCTACCTACCTACCATAGTTATTTTAAGACTCCAATAAGATGGAGAAGACTAATAAGCCGATATAATGTAGAATATTAAGGAAAGGTTTAAAAAGTGAAAAAAAAAACCTCATTTCATATTATCAATTCATTGGTCATATTTATCGTAATAGTTTAAAGAGTAAAATCGTTTCTGTGTAAATTATTGTTCCATTTTCATGTTGTATCCGTATCAGAATTAAAAGGTCAACAAATTGGTTTATCAACCATTTGATTGCCCACGAACGTAAGAACAATTAGACCGAAACTTATGTTCGGTTAACTGGATGCACTTGCTCATTGCATCTTCAATTACATTTAACTAGTAACATCCATTTGTATCAATTACGGTCAACGTTTAATTTGGGTAAATACCAATTTTATGGCCATAGAGGAATATTGTGGTTATATGGGGCCGAAAAGGGTTACAAAATTTAATTGGTCAAAAGATACAATGACTTAAAATGAGCTTTTGATGAAAATATATCGTTGTACAAGGTTCCTAAAGTCTATTAAAATTACAAAACGACTGCTTTTTGGCATGAAGTGTTTCCTATTTTAGTCCCGAAATCAAAACAAATCGAACGACATCTCATACAAAATCCATCCAATTCAAGTAGCTTAGACTGCAGGATGCCACAAAGGAAACAATGTAAGTACTTAATTAGTAATTAATGTAATTAATAAATACATACAATTTAACAAAAATACCCTAAATTAATAATTTACCATCTGTCTAGACGAACTCTGATCTACGTAGGTTGTTAATAAATTATTGAAAAGCATTAGAAGATTAAAAATATGAGTTGGTTTTATTTCAAAGATCCAATTCTAGTGACGTCACCGTCCCATGACTAAGACTTCGGTATCGATTACTACTCCAGACAGATTACAAGTATCATACCTCAAAACATGATCATCATCGACAAAAAAATAACAAGATGTGACTAAGCACTATCGGATGTCCCATCGAGAGCCTGAATAAATTGCCTTTTAAAACGGGTTCAATATAATAAGTTCGAATGTATATCAATAGGTTTCGCCCACCTCATCAACATATGTACACAAAGGTTAGGAATGCATCGGACTGTACTGGCTACATTACCATATCGATGTATTGTATACGACATCAGATACTGTTGAACCAGAATATCTTGATCCCTGGCCTTTTATCATTCCTACCTCCCAGAGATCCTTTATACTTTAAAGAAAAGGGGAAAGGAAGTTCTTTAGACTTGTGTCGAATGGTATTGTCGCGACGAACCATCGATGAGTACATCTGATACCGATCACTTAGAAAAAGGTCGCCCGACCCTCAGCAAAGAAACCAAGAAACTTTTTCAATGTTTGATTTCATTCTACAGACAATTCTAGACTTTAAACCACAGTAATACCGAACTTGGAATAAAAATGACTTGATAAAGAGAAACTGGTGGAGCATAGTCTTATTTCATTTCAAATCACTGGTGACTCATTCCATTTCCACTAGCTTTTTATGCAGGTACTCCCATCGAATTGAATTCTTGAAAAGAAGCTATTCACGAAATTAAATTTAAATATTATTCAAAGTAGTAGTGGTTTGAAGAATATTTTAAAGGCAACAATTGATTTCCATTTTGTCCGTCTAAGCCAGTTGAACAATGCAATTGTCACCACAACATGTCACGACATAAATAATCCCAAATTCAAATACGAAACTAATAAGATTTTTGCATACAAACACCGAAACTCATTCATGATAAATAAACTAGAAAGCAGAACAAAAGAATAACGGCCTACACACTCAAAATAAAGACGCCCACGGTAGAGCTCATGTCAAAATTTTGTCTAACAAGCGAGGTGGACTAAGAAAACAAATGATTGTTACTGTACCATGCCGGTGTTTGGTTATAATAACCATAAATTACCCGTGTGCATTAGCAAAGATTTATTTGCTATTCTCAAAATTTATTGTGAACTTTGAGGCTATTACTTTAAGGAAGTTTTAACAGCAAAGTTATGTTTGTGTAAATATGTCGTATGGGCATGATCTGAGAAACATTCTTCGTAATGAGACACGATCCAGGTAGAATCGATCATCACGCGAGCCCATACTTATTAGAATGCGTTCTTATGAGATGGAAATTAGTGGAGGCGACGAAAATTGGTTTAGATGTAGGTAGTTATTTTTTTATGGCATGGGAAAATGATGACCGTTTAGGAATTTGTGATTTTAATCAATCGATTTCTTTAAACAGTTACACTTGTTTATAATTTACACGCTGAGTAGGTATTAGAATTAGTAATGTTGCTTTACTCGCAATTAGTATCTAGACTTTTTATCAATGTAGAGATCGGTGTACAAAAAAACCGACGATATTGTCGGAATTAGAACTCTAGACATCTGTAGACTGATAAATGTTCCGATAATCCTACAAACATAATCGGCAATTATACCCTAAGAAATTTAAATAACTGAAGCAACTCTTGTCATTTTCCTGTTAAAGAGACAGTAGTATCAAGATACTAATAGGTACGCATGCATCATACGATATCAGAATCCTGACAGCAATGAGAGCTAGGTGTGACTCAATCATTTCTACAGACGCATACATGGTTCTAACTCCGGAAGCTGATATACGATGTCTTGTAAATTGATAATTTATCGATTTGAATTACCTTTATATCTACAGACCCCATAATATACAGATGTGTTGAACGCTGATAATAAATGGTAAGAAATGTTGCGATAATTAGCCTCACATAGATGGTGGTATAGTAATATTGAACACACGAGATTGGCAGAGGCGAATAGTTAATTTTCATGTTTAAGATCTTCTAAACTTATCCATTGATTTTTTGATATATATTGTGCCACCCCGATCAGATTGCTAATATTGCTCAGTGGTGATTAACATCTAATATGCATTTAGGTATGTAAGTTCAATATTCACTATGAATGTTACCTAAGTACTAACCATTATCGTATAGATATGGCACGGCAATTGCCTCTAGCTTGACGTTAACGGCAATGGTTAATTGCTCTATGTCCTGTAAATTAGTACAATTGATTTAGTTAAGTAGTTCTGAGACATCCGTGCAGTTATATGCCAGTCTTCAATATTACTATAATATTCTTCTTTTTACCCGACTACGCAAGACGGAGAGTTAATGTTTTTCGTGTGTATGTATGTAATGTATGTGAGTATGTATGTCTAATTCTTTGGCACGCGCTGCAGCCTAAGCGGCTTGTATGAGGACATAATATGAGGTGTCGTTAGATTGGTCTTGATTGTAGGAGTGACATTAGGCTAGGGCTAGGCTATAAAAATTTAATCCAAGTAATGATACAGTCGGGTTTTTGTGTTTTTAATAATTCTTATTCGAGTAAAGAAGGTAATGGTTGATTCGTGGACAGAAATTGCTAAATTGAATATTCTGTGATGGTTTTCTATTTATATAGCGTCACACTTGATGTAAATCGTATGTTAAATAGGTTCTATTCTATACATAAGAAATGTAAAATATATTTGCCGAGATTTATTAGAAAATTGTGCCACTTTATAATAAAATATTTTGTAGGTAGTCCAGCCGAAATAATTATGATTTATTGAGACTTATATGAATAAAAAATTAAAATCAGAAGCAGTTCTAAATAAATCAAAGAGCAAAGGAAACATCTGTTTTGTGTAGCGACTAGCGATTTAAAGGAACCGTTACAGTTACACAATACCACAAACAAAATATATGAGCAAACATGTCTCACAGAATTTCCACATAAAAGTTTTTATGCTTCCTTTGTAAAAATGGGACGCAACAAATTAAATTCAAATTAGTTTTTATCATGCTTCCCATCGCATAATATCGTTACGCTTTTGAATAATTTATGTAAAAGTATAAATAAATGTGGACTCCACCTTATAACTGGGCAGATACAGTTACGCCCATAGAGCAAGTCAACGAGGGAGTTGTTTATTGAATAATGGTAAATATGCTTATAATTTACTGTAATTTATACTTATAATTTATTAAAATAAATAGAGCCTTTAACTATGTTGTGAATTTGTTTAGGTACAATCGACAACTCATCAAGTGTAACACATGGGAACTCTACACGACGGTATTAAATCCTAGATGACAATAAATTTTTGTAGATTAATGTGTTGTCAACTGTACAGTCTAACTCTCAGAAAAATGTGTGCGTGGACTTTATTAAGGTTAAGATTTTCTCAAAAACTAATTGACCAATTTCAAAGCCTCTATTAGTGACAGAAAATAAGCCAGAGTATAAACTATGTAAGTATAAAATAATTTTAATGATCGATAAAGTACTTTTGTACGCTCTGAGTTACATGTTTTGTGAGGGTATGAATGTGTGATTGGCTGATTGTCCTAATTTCTGTTATAATAATTTGACCTGTGTTGTCCTAAATATTGTATAATAATTGATTGGCGCAGATTTACCTAGTGAATAAGAGTGTATATGTAATACAAGTAAATCAAATAAATAAATGTAGGTACGAGTAGAAAATCGCAAAGATCACTTGTTTGACTCGTACGAGTAGTAAACAAACTTCTTGAATTGTACACATGAAGTCACCCTGGGTGTGTCAATAAGGTTGACATTTTCTCAAAAACTCCTTCACCGAAAATAACAGTGAAAGAATTCTTGCAATAGCTCAAGTAGTTCTTGAGAAAATCTCAACCTTAAAAACTCTACTGTACATTTTTAGCTGTGTTAGATGTTATGTTATGTGAAACTCCCTAAAATGTAAAGCTGTATCCAAAATACATAAACATCATAAGGCTTCAGAGAATTGCCCGAGTGACAAGTCTACGAGTATATTTTCGGTGTCGAATATCACGCAGTGACACCTCACTTGATTTTTAGGTTAAAAAATATCGATTACGTCGGAAGTAAAGTTAAGTGACGTGGAAACTGTCTTTTGGCGGGAAACCGAAATCCATTAAGGTGTAAGTGACGCGGTTTGACATAATGACATACCGAGCAATATCCTTTTACATAAGAGCGTTAAATATTTATTCTTACGTATAAGTAATACACATATATACTATATATAGTTGGTAACGAATGAGTTTCAAAACAGCATTGCTGTAAATTATTATTACAGTCATCATCACCAGCCCGTATCAGTCCACTGCTAGACGTAGGCCTCTCCCAAAGCCCGCCACTCAACCCTACTCTCGGTCCCCTGCATCCAGTCCCTGCCAGCCATCTTGCGAAGGTCATCCCTCCATCTGGCCGGGGGTGTCCCACACTACGTTTACCCGTTCGTGACATCCATTCGAGAACTCGTCTCCCCCATCGGTGATCGGTTCTACGACAGCTGTGACCAGCCCACTTGCACTTCACTTTGCTGATTCTATTAGCAATGTCAACCATTTTTTGTTCTCGATTTCTTATTCTATCTACAAGAGAAATGCCAAGCTTTTTCCATAGCTCGCTATTACTACAATACACTGGGATAACGACTTAATGTAAGTGATGATATCTTTTCTGTACATTACTTTATAAATAACTTTATATTATTTCACCTAAAATATTCTGTTTTTAACACTTATGTTTTAATTTGTATAAATTTTTAACAAGAAGAGCCAAATATTTTATACCTCGTGAATTTATAAGGGTTATAAAATTCAGTTTACGACTGGGGTGTGTGCTTATATTCCAAGGGCTTATCTTTATGAATATTGCCTTAGTCATTTACAAAATATGCTAGGCACCTAGTTTGTAATTTTTGCTTCAAGTGTTGATATAAAAATATTAAAAATGTAGGATTCAAACCTGACGTAGAGGCTCTGGATATAACATCAAACCGCCTTTTAGTGAGTGAGATTCAGAGACCATTTTAAGCGTGAGATTAGCATGAGCTATGCATTTTGATTATTGTAAGCATTATTATTATACTGTATTAGAATTACATCTGTATGCACTGACTCGGTGCTTTGTTGATATCTGTAAACCAGTCAGTTATATATTGCATGAATAAATCAGTTGTAAGAGTAAGCTAGTGTCAGCTCGCTCTTACAACTATTTTAGTTGCTCGCACTCAAATATGTCCCTGAAACTCAGCCTTACAAACAAATGATACAAACTGCAGGTTGTACTTAGCTACAAATTATATAAAAAATCAGGCTAAATACTTGCAACGCATTAGTTATTTTAATTACTTACTTCAAAATACACCAATATTATAATAAAACTACACAAAATGAAACAAGGTAGGTACCTTTGCAGTTCGTCCTTCGAAGTTATTAACTTTCTTACGATCGTCTCACGGACTGTGCGCGTTGTTTGTGCTTATATTTTACCACGGTGGAGTATTGGAGTATCGTAATTGTAACAAGTGTTGTTGTTTTACGAAGTAGATACAGTGGAACACAGAGAAAAGTGTACAGGAGAGTTTTTAAGGTTAAGATTATCTCCAAAACTACTTGACCTATTGCAAAAATTATTTTACTGTTAGTTATATAAAAGTTAAATCTATGTGACTGTAAAATAATTATTAAATTCGATCCAATAGTTTTTCAGAAAATCTCAACCTTATTGAGGCCCCCTGTATACCTATCTCTGTCTTCGACTGTACTTGTGCAAAATTAAGTAGGTAGGTAATTTAGCTTGAAGAATATCATCGGAAGTAAAATTCCATTATTATCTATCGCTTTCATAAGTTTATAGCTATTTTATTAAATAAATCTACTGCTTTAAAAAAAAGAGTTTTTATTTAGGTTATAGCTAAGGGTAAAGCCTTGATACAAAAATTGCAGTTTTCGATAAAAAACTAGAGTAGGTAAAGTACAAGATAGTAGGTTAAGAGTTATAGGCGAAAATATTATAAAATATGAATTTTGCTATCGCCCAAATGAATGTAAGTGGATTATTAAGAATACACAATCACTAGAGTTTGATACCAAACAGTCTCTTTTGGTAAACGCAAAGCCTACAAATAAAACTTTCGTGTTTTGCAACGTCATATCAGGAGTTCGCCGACAGTTTGACACACACAACACATTTCGCCGGCACGTGGCTTCATTTCATCAAGGATTATTTTTACGATGTTTGTTTCGAGTTCTGCCACTGAACTTCCGAGCTTGATTAAAACAAGGAAAATATTACATGTTTGTTTATGTGCTCCCCTCATGCGGGGAAAACAAAAATATATCTTACCTACGTGGATACATAAAATTATACTATCTCAGACCGGACATAAAATATGTCTTTTATATGAAGTTAATCAGAGCCTGATTCATTAGAACACGAGGCCTATTCGTTGGACGTCGAATATTCATTGAGTAACAAATGGATATCCGATAAATGAGGATCATAAAAAGCTATCACCTGTCCGCTTTCCTTATAGAGGCGGCGCTTTGTGTAAGTCGTAATTAATAAAAAATCAGCGAAGTAAGAATTGGGCTCGTAGTACGAAGGTTCCGCACGTTATGACGTCGCGATTTCAATAGCGGTGGTGATATCACGTATAAACTAACGTCAAGTGCCGGAAATTAGTTTAATAACATGCCATTTTCAGTATCAACCTACATGCTAATTGTACATTTATTTTACACGAAATAATTTGTATAGTTTCAGCAATCTGTTGTTACATAACAGACGGGTCTATATTAGAGAAAAGTATACAGGGGCCTCTATTGATTATTTATAATATTATTATTTATTCAATTGAGATTTTCTCAATCATTACTTGACCGTATTAAACAAATCTTTGACTAATAGATAGTATTTATTCTACCTAATTGTATAAATCGGTTCAGTAGTTATTAACAAAACTTAATCAACTTTAATTATGCTGTAATCTATATTATACTGACAACCCTCTATAACCCGATTTTTAATATAGGCAGGAGAATTCAATTATTAAACTTTTCAGTGAACAATGTACTTATAAAGGCGAACATAATGCCGCATTTTCTAACAGTTGACCTTTGGTTATGTGCTGAATATTGAGGTTGGTGTTAACAACTATAAAAAGAAAAATTAAAGAACCATTCGAAACGCGGAACCCTAAACATAAGAGATGTCGGGTGAAGGCCCTAAAACGCATTTAATTCTTGATAAGGGTAACAAATTGGATAAAGATAGCAAGACTGTCGGAGACAGCGAGATCGTAAGTGCATTGCCGTGATAACTCATGTGTGATGATGTTGGATTAATATGGATTTGTTATAATAATAAATATTCGCAAGAATACTTATCATGTGTTTTAACTAATTTTGTCCACCAAGCACTCAATATTATGGGGTACAATCGATTGAAATATATTTCTTTGGAGTATTTTTATTTAGAAAAAAGGTTTACAATGTTTTAACACAATCCATTTTCTCGCAACCACTTCAACTAAGCTTAAAACTTGTTCAATCCAATTCAGAGAAAAGTATACAGGAGGTCTCATTAATTTAAGATGATACTTGACCGATTTTAAAATTCTTAAATTACATGCTTCGATAGATAGATACATTCATAATTACAGGGATATATCCGCCATCATTTTGGAATGGCAAATTGATTTTTTACTATTTGTTTTATTTTATATTTACATAAATACTCTAAATAACTTGATATTGGCGAAATTATCTCTTTAATAAGAGTAGAAGACATACAAATAAAATTTGAATATTAAATTAATATTATGAATGTATTCTAGAGTCGAAGTGTCCATGTTATTCTATCTTTTGGCCTTCACAGCCACTTCTCAATACTGCATCGGTGATGTTTGTAATCTTAAAATGTCAAAGGTATTTAATTTGAATATCATGTCTTATCTCACTCCCATACTTTAAATTTATCGATGAAATATCTATCGAGAGATAAGTGCATTGTAAATAAAGCTGGAATGTTATAATAAAATCCTTTAGAGCCTTTTGAGACGAGACGAAGCTCAAGAATATAAGAGGATTTGATTTTGAAATTTATCCTCCAATAAGCTCTGTTTTAGATTGATATTATAATATGTGAAAATTATTGGAGTATTTGCAATACGTGTACAATATGTGTATTTTAGTAATGACTACAAATTCTCGAGATTTATTTAATGTACATAAATCACTTGTATTTTCCACACCTTTGTTTACAAAATATTTCATAACTTTTCTTATTACTAAATAACTTCCAAAATATATATGCCACTTATGTCCATGGGTAAATGTAGATTTATTTTATGGCATTGAACATTTTTTATATATATAAAATATATGCCTGCATAGATTGCCAAATTCTAACCAATGATTATAGCGTTATTTGATGGGACGATCAACCTGTCTATCCAATCGACGCTCATTATTTTATCAGAAACTAACCAGACAACAATACTCAGATCTACATCGAAGCTAGATACATGGCGGCTATAAGTTGCACCAGTAATGGCCATTTGCCACTAATACTAATGTCCCTTTGTATAGCCCGGGTGCATCACGATCTCTATCTGGCTATTCATAGGTTCTCAAAGTGGGCAGTGCATCCCCCTCCAGAATTTAACTAAGAGACTGTTTGGTGGGTGAGCTCAAAGGAAATAGGGGGCGATGAAGCAAAAATTACTTACTTAATTATTATATTTATTTGTATTATTGAATATGACTGACTGACAAAAGTAAATTTTAATTGTTTAAGTATCTAATGTTGCGGTGCCCTTACAGGGTTTATGTGATCACTTCCTGTACTATCTAACAACCATATTACCACAAAGCAATGAATTATGAATGGTTTCAGATTTCATATATTTTTTGTTTGTTAGAATTTGAATTTACAACCCTTTGCAAGGAAATGCATTCAAACGCCGAGGAGAAAAAGTGACAATGAACTTTTCATAGGTCAAGTTAGCAGGTGTTTAATAAAGTCTAATAAAATCAAGAATTTCTATCGGATATGCACGCTAATGTGTTACAACTTGATCAATTTCAATATTTTCAAGGCTAGTTATTTCGATCTAATTATCGAATCCTTTCAAGAAAAATTATAATAATATTTTAGGGTTGTTGAACAATTTTGTCTTAGTAATATACAGGGTGTAACGTAAAGGGTATATGAAGCCGAAGGAAGGGTGTTTAGTATCGGTAACTGAACAACTTTTGTTCTACGACTTTTCGATTTTCGCAAATTTATTTTTTGACTTTTCAAACATTTCGTACCGGTCAGCTGGTCGATTTGTATGACACTTTAATTTATTTTTATTTTTTATTCGAAAAGTCGTAGAACAAAAGTTGTTCAGTTACCGATACTAAACACCCTCCCTTCGGCTTCATATACCCTTTACGTTACACCCTGTACAATGCGATGGGCACTAAAAGTTTGAGAATCTATGAAAATCTTATATTATCGTTCCATCTTTGCTTATTGGTAAATGTCTACTTGGCTCTGTGATTCTCTAGCTACCTTTTATATTGTTAAGATATTAATTTAATATGTAATACGTATTAAACCAGACAAGCCATCTCAAACAAAACTACGTACGCCTCTACAAAATAGTCAACTTAAAGTTAGGGGTTACTTTGAAAAATAGTGAATAGGTACTTTTTGGAAAATATGAATAGAATAAAGCGCTTACTTACGTACGTAATTAATGAATCAGCTTAAATTATTATCGGAGTAATGATTTTATGTCGTTTTTATTTTAACCACTTGAAGGAAGCTTTATTTCCATAAACTCACCGGCTTAATAGTGTTATGCTGGTTAATATTAGCCACTAATATTATTTTATTAGGTTAACAAGTCTTCATATTTCTTATGATAATATTAGGAGTGGATAATCTACAGACATGCAATTTATTGATTTCTAAAGTAATACAATATATAAATTAACAGAATTAATTATTTAAATAGTTTACTTATAGAAAAATACAAAAATTTGGTAACAAATCAAGTAAAAAAGGAGCCGTCTCGGGTCGTGTCTCGTCGAAATGTTCCCATCACACCAGCAGCGTTACCGCGCTGAATTGCGAGGGAAATGCTTTGGACGAGATACGACCCGGAGCGGGGGTCACTATATAAAATAAACCTATAGATGCTTGCTTACACACTGCTTACATAATACATATATAAATCTTATTAAAATAATCAATTCAAATCCAGGCGAGTTTTAACAAAACATGAGTGGAAACAAACTAATATAACACACAAAATAAAAATTAACAAAAGTGATACGAAATGATGTATGTTAAAAATATACATAATATTGCTCTTTTATATAAGCTTACGGATAAGATAGTAATTTCATATGCCATAAACACGTTGTTTTCGAATACCGGCCCATTTTATTGTCATATGTCACGGCATGGGGCCGTAAAAGCCGTTAGTCCTATAAATTCCCAGGAATGTTAGTCAAAAATGATTTGCATATCTCTACACTTGTCGCCTTTAAGTTGAAAGTCGCGTGTAAACGGACCATCACCCGTTTGCCTTATTAACGTTATTGATGGCTATGTTATTCGTATCGTTGTACGAATTATGTTATTCGTATCGTTGTACGAATATTCGTGAAGTTATTTCTTAATTTGGGGTGATGCAGTCAATGATATATTTTTATTACTATTGCAACTGTTAAATATTATAACATGTATGTAAAAGTGGGTATAGAAGTGCGTTTTTGGTAAAATTCATTAGTTGCATTACACACGCACACCAGAGACAAACATTTTTGGATTATTCATTCATTCAAAAGCTCACGCCTTTATTTCTCGCAGGGGTAGGCAGAGACGATGGACCTCCATCTGCAGCGATCCTGGCATACCACAACTCACATATCCGGCATACAATATCACACATATCCTGGCATACAATAACACACCCTCATCCAATTCTATCTAACATTCCTCCCTGTACACTCAATGCAGCAAACTATCCACCGCTAGCTTTTCGCCACTACGTGGACCATGGCGTGATGGGTGGCGAACCTCATCGCCGTCTCTGAGCACATTTATAATAAAGTCTCTTTGTGGTCCCACGAGTATGGATGAATGGAAAGGATTAGTGGGAGTTATTGGATGGAGTCCAGGGTAACAATGGATATTTCCACGGCAGGATATGGGCAATTGGGCATGTAGTAATAGTAGCTCGAGGAGTCCGGGGTCGGATGTATCCGACTAGTAGCCGCCGGACAGACGACTCATAGAAGGATCCTCTGAAGTTTTTGAATTATAATTGCTAAATTTTTAAATTATAGTTACTCGTAGGTACTACATATTCAATTTCGTTATTTAAACTGTATTATGTCCCTAATATTTGAAAAACTAATAAAAGGGTATAAATCGTGCCCTATAGACAACCACAAACACACTTATTACATTATGTAGTTGCTACGAGAATTGTATATAACCTACTACGAGTATATTGGCAATATCTAACTTACTCCGCTGTCTCAATGAGCTGAAGTGGTTGTCTGTTTCATTTAAGAGCCTTCATAGAGCCAACTACTACGATAAATACTGTTTTTCAATATACAATACATGGCATAATTGCGACAAGCTAAGTTGTAGTTCACAAATGTGCCAAAAACTGCCGTTTTTCGCAATTATGCGAACCACAACTTACCGACATTGAATCACGTTATAAATAAGCATTTAAAAAATAGTATTTATCGTAATAAACATTTCGTAAATAGCTTTTTTAATAAAATTGATTATATTGGAAGATATTATTTTATAAGCGCCAATCTTAAAAAAATAATATCACTTTATATAATAGGCCCTTTTTTCTTCAGGTATCTAAATACCAATCTAGCCTACTACCAGAAGCGGATTCCTACAAGAAGGTAATATAAGAAATAAGCAGAGTTCCTTATGAAAGAGCTCAGCTAAGTAACAAGCTAACTTGTTAACACGACTTTACCTGACATTTACACGTGCAAATGCGTGTTTAAAAGCAAACGATGGAGTTGGCTTTCACAATTTGTTCTGCGGTCGGTCCCCTATGTCGGGGCTTAATGAGCATTACCTGTCTACAGTGTTGTATACGCTTTTTAACTGGAATGTAGAAAAATCTGAATAAACAGGATCTCGTTTTGAAATATAAACAGAATGGTAGCGATTCTGTCGTGTTTTTTTATAAATTTTAGTTTAGCTTTGACAGTTATAAAACGATTATTTTTATAACTTTGGTGTAAGAGAGGTAGGCAGCATTTTTAGACCTGTCAGATTAAGGTTAGTTTTAAGAAACGTCCGCCTACATTACTAACAATGTTGTTAAAATTGTAGGTAGGTACAGTCGACAGCACATCAATGGTAACACTTTGAATTTTGGACCTATTTTTTGCGTCGTAAGACTTGAAATCGTACTGCAAGTGTCACCATTGATCTGCTGTGTCACTGTACACACATATTATTCAGATTTATATGTTCAATAGGTAATATGATAATTTTGCAAGTCAAAGTTATTTAATGTAAGTACATAAAAGAAGTTTAAAAAAGGTAAATTTAAAAAGTTTTCCTTGCAAAGGAAGGTACAATATCAGTTCAAAAATATCATAGTGCACACATTTGAAAATCAGATAGTTCAAAAGTGATGTCACGTCTTGCTGATACCATTCAAAATCCATACAAGTTCGTTTTGTCAAAAAAGGATTGCACAACTACTACATAATAAACTATCAATATCTATGGTAGGTTTTTTATCTTTAATTTATATATATATAGTAAGTTTGCGGTTTAGATAGATTTAGTTTAGATATAATTATTAAGTAGTTTGTTTAGTTTACATTTGAATACTTACCACTTTTTAAGGAGTAAAAAAAAAATATAGGTACCTATGGTTAATTGAAATATCGAGTAACTAATTACAGATGTATTCTAGAAGTGAGTTGATTTGGGACAATAAAAAGAGTTAAATTAAAATACTAGCAAGATGTTAAAGTATTTTGCCCATTGCATCTCCTATAAAGTCAACTCTCCATCCATTACCACCCATATACCTTTACCTACATACATATCTAGCTACTACACGCTTGTAAATGTGATTTTTGAGTAATTAGAGCGCTTGCCTCGCGTCTGATTTATGTGGTGAAAATGTCCCCTTTTAATTTGAAAAGGACATACTTTACCCCGACCGTGGTTGTGTCTGGACCACATGTACCCGTACATACGTACATATTTTTATGTATTAATTTATAAGCGGTGAAGCTTTTAGTCCACATTTTATATTCTATGTTTTTTAAAACCTGGGTTAATCTTTATGCGTATTCAAATATATACTAGACTCAGCATTTATTCATTGTAGGCTAGCCGTCCTATTAGGATTTAAGATTCTAATAAAATCAAAGTGTTAAGCTCATGAAACTTGTAATATATTTGAGTTTAAGTTTTAGAATTAAAACTATAGTGAGCCATTACTACAAATTAGTATATATAAACGGATATTACTCACTTATATTGTTGAAATCGGTAATTAGACCGACAGTTTCGACCGATTTCGACGGTCCAATTGCCGACTTCAACAATATAAGTGAGTGAAATCCGCCATCATTTTGGAATGGCGGATTGATTTTTTATTTGTTTGATTTTCTATTTACATGAATACTCTTTATAACTTGACATTGGCGAAATTATCTCTTGAATAAGAGTAGAAGCCATTTAAATAAAAATAGAATAGATATCCGTTTATATGTATATAATAATTTGAGTTTAAGTTGTTGAGAGTTTACAGTTTCTCTCTAGAAAATGTCTTTGATTGTTGACATATAGAACAAACATGGACCTACGTAATTAATTCCAAGTTTATCATGACTGAGCTCTCTTATTTAACTATTATTTTTTATTGATTTTTATCTCGCCATTTTGCATTCGTCATCTAAGATTGCACGTTGCAAAATTACAACCTATCGCAGTTTAAACATCCTACGCGATCGATTCGCAACGGCCCCACGCAGGAAACATAAATCACCATCCAAACACACTAACGAACGTACTGCAAACATTGAAATCGAGTTATGCAATAAAAATCGCAGGAAACAATGGCGGAGCCCTCTATCATACTTCAATTTGTCAAAATGTGTCAGTGTAACACTATTTGTGTACTCGTTTCGTTGTGAATTCTCCGAAACCCAGACAAGCAGCCTTATTCTGAAAGAGCGCTGATCTAAATAAAACGGCCAAGAGCGAGTCGGACTCGCCCATTGAGGCTTCCGTCCACGCGTTTCTGAGATACAGGTTCACAGACAGACAACAAAGTGATCCTATAAGGGTTCCTTTTTTTCCTTTTGAGGCACGGTACCCTAAAAATGGCTTTGATGCCCAGTTTTCGCGCGACAGTTGTCGTTTTCGATTTTGATTTCGAACATAGAGGGCAGATATAGCATTTATATTGTATGCACTTATTAAACAATATCTTATTCATAACTATCGTTCTGAATTACAGATAGGCATTTTTGAAACCTAAAATTGCTCGATATTTATCGAGTTCAGGGTATAGATCTAAAATGACTAGGTAAGTAGGTACCACCTATTAGGTACTAATATTCTGCCAATCTTAACTGGTCCAGAATAAGGCAGCAGCTTTCAATGCATATTTTATTACGGCGAAAAAAGAGACGCAAAAATAAAAATTGTGGTAAAATTTTTGAAAATAGAACGCCCGCAGGCGGTTGCAGAGACACGCAATAGGGTTTTGTGACGTTTTACTAAAGCTGATACGTTTCACATCCTTTGTTTCGTGTATTCACCGGCTTATTCGTCTGGAATGAGGTTACAAGATAAACACAAACATTTAAGTGTTAAAAGTTGTCACTGAATTTTTTACATTTTATTTTCGTTTGCAATTAAATAAATTTCAGTAAATTGCACATTACTTTATAATTTTATCTGCTTTGTTTATGTTACTTATGTTTTATATTTACACATTTAACGTGGATTTTGCAAAACCATGATACATACAATATTTGTTAGGTACATAGGTACCTACATACTTATGTTATTATTAATTTCTTTCTCCCGTCGTTGAGGATCACTGCAGACAGAAGTCCCTTTGGTAGGTTAAGTCTACCAAAGTCAAAGTCTACCTTCACTTTCAAGCTCATCGATTTATCACAGCAAAATATGACGATCCATCGCAATATTCATATATTTATACAAGCGAACATGCTGAAAAAATCAACTGAAAAATCAGGTAACAAACCAACTCCATCCATGTCACAATACTGCATGGCCTAATTTTTTTTGGAACAAAACGGATTACACAGCTCTGCACAATGTATGAGAAGCTTCAATAAAACCGACGTTGCAATTAGTTCACACAATACGCCGATCGAACATCTGCATATTTATTGGAAGCTTTTTTGTTCCGAAAAATCCCGCTGAAAATCCAAATAAAAGAAAAAAATACATAAAAACCTTTTGTGCCTTAAAAATGCACCCCATTTCACAATTTAAAAATCATAACAATTAAACGCACGAAAGGGAAGTTGCGGCCGAGGGTGCATTCTTTACTTGAAGTGTGCAAAAATAATTTTTCTGCCAACTTTGCTTTCCTAAAGTCGCTTTTGTAAACAGATAGTGAAGAACGAAAGTCGAGCACAGCAGTGGAACTGAAATAAGGTGCGATTCTAAAGTCGAGTGAATTATGATCTTTCGAATTTTTAGTAGCAATTGCTTGCATTCCATCAGTTCACATACGAAAGTGAGCCTTCAGCGCTTCGAATTCTAGCTAAGTTTCAGTTAGAATTTGTATGGTTGTTTGGTTGTAAGTAGTGGTTATTTTAGCTTGCAGGTTGTGTTGATAATTTGGTGTTTAATGAAGCGATCCCGCTGCGTCGTCTCCGGCGGAAGATGGTAGAAAAATGCCAGCAGTTGAATGCAAATTTTCTCCGTTATTGTTTGTTCTATTGTCTAGTTTATGAAGCGAAAAGGAAAATACACTTCTTTCTACATTTATTTTTAACAGCCGTGAATAGTTAACGGTCGCGTTCCTTCACTGGGATGAAAACGGAAATTTGATTGAAATGAATAGTCGAGCTTTTAATGGTTTTTCGATTGTTAATGTTTTCTTTCTGTCAGACTGGAAATTGATAGATTTGTAATGAATGAGAAAAGAAATACTAAATAGGTACTGTGTGTATTTTTAATAATTGCTTACAATAGTTTTAATTCTGAAACTATAAATGCGAGATTGGATCAAACAAATATAACTAAGCTATAGGTACACTTCATCATCCTATTGTTGAGAACTTGAGATCATTGACAGGGTCTATGATCAGATCACTCATCCAGATAATAATAGGCCCAACGCTTCCGCAAAAAGATACCCATTTCATAACATTTTGCTATTTATTGTTCGACAAAAACGTTCGTTTTGTCGAATCACGTCGTCGACCGCTAAGTATGGCGTTCGAAATTCGAATATCACGGCGACCCAGTGTTGTTGAACCCGAAACTTTTTAATTGTAATGGAGATTAGCGGTTATCTGATGCGGGCTAGCGTGCGCATTAGCAATAACATATTTATTTTGTTCGTTTGACAGCTGTGGGCGGATTGATCAGCGATAACGTAAGAGCGAGCTTCTAATGCGAACTAGAATGCTATAACACCTCCCGGCATCTGTTACTGGTCTTCAATTACGTCTGTCCTTTGTTTTTGTACGTGATCTTTCTTTGCTACTGAGAGAATGAATCAAAACAAGAACCAGTCTTATTCTGGGTCCGTTCGGGGTGATCTTTAAATAAAACTTTGCCCTTATTTAAGTCAAGTGGTAGTATTTTAGTTTATAAAAAGGAGCAAAATTGTCTACCATTTGCGATCGGTAAATATGAGCAAGGATTTTTTTTCGATCGTAACTAGCCCAGATTTAGGCAACCAGAAGAAGCCCCTTCTGGTTGCCTAAATCTGGGCTCTAAATCTTTAAGGTGAATGTAGAGGGGCCTACATAAGTTTTCATCGCTATAGAAGACAAACTGAAGAAGAAGTAAAAAGTAATAGAATGTGGCCACAGTTTTAACCGCCTCTTTATTTATGCAAGATCCAGAAAGAAATGTCATTTCATCGTTTGTATAAGAACGCGTGTCGATATTTCGAGTCATTTGGCACACATTAGCGTTCGCAAGTTCCCCTCTCCGATATGCCATTGGTAGAGTCATTAGAAAAACTGCATTTCATGCATTTAATAACGTCGTCAGTGTGCACCCTATAGAAGAAATCTATTAACGTCAAAACGAACGTTTTAATCATCCATCAAGCATTCAACCCCTTGTAAATGAAAAACGTTTTTCGTTTCGTCCATAGGCACGTTAACGCTGCAATTTTTCAGACTTTTTGTGCTATTAATTTTGCTATTCGGTACAGGAAAAACATCAGACGCAGATAGCAGGCGATTTAATGGCAATATCAAGAATAGTGTACATTTTGACATTTCAGTTGTACAGCTAACAGCATATCAAGTACTGTAACACTTTGGACTTTTAACCGTTCTTATTATCTGCGTCGTAAGAGTTTTTTTTCGAAATGTCTTACTTTTTCCAATCTTGAAATATTTGCAGTCCCAATCGACGTCAATCGATATCGAGTCATTTATGAATCATAAATAGATAGACTCTTTATTATATAAAATAATTATCATTCCCAAAATTTCTGTAAGGCCGGCTTTGTACAATAACATGTATTGTACAAAGGCGGCCTTATCACTCAGAGCGATCTCTTCCAGGCGACCCCTGGCGAAAGGAGCTGTAAAACATCAAACAATACTTAGTATAACGCAGAGAATCAATACGATACTTACTATAATTTTGACTTGCAATTTAACTATTTTCTATCCAAATGCAATTCAATTTACCATTTCAAAACGTAGTATTCGGTAGACCCTACAAATCTCGGAAGGTGAAATTCTTAGAAATATTTTTTCAAAACCTGTCAATCTTATCAAAATTCTAATAATGTTTCAGAATGTCAGATTTTTGCTCCGATAAAAGTTTCCTTGGGCCCGCCCAATCAATCGCATCAGCATTTAATGGACTGTATTTAGAACTAATGGCATTTTGCATAGAGTAGGCAATGTTACAGAATGAACTTCGTGAAATAGATGCATACCTACTCGCAATTACGTATTTAGACATGTTAGGTAAAGTTGTCTAAGCCAATTAGTTTAAAAATATACACTAGCACTTGCAATAAACGATTTGTACCTGTTATTCATGCTGGGAAATCCCTCCTAGCCGAGTGGCATTGACTTTTGTTACAATACAATATAAAAATGTATGGTAATGTGGACTGATTCCCATAATTTTTATCCCCATTAAATACTGGTGTGTTTGAGACTATATCAGTAAGGGAAATAAAAATCAAATATAATACGGTGAAAGTATAAACTGTGCCAGTACCACGCTAGAAAGGATTTCAAAATTAGGTAAGTACTGAATAAAATCCTCTGAGAGACAACATTACTGAAGGTAAACAAGTTTATTGCCATCTTCCAGCTACTATATCTTTGATAGGTCAATTTCTAATCAAGCACAGAGTAACTGATAGGCTTAAATTGAATCACCTTTTGAATTTGATTGAAGGCCGGTCACTATATCGGCACTATTAGAAGCACAAATTAATTGGATCTCAATCTCAGCTGATATTTACTCCTATGCTTGCGTTACTGGTTTTAAGATGAATTAAAAAGATAAGGTGTGTACAGTACAATAGAAACATGAGACACGATAGCGAACGAACGATTCTATCTACTGAAATGAGTCTAGTCTTAGAGCTTTTTAAAACGACAAAACAAACTTAGTGACCGATTAACTACAAATGTATAACTTTAAGTTGACGTAGATAATTCCAAATATTTTATCATAAACTGTTTTACGGAAACTCGTATTCCAGTTCTCTAAGTTTAATTAAGTAGTAAATCTCTTTATAAGTTAGACCGAGGAGAATTTGACCAAATTGGCGATGTTTTAAATAATATGCTCTACGACGGGTTATTGCCCGTGGTCCACCTCGGCTGTTCACCTCGGGAAGTTTTTTTTTCACGTTGCATGAAGAGATTGATGATGTGGAAGAAGTGACGGTGTGCCAGGAACGCAGCAGATGACAGTCCATCGTTTCTTCCGTAGTATTTGTATCAATTCTTAGTAAACATTGAAAACCATACGTATAAAGTAAGTTTATTTTTTAAACTGTAATCTGCTCTATGAACAAGTAGAGTTTACTAAAATGCATTAAATTATTATGGATAACAATTTTAGATGCTTTAAGCCTGATACATACACGCGCGGCCTGCGCGCGACCTGCGGCCAGTTGCACCGCATGCCCCGCCCCCTTTTCTCCCGTCGTTAACGTCCAGTATGTAGCGATCACTACCGAAAACTAGCCAGAAAAGGAGATGGGGCATGCAGTTCAACTGGCCGCAGGTCGCGCGCAGGCCGCGTGTGTATGTGTCAGGCTTTATGGTAAATCAGAAATTTTTCGAAATATTATGCTTGAAAGCGAATCCTAAATGTCGCCTTAAGAGCGTTAAAGTGAGATATCTCACTAAAGCATGATTTATTTATATCGTAATACAGGACTGGAAATAAGCGATAATTTGTATTCAGCAAATTTATATTATCAATCACGTCTGAAGTTATTTTTCAATTAAACGAATTGATGTTTATGTTGATTCATGATCAGAGATCAGTGGGGAGCCAACGTTGTGGCACTTGCGCGTCCATTTCACGCTACCTTTTTAATATTCCTTTAGAAATAAGTGGCAATCAAATATAAAGGTTATTTTAATATGCAGTAAAATTTGAAATCAATTTCTTTTTAAGCCATAAAGACGCGTTTTAGTGGGCTTCCAGTGAATCATTGCACTTACGTTATTTCGATCCTTTCAGTGTATGATTTGTTGGAATAAAGTAGGTACGATCTCAGCGAGATACGCCGTAAATCAGCCGATGTGACATCCTTACGATTCCTGCAGCTGCATGGCTCCTCGAAATATAGTGTCCCAGTGCGCTACGTACAATGAAACAGGGTTTTTTGAATATTTTATAAGTCTTGAAGCGGAGGAAGATAATATTAAAAGTCATACAATACAATGTGATACACTGCCTAGAAGTTATGTATGAATATTAAACTTTTGTAGAAAGTAGGAATATTAAAGCAGTTGCTGGGAATTCGTTCCACGCACTGTAGGTATGTTTTCGGTTCAAGCTGTTTGGTAAAGTCTTTTAGCTACTGATTTTGTTATCAAAATCCATCTTAATGACTTTTTAGGGATTCCCTCTACCAGTAGCACCCATTATGTGACCGCTGACCGACCAAGGCTTGCTTCGGCTTCGGATATAATTTCTTTGTTTTATATTATTTAGTGAGCGATACCAACGTTACTACAACGAAAATCTTGTGTGTAATAATTTATCTAAATTCTTCATTTAAGTCTTCAATCTCGTTTATAATAAGAGTATAGAAATATACTATATTATATTGTCATATTATGATAAAAGGCTACGGTAGAGGGTTGCGAACAAAACGCGTAACACCCAATATACGTGCAAATATTTTCCGTCCGTTAATTTGTCCGTAAGCGATACTTTCTGTGTACGCTTTCCCACACAGATTATTACATCCTCTACTAAAACGTTCGCAGTATTCTCATCGTTCCGGGAAAGTAATACGGTATAAATTGGGATGAGAGACTTTGATTGATGGGACAAGCAATTGTGTGTACGGATGACCCGAAAGCGATCCATGTAAGTAAATACGCTACCGGTTGGTAATTTGCTTTTACTCCCAAATTCCTACACATCAATCGAACAAAGACGGCCTGATTGAACAGTAACACAATCCCTGAGGAAGTGAAGGCAAACATTTCCGCAACACGAGGTACATAGGTACGAGTCAGTAAATACCTAATATACTCGTAGGTATCTACACCATTTTTTTCCTGGAATACTAGGTAGGCGGAAATTTGAGCATTTTATTATCTATACAACACTCTAAAATAAATTACCATTTCGAGACTGTAACTGATTTTATTTTGCAAAATTTTGTATTATCTAATTAGCTTTCGCCATTAAATATTTATCTGACTCCTTAATAACTAGTAATTTATACGAAATCCATCTTTTTCCATTGCTTGCAAACACGTGTACGAATTTGAACTAACAAAATTAAAATTACCAAAACACAGTACTTTTTTAAATACACGAAAGGGAATTGAAATTGCAATAACAAAATGTCACAGCTACATCAACCCCTAAAACACACATACAATCTAAATACATCCAATGACTTTAATGGTATTCGACAGACCTCTCAAGACGGTAAGCGGTAAGAGAGTGCAATTTACTAAAAACAAACGCCCGCCGTCTAACAATTTAAACGAATCGCTTAGCGAAAACATTAGCTTCGACTCAAAGGCTTTTGAAAGCAAATTGTACGTGAAATTCGACAAGTAAAGCTTTAGGGTTTCGAAAATCAGTGGCTGATATCGTATATATCCTTATACAGTGCTCAAGAAGTAGTTTGTAGTTCAAATAAGTCACATTATTGGCATTAGCTGTATTTTATAACATTTCCATTTTAATGAAACAACTACAGTTTTCGAAAAAAAACTAGCGAAATTATTTTTTGTTATATTATTTTTTGATTGATTTTTGCCAACCTTCCAATTGCAAACGAAATTTATGAGCACTGTACAGTACACTATTGTTTTAACTTAGATTGTTTCTAGACTAATCTGGACCATTTGGGTTCAGTAATTCCATACCTATTCAATTCCCAAACAGGATCGTGTTTTCATTTGTTCCATTAAGCCCTAATCTAAACATTGATCTTCAAACCCTAATTTAATACAATATAGTTACCAACATTGTTGGTCAGGGATAGGTCGTTTATTCGTATAGTCAATTAGGTAGGTAAGCCTACCAAAAGCGTAATCTCACGGATAATTTCAGTAGTTAGTTTTAGTCTTTATTTTTACTGCCAGCCAATGTAAGTTTCCATAATTATTGTATTTGATATATCACCACTCCAATATAAATAGTAATTTGGTCATAACTGCGGTTTCATGTTGCGGGAATTGTCCATTTCTCCACATTTTATCATCACATCATGTTAAAATAATATAATAATAGTCCATAAACCGATATAATAGACACAAAGCTATCACAAATCAAAATCACATCAATACAGAAGTATTGGCATGTTACGAGGTAGTTCCACGGAGGTGGGCGTTGCTAAGTGTTTACTTTGATCTTTGTACGGCTCGTCTAAGCAAATACTTTTATCGTTATTGACACAGTGTCTAGTTGCGTCTACCGAACTATTGAATGTTTTTTTATCATCTCGGTAGCTCTTAACAAATAAGTGTATTCGTTAGGTATTGTTTTTATGTATGAGTACGATGAGGGGGTGTATGATTATGCGCATTCTTTTGTGGGTGCTTTCTATTTTAATGTTATTATTTCCATCGTCATCCATTTATGGTAGGGTACGTACCTATGTGACACAATGGTGAAGACCATCAGGGACGTAGGCGTAAGGTTTTGCAGGTCGCAACGTACTGGCACGAAGTCTAAGCTCTCAGTGGACACTCTGGATCTCATGAAGGAAAGACGTGAAAAGGCTACGCAAATCTCTCAGACAGAACAGCGGACCCTCAACAAGCATGTAAGGAAGCTTATACGTCGTGACCTTCGTCGCTCCAATACACGCCGCATACAAGAGGCAATTGAGCAAAATCGAGGGTCAAAAGTATTCATACAGCAGTTGGGGAGAAGCCATCTGACCAAACTAAAGTCGGCGAATGGCAGAACCGTCACTTCCAAACCAGAGATACTCGCTGAGATCGAAGACTTCTACGGCCGATTGTACGCACCTCACGCACCGCAACCTGAGCCTAGTACCGATGATCCCCGAGCTACGTTAACACGCCATTTTACCGAAGACCTGCCGGATGTGAGTCTTGACGAAATCGGACTGGCTCTCAAACAGCTTAAGAATGGAAAAGCCCCCGGTGAAGACGGGGTTACATCTGAGCTCCTGAAAGCAGGTGGTACTCCTGTCCTGATGGAGCTACAGAAGCTTTTTAACTCCGTCATACAGAGTGGGAGAACTCCGAAGGCATGGCACAGGAGCATTGTTGTCCTGTTTTTCAAGAAAGGGGACAAAACCCTATTGAAAAACTATAGACCTATCTCACTCCTGAGTCATGTATACAAGCTGTTTTCGAGAGTCATTACGAATCGTCTTGGACGGAGATTTGACGACTTCCAGCCCCCGGAGCAGGCCGGGTTTCGCGGAGGATATGGCACCATAGACCACATCCACACAGTGAGGCAGATTATACAAAAGACAGAGGAATACAATCGGCCCCTGTGTCTTGCATTTGTGGACTATGAGAAAGCATTTGACTCTATCGAAACCTGGGCTGTTCTGCAGTCCTTGCAGCGATGCCAAGTAGACTGGCGGTACATCGAGGTGCTGAGATGCCTGTATGACGCCGCCACTATGACCGTCCAAATCCAGAACCAGCAAACAAGATCTATCCAGTTGCGTAGAGGTGTGAGACAGGGAGATGTTATATCACCGAAACTCTTCACAAACGCGCTGGAAGATGTCTTCAAAACACTGGACTGGAATGGACGTGGCATCAATGTAAATGGCGAGTACATTTCACACCTTCGGTTTGCCGACGATATAGTGGTCATGGCTGAGTCGCTGCAGGATCTGCAGGCAATGCTGGATAGCCTTAATGCTGCTTCTCGCCGTGTCGGGCTCGGGATGAATTTGGATAAGACCAAGATCATGTTCAATGATCTGGTCGTCCCGGAACCAGTAGTAGTCGATGCCACGGTCCTCGAAGTTGTTCAGAAATATGTCTACTTAGGACAAACTCTACAGCTGGGTAAGAACAACTTCGAGAAAGAGAGTGACAGGAGAATTCAGCTGGGCTGGGCAGCGTTTGGGAAGCTACGTCATATCTTCTCGTCTTCAATACCACAATGCCTAAAAACTAAGGTCTTCAACCAGTGCGTCCTGCCAGTGATGACCTACGGAGCCGAAACGTGGACATTGACGGTGAGACTGGCCCACAGGTTCAAGGTCGCTCAGCGAGCTATGGAAAGAGCTATGCTTGGAATTTCTCTGTTAGATAGAATAAGAAACGAGTATATCCGCCAGAAGACAAAAGTGGTTGACATTGTTCATAGAATCAGTAAACTGAAGTGGCAGTGGGCTGGTCACATCTGTCGTAGAACCGATAACCGATGGGGTAGACGAGTTCTCGAATGGAGGCCACGAACGGGTAAACGTAGTGTGGGACGCCCCCCGACCAGATGGAGGGATGACCTTCGCAAAATGGCTGGCAGGGACTGGATGCAGAGGGCCGAGAGTAGGGTTGATTGGCGCGCTTTGGGAGAGGCCTACGTCCAGCAGTGGACTGATACGGGCTGATGATGATGATGATGATGACGTACCTATGTTATTGTTTGACTAATGTTTTATTTGAGTACTATAGGTTTCAGTATACCTGCATGCTCATCTAGTATTTTTTCATTTGCTTAAACCGCTACCTACGTATGTAAACCTGGATTTATTACTAGATTTATTTATTTATCGTTCGGTCATCTGCTGTCACAACACAGCGTGTAGGTCACAAAGGCAGATATTACTAGATAAATCTAATCTGATCACTGACATAATTTTCAATTTTACAATATCACAGGGAACCGAGATTTGTTGGCATAAAAATTTATAATTTCATACATTAAAAGATCTAGTAATTTTTTTCTTAGAAAGTACGAGTCGGAACAAATGAGCCTTGAACTATTCAGCACATTTAAATGTATTCATGCGACAAAGATACAAAAATACAGAATTTTCATCATGCACACGCGTCATTTGAAAATAATACCATAAACATTAAGGAATTCCACAAAAAGTTGTTCTTTGTATATAACAGAAAACAAATTGAGACATCTTTAGAATTCACACGGCGGAAACGAATTTAATTTATCGACAATTCATTCAAACTGGAAACATCTTCGTTGCGTTCGACGACAATTACAGGACTACAAATTTACTTTGGTATCTTCTTTGGACCTTAAAGCGAGTATTATAAGAATGAGAATTCTGAAAGGAGCTGCGTCGACGAACATTGAAAAGCCATTACAGAAGTGACAGATCTTAATAGGACTTTAACAAATAGCTAAACATTTCGTAATTCGAGGAACATCTTCAATGTAGTTTGCTTAACAAAGGATGGGCAGTCTTCGTTTGTTCGAGCTCTCGTCCCGATGTCAACATCTGCCTTTTTTTCTAAATTGGTACCTGGCCAACTTGAAATAGATATTTGTTCAACTAGCCAGAAAATCAGTAGCTATTGTGTTTTTATTAGAAAGGTGGCAATAAGTTTGTTTGGACAAAGGTATTTGGTATGGTCGGGCAGTGAACATTGCACATTTTGACTTTATAATCATATTTTGGAGTATGGAGTATCCACGAAATAACTAAGAGACTTTGGTAATGATCTGACTACGCACCAGAATGAATATGTGACAGAATCCTTGAAAGACTTACATACAAACGTATCTACTTATGTATTTTTGGGTTTCGTTCCGTGATTTTCCGAGTGCCTTATTTATCTTGAATGTGTAAAAAAGTACGTTAGAGTTATTCCAAAAACAAAAGGGTAGAAAGTCCAAGTTAGGTGTCCCAAACCCTTGTCTAAAGACGAAATAACTACCCAGGGCCCGTCTTAACAATAAATATGGGGGAAAATGGCAATATCTGTCTGGTGCATAGAGACTGCGCCTCATTTGCATAGGAAGTGAATGCACTGAAACGGCCTCCGCTAGAATTTAATAAAAATATTTCATCGCATAGCTTTGTGTTTATATTAAATTAAATAGATACCGCATTCTCCTCTCTTTACTTCTACGTATAATATGCATACCTAGGGTATTCAGAATAACACTCTATTGATATGATACCTCAAGTCAAAATGCAATGGTTTTGTGCAGGTTAATGTACAGTCAACCTACAGATTTATATGGTTTATTCTCATATTTAGTTGATTGAACTATAGTGAGATTTTTTTCCCATTTGTTCAGTTGACAGGGTGTAACGGAAAGTCAAAGGGAGGGTTCAGTAATAACTGAACAACTTTTACTGTGCGACTATTCGATTACAAAAAGAAGCAATCAATGTTCCATGCAATCAATGACCCATCCCATACGATCGGTATACAATTAAAGAATGAAAAGTTACAACTTTTTTCGCGAAAATCAAAAACTCGCAGAACAAAAAGTTAGTCAGTGCTGAGATACCTTCTGTTATACCCTTTACACGTACATTACTGTCTTAATGTAAACATATAGGAGCTGTTATTCATAAACGTGATTTAAAGTTACACCACCGTTTACCCACCCTGTCCCTTTCTATCTTTCACCTTTTTTAACCAAGTGTGAAAGGGACAGCAACACGATTTAAAGGAAGTGAGGTTTAACTAAGTTTATGAATAACAGCAATAGAGTTCCTTCACATACCACAGACTGAAGTTAGATACTCAAAGCTATAACTTTATTAACCCTTCGTCGCGGACACAGTGGCTGACTGATGCCGTCAAATGGGAGATATCTCTCACTGAAATTAGCATTCATAAGCCAGCAGAGACGACATAAATAACATCGAATATTTGCTCTGTTACGTGTGATAGAGACTATATAATAAACTAACTATACATTATCAAGACAATATAGGAAAAGGGATCATATTAGTCTGAGAATAATATTGTTTATTCTGCATTTAAATCATGAGTTCTTAAATTAAGAACAAACCCATAGAATAATAATAATATCTAATGTTATTCAACCATTTTTTTTCCGTATAGGATTTTTTTTCTTCGTATATCTAGCCATGATTATATATCAGTAAATTACCTACTTGGTAAAAATAACTGTACAATTCTCATTTAAGTATTCCGTTTAAGTCAATTTCTCGTCATTTTTACGCTTCAGAGTAGGTACACTAATACATTACAGCCAGACTCGGAAAAATGCTTATAAGTAACTATTTTTCACAACATTTTCGTGAACGGTAATCGATATAAATCAATTTGTTAAATTGCTTGAAGCCCGCGAGAGTTCCTCAGAGCATATTGCATGGTATTCGCTAATATATCGTGCATGACATGACAATAGAGTAAAAGAGTTTGATATTGCTATCACAATACTTAATTTGAGACAAGATCTTTGTCTGACTACTCTGTATTCGAGAGTTGACTAGTTGTTTAGTTACTCTGAGAATATTGCTTCAGTCCTTGGTTACAAATATGACATTGTTGGTGGCACAATACACAAATACATGTACCAATTTAGCTCACGTTAATAGATAGGTTCCAGTTAAATAGCTATAGATATTTGCATACATACGAGTATATGGCTTGGCATTTATCCCTTACTTACGAGATAGCCAGATATTCTATTGGGATTTTTTTAGGATTCTGATAGGATTCATTTTGTTCCAAGCTTATCGCTGTTCTTTGGGGTCTAGCTTTTGTCATGCAATTAATAATAAACCCAATCCTGTTTCGAGTCTTTGGGTTTTGTTCTAGAACCTAGGTCCCGTCGTTAACGTCCAGTAGGTAGCGAATTGCGGCCTAGGTCTCAGATCGCTACCTACTGGACGCTAACGACGGGAGAAAATGGGGCAGGGCATGCGTTTCAACTGGCCGCAGGCCGCGTGCCGATCGCGCCTGTATGTGTCAGGCTTTAAGTCGATTTATTTCGAACCCGAAAGGAAAACTTATCGAGCACTATTAAGTAACGAGTAGGTACATCATGAAATCTAGTCACGTAATCTATGACCATTTTTAAGAACAAAACCGCTAAAAAAGAACGAATTCCGGCCAAAATGTGTCGCATATATCATGGTAATAGCTACCGAGTTTAAATCACATTTAATATTAGCCGGAGTAGGCATATCCATTCTGTACAACGGCTCTCAATTACGTCTGCAGCACTCCCTACTAGAGCCCTACAAAGTGTTTAATTTGATCTTCGGCTTCGAATATTGTGGCCAAAGAACTGACACCTAAATATTTGACCTTCTTCCGAACTTAAAAGTATATTTTCTAATTGTCATCAAAGTAGGTTCTTATTTCTTATGTAATAGGTATAGAATTGGTATAAGACTCGATCGATAGCGAATAAGATTATTTGCGAAACATGATGATTATTTACAGTTATTGTCATTTATGCTTTGTAGGATCCAATCAATTCAGATACATCAATAGATGTAAACTTGTAAAGCTCTACAAGTACTAACGATAACTACATGCTACCTATTTCATTCTATTTTTCGATTCCAGACTATCGAGTTATTTCAGAAGCCGAACTTTCGGCTTCTATGATTACATTTTCAAGCCAACAAAGGTTCAACCCTATTCTCGGCCGAGAAAATTGCTTGGATTTCGCAGCCGCTAGATGGAAGCATGCTTAGCATATTAATCTGTAGAAAATATTCATACTTCTATTAGAATGTTTACTTAGAGACCTCGGGTGTGTGCGCTGGGAATAAAGGCCGAACCCACGACCGTACCCTGTGGCAAATAAAGGGTTAATTCTTGTATAATTAGGTTTATTTTACGAATCAAAGGGGTATTATAATTGGTAGGTAGGTACGTACTAAAATACTTATACCTACCAATTTGAATAAAAAACATGGAAAGTGAATAATAAAATAAAGTAGCATCCATATTTTCAGTGCCAAATTCGGAGTTATTTACTTAGATAAAATATAATATTCTTTGATAATATCAAGTCCAATTTAATGTATTGTTGGATGAAGCCAAAGTATTTTGGTTTCGGTTGTATTCATATATAAGTATTATGAATTCTGGAAAAATTTCGTGTGACTCAGGAGTATAGATTCGTTGAATGAGTTGAGGTGCTTCATCCGGGATTTTATTGTGTAACTCCCCTGGAAGAAAGAAAGTGTCTACGATAGAAAAAAGATATGCCAAAAAATCAGATTAATTTCTATAATTTAAAAAAAAATAGGGCAAGTTGTTGGCCAACGTATACGACTGTGTGCAGCAAAGTGGATGTTTTATGTCAAAGTAAGACTGAACAATTTCAATATTTACTTGTCTGTAATTGAGTTGTATGACACTTGCTGACTTGCGACATTAATTTTAATTTATGCGTAATATTCTTTACTTGGACTTGAAGTAGTTACTTAGCGGTGCTTTTAACAACTTGACGCGTGCCCCTTCTGTTGGTAAAGTTACTCTTACAACATTTTGTTTCTTACAGTTTAAGTCATGCCATGCAGAAAATCAAATAATTTTCTTGAGCATTTAATATTATGAAAGGTTTAGTGAATGAAAACCAAACCCTGAACCGGTCTCCGTCGGCCCTATCTCAGTCTCCGATATATTTTTAATTATGATACTGAACTTTCATCTTTTGCGCTATCGCAAAACCAATAAGACATTTATTTATTTAACTAAATTTCCATTACACAGATAGGTATAATATTTTAACGTTCCATTTTGTCCTTTTCACTCATAACTTTGGTAAAAGAGGTAAGTAAGTACTTACTTACGTAGTGAATGTTAAAAATTGTGATCTCTGAATAAATCTGAGAGTCTGAAAGTCGGAGAATCTGTGAATAAAAATTGAAATGTCATGTCGGCGCGTGGCACGACACAAGCAGATTGTAGCCAGAAACGTGATAAAATGATACACGAAATAATTTGTAGCAGCATCCTCATCTGCTTCAAATTTTATTTGAATGCACTGTTATAATAAATGACACCTCCCTATAAACTTAAATTCGGAATTTCTGACTTCCAATTTGCAATAAAATATGCGCATGATTTCTCACCGTGTTCGCGCTTGACTACTTTATTACTTTTCTCTGAAGTCTTACCGTACAGTACCTGAGTCGCTGTTTCCAGACTATTGATTATGGTATTTTTACGCCATTGTGCTAAGTCGGAGGACCCTATACTTACTTGGTGTCTTCAATGTGTTTTTACTTCAGTCACGGATAAACCTTGTCTTCCTTAGGAGATCTTGATACATTTTGATAGCACAATATACAATAAAATTACCCATGTATAAAACTTGATGTGCTGTCAAATAATACTCACATAATAATTCAATAATACCAAGGCAAATTCAGTTATAATGCTTTTAGTTCGGTCATATAAAACTCGATACGAAACTCGGAATTTGCAATCGTAGATTTATTTTTCAGAAATGCAATTTGCATTTAAATACGTTCGCTTTTGAAATTAACAAAGGCATTCGAGAGTGCATTTAAAAGTTGCTAAGCGAACTGCGTTTATTTCCACGTAATTTCCGCGATTGGGAGTTCAGGAACGGGCTTTAAGCGAAAGTTTGATAGCGTTTCCACCCGAGTACCACCCGGTTTCATCCAGTTTGAACCCGGTTTCAACCGGCTATTGTACACAGGACTTTATCAGCCTTCTATATGCATGCAACTTTATTTATGCTTTTGTTTAAACTTAACATCAATTCGTAATTGCGATACGATACTATGCACAGTATCTTAAAAAATACACCAAAAAAATAAAGAACTTAACACTATACTTGCAGGTTTCATACTGTCTTGACGACTGAAGCGACTTTTGTTTTAAAATAAATGTAAAAGGATTACGGAGTCCTGAACATCATCGATTAGAACTGTGAAAGTTAGTCACATCTCTTCATCATTATTTTCAATCATCAGAACAGATTCTTCTAGAATAAGAGTGAATACTACCCTCGATTAAATCACCTTTCAAACAAATAGAAAACTAAATAAAAATAATCGTTCGCCCATTTGAGAGCTACGATGTCACAGACAGACACACAGTTACCTACACATGTTAACACGTTCATGGACAGTAGAAATTACGAAATGACAGTGAAAATTCTCATACAATTCGGAACTACTGTCATAACCGTGTCAAGACCGACAAAAATGTACCTACAACCTTTATGTTTGACAGTACACATACCTATTTTCTACACAGAATGACAGTGGGACCGCTCCACAAAGAAAACCGTATACGACGCCGCGGGAGATGCCGTTGTGTCTTTTTAAATGCATCAAAATACCACGTCATACGCCGTACTGTCATTTTCCGAATACTCAAAGTACGGCCTATGCCGCCACTGTCCATGAACGTTAACGCCATGTTATAAACACCCCTCTATTTGTGTTGGTGGTTAAAGCGATCTCACACCTATTTTGATCACAGGAAAATACAAGTATACTCTAAATCACGACAAGCAACGTGTTATCCAGTCATGTAGAGTTCTATGACGAGTTTATCCTATGACCAAAAGCCACCACGTCAAACGATAATCCACCTTAAGACTGCGAAGCAAGAGTGATGAAAAATAATAAGCTAAAGGTCTCAGCTACCCGCTGGGAACATTGTAGGTGGTTATCTGAACATCGGATTGAGATAGCGAAGGTCAAGTCCGGCACGCGAGCAAATACGCGGGGCTTATGCTAGTGACGAATATGGTATGGAAGTTACGAGTGCATACTTGGTATTAGAAAAGGCGACTTGAATATTGTTTCTTGGATAAGAATCTGTTAAGCCGTTTGGTATAGATCGTTTCTTAGGCTTTGGTACTACAAGTGGATAATGTGAACCACAGTATAAGGATAAAGATTAAGTTTCATGATATAATGGCATTGACAAAGACAATTTCGACAATTGAAAGGTTCAGAAATATACAATAACATAACATTTAAATGGTACCTTTCAATATTTTTAAAATTCTTTGGATTGATTGCAGATATAGAACACTGTCCCTGAAATAAATTATTTTATTAATAATATTTATCAAGATTAAATATGTATTGCGTAGGTAGACCTACCTCTATTATATTCTGATAAAGTTTCGAAACTTTCAAAGAACGGTAGATACGACGACAAGGACGTTACAGCAACTGATCGTGATATCCGCTAAAATAGTTAGTGGTAAAATAGAAAACATTTGAAGAAAAAATGCGGTATATATCGTAATGATGAGGAGAATATGAAGCATTAAAGTTGATCACGGCAATACCAGTATAGATCGAAAGGCAATTCCAAGACTCCTTTATGTATTTGATATCCTTACAGATGCGGAAGCACAATTTCCTTCCAATATTGCTCAAATACCGCAGCAAATACGTTACAATTCGATGGAGCGTAATAAAACCGCATAGGTTGTGCGATATGAAAAGCCGGGATTTGACTACAATATTCACAAAAATCTAAATAATTTATAACCATTCTTGGATGTTAATATGAGATTTTGTTCCAGGAAACCACCTCGTTCACCCTCAAATTTTGAGGTTAGGTAATTCTTTAAGTAATCGTATCTTTAAACTTGCACGTAAGTATTTCACTTTATATTTTATTATTTTGTGCAAATCAAACATGATTCTCGTATTTTTAGTGTACCTTGACCCATTTAACACAAATATCGAAAAAAAAAATCTACAGTGTTTAAAATGATCTTACAGATTGTGCCAAATAACATAGATACCTAGGTATTATATTCTAAAGATTAGGTACTAAAAGTTAAATTCTTACCGTAAATATTTCACGCAATAGAGTTGTAGGCGAGAATTAAAACACATGCTAGGAAACCAAAAGTAGATGCAGAACAGTCCTTATTCACTACATGGTATTCGTGACTTACATTCTGTATAAAACAATTCTCGGACAAAGGTTCTGGCCACGAGCGAGCAACAAAGGAACAATGCGGTCGACAGGAGATGCCTTTGCTTCATTTCGATTGCGGCCAGCCCAGTGGGTCTCCAATGCAACTATTCTGACTGTTTCATTTTTACACTTGGGTCCCTTACAATGCAGTTCTTTGTTCCTGGTTCGAATCGACTAATTTTTGAAAGTCCACAATTTCGGTTACTGGGCTTATGTCGTTGCGATTCGCAAATGGAGCATTCAGGAATAAATTTCAAAAGTCCATTTACGTAACATTACTTCACAGCAACAATTTTGGAGGAAATATTTGAGTTACGCTGATCTATTTTGTTGAACTGTTGAATAGAAAATATATATTATACTGATAATAGCTGCATATGTAGTATAAATATTCACTCACTTATTTATTACTTACATCACTGTCCACGTTCTTGGGCCTAGACTCAGTGCAGATTCTGAAGAATAGATATTTACAAAAGTTTTGGTTATAGGTAATTATATCTTTAACATCCAAGGTTGTATCAAACCGATGCGATGACACAATTCATGGTTACTGCCAGGAAATCAATAAATTACAGTCCAATATCCCGTTGACCCGAACAAACCTGACGAATCTATTTTGAGAATGATACAAAGGTAACTGCTGGCCACCCGCAAATAATAGAGCTGAACGTAACCACATTGTCTGGTCGGTCGCAAATGTTGTCGACTTGACATATCGACTCAGCAGAGGTCTTGATTTTGCAGAATCTTTATTCAGCTTTTGCGTTCAATGTTAAAAGGAGCAATGTAAACAAACAAGAAAGAGATGTGGAAATATTAGGATTGTCCCAAACATAAATTACGGTTGCTGGTAAGTAGATAAAGGTATCTATTATATTTAAAGGTGACATTGGGATTTTAACCGGCGAAAGACATCTGTAGTGTTTGATCTCGTATGTAATAAAATTGTTATAAGTAAATATTTTATTCTGTTTAACATACCTACACGAATGTGAGGTTACAAGACCAGAGTACTAGAAGCTAAATAGAGTATTGTAGGTACTCGTAAGCAAGAAATAATATAAAACAAAAATCCACGCAACCATAGGAACTGCAAAACAGGCGTTTGTTACGAAAATATGACCTACATTTAGTATTGTTGACTAGTGAATTTACCAAGGCCATAAAACGAGTCCCGCTCGTGCATATGTTGTAAAGATGGTCGTATAAACAACAGAGGTTGACGACGCAAGCCCGGATATCCATTACAATGCAAATTTGCCTTCCACATCACAATGAACGTTACCTGTCAGCGCGCTAACTTTTTGGCGAGTTCCAAAAGCCAAAATTGGACTGACCGAGTTTAGCTTCAGCAAAAAGTGAAGTTTTGCGTTGCCTGAGCTCTGATGGCGCATGAAATATTCATACGAAGTGTACCTAAGGGGTGCAAAATGCAGATCTGTTACTTTTGTCTTTAAAATACACATTACTTTTATTTGCTTTCGTACTCTTTGCAAGTAGTAAACACTGAGTGAGCCAATAAAGACACTTCTTCCGTAAACAATCTAATATGAGTAGCCTAAGTGGCTTCTCTGAAATTATTATGAGCGTTCGTACCCTGTGTTTCAAATTAACTTGTGCCACCAATTTCGTCTTGACTAATAATGTTATTTCTCAAGGCGAGGTGTTCATAACCTGCATAATATAACTCCACGAGCTACTAATATTTCTTCAGTAGACTAATGCTTTGCTTAACTAGACACTGCTATATGAAATAAGCTAGCGAATATCAAATTTCTACAAGGTAGCTAGCTCACTCATTTATACATAGCTGTTGCTGGTTTAATTTGTGTACTGAATGTTGATTATATTTGAGTACATAAAGGTACATTGTCGAAACTACATTCTTGTAGAGGATATTTATATCATGTATAAAGAGAAAATATTATCTTTACTATTTTGAGTAAGTATAATAAAATAACACTCATTCTAAGTTTCTATTACAGGACAGTTAATGCAGATTTGCGCGATACAAGATATATTTTTACTCTTTTATAATAATATAAAATATATGCTTATTTTTTGTATTAATTACTGCTGTTGTTAGTAACTCGTCTTTAATTTGAGATAATTTAGAAGAAATACTTATATGCAAAGTATTTTTGTGATTTGTTTTCGAGCGTTTGTCAGACAATTTTATAACTGAGTAGCACACATATAAGCGACGAGACAAAATAGCAGACGATGGTCGCTGGTCTGTCAACCAATTTAGTTGATTATTTTCACAACAAATTGATACAGGTACCTACGTCGGCTTCGTTTAGTATGAATCTGTGGTATGAAACATTAAACATTTCATCATGGGAGGCAAATTTTAATTGCGTCGTTATGTCGCCAGTCGACCATCAAACAGTGATCAATATTGACTAACTCTTAATAAACCCTAATGGACGGTGTGTGGTCAGACCGTCCAAACACAGGAACGCATTTACTCGATGCTTTAAAAAATGTATGTAAAAAATGAATGTCCTGATTAATCGATGGACATAAAGCGACACGAGAAATATTTTTATGCATCATTAGTCTGATGATGTGTGCTCTTTCATACCGCACGTGTGTAGTGTAACTATTTAATCTTATTTTGTTGGAAATAGAAGCTTCACTTCATGTTTCGTTCGAGTGGATATTCCATATGTACAGGGTTTTGAATACCTAAGGGCTAACTCATAATTCACGTCATAGGCTTTTAAATACCTACCTATAAATAATCACTTTGAACGTGCAATTGAAATTAATAAAGGTTATTAATTGATGCATCACAGTGATATTGTACATTTACTGGAGCTTAAATTATACGGTCATTTACAGAATTAAACTCAACACGACACCTGAGCTCGCAATAATTAAATTCGATATGTAGGGTTTAAGTTTTATTCGTACTAAAAGTATCCATTAAATATCTATAACAAGAGCAAAATTTATGCTTACGTCTTAGGTGTTTATTAGGCGATAACGTATAGGCACAGTTTCATGTCTGTTGGTGGATACTTATGAGGCCATAAGGTCGGGAGTCCACCATCTTTTCAGAAACATCTGAAGGCGTTAATTACGTTTGGGTATATTATTTCCACTTGGTAATTGACACTACACCTTGCTCTTGATATTTATGACATGTGTTAATTTACTTATTATCATAGCGTACATTATTAATATTTACGCTAGTATAATTACGCTGCCTCAGTTATTTTAGTGTGGTAGAGGTAAAATAGTCTATATAAGGGCGGACGCACAACGCCAAGGTGTGGCGCCTGCGCAGTGCCGTCGCGTCGCAAGGCGGGCGGCGGCGGCGCGGGCGCGGCGGCGCGGCGTCTGCCGGCACCGTCCACCGCTGGTGCACGCTGTCGGCGCCATGGTGTTGTGCATCGGCCCTTAGTCAGGACACGTCAAAAATTTGAAAAATTGCCTTTATTTAGTTTGTCAAATAAAATAAGAATAACTAGAACATTGACTTGGAGAAGAAATATGAAGTCGTGACGTTAATTACACACCGAGATGCGTGTGCGCAGAGAAAAATGTTTGTTTATTTTAATGACGGTTAAATCAAAACTAATGCTTATCCTGTCCACTTGATTGATTGTTGCCAGCATTTGAATGACGTCCACATCGGATTATGCATTTTTTAGTACATGGAAATGGCTTCGGGCTAAAATATTTTTGTCTATGGATTATTTTATTTCTGCTTTGAAATTAATACAATATGAATAATGAATGGTCCTTAACTCCAAAAATAGACGTTACTATTATTTTGTCTATTCATTATTACATATATTTGAACATTTGGACAGTCCGTAGGTAATATAAAGCCAGATGTCTTCGTAGAGAAAATAAAAAATATTACAATACCTATGCATAACGATCAATATACTCGTAAGTATAAACAAGACGATCAATAAGTAAAACGACCATGACGCAAAAATAGCGAAGTTATCTAATATACCTAACCTAAAACTACATTTGTCCTTATTTTTTTACTTCAAGTTTTAGTAAATAAAGCCATTGATTTACCACTTCAAGTCATAAATATAACGTGTATTTAACTCGAGAAATAGATGCGTTTTTAATTAATTCAATCTGATTTCATTATCATTTTATAGATAGTTTAACTCATTTCAATATTCACAAGACATTGAATAAAGCTTAACAATCTCTTAGTGTAAAGTGTTTTATCTAAGACTATTATGAGAAGTTCATATGGTGGATACGCCGAACCTGTATTGGTCAATAACTGGGGTTGTCTCCACCGATCCCGGAATCCGTTTGGATTGGAAACGGATCCCGGCAGTTTGTCTCCACCGGGATCGGTTTCCAACGCAAAAAACAATTAATGTTTCAGTTAAAAACTATCTATTCGTTTGTGGCTAAACTCTAATCAACTCTTAGTCAATAATTACTCATTATATGTCTATGTAAATATGGAACTTTTATTTTAATACTTTTCTCCCGCAAACCTGCAGTTTCACGATATATTCATTCACCGTTGTCATACGTAAATTTGCCTTGGAGTAAAGCGAGGATAATCCAATGGTATCTGTGTATTGAACCCGAGTAATTGTAACGGACGTCCAGTATCCTAACAACCTCTCGAATATTCGACCCAGCGCTCATAGATAGAAGGAATTTTGATCTGGTGTACAATCCTCAATCTTTTTTTACTCGTATTTAATATTTTTGAGACTTGTCCAGGTTGTTCTTTCCAATCTGGCCAGCGCTCCGGACCACATTGCTGATAAAGCTTTATTTAATAAGGTGACTAAACGCATAATTCCCGGCCGATAGTGTCACCGACACTTGTTTAAGTGTAAACTGCTGTTCTTTTGTGATAAAACGTCACATTTTGATAATTTAGCACGAGCTCGGACACGGAACGGGTTTTGTACCGACGTTGTATTTTGAGACGGAGAGCGCCACCCAATATCTAAGAGATATCGAAATCGACGTTCGTAATCAAAGTTACGTATTTTCAGCATAAATACCTTTGTGTGTAACCTATAATTAGTACATAAAATAAAACCAAAAACTACTACCGAAAGTAGGAGGAGGTATTGTGAGTTAGTGCAAGTGTTTATGTAAGAATATATAAAACTATACATAGGTAGGTACTAATAAATGCCTGAACCGCAAAGGTTTTTATTTAGGTCTGAGTTAGATTCATCTTGATCAAGGGACTGATACAGGTCTTGCGGAAACTAAATATAAGTAATGAAATGTCATTTATTTGTATATATTATGGGTAAATATAAATATTGTTCATAATTATTTACGAACAAACTAGTTCTGGCTTATGTTGCAATAATAGTTTTTTGACAGGTAACGCCTCTCTAACAGCCTTAAAATGAATCCGATTACGTTATTGAAGACGACAAGTTTAGATTGTCTGTTATACTAGTATATAAACAAACTATATTCAACCTTAACATTATGTAAATAGTCTTTAATAAGACAGTAGATAATAACTTGGTTAAGTTAGATGTTAGACTGAAAATCCCATAAATGTAGATTTTGATAGATAAAACAGAAAAGACAATGTTTATGTTAGAACAACTATGAATAAATTTCACACCTTGTATGTCATTTAAAAATACTTATTGCGATCTTTACAACAACACTTTATAAAGTCGAAATGCGAATTTTAATATCTCATTATCATACGCTTTAAAACGGAAAACGAATTTCAGATCTGACACGACAGAATGATAGGTAATGGACAACTTTATTATCATGTTAACGCGTTTAAGTAAAATAAAACATTTGGTTTTTTTTTACCTCGAGGAGTTAAAAATATGGATTACCGTTGTCTCGAGTATTCTATAGTGTTGGGTTAATTCAATACCAGAAATATCATGGTCTGGAATTTCAAAAGTTTGTCTTTAGTCGCCTAAATCCTCCCTACCTATTAGTAAAGTAGGTAAGTGTGTGAATCGAAATAATGTGATAAAACCAAAACAATATCAAGATACAGTAAGTATAGGTAGATTGATAGAGCTGAAAAAATTATGAAATGTCTTTATAAATATACATAAGTTTTTATTTTTTTTTTTTTTTTTTTTTTTTTTTATTTTTAATAAGGTTATTTATTTTGAAAAATCTAAAATTACAAGTAACATTAAAAACTAAAAGAAATAAACTAAAACTATATGTACAAATAAAATTTTTAAAGATAAAAAATTTGGCCCAGGTCCCCCACAATTGGCAGCGTGCCCAAAAGGCTGGCTGCGTTGCCCCGCTGTATAGCGAGGCTAACGCGTTGGGCGAAGTATGTGCCAGCCTTTTGGTCACGCGATGCCTCGACCAGGCGCCGCGACAATTCTTTCGCGATGCGGTGTGCTCCCGGCCCCCATGGTCCCAGCGTCTCCACCCCAAACGGCTCAAATATGTAGTTATCCCCGAGGACTGCATATTTGCGCCGTTTGAGATTTTCCGCTGTGCTGGCCGCAGCGCCGACCTTACTGGACGTAGCTGGAAGGTGCGACGGCGCAAGGGTGTCGACGCAGGTTGCGTCCCACACCAAAGGCCGTCCCATCTTCCAAGGCATGAGGGTCATACCATCGGGCCTCTTGCCATCGTCGCGCGCCAGACCGTTCGGTTCGAGAACGGCCGGCGCTCCGGCGGTGGCAAGGGCCCGACGGATGATATCGTTTAGGTCGGCGTGTCGAGGAATGCGGCCAGCACTCCTGTTGCAGGAGAGACCATGGCGGCCGAGCTGGTCGACAGCGCCACCGCAGCGGCAGGAGTGGGGGACATTGGATGTTGCACCCAGACGTAGGCATGCAGCGAGACGGAAAGTGGTGCAGTCTAGTAAAGTTCCGATATGTCGTGACGGTAGGGCGTTCAGCCACTGACCCGACTCCCACTCCCCCACCGCCAGGAGACGAGCACGCTCTGCTAAACTGGTTGACGTATCTATGAGACTATTCCGTACCAGTTTGCAGAGCGGCTCGTCCCACTGCCTCTGCGAGGAGGGAGTGGTAGGTAGGTCCGTGTTGGGGCAGGCTGTTACCCAGGCGTCTTTGGCCTCGGCCAAGCACGTCACCTCATCGACTGCTCCTAGTGACGGTGCGAGAATTTTTTCAATTAGTGGGCGAGTACTATTGACCGAGGACAAAAAGGCCGGGAGAGATACACTGGATATTTTGCGTATGCCCAAACCGCCAACCCTTATAGGTAAGGAGGCTTGGGACCAACTGTTGGGGTCGAAAGAAATGTTCAAGACAGCCGAAAGATTGACCTTGATAGCTTCATCAAGTTTCAGTAGAAGCTCTTGAAATTTCCAGAGTTGACAGCATCTCAAGGTATATATAAATTTGGGTACAAATAAACAATATCGAATAATGTAATAAGCCATGTGTTTATTAATTTTGAGTAGTCTGTCCGAAATACTAGAGAAATTTTGAATTTTATCTGATACAAAATTGGAAAGGGATTCATTTAGTACATAAGTAGGATTTACCAAAAATCCTACTTATGTAAAAAATACATAAGTAGGATTTTTGGTAAATTTGGTAAGCTTCCAAAGTAATCTTAGGTTTATTGATATTTTATTTATTAAAAATAATAATATTCTTGATTTATTTTATTTCCAATTATAGGTAGGTAAGTACCTATTTAAGTAGGTACCTTATTTCATCTGAAATACTTCTGATAATACTATAATCACGATAATTATAACCACGATCAAGTTTCACTTAGCCATGGTCTATCGTTACCAACAAGACGTCGACAGTTTTTGCGTCCCTAGCTTGCACATGCCTGTGGCTAAAAATCCCATTGGAGGTGTTAAACCAGCCTTCAATAATTAGGTAATAAATATTTATAACCGGAGCACCGGCGTCTCATCACATCGCTGCACCCTGCTTCAACTTTTTTTAACTGTTCCAACGTCAAAGGACTTCGTATACGGATAAGCTGCTCGTATTTTGTACTGATGGTCGAGTTTTCGCACGCCATTTTGGAGTAGACCTCTAAAGAGTTAAGGTATTATTTTGTGTAGCAGATCCTGTCGGTTCAGATGATAAGGAGAGGGTGTTGGTAATGACATGAATGTTTATTTGCAAATGAAGGGAGCCTGTGCGAATGAGATTTCACAGTTACATAGTTAAGAGACAATTAAATTTCTGTGGAATTGCTCAATACACAAATCGAAGGCGACATTGGAGGAGAAACATAATTTTAATCACTGGTACCGGCAGAAGTTGTGGTTAAAATGTTATGTTATAAAGGTAAAAGGCCTACAAGATTAATATGATAATCAGAAAATAAAATAACTACAATGATGTTATCAGGTTAATGGTAATAAGTGGAGGCAAGAATATTGAAATGACAATAGACAATAAAATTCTCATCGACATGGGCACCATACTATCCCACCCAAATTAGTGGTCATTAAAGCAAAACAATAAAAGTCTTAATAAATTAAGCGGACGTCGAATAACAAGATACTTTTTCGGTCGTAATGTTGACGAGAGACATATTGGAACAGTAAAAAGAACGTTTTATTACGAAAAACATTCCAATTTTGATTACATGTTGTATAGGTCCCTCTCTAATTTCTCTGAATACTTAGTTTAAGGGTTGTGTACATTTGGCTGTGGCTACGACTGTTGTTTCAGGAAGGCTATGAATATCTTTTAGTATCACCTTCCGATATAACACTTTATTTAGAAAACATCTTTTATTGAGATAGCTCCCATATCACGACAGTAATAATTTCAAATATGATTTATTTATTTGTTATTTAGTAATTCACAGTTGCCAGGTTTAAAATTATCTCATAGAAGATACGAAGAGCAAGGTTAACAATGAAACAAAGGGTCGCTTCACAAAATCCCAAGACTCATATCAAATAAATTTGTAATTTTAAAACATGTTCAGTGACCAGAACCTATTCCGCCTTTACAGACGAAGAGTTAACCACCATACCGTTAGCATGAGCTCCCGTTTAATTTCCAACCTTATAGCCAAATAAAACAAATTCTAATCTTGCTGTAGCATGAATATTATGTTGTTTAGTCTTTGAGCCTTTCTGTATGTTCATAAAATCTCCCAATTATTTCCCTTCTGTACTTATCAGGTCACATCTAGCATCAATCCACTCGTATTACACGAAAATTTACGAGAATGAGATTTCTACGTCCATGATGAACAATAAATTCCCATTTAACAGCCCGACGTCAACCGTCTGCTGCCTCTATACTTTTATCCATACATTTTATCCGGTTTGTAGTACCTTTTTTTGTTTTCATACTTCCACAACACCTGATTTATTGTATTTCCTTTTGTTTTGTGTTTGTTCTCTTTTATTGTTTTATTGGGTGTTGTCCTTGTTTTTATTTTTAGTGTGCATTTTGATTTTTCTTTGGTGTTTCACCGCTATTGTAAAAGGCTATAATTGGTGTCATTTGTGACATCTGCCAGTATATTATCAGTTTATTATTTAAATGGCTCGTTTAACTTTTTTCTCAATCTTTATTTTACAGGCTTTGTTGTTTTCATGTAACTTAATTAGGTCTTATTTTGCTCCTGTAGACAGATGCTTTCAGCGCCAAAATTACCAATGCAATCACGCAGTATTAAAATAAAATCAAAATTGTAAAGCAGCCTCAAGCAAGGTAACATCGTAAACTGAGCCCAATATCTTTAACAAGGGAACTAATTAAAATTTAATCCAAAAGACCGTACCACAATAAAGTTGTCAAGGTAGAGGCAGTAAACTCTCAATGTGATCGCTATTCTGTGGCCATAATACAAATCAAGGGGCAATCAGTACAATTCCTTTGAAATTAAGATTACCCTTGGCTTCTAACTAGATACGAGCAAGCAAAGGGGAATTATGCCGATGCGGTGATTTATTTCTTATTGTTTAATATTTGTTTGAACCTACTAATTAATAACTTAGATACGTCCTATTTTCGTATCCGTACCCAATTAGGCGTAGATCATCATCTATATTATTATTTAAGACTATTTCGTATTATGCATGTTTATTTTCATTAATTGTTCCTTTTAGTAAGGTTTTCTTTTTTCAGTAATCTGAGTCTCCTTTTATTCCTATATGCCAAAAGGTTTCTATTGCTACACATTGCCCACTTATTTCTGAATTGAGCTAGACATAATAATGTTCCTTACCTATAACTTGCAAATATTACCTACTCATGCGTTAAATCAATACCTTAAATCAATTGTCTGACTAGCATCGAGTGGAAACTCCCAAGACCCACCATTGTTAGTGGACGCCAAAGTTCCTGGACTCCAAGTTGAGACAGTATAAGATCGTTTTGTAGCACTTAATCCCGTCTGTCAAAGTTACAGATGTTCAGATTAGTTTTGGAGTATTCCAATTCATCAAAGGGTTGATTATTTGTACTTATCCTTTGGTATGCAATAGTAAAATCGCCAAGCACGTTCAAACGTTGATTGCTGTACAAAATAATACTATGAATTCTGTCACTGATGTTTGAAGCGAAGTATTTACGCATAAAATTCTTGATATGTATCTACGTACAATTTAATTACTACACAACTTTTGGACTAATTTCGTATTGAATGATACAAATGACATTGCCACATTTCATTTGCCCCACCTATTTAAGCTATACCTATCATTTTGTTTGGGACTTATTACAAGTTTCATATTGCATAATCATAATCAGTATAATTTTCTACTACTCTCGCAACTCCTATAGAAGAATAACAAAAACAATGAATAATTTTCTTCGATTTCTTACTATTTTCTGAATTCTTAATTAGGCTGTTTTTTCGACTCGCTAGATGTACAAAACTTTATTTTAAACCATAAAAAACGGAGATATTTTTACATTTATTCGTTATGTTGTACATTTAGAGGTTGTGGTGGGGCAGAATCTGGCATTGTCATTTGTGAGCTCGTGAAAATAAAAAGTCACGGAATGACAATTAAGGTAACATGTTCCATTCAGGAAGAAATTATTAAACACCTCTTCCTACTAATATCATTTAAAAATTATTACAACATTAAGTAGTAGTAGGTAAGTAGATAATCTAGTAAGTATTTTGTAAACGTGCATGAGAACAAATCTCATTCATCAAGCAAGTTAAGGCACACCTTTAAAATAATCATCCTTCATACAACATGTCCAAATAAACTAAAGACATTTATAGACATCACCTACCTATTTATGGTACAACATTAATCACAGAGTACACGGACCTCTAATTAAACTATATGGAGGCAATTAAAATGTACTAGTTTAAATTTTTCATACAAAACATTGTTTCCTGTTTGGACGGGGAGCGTTGGGTCGTGGTCCGGTTCGGCCCCTGCTGTTTCAATTAAATCACTGACAATACTTCGAATGCCTGAACAGTCGGTACCAAAACATACCGCGTTTTGGACATCATCGTTATCGGACTTCACGAATTTGATACTTACTTGAGTAATATTCTATACATCATCACATTATCAGTCTATTTATATTGCCCCACTGCTCGGGCACGATCGTCCCTTACATCGAGGGAGCTCGGGCCATGATCCACCACGCGGGCTCAGTGCAGATTGGCGGATTTCACAGGCCTTAGATTTTTTTTCTTCTACGACATGCAGGTTACATTACGATGTTTTTCGTCACTGTTTTGAGAGCACTCGGTAAATGTATACGTAAGTTTCCCGTCGAAAAAAATGAGGATAACTCGGGAATCTAACCTGGGACCTCCGTATCGCAAGTCCATTGACAAAACCACTGAGCCACCGAGCTCTGCTAGATTCTATACAATAATATCTTCTATTGTTTCGTCTTTCATTTATCTAGCATACCTCGTATATAGGGGGTCTCTTTTAGAAAAAAAAAGATTTTATGTACCTAGGTATGTAAAAAATATATAGTCGATGGATTGTTTAGTGCTTGGACAATATAGGTATAAATTAATTACTTATGAATTTTGTAGTTTCTAAAATATTATACATTTTATGAGCTTCGAAGTTTAAAATTCAAAATGCCGAACGGAAAATTTGAAGTGGTTAGCTACTAATTTCATTTTTGAGGTCCCGTATATTAGTGACACCTAACTCTAAGCCTCTAACGCATCAAGACTGCTAATTCTGCTAACAATCTTGTTACGGACCTCACGATTGTACGCATGTGCCGACAGAGATCAGATAGCATCTAATCCAGATTTCCCCCACTCTTTAATTGATTATTCCATAAAGATTAATACGACTCGTCATACTTGACGGTCTGTGGTATGGACCAGAGGAATTGACCCAAACAATCCTCCATGAGTCACGATTAAACGGACCAATTTAGTAAGACCCGTTGTTATGCTAGTTAACCTTATGAGTAGACGATCTAGAGATCTTCACATGATGGTGCAGTTAAGTGGATTCTTGCTAATAATTTTCAAGTTCACTGTCGTATTAATTTAGCTCAATCTGCAGTCAGCACACTTAAATTGGCAGATGCTTTTATTATTGTGATTCCTCATGCTTTAAGTAAATTATGTTCTTATGAAATCTTAAGATTTAGACGAGATTAACTTCATGAGAAAATGTAAAAAAAACTGCACCCCTAACTTTTCTACTAAATATTTTTTACAATTTTGTATTGATGGTTTTCTATGAAAATATGGTGGATTTATAATAAAAAACTATTAGGTAACAACCGAGATCAACGTGCTTGCCTACACACAAAACATTTTATTCCCGAGGTAGGTATTTATACACAACATAAAATATATACTTTTTTGTTTTGTTTTTAATTAATGAACTAGGACAGTTCGTCATTTGCCAATGTCATATACAGAATATTCAAGATATCATTGTCTTCTCTTTCTCCACTGTCATCACCCTGGAAATCCGCGTCTTCTAGTCTTCAGCCAGAGGAGTCGCCGTAGCGTTGACAGTGTGGACGAAGCAGCTCGACAGTCACGTTCACTTCCGAGCTCGTAGTGGAACTCTTGATAATTGTTTGAAACTTCAGATCTTGCATGAATTATCCAATAAATTCACCATACTGTCATTCGCGAACATTTTCTGATTAATTTAACGTGACATTAAACACAAAATAACCACTGTAGACATTAAAATGAAAAATATTAAATAATTTTCATTCGTCATTTCCCGCCGTTTTCAAGGGAACCATATTTACTTTTACTCTCGTCTGTTATAATTTTGTACCTACCTAAACAAATATTCAGCTGCAGAACCCAAAATACGGACACATGGGTCACAAAGCACGATTATCTGTTCACTGACCGTATCTTCGTCAAACATTGATTCTCAGGACTAATTTTATCAATTTCACCGGACATTGTTGTAGTAAATCTATTTTGGGAGCAATTTATGTTAGTTACTTATTCTACCAGAGCTCATAAAAAGAACCTTTACTTTTTATCTTAAATTTGAACTTTTTGTCAAGTAAAAACGGTTCATTTCAAGTTGACAATAGTTGAAGTTTACATTAGATGCGTTAAAGCAAATTAAAATGTGACTAAAGTTATTAAGGTTGGAATTTGCCTAGTTGGATATTTATTAACTGTCGTTGGATGGTATAATGGAGCATCGTATGAAAGAAAGGCTTCACGAACGAAATGGCCGATTGTCATAGATTAACGAACCATATCATTACGCCTAATGAATCGGGCACTAAGATCTTATCTGGTCATCAATGTCAGTCTAAAATCTATTACAACGCAGTTAGCAAACAACCATATGAGACATGACTTATTAGGATTACTGTTATACTTAGCCTAATTTTAATTATTTGAAACGGTCGAATAATCAAATTTATGTTTTTGAGCGATTCTGAATGGTATGTAATCTAAATATTTAATTATAGACGGATAAAAGTTTTCAAAAAAATGATGATGAAAAGTTTTCAAACGGTGACGTCATAATAACTAACACAAATGGGCCTAGTTGTCTGATTAAATAAATATTATTATTATATTATTATTATAATGCCTTAGCAAATGAACTTCAACTGACCTATCCATCTTTTTGAAAATTCGGTAAATAATACAGATAGAGCGATGTAGGTAAATGTAGACACATAGCGGAGCAATTTTTTTTAGAAATAATTTTATTCATTTAATTGTGCAAATTAAATAAATAAAAATATTTCTAAAAAAATTGCTCCACTATGTGTCTACATTTACCTACATCGCTCTATCTGTATTATTTACCGAATTTTCAAAAAGATGGATAGGTCAGTTGAAGTTCATTTGCTAAACTTAATTTTTTTTTAATTTTTTCATGTGCTTTCTTGTGTTACCTTTAAGTCAACACAACATTAAAGATGCTTGGAAATGAATTGAATGAATTGACAACCTGTTTTTTTAAGTCGAGTAAAAATTGTCATTGTGATGATAAATAATTGCCGGATATGTGCTTTAAGATCTTTATTCATCTCTAATATGACAATCAAATTGCCATAAACGATGCAAAAATGTAACATAATGTACGTACCAGACTCATACGGATATCTAAAACCAGAATACAACAAACAAATTTATTCACCACATAACTCCCAGTCATTCAACAAAAAAGCACACCCACACACTCAATCCACCAAAAGCGCACTTAACTGGATCAAACCGCTTATCTGTACCACCTCATCGAAATGATACGAAGTTACTCTTTAGATAATAGAGGACGGAGGACCTCCCTGGTCCGCGGCGTCACTGCGAACCATGTCTCTTGGCTTTATCTAGACATCTACATGGACACAACACGACATTAAAGACTACCGACATTGTACATGCACCTTAAAGCTTCTATTGTGTAGATACTTGCACTGATTTAATAATGTAGAGCCCTTTACATTTTGTTTTCTTATTAATTTAATAAGGTTAGATGTAGATTAATGAGAAAATGTGTTCTTACTTGCATTTAGGTATATTACTTAGATTTCGGCTCACTAATTCGTGATTAAGTATATTGTTGTAATTTAGACTTCATTATTAGTAGCAGTGCCTACGTAACATTATGATGAGATTTTTCTAGATAAAAAACTAAAGCTTATTCAAATTAACAGTAAAATACATTTTTTTAATAAAGGAATTTAAATTTGATCAATTTAAACACCTACACTTCAATCTCCATCCATTATCCAATCTTAAAGGATATAGTTAACTTTTGATTTATTGTTATTACATTTATAATATAATGCAGCGTTTATCTCTAATTGCCGAAGTTCAAAAATACTTGTACAAAACTTAAACACACGTAATAATAAGAAGTTTATGACGAATTGCATAAAAGGATTTTAAAGTTAAGGAATCAGTATTACTAAGGAGCTAATTTGAAGGAGCTTTGCTCAAATAATTGAACCACTACGTCCGATTATAAGGTATATATTAACACACGGGATAATCACTCACTTTTTGGATGAAGCCAGAATTAACCTTATTGATTTCGGTTTTTCATATTGATAAAGAAGGTCGAAATCCTGTCTAAACTGTCGATGTCGGTACATATTTAGATACGCGTACATTGAAACGCTTAGTCCGTACAAGGCTTTATACTCAAAAAGTTGCGAGTGAGTTCCGTTACACTTCATTCTTTATTTAATATACCTCTATTCCAAAAAAAGTTCAAGCTCACCCTTGTTACTTAGGACGATTTACGATCGGGTAGACTTTATAAAAACTTTAATGCACCTGTTCGGTCCATTTAGCAGAGGTGACCGAGAGAGTGTAAAAAGTATCTACCTCACCTAGTTATAAAAATTGGGGAACAAAGTTTCCGAGAAAGGTTTAGTACCACTGAAATATAAATTAGTTAAATATAAAGGATATTGGAGGGGTCGATGATAACACAAAAGTAAATAAACAGTTTCAATATCTATTTCTATTTACTGGTAGTCTTTGAATTCACGGTGGTGTCATGGAACGGCGAGGTCGTGGGTTTGAAATCCATAGTTTAATAAGCGTTTTTTCATAATTTAGAAAATATGATTATTTAAATCAAAAATACTATACGTTTTGTGACATGACAGCATATACAAAAGCCAGAAATATTGATTTCAATATCGACCTTAATAGACTTATATTGATATCGCTTGAATAACTCTTATAAGTACCTAAGTATCAATTTAAGGTACTTATATGTAGAAGTTTAGGTCAAAATCAAATTACTTATTTAGTCTATTATTATTTATCGTAATGTAAACAAAGTGCCACATGGAACTTTATTTAATAACTAGCTGTACCCTATAATACTTCGTTAGCGTAGAGGAGGAGGATGGAGGAGATCAGGAGGTAGATCTTCCTCTCTGGATCTTTGTTTCCACATCATATACCGCCATGGCTTATAGGCTATGAGCTGTCCGGATATTTCAACTATCTCCTGGTGAAACTCCCATCAAAATCCCTTCATTAGTTATGGCGTGATACTTGCACAAAGTCACAGACAAACAGACAAATATTCTAAAAATTAGTGTTTTGGTATCAGTATCGATCCTAAAACACATTACAATTATTCTTTTCAGAAAATATCCAATGTACAGACACAACCTTTTTACAGTCTTATTATATGTATAGATATCGACACTCATTCGATACTGCTCTTTCGCAATCAGAAAATATTAGTTTTTCAATAACTTCCAAACCCACGCTTCCGTTCGATACTGTCTCAAACAAAATATGTTCCCCGGAGATCACTGATAACGGCAAGCCGATGACAAAACGTCCGACGAAGTTATTAATTCGGGTCCTACCAAATTTATGTCAAACTAAACGGGGATATTGATTACAGCTTAAAATTTTAAAGTCGAGAGTAAATTAAATTGATTTAAAGTTTGAGATTGATCTACACCGGGTGGCAGTTAATAGTCGTTTGCGGTTAATTGCTGGTGACTTTGGTGGGTTTCTCTTAAGAGCGTTCCATGAGCCAACTAGCGCCGCCAATCTTTAAAAAATCATATCTTCCAATATAATCAATTTTATTAAAAAAGCTACGTTCACATTGTTTATTGCAATAAATATTATTTTTTAAATGCTTATTTGTAACGTGATGCAATGTAGGTAAGTTGTAGTTCACATAATTGCGAAAAACGGCCGTTTCTGGCACATTTGTGAACTACAACTTACCTACATTGAATCACGTTACAAATAAGCATTTAAAAAATAATATTTATAGCAATAAACAATGTGAACGTAGCTTTTTGAATAAAATTGATCATATTGGAAGATACGATTTTAATAAGATTGGCGGCGCTAGTTGGCTCATGGAACGCTCTTAACTCGACATAACATATACATGACTAATTGAATATAGGCACTATAGTAGATTTCGCTTAACTCCATATCGTAGACAATATGGAGTTAAGAGAAACATAATGTTATATTTACACAGCGCATTGGTTTCTGACTGTAATGCTGTGTAAGATTTTGTAAATAAATAAAATTTAGTCCTCAGAGCGACCACATTTTATTCACCTAAGCTTCTTTGCCATTAAATATTCAAAAAATATAAATGTATTTGAACAACTCAATAGTCTAGACAAGTTTAAGCTGGACTCAAGGATAATCTTGCAAAAAACTGTGATAATCAGATTAAAAAGAATGTTGGACTAAATATACGCAAAAATGCTTAAAACATTCTCGAAAGCCTTTCAAATCTACTAGGCAACAATTGACTCTCAACAAGTCTAGCAAAGCCGCGCCAGTTGCCAAACATGTTGCAAGATATGTTCACAATCAAAGCCTAGGTAATTACTGGATTTTACAAATCTGTGTTTAAGGGTGGTAAATGTTATTTTATAAAACTTAAAGTGAACAGTTTTGTCATAAAACAGAAAACACCTTCATTAATTGGAAGAAATAAATAAGTTCAACTAGGTCACCCAATTAATCAAAACTGTCTAACTTTCCAATAGGGACAATTTAGTTCAAATGAGCAATATTTCCACCGCTCAGCCCTGTCCACTCCTAATTTGACACTGGACGTTATTACCAATAACCGAAGCGACGGCGCCAAGATGATTTCAAATTATCTCTTTGGAACAATCTAGAAAATATCGAATGACAAAGAATGGACTGTTTATTACGAAATAACGATCTATCGGCGGCTATGAGAAGGCACCCGAAAATAAAACGCAGTCGGCTGACGTATAAAATAACAGACGACAAAAAAGATGAGATAAAAATCAAAAGGTATTTATGTTGAGGAAAGGAAGGCGTGTGTTTAAAGGTTAACGATTCCTATCAATTAAGGTTATGGGTTGAGTCGACAGGTCCTTTGGGTTGGACCCCCACTGTGCAAGGATTTCGCACCTGTCCTTTTCGGTTTAGTTTTTCACGTCAACGGCACCCAAGGACTATCATTACAGGTGCACGGTGTTCTGTTCTATTTGTAGTGTGACCATGGTTTCAGATCATTTTTAGAAGGCTAATATACCAGCGCTACAGTAATGTCCAATTACTGCAGCAAATGCTGAGCTGGAGACCTGTATGACACCACACCACTGCACTGTATCTCTTTTCTCTGTACTTTCATCTATATATCTCTTGTTAATGTCCTCTGTGTGTGTGTCAAATAAATGTTTTCTATTCTATTAATGTGTAGGTATTTGTAAATTATGTTACATGAATAATAATTTTGGCGGACATAATTGTATGGTCTGTACAAAATAGGAATCATTGCTGCTAACACCAAAGTGTTAGAGTCTAAAGAGTAAGCGTTAGAGTGTGGATCTAGATCCCCTTTTTTGGAGTAGGTAAGTACATGTTTTTTTTCTAATACATTAAAGTTTAAATTTACGTTTTCTGTACCTAACTCTTATATCAAGGGAATTTATGTAATGGTTTGTTATCATCACCGCGATAATGCTCTTGTTATGAAGCATTATATTATAAGTTTTATGTACCTATAGGTACATTTTTGTGCTCGCTTTCGGATGCTAACAAACGTTTGCTTTTAGTGATGAACCTTTTTGAAAAAATCCTAGATTACTATAAATTATGGTGAACCTACTACTTCCCCTAACATAATCATAACAGAATCCTTATTAGTTACCGATATGATAATTTTAATGGAAAGTGCCGGTGCCCTACTGAGACAGGGTGGAACAAATAGGTTCTCTGATAGCCAGTCCTCCGTTAAACAATTCATTTAGTTGACACGCAACATTAAAATTATAATTTTAAAACAATTTGTTTTTGGAAAAAAAACAATGTCCTACAAAAAATACATAATAGGGGTTTTGTAACGAATATCTTAATAACCTATATGAAAAATCATTAATCCATGACAAAATTAAGTTCGTTAATAACGCATATATATCGTTGTTGCAAAATCGTGCAAACTTACAGGATGAAATTGAAATAAATACACGATAACAATTTGTATTGAGCGACAGCTCTCGGCCAGAAAGATACACGTGTCACGGCCATCAATTTAGGTATTTTTGTCAGCGCCTAATCTTATTTCCTTCAAATTATTTTTAAGTAATTACCTATCTCCACCTGAACTCAGTGAGAACTCGCTGAATACACGGAATAATTAAAATGCTATCGTAACGAAGTTTCCTCGAAGTGGATTCGATTCCATCTCTCCTCGGTATCTTAATTTAAGTAAACACTCAGGCTTAATGAAGAGACACTAAATAAGAGGCTCTTTTGCGACATTAACATTTTCATTTGGCGAACGATAATTGTATTTGGCCACTAAGAAACTAAATAACTATTTAAAGTTCTGTAATTGCTGTACGGACGTACGGACTGTTAGGACGGAGACTGCGGCGCAAGGGTAGCAGGTTCGATCCCCACTTTTGGACTACAGTGGCAGCTGCTTCAAGCACGAGCATTTAGCATACTTGGAATGGCCGGTCTATGAGGAAAATACTTATGTGAAATCGCAAATTTTCTTATACAGAAACAGCAATGTAAAACTCATTTCATTAACCAATGCCCAAAGTACCAAGGGAATATTTTGTAAAAGATACTATTATTAACTCTTGGAAATTGTTTTAAACATTTCAAACAAGTAGCTAGACGAAACCGGGAGCACTTTCAAAAGAATGTCTATTGGAAAACCAACAGTTAGTTCCGCATGTTTAATAAGAGATGAGCTGAATGTTTTAAACTTTCTATTTTATAAATAGGTATTAATGGTTAGGTGCGTTATTTATTTACATGTAGGTACACATGTAACTTTAATTGTAATGGTGGTGGGTTAGTTTTTAAAAAGGAAAAGTGATTAGGTAATAATAATAAAAGACTTTTTGTAAGGGAAATGTTGTATGTAGGTAAACGAACATGATTAATAAATCAGTTGTTGTCGGTACTCGGAACGTGTTTCATTGAAATCACAACAGAAACCTCATAACATAAGACCAAATAACTTTTCACATAATTATTGTTTATTTTCACCGTTTTGAGAAAAAATAATTGGTTACGTAAGTTACTGCGAAAAACCGAGAAAAACTAAGTTGCACTATACAATGATTACCTTGCTTGGCGATCGAACGTAAGGCCTCCGAAACGAAAGTCTAAAGCCTGTAATAACCCCACGACCACCGAGCATATACCTTTGTAAGATTCTAAAGCAAATTATACTGTGAACAATATAATTCTCAAGAGTTACTCAAATTCAATCTTATTGTTTCAATTCAACGTCCCCAATTTCAAGCTTAAGCACATTAAATTTTGAAAAGAACTTATATTTGGCAGAAATGAGTTTATTTACAACATTATTCTTATAATAGCTCCGTAGTACGACCCTTGAGTACAATTTCAACGGGAAACAGTCGTATTGCAGTTAGGGGACGTATTAAAATTTGAAAAGCTACAAAAGTTTGTGCAAGGAGGTCGCAACGGCACTTTTGAACTCCATAAGTTACGAGAGCTGTGTTTATTTTCAGAGTTGAATTTAAATTATCATCTATTGGAATTTATTACGTAGGTTTACATATTTTTTATGTTATTGGTAGATAAGTACAGCGATTAAAAAGAATTATTAATACAGACTAATGTTAGAACAACTTTATTTACTTTGTTGAAGGACTGAATAATGTTCTTGATTCAATAAATCGTGATTAAAAAAGAAAATGAAACCAAAAATATGAAAATATAAGCAAAATTCTTCTTACATCAAGACAATTCATATTTCCTATACTTATAGGGAAAACTACAGTGGAAAAAACAAACTGAGGTTGTAGCATACCTATATAATATTCTTTCACTTAAAAATGAAAATTTCAGCAGGTCTCCTCCCATTTAAAAAAAAAGCTTTTAAATTGCACTCTGGGAATAGAATTGAAATAAATGTATTCCAGTTATCAATTTCAAACGGACCTAATTCATCGGAAGCTGCGCATATTTCAGGTATCCAAGTAAATCCTAGATTTTCAACTCGCAAATAACTGACTCTATCAGAAAACTTTTTCAATCTCGATATATTTTATATTGAACTAGATCTGTCCGTTAAAGCTCAGTGGGTTACTCTCACCTCTTATAGCGATCCAGTTTAGGTTCCTAAACTGAACCGAATCGCTATTTGCTACAATGACGCAAACGTCATTGTAGCAAATTGTCAGTTTAGGAACCTAAACTGCATCGCTATAAGAGGTGAGAGTAACCCTAAATCAGTAAAGTTACAAGTGTCAGCCCTGATAGCGCGCGCCAGCGTTAGCGATCGGCGTAACGCCGCGGAGCTGTCAAACTGACTTTATTTGACATTTAGTTTGATAACTCCGCGGAGTTGTGCCGATCACTGACGCTGCCTGTGCTAGCTCCCCAGGAGTGCCTTGCCTTGACAATTGCAAAATAAAACTATAGTTTGTTAGATAGATTAAAAAAAAATATTATGTCTTTAGCCTTCGTTAAAATAAAATTCCCTAGTACTCAAAATATATGAGATGACAACGTCTAACTTTCAGATTTAGAACGAGAGCCCCTAAACCATTTAAATAAATCATTAAATTAGCAATAAATAATTTTACCAACATCAGTATTGTGACAGGTCAACTGGTTAGGACAGTCGCACGTTCCCAAAATAACTATTTACAGAATATTGCCCGATTTTGCTAAACTTGCCCACTGTGCTGTTACCACATCCGCATCCGGACAGGCGTTGCCCACTGTTCTGAATTAGAGAGCGTATCTGACAAAACTGTGTCGTCTATAAACTGCAGCTGCTGGGGCAACGACAAAATTGTGCTAAATACCTACTACTAACGACCAGGTATTCTTTTTTTTCACAATGTAGGTACAGTCGAAGACAGAGATAAGTATACAGGGGGCCTCAATAAGGTTGAGATTTTCTCAAAAACTACTTGACCGAATTTAATCATTCTTTTACAGTTACATAGTTTTAACTTTTATCTATCACACAGTGCAATAATTTTTGCAATATGTCAAGTAGTTTTTGAGAAAATCTCAACCTTAAAAACCTTTCACCTTTCTCTGTGTTCCATCGTACGGTAACACAGAGTTTTAAACTTCTGATTTTTTCAAAAACTACTCAATTGATTTTTGAAAATTCTTTACAATTACATAGGTAGTGTACCTACTCTTAATTAGTAGTCAAATAATTTTTACAATCGGTGAAGTAGTTCTCGTGAAAATCTCAACATTATTGAGCCCCCTCTATATTTTTCTCAGTTATCGACTGTACCTATTTACAGTTTTATTTTTAATGTATTTCATACAAGTTACAATTTACGTTACTTTTTAAACTAAAATAATTCCAAGCAAAGTGAAATTAATTAGTCGACTAAAATAGCGAAACCAGAACAAAGCTATTTCAATGATCCCTATAATATTCCCGGCTCTCGGACATGTCACTGTGCGGACAGGTTGCGCTTTGCTTCCGCAGCCCTGAGCGGGAAATAGAAACGATTTTCCTATTTATTTTTGGCGACACCTTTTGCATTATGTAGCACTGTGCTGGGATTTTACCACAGTTAATAACTATTACAGATAGGCAGAACTGGCGACAGATTAGCCACAGTCTGATCTGGAGAGAGCCCAACTAGCTGATCCGACAACCCAGGACAGATCGACAATAGAACGAGGAGAGTCGACCCCGAATAGACGGGAAAAGGCAAAGAAGAAGAGATATGCAGAACTGTAAGGTTTCTTTGTTAAATATTTAATTTAAATTATATATGACGATAACTGTGTCGAAACTCTAAATATTTCTTTTAGATAACGATTTTTTTGCATTACCTACTTAGAAGTCTCATTGGTTACCCACAGGCATTAACAAAACGAGTATTATATATATCATTAGTTATGTTTGAACCAGTACCTAAATAATGATTTTTTTATGTCATCCAAAGGAGCTGTCATCATTTCCTCGAAAACTTATATTTTGCAATGTTTTATGTAATTCATAAATAAGCATTTATATGCTTGTCTATGTGTGGGTGCATTGCTTTGATACTCCATTTTGGATGAAAATATAAAATAGGATCCTAATAGTGAAACTTTCAAGCATATAGATACAATTTGTGGATAAATTTAAATAAATATTCCTCTACAAATACAGCATACACACGTAACACAGTGGTCATGCGACGTGCGACCGACGGGACACGGTGCGACCGGAAGTGTGGTATCCACCGGATATTGAACGGTAAACTGTAGCTGTGTAAACTGTGAATTTAAAATAAATTTGTAAGAATAATTGTTTGTTTATATTTATTTAAAAAAACTTTTTACATATACCTATATAAAATGCGAACATAATGTATAGTGATGGTATCTATATCAGTTAACCTTTGGGCATACGGAAATTGTTAATGCAGATGTGTTTAAAAATTCGAAATAAAAAGATTGACGATATATAAAACCACGAATAGAAAACGTCCTTTTTTGGCAGTTGTTTAAAAATAAACACATAAGTGGAAAGTTGTGTGCCAGGATCGCAAAAAATTGAAGTCAATCGTGTATCATTTAGGGGAATGAGGCGTGAGTTTATGTATACTTATGTAATCATTTTAATTTTCCCTTTAACTCCTTTAGATCCCAAAAGCGACTTATAAGAGAAAAATTCTGATTTCAGATTCCGCACAATTTGAGATATCAAATATTATCGTTCGTGTCTTCGCCAACAGTCCACTTCAAAGTTACATGTTCCTTTGAAACCCGCCAAAATCGATGCTGTGTCCACTGTGCAGGAAGTGGCGTCTTCGTGCGGATATTGCGGAGTAAAGTCAGAGTACCGACTCACGCTTACACATCCACGAAAATGTTTTACGGAAAATATCTTGTGATACCGATTTTGTGTAAATCTTTTTGTATGTCAATTATATTTGTGTATCTTTTTGAATAACGAAGGACCTGCAGCGACTTCAGGTACAGAGTCAATGCAGGATCGGCACGACTAGCGTCTTTTCAATGCGGAGGCCAATATCCACTTCGGGTCACTGAGCCAGCGGAGGAAGTAAATTAGTATATATTTTTTTGCATTTCTTTATTTTATAATTTACGTTTATATAACTTTGCGAGGAATAGTTGCCAATGCTGAGTAGAAAAAAATACAAAAACCTTTCAGCAGTACAACTTTTAATAAAAACTTTGAAGCTTACTCTTACAACATTATCAATATTCATATTACGGTATTATACGATTGAATCTGTGTTATTATCGTTACGTCAATGGACTGGAACATACGAATAACGGATGCAGCATTTAGTTTCAGCTGAAAATCTGCACACTATGATTTTGTACTTGCCTTAGTAAAATATTATTCGAACGTTATCCCGCTGACGTCACGTGCATCTGATTCGCCCCGGCCCGCCCTGCCCGGTCGTTAATCATTGGGACAGTCTACGTGTCGGCCTGTCTGGGCCACGTTGCCTACTCTTTGGGAATACCGGCAATATTGTTTAACAAATTAAAGGATCATTTATGCCCATTAATACTAATCGTTTAAATTGTATATGGCTAAGGGAAATACTACTTGCAGAAATAGACAACATAGAAATGTAAAAAAGTAGGGGTGATAGATACTCCAATGATGTAATTGTCAGTCGCAATATCTTACACATGGTGAAATTTTGAAGTTAACTTTTACGTTAAAATAGATAAAAGAAGAAATGTTGTGTTAATAACATGTAGTTAAACAGTCGTTGACGAGTTTGCTTTTTCAATTGAAACAAATTAAATACTTACCCTTTACGTCAAATCTGCAGTTAAAATTTAAAATTTACAATCAATACTGATTACGCTACTTTTAAAGCAGCAGTGTCTGCAACTTCACATAAATAAGGCCCATCTGGGGGGTTCTCTTGAAAATGGCGGGAAACGACGGTTGCAAAATTATTTGATAATTTTTGTTTTATTGTCTACAGTGGTTATTTTGAGATTAATATCACGTTAAATTAATCAGAAAATGTTCGCGAGTGGCAGTATGGTGATTTTGTTGGATAATTTGAGCAAGATCTGGGGTTTCAAGCTTTTATCAAGAGTTCCCGCTACAAGCTCGGGAGTGAACGTGACTGTCGAGCTGCTTCGTCCAGAGTGATGACGCTACGGCGTCTCCTCTGGATGAAGACAAGAAGACGCGGCTACCCAGGGTGAAGACGCTACTGCGACTCCCCTGGAGGAAGATAGAAGACTATTATATATTGAATTTTCTGTAACATGACATTGGCAAATGACAAACTGTCGAGTCCATTAATAATAATAAAAAAGGACCATCTGAAGCTGTTGCTATGCCAGCATTAGATCAAGGTTAAAGGATACATCGCTTTTTGCTATTGACGTCCGTAACCCCTCAAATTTCCTCAGAGTCACGCCCATCTTACGGCTCCTGTTTCATTTTTGTGTCTAATTATGACGTAAACTAATACAAAACAGTAGTTTCGTATCGGATATCATGACTGTTAATTCCTTTTCGCACGGGGCGGGACTTAAGGGTCGTTTAAATTTAGAATTCGAGGTTAACGACGGATAACAGCGGCCATTTTGTGAAACAAACCTTTTGTTGTGTTTTTTGGGGTATTTTAATGAAAATTACAATTCTCTAAAGCGCTGTCTACATTCATACTGAATGTCTTCCTTGACTTTTGCAAGTCATTCTACATTAATTTGTTATTTTGCAAACAAAAGTAAATCTTTTAAGATTTTCAAGTTTATACTAAACATAACAAGGTTATCTACTTACCTTGTTTTTAATTGACGGCATAAAAGAACTTATCATCTAAGAACAAAAATGGTTCCTGTAGGTAGTGCTTGTACGCGGAAACGAAAATTTCCAAGAAGAAAAACCGTGTATCTTTAAAAGTTAGTAATGTTCACCTCAAATGAGAATTAACAACCGACAGTAATTTCCGTGTGCCGAGTTTATTTTTTTTAAAAAGAAGCAGTTTTGTCAGAAATACGGGCCTGGCTTGAATCTTTCTAGTTTTCCTGCTACACAAATCTAAATACTGTTGAAACGTTTGAAGGTCCATTTTCTTTTGGCGATAAATAGCTAAGTCGGCTATCTGCAGCAAGGAACATTAATTAATTAAGCAGTAATGTTGAAGAAAACCAAAGTTAAAGAATGTAGAAAGTGAGAGACGTCCTTAATAGAGTTCTTAATGAGATTGTCGAATACTTACTGCTCATTACATTTCGAGTCCAATTTATAGTATTTATGTGGATTAGTAGGTAATTCAACTTCGTATCCAATTCATTTTAAAAGCGAATCTTCTGAATAGACCAGAATTCAGAAGATCAAGGAGAGTTCAGTATGAAAAGATTTTTAAATAAATTAGGTAATTTATGAGTCTTGTTACTTTATGAATCATAATTAATTATGTAGAAAAGTATAAATCATGTAATCAGTTTAGTTACTTATAATATCATATTTCTCGATGATGATAAAATGCTTCTGAATTAATAATGTTTATTTATAATCTTTTTTCACTGGTAGCTTTGACAAGTAAAGCCTGACACATACACAGGCGGCCTGCCCGCGGCCTGCGGCTTAGATCTCAGAAAGGCATGCGGTGAAACTGGCCACAGGCCGCGGGCAGGCCGCCTGTGTACGTGTTAGGCTGAATATGTTTTAGACGAGGAGTGAAGAGACTCTAATTATATTATGAAAGCAGAACTTACTTAATATATTGATATAATATAATTTAAAACACAAGTAAAAAACACTATTCTCCTCCTTTCGCCTTACGAGAACAAGTTATATTGCCGTTTTCTGGGGAAAAAAATGACGAACTAGTCAATTACATCGCAACGACGTCTATTCCCCCAGCGATTGGCGATAATTGATTTACGAACGCTGACAAGACTTTTTCGATAGGCGAAATGAACAGGGTTAATCTAGTGATTAATACTTTTGTTTTTGTACGCTCGTGCGGTTATCAGCACTAAATTAATAGGTCCAGTTTAGGCTCCTCTAGTTACTCAGACACCTTGTTGGATATCTTTTACAGTTGTAGGTACAGTTGTAAGCATATCAAGTGTAACACTTTGGGGGCTATAAGACTTGAAATTGTACTTCAATAACTTTCTTTGATGTATTGTTTTACATATTATTTCTTTTATAAGTTACAATTGAACCGAGGGGAATGTTTAATGAAAGCACACTATTTTTTTTGGATACTTATATCTATTTGAATTACATAGGTAGTTGGTATGCATATGATTACCCGAGAGACTTGTGCATAAATAAAGATGCGGTGGTCAGTGAAACTAACCCAGGGTTGATATCTACTAAGTTAATTATATATTGTGTACTTAATTTACCATGAAATAAACAGGGTGGTTGCTTTACGATTTCTACTTGATTAGTTACACATCCCATCTAATTTCATTATGGCGTTACTCGTGCAAACCACGAATTAAATTCTCGTTTAAATAAACAACATCCAACCCTCATGGGCCGAATGAAAATTAATGAGTATACGACTATTTTCTGCGAATATTTTGAAAGGAGTGGATTTTTACTAAGTAACCCGTCCGGGAAATGACTCCGGCAAAATTTGGGCCTGTTACCTTAACTAATGAGGCAGACGGCCGAATGACTCCCCTAAACAAGAATTTGGGTAGCATGGAGTAAACTTTTAGATCATTTTACATACTAACGTTTATTAAATAAAATGTTATAGGTATGAAAAAAATCATATTTTTGTAATGAGCTTTCAACATAGTAGACTATTAGAATACTTATACAAAATCATAGAATCTCTGGCTAGGCCGCAACAGATATAAATGGCTTCAATCCTTACATAATCTTTAAAAATGCTAATTAGATGTAACAACAATTTACAACAGAACAAGTAAGGTGATGGGTTAGTTTATTATAACAGATTCTAGAATTCTAGATAAAGGTAAGTATTGATATGTAAGTAACAACAATAACATCAAAACATCGTTTGTCAATAAATAATCAAAATATTGGAGCTTCACAATCCAAAATCTTCGAAGAAAAATAAGCGCACACTGAAATAAATAAAAGGCAAGTCCACTCCACTATTCTCTATCCACCCACCGTAAAAGTTCACACAACAGGCCCGTGATAAACGATTGACTCAATGACTTGAAAAAGTAACGCCCCAGTACGACGATCGTAGTCCGGCTAACGATGTCTATTTATCCACCGACGAATATCACGAAAACTGGGCTTGATCGCCGCTTTTCAGTTCACTTTGTATCGAGTTTTTCAAATGAGTGTAATTTTTGCGATTTGTTCAGTTTTACAACCCCAAGTTGTCATCATTTGATCCCAGTCGGTTTGATAGGTGCTTTACCAAAATAATATAAACCTCGTAAATACATTATTAAAGTGTTCTGCAGGGTTACTCTCGCCTCTTATAGCGAAGAATTTAATATGATCCAGTTTAGGTTCTAAACTGGATCGCTATAAGAGGCGAGAGTAACCCTGCTGTTATTATGTCACTGTTTGTCATTTGCTCACGATTTCTTATTTTATGACATATGGTAGCTATTTGAGTATTGTTGTCGTGGATTTAACTAAATCAATTAATTCTCCATACTGATATTTGCCATACTATAACCTGTGAACACCTATTTTTGTTCTTAATGATTCTGTATTACGTATTTAGTGTCTTAATTCTTCATTCCCAACTTTTTTGACCTCATTGGTTGAAGTCTAGAAAGTAAAGCAATATAAGAATAAATAACTCAAATTTCTATTTCCATTTTTCTATTAATAAACATATTTAAATGTCATTTAGTAGGATACTTAACTTACCCAGCTAAAGTACCTATTACGTACAGCTAAATTCGTAGAGCTATTTTCGGAAACACTAAACACGAATAGCCGAATAAAGGTAGAAGATTACGTCCCAGTAGTGGGTCGGTGGCAATCAATCAATTTATTTAAACTGACGGCAGCGAGCTCGTCTATATCAATTGTAGCCTTCATCAGTATATTTGTACGGATATTGCCAAATAAATAAATCACATTGCGTTCGGTCATTTATCAAAACACAATATCAAGTATTTATGATCTTCACCTTTTGCTATTGGACCTTTTTAAGAGTTAAGAGTATGTATTTTATCAAATATTATATCAACCAGTCAATATTTCTATTTTTTCCACTATCTTACCTAGTTACCCGGTACTGAAATGAGTGATCCACCCTGTTGACAGCATTTCGCCCCAAAGTTTTTAAACTTGCTTACTTTAGCAAGCAATAATCAAAATATTTCCGAGACATTATTACTATATTTCGCATCATGTTCAAGCTTCCTCATCCTAGGATCGATTTCCGAAACCCAATTTCTCAGTAGCACAGTAAGGAAGGGGCACAAACGACGAACCTCGTTAGCGCAAAGACGCCGCTCATTGGATTAATTAGTTCTCCGTTCGAAGGAACACGCCGCCATACTTTTGTAGTAGGTATATCGTCGCCAAGAAGTCTGCGACAAACTCTTTGGCTTTGGCCAACTTTAACCACAAAATTACTTTTAGGGTCAGACTTCTTAGTTCGCACAGAGACTTCATGAACAGAGATATTTACCAAAATATTTAGTTCTTAATTAATCATAAAGATACCGTACTAACTACTGTTTCAATGCGAAAATACAGGCTTCATCATCATGATTCACTTTTCCTCCCCAATTTCTACTACTGCTTTCACGGATTCTATTTCAGGTAAAACTATCATCTACTCGTTGTTTGAATATGGATTTACTTCCCGTATTTAGTACGTGTTCATTAGCAATTTCTGTAGTTGTCTTGTGCGTTTATACTACTGCTTCTACTTCGATTTCTATTTCAACTTCTACCTCATCTACTTTGCCAGTACCTCTGATTACAGCTTTGTGGTTAACACCTAGGTAATAATAGTAGTAGTTTATTCAATACCAGAATTAGAATTTACACTTTTATCTTAATACTAAATATATTTTAGTACAGTAGTTTTAGACGTATATAACTAACACTCTAGTCCCCACACTAGGATGTCGTGGGGACGAGTGTCTTCCCAACAGGAGCATAAGACTTGTAGACTCGATAGCACATCAACAGTGACACTTGGAGTCTGATTATGGTGCAGAGCAGACAAACCAATAGAAAACGGTTCAGAGTCCAAAGTATAGTTGTAAATGCGCGGTTAATAACCGGTAGGTCAGACAAAGGAAGAAAAATTTGGCCACATTCTATATAATCACAAGTCTGCCACGAAAACTAAACAAACCCTAACTCATCGCGTAGGCGAAGACTTCAACTTGTCTGTGCCTTTAATCCTTTAACATTGTTAGGAGAAAGTATTCAGCACGCTCTACTAAGTTTCTACTTTGTCTAACAATATGAAGTTATAGTTGATTAAGAATACAAAGTTTCAGTGTTTTATACACGAAATTAAATTAATTTAAATTAATTATAGCCCGCCATGTTTTCGTGAATATGTTTCTTTATGAACGTAATGAATGAAACTCTTATAATTATGATAATGTGTCACATAGCAATCTAGATTTGTATTCTAGTCTAGACCAGGGAAATAACTATGAAGCTAAGTTCGATTTTGAAAACCTGATAAGATACGGAGAACTTTATTAATATTCATAGGTAATTATAAACATTACCTTCTGGCGGTCGGGTAAAAACTCTTATAAATTAACAAAAAATTACATTGTTTCCGAAAAATGAAATAATTCTTGAACAATTAAGAAGATACAGAGCTATGTAATCCTTTTTAAATTTTTGATACTTCAGAATAGTTTTATTACAATATCGATTAGGTTTCAACATGCTTTGCAATAAATACTTATACTTATATATAGGGCGACAGCTCTCGGTACCCCAAAATGTCATTTCTACAGCCTTCGGGGGCTATTATGAAATATTGTAGAGATAATAATTAAGGAGAATCGTTCGCTTTTTATCCAACCACGTGTGGCGATGTCGCAATGTGTGAAACATTTCGCACGGTGGCTTTGTCGGCTCAAATCGATGACAAAGACTAATTTACAGAACCGATTATTTTTTACGTACAAATACATATTTTCACTTCGACGGAAATTTAAACTTAGGTACTCTTACCAAATGCTTTCAAACGGTGCTGGTCAAACAACGCAACGTGAGGAAATCTGTATGAGTGAGAAAAAAATCTGAAGCACGTGTAATCCACCAATTCGTACTGGGTCGTGGTGGATCATGACTCAACCTCCTTCTGTGGTGGCATATAAGGCGGTTGTTGATGATGATAAGTTATTCATTGCATAAGAAAATATCGAAAGATTTTTTAACATATTCTACCATTACATAGTATGTACACTAATTAATTTATATCTACTAGTAAAAGAGTTTTACTATCAGTCAAGTACCTACCTAGTTTTTGAAAATGGCAACCTTAGGGCTGACGTACAACGTGTGTACCGCGTCTGTGGACGGCGCCGCCCGCCGCCACGACGCCGTCCGCCGGTAACTTGCGCCGTCCGACAACGTGCACCGGTGGCCGGTGCCGCTGGACGTCGTAACACGCCGCGCCATGCGACGGTTGTACGTCGGCCCTTACTCCTGTGAACTTTGCCCTGAGTTACAAGTAGACTATACTACGGTATAATAAGGTAGGGTAATCAAAACACTGACTCGAGAAAAAGTGACATCATTACTTATCCTTAATCTATGACGAACGAAACTAGCTGACACATGCGCATCAGTCATTTGAGTGACGCCCGGTCGCGCGTCACTGCAAAAACAGATGCCGCGTCGCCAGAAAAACCGGGGGCAGCCAGTCGGCTTTCCTGATTGATAAAGAACAAAAGCCGACGCCGATAGTCTTCAGATTTATGACCAGTCTTCCAAAATTTATTAATTACCTACAGTTAATCTATGCTAATCAGATCTCATCGGGCAGATGAGCTGTTATTTATAAACCTAGTTAAACCTCAGTTCCTTTAAATCGTGTTGCTATCCTTTTACACTTCGTTAAAAGAGCTTAAGATAGAAAGGGACAGGGTGGCTAAACGGTGGCGTAGCTTTAAATCAAGTTTATGAATAACAGAACCCTTATATAGAGTTAATTCCTTAGAAACAGAGTAGAGCTTTCAATTCATAAGGGCGAGTTCATTCCTTCAGGGTAGAGTCTTCCTGGCGCAAGAGAACAAGTAGAGCCAACCCCGATTAGGCAAGAAAAGGCAAATACAAAGAAGAAGAAAAGTCATTGATGAAATAAAGGGTTTCTGTTTGAAATTGTCGAAAAATTATAGAGAGCTTAAAGCGATAAGGCCGCCTGTCTGTACACTAGCTAACTTTGGTTTTATATGTAACTGATGTATTTTCATTTGTGTGCAAATAAAGTATATTTGATTTGATTTGAGAGCTTGGAATTTTTCCCCCACTCATGGAGATTTTCTTGGATTTGAAATCCTGTGTCAACATTCAAAACTGCTTACTCGCGGATAAATTCAACGACTTACCTACTCGTATAATTAAAAGTTGGTACATAAATATGCAACTTTAAACATAAACATGCCATGGCCATACAATTTGGTATTATGAATAGCAAAAATACGTCTTGAAAGGTTTTTATTATTTCACTGTGACCTCCATTATAAGTAGAGCGTTTTGTTCTCTGATGCTGTTAAAGAGGAGCCCACCTGTTTACAAATATATTATCGAAACCCAATTTAGAACCTGATCAATAAAAAAATCCTGACTTTAAACTATCTAACTACCTACTATGTAGATAAATGTTTATTTTTACAATAGGTCAACTAATTTCTGACAAAACCAACAATTTTGTCTGAATACCGTACAACAATTTCCATTGATGCTCTTGATTTAGGTACAATAATCTTATCGATCATGTCCAAACATGGGGTAGGTAGTTTAACAATTTATAAGAGGCGACATTTCTCCGTCCATAATTACACAAAATGTGACACAATGTGGTAGTAGAAACAAAGCCAGTTCGGTCACAAAACGAAGCTTTTTTGTCACAAAGTATGTCACCATATGGCCAATGGAGACAGCAATAAAACCAGACGATAACATCGGTGACAGTTGGCCGACCGCCCCGAAGACGGTGCTAATTACACAGAATTACCCTTAAATGTTGTTTTACTTTTGTACAATACCACTTATAATTATACACTTTACTGCGCTTCCAATAGAAGTCAGGCTTTAAATACTAGGGAACACTGCAACACCAAGGGAATCTGGGTTACATTTAACCCGAACTTAGCCACAGAACCGCCATACATTTTTGCAGTTCAACTCGAGTTTAGACACCTTCACCCGGGTGTCTTTTGGGTGCGAGTTTTCCTGTAAATGTCTGTCTCCAGTTGATTTCAGCCCGGAATCGATATTTACCTTGGAGATTTATTTTGAAAAATTAAGTAAGTAAGTACTGGGTTTTATTGAAAGCTCGTTGTTGTATTAAAGAAAGATACAGGGTTTATCAATGTATATTCCTTCCTAATGTCTAATACTTAAAACTTTTCATGTTGTAATACATCAATCGAAAATTTTTGCAGTTATAAATTTTTTGTTCTTATTATAGTAACTTTTGATGACCGTATCGGACAGGTTAAAAGGTGCGATAACAACTTTTATTGGGTTTCAGCTGCTCCGTCTCCATTAAATGGATATTCAATGTTGCTGAATTCGTTGAAAATAAAATGTACCAGTTAATTTAAATTAAAAGAGCTATTTTGGGATAAATCGAAAAAGATTTTAGATTTAAATGGAAAGAGTTGATGAAGGATGGTAGCCCGGGGCGAGTCCGCTCCTTTCAATTTACCAAGATCGGGGAATCTCGCTAATCGGAATATTATGTTTCAATCTGCTCCCGGATAATAAGTTGAAATAGCCTTTGATATTATTATTTCGAAGGAAATCCTGGATTTATAATAATACTTTAATTTCAGCGTTCGTATTATTACATTTACCATTAATTAAGTTACATAAACCACTGAGACCGACCGTGATGACTAAACGATGACCGATGACCGAAACGTGCGGACACTGAAGGTGTTCAAAGTCAAATTCAAAGTCATTAGCGGTCTATAAATATTTGGCATTTCTCTGGTGAAAAGAGCAAGTATCCGCCATAGAACCAACGTTGCCAATAGAATCTGCAAACTGGTAGTGGGCTGGTCACATCTGACGTAGAACTGATGGGGTGGACGGGTTCTCGAATAGAGGCCACGAACAGGTAAACGTTGTATGGGACACCCCCTGACCAGATGGAGGGATGACCTGCGCAAGATGGCTGGCAGAGACTGGATGTAAATGGTCGAGGAATGAGTGTTAGAGGAGTTGAGTGACGTGCTTTGGGAGAGGCATATTGCCAGCAGTGGGCAGCCGAAACCGCCCTTTCTATACAACTGGGGATCGAATCTGGAACTTCGGCATAGTGAATCGAGTACCACAAACATTGTATATAATATCTTGGCACACTTTGTCCATAATTACCAAAAGCTAATAGCTCCAACACAGGAACTAGTGCATGCTCAAAAGGAATGCCTAATTTATTGGGATACTCTACGAGTTTGCATGATGGTCCAGGCGTTTCAATCTTATGGAGCAAGCGGATGACATATTTTCAGCATGTAGAATGGGCGACACCTATATCAAAATAGTTCAGGATGCACCTATATGTAATAGGTACGTTTTTTAAAGAAGTGTGATTAAGACTAAGAGGACGGAGAAGTTACCTGATGGTTTATGGCTAACAACATAGAATAATTGCCTGGTTATTAGCGGTATCTTATGGATTAGCGGTATCTACACAATGATATGTTTTTGAAATGAATATATCAGATGCATTACCGGTTTCTCCCAGACAATCTTTAGTAAAATACTCTTATAACAACTTGAACTTGGGCCAATTCTGGCTCACGAAGATGAGCCAAGGGTTCCAATTGCGCCGAATTACGCAAACCTTAGAGGCACGAACCTAATTACGCCCGCAATAAATATTCACTAGCGATAAACTTTGAGAATAATTTACGGCAGTGTAAACGTTTAATTTCGCCACGTATCTACCTAGCTTGGTAAAGTTAGAATGAATTCTTAAAAGCTTTTAATTTGAATCAGTTGAAATGTATGAACAGAGATTACTTTCTTATGTACATATATACTAATTCTGCTTTTGAAGTTTTGCGGAAAGTACTTAAATATTAATTTTAAATACAGGGTGTACGTATAGTTAAATAACACGACACACTAAGAGGAAGATAGACTGAGGGATCTCTTATAACTGTAAGAAAAAAAATGACCTTAGGCGTCGTCACAAGTTGTAGATTATTTTACTTATATAAAATACTACTCGGAAAAAAGAGGCTGCTAGATCAAGACAATTCTTGTTTCTCATGTAGGTACCTAATAAAGATATTATTGGCTCTATAAAGTATTTTTTTTTGGAAGTAAGTAGGTACTTACCTATAATTTGGGGTTGTCTCCACCGAACCCGGGATGCGTTTGGGTTAGAAACGGATCACGGCAGTTTGTCTCCACCGATACCGGGATCCGTTTCCAACACAAAGTTTTTACCCTCCGTTCACGGTATCCATGGCTACAAGAAATAAATGATATTAATTTTGGAAACTGATCACGTTGTACAGAGACAGGCTCAATATTAAAAGTTTTAAATCAAAAGAGTTTTCTAATAAAGTTTGAGGCAACTCCCGACTGACTTACCTGTATTTTCGTTTCCTGTAATTTTGTAGTATACTGCATCTTATCACTGTACTAGTTAGGTAATCATCTAAGCCCGTCACGTGCCGCGAATCCCAGCGGTGATATTCGGAGCAAGATGTGTTACGAAAGTGAAAAGTTTCATCCAACTTAGTTAATCAGTTATACGTTTAATTAAGCACCTCTCTCACCTAAGAAGCATAAGTTCACGCTCATACTTACGTAAGTACTAATGTTATATGCAAAGTTATGATGAGTGCCTGGTGTCAAGCATCATCTGTCTACTAATGAAAATAATACTGGAGTATTACTGTTACGATACAAGAGTACAAAAAAAAATTCTCATACAAATCGATCAGCTGACCGGTACGACATGTACCTATGAAAAGTCAAAAAGTAAACTCGAAAATCGAAAAATCGTGGAACTAAAGTTGTTCAGTTACTGATACTGAACACCCTCCCTTCGGCTTCATATACCCTTTCCGTTACACCCTGTATTTAAAAATACGACAAGTAATCACCTCTTTATTTCCCCTAAACCTGACGTAGAAGACTGAATACCAATACAAAGTTGTCATAAAACGGAAAGACCTATCAAACTCATAATAACTCAGGCCGCCCAATCGTTACTGGGAATAAATTCTAACAAATTCAAATGTAAACCAACGCTATTCGGAATTACGAACTTGATCCAACTCAGGAAAAGTAGGATGGAGTCAGGTAATAAGTGCTCTAGAAATAGCCCCCAAAAAGAGGGCCCTAACAAATGAACGAATAAAGAGATAATCTTTTTATAGAAGAAATTGGTAGGTATCTGACAAATATGCCATAACGACGATGTACGCGATCGAACGTCAGCGTATCAGGAATGTAGGTCTTCGAATGTGTGACTTCTTCTTGTTCCGGAAGCCAGACAAAGTTCACTTGGAATCGTTGAATCAGTAAAGTAGCAAGCGTATAAATGCTTTTCTATATTTTATGTGTTTCATTTTAAAGTCGTTGAGCTCGTCGTACTAATAAGTTTTGGACCCCATCGTTTTGTGCAACTCGAAATAAAGTTTAGACCTTTACATAATACCAATTTCGCGTCTGTACCCGTTACGTTAGATACTTCTACAGCGAAGTTTCAGAAAACACGTCTCAGATATTAAATACAAGTTAAATAAAGACAGTTTGCCTAAGTATTGTTGGCTCACGTGGATCTTATTTGAGAAACAAGTATAATTTCAACAACTTTCAAGCGGATTCCTTAGGGAATTAATTTAATAAATTAGTTCGGAAACAAACGGTGTAAAGTTTCGGCTTTGCTTTTACGACTGACGCGAAAAGAATTTTCGGTACTCATTAATTTTTGTTTGATAATTTTGTGCAGTATTATTTTATAGAAATAATCGTAAAAGGTGGAATCCTCGTACTAATTCCGATGGAATAGTTGAAAACAGATAAAAGTATACAGGGGGCCTCAATAAGGTTGAGATTACCTCAAGAACTACTAGACCGATTGTAAAAATTATTTTGGAACCTACTTAGTAGATAGTTTCGAGTAGACACTATTAAATGTAAAGAATTTTCATAAATTATTTATAATAGATTTTAACATAATCCCAAACATAATAACGTTAAAAGAACTCGGGAGAGTTATTACGGTTGAAGTTTATACCTTTCTCTCTTAGACCGTATACCTATACAGAGACCTTGGCCTCTACGTCGAAACAACAACTCAACTCCATCAATTCTGACCACTGAAGCTCTCGCAGGTATGTTTTTACTCTTGTAGTAAAACTGGATAAGCAGTACCTGCACAAATAGGAGAGCGACACGAAGGCGCGATAAAACGGCGCCCATATTGCGTTTCTGAAACCCTTAAATCTTTGTCAATGTCCTTTTAATCACAACGCTTAATCCTTGAAGGCATAACGAATACATTCGAGATTATATTTAACTCTTGTCAAGAGATAACACGCTCGGACCACACATTTATCGTATTCGCCTCTAATTAAATCCCTTTATAAAGCGAGGGCCGGCGAAGCTTAAGGTTTCCCTCATACAGGTGGCACCCGAACTCCTGTTGACGACGGATGAGCTGTGTGACAGAATTTTTAGTAACAGTAGACAGTAATTGATTCATTGTAACCTAGTTTACTTTAGTGGTTGAAATGAATGGCTAGTGACGGTTATTATAGAAAATGGATCAGCAGAAAACTATAGACAGAAACGGCTAAGTTGTTTATGTTCGAGGCAATCAGAACACATTATCTCAGCCATATATATTTATGACTGTTAGTAGCATAATGTTAATATTGTTGTCCATTCGAATAAAGGCGATAGTAGCAAGCCTTTATTCGAATGGACAACAATATTCGCCTCGATGGTCTTTACGGCTTCATGGTCTTTCAGAGTGCTATCCTGAAAAATTTCAGTTAGCAAAAGGTCGAACGGTGCAGACATGTTATTAGATATAGAGCGTTACGATTGCAAGAATAAAATTGCAGCGGTTCTTACATTGTGAATCTTGCTTCTCGCATGGTAGTAGACGCTGCTGAAACGCTGCGCTGGTTTCTTGCCAGTATGTGGGAACTCTGGTCAGTATAGCGAGATAAAGATTAATGCGTTGTTGTCAAATAATTTACGGTGTTGATATGGAGTCGTGTCCGTTTTGCATGTCTTGTTGGTTGTTTCATACAATTTAGCAAATTATAGCCGTTCATAAGGCAGGCTGTGGGATATTAATTGGGCTCCATTAATGGCTATATATGACGTCATCTCAGTAAGTTTAAAAATACGAATATAGTGTTGAGAATTTGAGTTGCGATAAATCTACTGGCTATTTAAAAAAAAGAGACATGAAATCAATGAAACAACAAAGAAATTATTTTCCTGAATAACAAACAAATGATCAATTCTATGGAACAAACAAATTAATGACTGCATGGAAAGAGAAATTCGTGAAAACACGATTGTCAATCAGCGCCAAGCAAACACGGAACAAACTTTTGCTGTCGAAATCCGTTAAAAATACCCCGAAAATGTCGCAACGCAAAACCGTTTCAACGTCCATTTCTACAAACAACAGTTTAAAAATCCCAAATCGGCGGAGTTGTCCCTGATTAGCTGGGGCTTGTTTTGTCTCAGATCAAACAAGTTCCTCGAGTAATGCCGCCGCCTATACAAACATGCTACCTAATGTGTTTACCTCTAACTCCAAACAAAAGTTTGTGCGAACGGGCCCGCGCTAGGCACTCTGTATACTACAAAATACTTAGGTATGTTTTCTTAGACATCTCCTGGTACTAAATGGGGTAATTTTAATATTAATATCAAAGACGATAATTACAGTGAACAATTTCAGAACCCTCTACGCCTTCTCAGTCATTGGTCTAAACTATTATGGTCTCCAATCGAATATGCAAAAATAAATAAATTAAATTAAGACATAAATTTTAGACGAAAATAGAACGGAATGATAGAGGAAGCATTTAGTATAAGTACTTACGGTTATTAATCTATTCTAAATCAAAAAGTAATCCAAATATATTCAATGATCATCGTTACTTATCGGTTATAGCCAGAATAAACCTTCTACTAACTCAAACATTAGAAATACTTTTATACTTTTTATTGTCGTATTATTAATATACCTCTATCCATTAATTTTATATAAGTACATAAATACGTTTAGCGTCTTGTATTTTTGAGTGCGATTATAAAGCGTCCGGATAACGCAGACTCCCCGAGCTGTCTTAAAAGCTAATCTAGACGAGCGTTTTAGAAAAGATACGCTTCGCAAAGTTAAACGAAACCAGCTGTTTCATTCGGACTGTATTATATAGTAGAAGATCGAAAGTAAGTGAGCCGGTCAGTGTAATTACAGGCACAGGAGGCGTTATATCCAAGTCCTCAGGGCATCGCCGTCACCTGAAACTCTTCTGAAGTTGTATCTATAGACGACGGCGACGACTTATCATCAGGTGGCCCGTCAGCTTTTATGCTGTTCCATGTTATAAAAAATATTATTAAAATAGGAAGTTCGAGCAAGTATTAAGCACAAACTTATATACTTACATTATTTTCTCTTCGGAAAGGCAATGCTACCCCATCTTCAAAAGTGATGCTTTAAAAACTGGCGATAGGTTCTTCAAGCTGGTTAAATAAACGCTCGTGGGTGTAAAACTTAAGAGTAAAGTTTGATCAAGTGGGAAACGTTCAAAAGTTTGTACTTCCCGCAGGAAGCGAGATAAATATTCATGAGAGTTAACTCGAGGAAAACTTATTTCCACGTCAGTATCTGTCCGTCTGTACATTTGTAATGAAACTCCTTATAACAGACTGTTAATTTGCGTTTGCGCCACCCGCCGTTCTTTATTATCACACTTTCTTTTAGAATATTTAATTTTGGTTAGAAGGTACTCTAACCAAAATTAAATACAACTGTGTTTCTCAGATTTTTTAATATGAATCGAAAATATCACAGACAGATTACTTACAAACTAGTAATACTTCAGCTAACAGCTCTTTCCAAGCAGGACTTTGGACCGTTCTTATTATCTGCGTCGTAAGATTTAAAGTCGTACTGCAAGTGTTACCATTGATCTGCTGTCCATACCTATTAAATTAGAATACAAAAACAAAATAATGTCTAACGAATTAAAACGCATTAGGAGGGTACATCGATCTTTTTCGACTTTTTGAACTTTTACATCCACCGAACTTTTTTTTCTCGTGACCATTGCAGCATGTCGTCGAAATATCGAGATATCTCAATGTTAAAAATGGTAATTCCCGCTTCATATACGATATGAAGAAATATACATTACAAATGAATAAATATACATTATTTACAACATAATATTACGATATTATGTTGTAAATAATGTATATTTATTCATTTGTAAAGTATTTTAAAGTTATAATACTATAAATAATATTTAGGTAAGTATATAAAAGGATTGTAAATGGTTGATTTGATAGTACTGTAGCGTAGTGGAAGGCGTAGTACCTAAAAATAACTTATCTAAGTAGGTAGTGAAAAAGATAAACGATGACAAAAATCTGGTGAAGGTAATTATTTTTACTTTTGTCAGTATGACTAGACATATAGGTAGGTACGTTGATAAATTAGCTATCGCTGTTCATACCGGAACGTAGCTCAAAACATAAATTGGACTGGTTGATCAGAAAATTAGTAATGTGGAGACATTGCTATTTTACAAAATATATAGACGATTACGTTATTTTCTATTAAAAAATTAAAATAGTGCTTCTTTAGGTAACCTTCATACATATTTCTTCTTTTTGTTTTGCTTCTTTAGTAAGACTCGTAGTAATCGTTTTACAATAATTTTAGCAACAATTATAACTATAATAATCAGAGCGAAAAGATCCAGGTACAACTTCTGGTACCAGGGCACGAGTAACGCAGGAGAGCGTAGGTGCGGTGCGCCGCGCGTGCGCACTACGTGCTCTACCCAATGCACCAGCTCTGCAGCCGGGGGCGCCACGCGGTCGTGGTATACCAGCGACAGCTCCTTTACCCTTTCACGATATCTGAATAAAAGGAAAATAAGTAATTCAAACTTAATGACGACTACTTCAACTCAAAATAATATTTGACTTGTCTTGTAGGTACCACTTCGTACTTAAAACCTTATTACCTTAATAATTTAAAACCTTCCAAGTATTTGTACTTCGTCGCCAGTATAAAGTTATTTAACTTCTTTTCTCCACACAAATTCAGTTGTAATCTTATTAGAGTAAGTATACTTACTTAGGGTTATTTGTCAATTCTTCAATAGCCACTTTTAAATCGTCCGCCATAGAATAGGATAATGTGACTTCTTTTCCAATACCCAGTTGGACGGCTCTTTTTACATTCCTAAACTGATCAGCAGCAACTGGTACTCCGATAATGGGCACTCCAAAATGTACAGTTTCAGTGCTGGAGAGAAATCCACCATGCGTAATGAAAAGAACACAGTTAGGATGTGCTGAAAAACCAAAGCCTATTATTACAGGCCCTATATTTTTCTAAATTATATGGAATACATATATATTATATTACATATATAATATATATGTATTCCATATAATTCTATATAATTTATACATATTAATGTGGAACATACCAAGAATGCTGTGTTGAGGAGCCCACTGCAATATATGAACATTGTCAGGTAAATCATTCAACTGCTCCTCGAATTTCCATATAACCGTTTGCTTCAGGCCTCCCAACATTTTCAAGAGACTGTTTTTGATCGCCAACGGAAGATCTTTGCTTTTTAAAGAGGACCCCATGCTGAAGTATATAATGCCGTTGGGTGCATTGTCCATTAGTTTCTGTAAATCCTGGATAACAATAATTGATTGTAATATTATAATAATAAAATATTAAAGTTCTGATTAAGTCAAGAACAAAGGCATGCTGTCAATAACATGGTTCAAAATCGTATTAGTAGTAAGTACATAAAAACGTACCTGTGGTAAAGGTTTGACATTAGGGTCAATATGGAACCCTGCTATAGGCTTACAAATCTGCGGTAGTCTCATTGTTTGTCCTAAAGACACGTGGGCGTTAATCAACATTAGAGATGCGTTATATTTAACTACATCTAATGGTGGTAAAGTCTTTCCTTTCTTGGCCATAATAGGTCCAAAAGCATCTTCGTATATTTTGTTTTCACTCCGTGATATAAGGCTAAAATGGATAAATATTTATTTAAACATCTCCGCGTTAATTGATATTATAGCAAATGAGTACCAACTTACAAGTTTTTAAATACTACGGTTGCTATTTGTGACACCAGTTCCTGTATTCTCTGTGTGAATGTGAATGGGGGTACATTACCAGATATAATGTCTCCATTATATGCTGGATTAGTAGCTTCATCGACTAGGCTTGAACCCATCGAGTTGGGATCGACGGAGACAAACCATATATACGGAGAGCCATATACAGCAGAGATTCTGAAATAAATGTTGTTAGTCAATTCCTCGTTTTACAAATCTATTAAACATATTTTTTTAATTTTGTAAACCTATAAATTGTCCAACTGCTGGGCAAAGGTCTCCCCCCTCCTCATCCATCCATTATACATATAACTTTTGATAATAAACTCCTACGCAAACACAGACCTAAGTAAGTATTATAATATAAGTGAATGAGGGAAAATGACAAATCACGTTAAATTGAGTAATCTAATTAGATAATGTAAATAACCTTGATTAAAAAATACAAATCATGTTTTGTTTCATATAAGGATTAGTAGGTAGGTACTTATTCATAATTATTCAGTACCATTCAATTATATCCGGCTGAATTAGTCAAATATGAAAGACAGTAGATAATAAAATTATAGTAGGTATGGCGACAATACAATAGTAGACTGTGTTACAAGGGAGCAAAATGGGTTATTACTGCAAAGGCGCCATTTTGAAACCAGAGCGAAGCACAGGATTATGAATAAAGAAAGATTATGAAGAATAGAATCACGAGCGTAGCGAGAGATTCTTACGTATAATCCTGAGCTAGCGAGGGTTCCAAATAGAGCAGGAGGTGGAAATAATTTTGCTCCCGTGTGACACACTCTACTTTCCATTCTACCCTACGAGGAAATTAAAAAAAAAAACTTTTAATACAATTGATTAAAAAGTACATGTATTTCCAACTTGAAACACACAATCTAAACAAATTATTCACATTTACAGCGAGAAACTAAGAAAGAGAACAACTTTTTCAGTAACTAAACCTAGTAAGTATTTTTTAAGCCGCGTCCGATCATCGCATCGGCATGTTACGATGTTACAGAACACCGTAACATCGGATTTAGGGACGTGGCATAACAATTTTCCTTTGTTAAATCGGTTACCAATACATGTTACGGTGTTTTGTAATACTGTAACACGTCGCAGCGGACTCTGCTTTACACTGTAAACTTTCAAATTTTTTTTTTAAATTGAGTGGTCATAAAAGTTGCCAGTTCTATTTTCAAATCTTTTTCCTTTTTTGATCTTTTTGGTCGCGCTATCAGTTCAGAAATATTTAAAAATAGTGTTTGGAATTCAAACTTCCTATATCCTTCGCATATTTTATACTAGCTTCTGCCCGCGACTTCGTCTGGGCATGATCTTTATAAATTATAGCCTATGTGTTATTCTGATTTATAAGCTATCATTAAAATCCATTCATGTGTAGTTTTTGCATGAAAGAGCAACATACATCCATACAAACTTTCGCGTTTATATATTACTGGTGAGATGGGACGTGATAGTGGGATTAGTGGGATGGGATAGGAAGTGGGATGGGATGAGATGGGATGGACAGTCCCTTGGAAATAAAGTACAATTTTGGTATCATTTAACAGGGAGAATTTGAACTCTTCCGAGTTGGTGGCATGAAAATACCTAAGTTATATATTTTATTGTCTAAATAATTCAAACTTCTTACCCAGCAGCTATTTCACTGAAAAGCCATTCGATAATAATCACGTCAAATATCTGATTGGGATCATTCAGCAAAGATTGTAGATTTTCATTTTTGTATAAATTTTCATACATTTCATTGAACAACTTAAATATATTCCTTATATCATTCATATTGTTTTCTTTATTCATAATCTTTTCAATGCTTATTGTATCTTCTGTAAATTATTAAAATGTTATATTTCATTTCATAGGGTTTTACTCACATTGTACAAAAATTAACGCGAGTAATGTATTCTATAAGCTTCAGTCCCCGGATGAGCATAGAAAGTGTATACCTACTTATAATAAAGAGGTTTTAAAAACGTACCGGAAACAACATCCAATATCGAACTAACATCAACTTGATGCAATTTTGGGTTTGTGTTATTTTTTGGAAATGATGTTACATAAGTAACCTGCAAAAAATGATGAGGGTCATTATATTTGTCAACCTGCCTGTTGTCAACATTTAAAATTAATTAACGAAAATGGTCATCGCTTAATTTTTGTATATCTCAAACTTACAAAATACGACAGTTCTTGAAAAAAAACCGAACGTTTATAGTTTCTGTAGCAGTTAGCAAGATGTTGAACAAAGAAGAAAACTCTCGCATCTAGTTTGGTAAACATAGTAATAGTTTCCATTAGCAAAATTATTTACTCATATCATCGTAATTATCCATCCAGCGGTTTTGGAGTTATAAACCAGGCTGACAGAATAGACAAACGTAGCGTCTTATATAGTCGCAAGATAGAGAGGTTACAAAATACAACTAACCTCATGTCCAGCTTCCAATAATAGTCTGACATGTCCATCACCAAGCAGGCTGTGGCTCTTGCCAGGTAAAGGAAACACAACTAGAATCTTATACGTATCGCATATTGACAAACACGCGAGAACCACAATTATAAACAATTTTAATTGTGTCATCGTCAAAAATCACGATCAATAAAATAATAATTTTAAAACCTGTGAGACTAAATTCGAACGTTGTTAGTAGAATACTGACGAAATTCAAAATAAATCTTTAATATTATACACCACATGACTGTTATCATAATCTAGCGTTGTAGTTGTAGTCTAATTATGCAACATTTTCTTTATCGTAATATACTTCAAAAACGTTTACTACGATGAAATTGTGAAGTTTGAATGATGATGCATTTGCTTTATAGATTGTGATGGTGATATCCGTAACTTACGAAAAAATTACGTGGTTTCATTCGTAAGGCGAATAGTTAAATTTTTATTATTATTTATAAAGTGATAAATAAATTGACTATGAAAAAGTAAAATTGATTAAGTATGACTTTTATTTGACGTAAGTTTGGAAAAAAAATATAAAAATTAATCAATCAGTGATACTTCAAATCAATCTAAGACATTGTCGTCGAAAACCTTACATGCAACTAAAATCATACCCAATCTCTCTTAGATAATAAAATAAAATAACAATTTAGTAAGTTTCTTATATATATTTAGTTATTTTTCTTATCTTTCTTTTGTTTCTTATTTGAGCAAAATATTCGATTTATAGCTATTTTAACAATAAATAAACCTGCCAAAATAAGTGCAAAGAGATCGAGATAAAATTTTTGGTACCACGGGACAAGCAGCGCAGGAGAGCGTAAGTGCGGCGCGCCGTGCGTGCGCACCACGTGCTCTACCCAATGCACCAGCTCTGCAGCCGGGGGCGCCACGCGGTCGTGGTATACCAGCGATAGCTCCTTTGCCTTTTCACGATATCTGTATCAGTCAAAGTAAGTCATATTATAGTAATAATTCATATTTTCCATTCAAAATAAAACCTGCTTGTCTTATTTAAACATTATTAACCATAATTTTTAATTTAAACACATTTTTATTTCCCTATTATGGACTTCCTCGCCAATAAAAAACTAGATTTAATTTCCCTTCAACACTCAAATTAAATTATAATTTTATTAAAGAATAAACTTACATGGGATTATTTATTACGTCTTCAATAGCTATTTTTAAATCGTCCGCCATAGAATAAGATAATGTCACTTCTTTTCCGATACCCAATTGGACGGCTCTTTTTACGTTCCTAAACTGATCAGCAGCAATTGGTACTCCAATAATGGGTACTCCGAAATGTACAGTTTCAGTGCTGGAGAGAAATCCTCCATGTGTAATGAAAAGAACACAGTTTGGATGTGCTGAAAAAACATTATAGTTCCATTAATAAATTTAATTTTTTGTTGTTGTTGTAATACATACGTATTAATGACAGACTTATATCAGTACTTACAAAGAATGCTGTGTTGAGGAGCCCACTGTAATATATGAACATTGTCCGGCAAATTATTCAACTTATCTTCGAATTTCCATATAACAGTTTGCTTCAGGCCCCCAAACATTTTCAGGAGACCGTTTTTTATCTCCAATGGCATGTGTTTACTTTTAAAAGAAGACCCCATACTGAAGTATATGATGCCGTTAGGTGCATTGTCCATTAGCTTTTGTAAGTCCTGGATAACAATTTTTTAACTATTAGAAGGTTTTTGAAAATGGCGGGAACGTGACATGATTGCATAATTATTTGATAATTTAGAGTTCGCGTATGTCAATATTGGAGTTCCAATAATTATATTCAAGGAGTTTCTAGCTATATTCGTAAGTCCCACTATATAACTCGGAAGGAAGAAAGAAAGTCAATGAGATCCTTCGTCCAGGATGACTTTGACAAATGAAAAACTGTCGATTCCTTTAATTAGAACAATCAAAAACTTCGTTAAATCTGAATTATATTCTTTATGATATGATGTTTTATAATAAGTAATGTTTTGTAACCTACCTGTGGTAAAGGTTTGACATTAGGTTCAATGTGGAACCCTGCTATAGGCTTACAAATCTGCGGTAGTCTCATTGTTTGTCCTAAAGACACGTGTGCGTTAACCAACATTAGAGAAGCGTTATATTTAACTACGTCTAATGGTGGTAAAGTCTTCCCTTTTTTGGCCATAATAGGTCCAAACGCATCTTCGTATATTTTGTTTTCACTGCTTGATATAAGGCTAAAATTCATAAAATATATGGATTTAATCATCTCCATGTTAAATAATATATTATAACTATTGAGTACTAACTTACAAGTTTTTAAAGACTGCGCTTGCTATTTGTGAGAACAGTTCCTGTATACGCTGTATGAATGTGAACGGAGGCACATTACCAGATATTATATCTCCATTATATGCTGGGTTAGTAGCTTCATCGACTAGGCTTGAAGCCATCCAGTTGGGATCGACGGAGATGAACCATATATATGGAGAGCCATATACAGCAGAGATACTAAAACAAATGTTAATCAATTTTTCCTTTTGATACAATTATTTTAATACAACAGCATAACTTTTGAAAATGAAAACTATTAACAATAAAAATTCCACTATCTTTTACAGAGTCGATTATCATCACTGAATGAGTCAATTGTGAAATATAGTGAATAATTGTAATATTACGACAATCCAAATAGGTATTCTGGAGCCCAAATCAAGTATATTTTTTTGTAAACAAAAACTACCCTTCCCTAATAATTCCTTCTTCCTTAATATTTTAAGCTGTTCTGTGAATATTTCATAGTTATTTTCACATTATTAGATCGGATCACTTTATTTTCACAATGATGAACAGGTTCGATCAATCAGTTCCTTCGGTGTTACATCACAACAGGTAATTAGACGATCATATTTGTTTACAAAATAAGACACTTGATTTGGGCTCCGGTATACACATCAAAGCACATCAAGTGTAATACTTTGGATCGTTCTTATTATTTGCGTCGTAAGGGTTGAAATCATACTGCAAGTGTTGCCATTGATCTGCTGCTGTTGTTGTCGTCTAATTAATTAATATAATTGTGTAAATAGTTCAAATTTCTTACCCAGAAGCTATGTCACTGAAAAGCCATTCGATAATAATTACGTCAAATATCTGAGTGGGATCATTTAGAAAAGATTGTAGATTGTCATTTTTGTATAACTTTTCATTCATTTCATTGAATATTTTAAATGTATTTCTTATATCGTTTAGGTTAGTTTCTTTGTTCATAATCTTTTCAATACTGATTGTATCTTCTGTAAATTATAAAAAAATGTTATACCTATTTCTGATTTGTTTTAGAGTTTATACAAGCAAATTGGCGATGTCCTGAAAAAGGGCCAAGCAAGTGGAGTCCACTACAAAACGACGAGCGTGCATGAAGATATTGATGAATGTGGAGGAAGCGAAGGTTGTGTGCCAGGATCGCATCAGGTGGAAGTCCTACCTACCCGTCTCTGCCTACCCGTAGCGGGAATCAAGCGTGAGTTTATAAATAAATAAAAAATTATACAAGCACTAATGCAAGTAATGTTGTAGGTATATGAGCATCAGCCGCCGGATTGGCGACAGATTCGAGTGAAATATATAAATGTAGAATCAATTCTATAAAAACGTACCGGTTAAAACATCCAAAACTGAACTAACATCAATTTGATGCAAGTTAGGGTGTGTGTTATTTTTTGGAAATGATGTAATATACGTAACCTGCAAATAATGATGAGGGCTATTACAATTGTCAGCACTTAAAATTTATTAACGGAAATGGTATTCGCTCAGTTAATCTTAAGTTTTCACAATAGGTAGTAGGTACTACATTGACACATTCCTATTTTTTTATTTAATCTTCTTGGTAACAGTAGTAATTAGCTGGATGCTGAACAAAAAAAAGTACCCAGAAATATAATAATTTTCCTTTAGCAAAATTAAACTTATAATATTCCCGTCCAGCGGATTTGAAAAGGTGACAAAATGTAACTAACCTCGTGCCCAGCTTCCAATAATAGTCTGACATGTCCATCACCAAGCAGGCTGTGGCTCTTCCCAGGTAAAGGAAACATAACTAGAATCTTATAGGCATCGCATACTGACAAGCACGCGAGAACCACAATCATAAACCATTTTATATGTGTCATCGTCAAAAATCACGATACGATAAACAAAATTGAACACTAATGCGAATGGGTGTTTGTAGAATACTGAGGAAAATAAACATCACTCCTAATTCTTATACTAAATAATTACACAACCTATTATTGTTATCTTTCGTTGTAGTCTAATCATGCGTTTTCATTATCTTAAACTCCTAGAACAGTTATTAGACAGTGGTAGTATAATTAGTAAGTAGGTAGTAAGTATCACTGATTTATTGTTATCAGGTACGAATAGCAACGTCAATTTGAATGAGATTGAATTTGGAGTCACACAAAATTAATTTTATTTTTTTCTAGTTTAAATTTATGCTATCATAAAAAAAATTGTAAGTCACGAATGTAAAATTAATTGTCGATAACGAAAATAAAGCATTTACTTAATTTGATATAAAGGACATTGTTCAAGACCGCAGGCTCAAAGAAATGATTTTTTTGAGATAGCTCAAATTAGACACTAAATAGGAGAGATATCGTACTTACAAAGACTGTACAAATAAACATTTTATCCATATGGGATACTTCTTCTACTTACTATTTTATACTACCACTGTCAGACATTGTCGTAGCTAGCGACACATGTATTCAACTAAGGTCATACCTAGCTCTCCGAAATCTTATAGTATGTAGTCTAAGATTAGGTACTTATTAAAAAAAATATTAAGTTTCATAAGAATTTATTAGTTATTTTTCTTATCTTTCTTTTGTTTCTTTTTTGAGCAAAATATTCTATTGATTGCTATTTTAACAATAAATATAACTGCTACAATAACTGCTAAGAGATCAATATAAAACTTCTGGTACCAGGGCACGAGTAACGCAGGAGAGCGTAGGTGCGGTGCGCCGCGCGTGCGCACTACGTGCTCCACCCAATGCACCAACTCTGCGGCCGGGGGCGCCACGCGGTCGTGGTATATCAGCGACAGCTCCTTTATCCTTTCACGATATCTGAAATAGTACTTAATAATAATAATGAGTACATAGTAGTGTACCCACCATTTGGACATAATTTAAATTTTTAAGAAATCTATCGTCTAACTATTATTTATTTTACATTAACACTTACTTAGGATTGTTAATAACATCTTCAATGACTGCTTTCAGATCGTCTACAATAGAATAAGATAACGGAACTTCTTTTCCGAAACCCATTATAGCAGCTCGCTTAACATTTTTAAACTGATCAGCGAAAACTGGTATTCCAATGACAGGTACTCCAAAGTGCATTGATTCAGTAATTGAGAGAAATCCTCCATGGGTGATGAAGAGAATGCAGTTTTTATGTGCTGAAAAAAATAGTTCATATTTCCAGGAAATCAACAACAACAATAAGCACTTAAAGCTAACAAAGACCGAAATAACCATGCCAAACGTCTTATAAAAATTGTTTCTGATTAGTACTGCTAGTTATGATCCTCAGCAGCAAGTAAATTGGTGCCTATGCAATTGAATGTACCTAGTATGCTGTGCTGGGGAGCCCAAGACAATAAGTGAACATTATCAGGCAAATCAGTCGATTCGTCCTCAAATTTCCAGAGGACCGTCTGCTTTAGTTCTCCAAATATTTTAAGAAGACCATTTTTAATCTCCACTGGCCAGTCCTTTCCTTTGAGACTGGATCCCATGCTGAAGTAGATCACTCCGTTTGTTGCATTATCCATTATTTTCTTTAAATCCTGCAAAACAGAATATTTTAATGAGTTCAAGAACATGAAAGTTCAAGATAAAAAAATATTAAATTTCCTGGTTATACTGTAATATTTATCATAATCACTTGATTAATTTCAAGCAAGATGGTCACACAATAATTAAAGCTACCGTTTCCATCTAAAGATTTATTCACACAATTATAATAAACATTTTATTGACATTCTAATGTACTTACTTCTGGCAATGGCTTTATGTCGCGATCAATATGATACCCAGCTATAGGTTTAGCACTTTGTGGTAATGTCATCGAGTGTCCAAAAGACACATACGAATTGAGCAGCATTATGGATGCATTGTACTTTATTTCGCTCAAAGGTGGCAAGAGCTTTCCTCTCTTTGCCAGGATTGGTCCAAATACATCTTCATAGATTTTACTTTCACTTCTTGAAACGAAACTGTGAAAAACGTCTAAGTTACAACATATTCTACATCTTAATTGTCATCAACTAGCAAATCTGCTGCAAGAAATAGCGAAGTAAGTACGAGTAAGATATGTATATTATAATCTGCGGACGTAATTACCACTTACTTTGCTACACAGTTGTCATAATTGTGATTATGGTAACTTACAGTTGCATAAAGGCAGCAAATGTAGCTTGGTTCCACAACTCTTGCGAACGTTGTATGAAAGTGAGCGGAGGTACATTATTAGACATCATATCAGAGTTGTATGCTGGATTAAGTGCTTCGTCAACGAGGCTAAGAACCCACGAATTTGGTTCACATGAGTAAAACCAAATGTATGGAGCATCATATACTGCTGAGAACCTGAAAAAGTGTAAGTAATTTATATTTTGTACCTACTTATATGTAATATCATTAGTGCAATAAACTCACTCTTTGATGACTTCTTACCCAGCAGCTATTTCGCTAAACATCCACTCGGCAATGACAACATCAAACTTCAGTTTGGTATCATTTAACATTTTCTGTAAATTTTCATTCTTGTACGTATTGTCACTTAAATCCATCAGCATGCGGAACCCGTCTTTTATGTCATCTATCTCATTTTCTTTGTTGAGAATCTTTTTTATATCGATCATTTCTGCTGCGAATCAATAAAGTATTTGATGTGATCAGTTGAACTACCTATAATATCTTCTTTATCCAAAAAATTTAACACTGTTGACCAATTTTGCGAACGAGTGCCAAAGTACAGTCTGATATTAAAATACCTAGGTATATATTTTAAAACAATATTTAAGTAGAGAACTTACATGGAAAGTCATCTAGAATGGCGCTGACATCAATTTCATTGAAATTCGGATGTTTGTGATTATTTGGAAAGGGTGTAACAAATGTAACCTGTAAAACATTATTAGATATTTAGTAAAATATCGATTCATTAGTTAGATACCTATTACTTAATAGCTTCCACTGCGAGACATACATATACAGGCAAAATATCATTTTCCAGAAACCAACATACCATATTATATCGTACATTATAAAATACACCACGTATCACATGTTAAGTAAATACCTAGTTAAGTATAAAACGTTAAAGACGTTTATTAGAATACAAATTAATTCAATAGAATATCCGTCAAATAAAACTTAATAAAATAAGTTTAGTATATACATTTTATCATTTGGAAAGATCGTCATCGTCAATTTATCGTCTTATCGATAAGTCAAGGTCACTAACCTCATGTCCAGCCTCCAATAAAAGTTTGGTTAAACCAAAACCAAGAAGAGTGTGACTCTTGCCTGGGAATGGAAACACCGCTAGTATCTTAAAAGCTTCACTTAATGATGAGTACGCCACAAATATGAACCAAAACAATTTAAATCGAGCCATTGTGTGAAGAGACTTTGAAACAGAAGTATTAACTGAATGACTCGTAACAACCTGTCACGTAGTTATGATGTTTATGTGATAACACAATTTTATTATCTTAACGTATCGAACTAGGTATTTCTACAGGTAGGTGCTGTGCTGCTATAGATGTCAAAGAACTAGCTGTAAGTAGTGATCTCATCTTCTGAATTGTGGTTACCTGAATTTTTTTTTCAAACCAAGTAGGAAAATTCTTCAAGAATTTCTCAGAAATGGAACATTATTCCATCCAAAAAGTTCTTAAAATTATTTTAACAACTCTTTTTTCTTCTGATTTTGGGACTTTTTTTCGTCATTTCAGACGGACTGCAGACAGCCGCTGCAGCAGACCGGCCGGCGGTTTCTATGAAATACTTTCCGTAACTTTACTAGTGACACGTCTCGTGCTCACCGACATAGTTCAATTCATAGAAATACATAGAAAGCCGTAGTGTCGTGGCGACATCTCGTCTGCTGCTACTCTAATTACCTAAAACCCATACCGATCAATAGTCCTCAACTAAATTAAAACCATATTAAAATAAAGCCACACTATAGATCCTTGACTTAGTTACACTTAGTTTATAAACAAACCGATAGACGATAAAGTTTTGTTTTTAAATGTAGACATTTCTACATTATTATTCAGATAAAGTAATCTTATCAAGCAGCCGTTTAGATATAAATAGAGATTAGGCCTAATTGTTGTAACCAGGTGAGTGTTTAGGTGTATTGTAAGTACATAAATGATGCAATACTTTTATATGAGTAGTAACTTTGTAATAAGTATTTACTATAGGTAAGAAACTACGAGTATCAAAATATACCTACGTACTTGATTGGTAAGCCGATGTCTATACTGCTCTCAAAGTTTTAGTTAGTTTTCATATTTTGTGTATCGAACACAAGATAATAAAAGTTACTACGCACTTTAAAAATAACAAACTTACTATCCCAAAGACTTTTGCATCATTTTAAAACAAAAACGCCTTTATACGGTATGCTACCTAATTTAAGTAGGTAAGATAAAAATTTCGAAACAACGGAAGTATGGTGAACTTTTTTTACAAAACATATTTTTCACATCATTAACGTCGACCGCGAGCTTATGTGCAGAAAACTCCTAACTTCAAAACTGTGATAAAACCTACTTCGCGAGATATTTTCTCTTACAACTTTTTAATGCGTTGGCGACGTAAAGGGTCCTAAGTGCGGCTCCCGCTAAGCTCTTTAATGGTAAAGTAGAACAACGTGGTCATGATCTTATGAAGTATCCGGGTAATACTATCCATTTTTAACGATATTGAACAAGTTACTAGAAGATCGTAAGTATCTACATAACTATCTAAACCTACACATATACTTTATATATATGTAAAATACTTCTCTATTTGGAGAATAGTTTATCGAGTGCGGTTTTTTTAATACGAAATCAAAATCAAATAAAAAATTGACAGAAACTTAACACGATCAAATGTTCTTTAATAGATAGTCACACTTTGGTTAGAATTAGCCACACAAATCATCACGTGTTTTTGTTATGAAATAACTGCAAAAGTCTACATCTATTCTACTGTCTGGGAAAACAAGATATTAAGAAGCAAAAAATACTAATTTTCAAAGATAAAAGTAAGAAAATGTGAAGTAATTGCCTTTATGAGTCCAAGAGGAGGCGTCCTAGAAATCCGTAATGAGCACTTCGGAAAGCTCTTTTTAAGAATATTGTTAGGGTTACCACATATACGATTATTTGTGTAAAGTCATATATTTTCTAACATAACGTAACATTGGTGCATAAGTGACAATATTTCTGCTAAATTGTAAAATATTTTATCATAAAATTATCTGGGCAAATTAACAAGTAAGTATTAGAGTATCTTGATATGCGATTAATAACCATAAATTATAATAATATTATAGTAAAATCGATTATTCAGCCCAGAATCAGTATTTTTCTTATCGATTGGCTCAGTGTTATTGTAGGCATGTGTATACTTGCGTATTCTAATTTATGTTATGGGATATGTAACCAGGTAGGCATTATAATAATGAAATACCTAAATTGTTAGGTAGGTACTTAATTGCTCCAAAATGCTCGTTCTTCGATAAAAACTTATATTTTGTACAATTTTGACTCAACATTGCTTCCGGTTGCAACATTGGGCGTTGTTTTTCAACGTCTACTTTTATTCTTCTAGTTATTTCTTTGGAGACTTTATGAAACGCAAGTGATTATCAATACTAATTAATTAATAATTAATACATATTTTCTTATTCAATTTTTGTTTCTTTAAAAAATAATAATAATAATTTTATTTACGAATGACAAAGATTCATTATTTGTTAGTAGAGTCTTATACACTATATTAGTAACTAGCCTAGGACATGCAACGTCACACATTTTTTTACAATACGGCAGTCGTATTTGCCGGCTATCATTTGCAGGATGCTGTTGTTTGGATATTGTTGTTGATGCCTGTGTCCTCGATATCTATGTGAAACTCATGGCCAAACTGGTTCCACTTTCTTGTCCTTTTAGTTTAACATTGCTTCTTTTATATCCTTCTATAGATACGGTTGTTACGAAAATGGGACGTTTAAATGTACAGCGTGACTCCTTTTATTTCAGTAAGATTAGGAGATGCCTAATCTTATTAGTGGCGGTTTACAAAATGTAAATTTTTCTTCTTCTGTGTATACGTTTGTCAATTGACGATTAGCATTTATTTGGCATTTAATTAGATAATGAATACTCAACTGAAATTAATATATTCCTACTTATTAGCAGGTAACTAAAGAAATTCACTGGATTGTCCGTTATTTATAAGGTAGTCAGTAATGCATTGTTTCAGAGTGTTTTTCCGGTCATATTACCTATGTTCAATTCGATATCAGTATTTTCTATGTTCGATTAATATTCAAAAAGCGCTGGTTGTAGTTTTCAGTGAGCGATGTTATTTAGTACAATGGCGATTGTATTAAATAACACATTACGTGCATGATACTGATGTTTCAAAGCGGATATAGTTCAGAACAGACGATAACAAAAACTAGAGCAAACGTTTCAAAAATGATGTAACTCAAAACTGCAGCAACAAAAGAAAACAATATTCATGTGCAAACTTGTTCACAGGGTGTGAGAAATACGTACTTTTCAAAGTCATCCGACGTAAACTGGCTCTTTTAAACTAAACAGCCACTGAAGTTTTACTGCTCGAGCGAGCGGAGCGGGAAAGTTTAAGTTTTGCGGGCGGAGTGATGGCCCCTCGAAGATAAAACGGTAAGATAGTCTGCTGCCTTTATACGTACGAGTCCATATTATTGTGTGGAGAATGCTTTGTGAATACGGCGCACAAGGTAAAGAGGTTTTGGAACTCATGTGCCATTATCTACCAAGAGAGATGAGCGGAGAGATGTGTGTGTCAATGTTGTCCTATTGTCTGTTTACGAAATCTTCTCTCCTCTCCCTCCCATCACCGCTTTTGTGGATACCTTACCAATCGAGCTTCCTTTACAATGTGTTCAAAAATGAACCCCGTGATTATGTATAGAAGAGGAATCTCTTTTACTTATAATAGTTATTATTTACACATATTAGGATGTTAAGGAAATAATGCAAATACATTATTTGTGATATACGGCGAACTGCTGTTCAAAGCAAAATAAAAAAGCCTTTTATATACATTTTGTCTGATCCACTAACGTTTTTGTATTCCTCATAAATGTATTTACCACGAGTTGTTATTAATAATGCTTAAAAGGTACCTAATATTATGTAGGAGTATTACACCAATATTTGGTTCGCTAGCGTGGTCTCTTTGCCCGCTTTACCGGGAGTGGTCTGTATATTCATTAAATTAATGTACCAGAGGCTGTGTGCTTTGGAGCTCAAATCGTAGCAATTTCCCTCTCACTTAGAGATTCCCTTTTAGTTTGCTAGTGACGACTTTGGTAAACTAATTTATATAACATTTGAATTTAATAATAATGCAGCATGAATGCCGGCTGACAACTCCACTGTTGTAGGCTTTCTGATGTTTGTATCCGTCTTCATTCCCTTACCAATTTCGAAGACCTTTGGATGGAACCCGAAATGTCGGCGACAATTAGATTGACCTGGATTGCCACCACCCAGATATTATCACTTTGCAGCAAGATCTGCAACATTATATCCATATTAGAGCTCATCAGAGTCGATCCGATTTGATCTTCATCATCAATCCTAAATCAGGTAACTGCCGGACGTATGCCTCTCAAGGCGCGTCACTCAACCCGATTTTCGGGCTATTTGCTTTCAGTTCCTGCGCAACACCTTACCGATATGATGTACCAACCATAATAAGATTTTTGGTCTCGGTTCCTTTTGGTTTGGCTTTTGGTCATCACCGTTTACCTTGAATGTATAAAACAAAAGGGAATAACGGACTAGGAAGTCGTATCCGCTGTCATTACACCTCATTTTGCAAGAAAGCTTTTATAAGAGGGTTGCTAAAGTTTCCGCAAGCTTTCAACTATCATTATCTTAAGATTAACTGAAAAAATCCTTGAGAGCTTTGGGTGGAGGAGAATAATAATTTAATTTCTCTTAGGTACTTAGAATTTCTTTTTCAGTTTTTGGTTTGACACAAAATCATCAGCGGATCGTGAAGTTTCGTACAATTTCACGGTATAACTTGGTCATTTGTAAAACTTATTTCAGAATTATGTTAATCGAGTATACCAATATTGTTCATAATGCTATGTTAAACATAGAAATAGTAAATTCTAATCTTATACTATATTGCAAACTTCTCTAACAAAATAGCGACTATATACAGGATGCTCGTAAACATTGTTTCTTAAATAATAATGAACTCATAATCTATTTAATTAATAACACAAGTGTGTTAAATGAACAAACGTGAATTAGAGCGTGGCTGGAACTCTACCACCATTATTCTACGACTCTGGCACTGAACTCCATAACAAGATTAAGGCAGCGATCCATTGTTAATGGAAAAGCGAGTAGAGTCTTTGTCAAGTAAGTACAAATCTATTTAATTATACGTAGGTTAGGTAAGTATTAACTAATCCATACATACCTACACATAATGATGTAATTTATAAGAGATTTGCTGAAAATATAAAACAGGTTATTTAAAATTTAAGTAACCTGCAAGTAGAGTCCACAGATGAAAATGTGGCCAATAATTTTTTTTTTCCTGAATATAATTATATAAGTAAACGTTGGATCAAACCATGAAGAGATTGATTAACGTGGAGGAAACGAGATTTGTATGCTAAGACCGCAGCAGCTGGAGTTCATCGCCTCTGCCTTAGGGGTAGCCTAAGGGTAATTGGTGTGAGTTTATGTTTGTATGGATCCAACAATCAAAACCTTAACAGATATTTTAAACGTAACTAAAAATCTTTGCTGGAAAGAGGAAGAGTTTACATTAATTCAAGGTTATGCTACTAGGGTTTCAGAGACCCTCGTCAGTTTTAAAGCGCTAAAACCTGTTACCTTTTCAGCCTCATCCCGCTTCACTTGGCTCCAACAAGCCGGGTCTCAGGCCGGTATTAAGGTCGGGCTAGCTTCCAACATCTTGTATTTGGAGACTCATGATGCCACATACAGTTAATTAATGTCACCATGTGTACTTCAAGTCATGAATAACACTTATACTTTTAACTGTCGATTTAAATACCGGCCTACCCTCAAAAGTGAAAATTATTTATGTGTTCATATAATTACCCGAGTGCTGAAAGGAACAGCGTAATGTTTTTCGAGTGTATGTTTATTGGTACCCCTACTCCTTAATTGCATTCACAGCCAAGGTGTCACAAATAAAGTGATTGGCGTGAAACATTCTAACTGGATCAATGCTACAATTATTGCGACCATAATATTCAAGTTTACTAGTAAACTTGAATATTATGAATAAGTAGGGAATGCTGCCAGCCTTCTGGGCACCGTGACTCCTGATGCCCTCCTAGAGGACATATTTTATTCATAGTTAGTTTATTTATAGGTAGTTTTAGTTTTTAGTTATTTAATGTTAGTTTTTAGTCATTTTATTATTTGTTTGTAATTATATTCTAATTAATAAACAGTTTAAAAAGTTTACTAGTACTTTTGTAAATCTAATCAGTTAATTTATAATACCAGCCAGAACAAAATGTTTGAAACGCCTCTTCTATAATCAAGACAACTTTTGATATTATTTTAAATAGAGTATCATATATTTTAAAGCAACAACATTTATATCACAAACAGAGCGCAACCTCAGTATTTACGAAGTGCGCCTGTGTAGTGTTAACGACTTTTGGCAACCGCTCTGTGAATCCACCATCAAATCCTAAACAATAAACAACTGTTTCCTAACTTATTTGACTGTTAGTTCGTAATCAAGAGTCCATATAATCTTGTATCATGCATTTGAATAATAATTTCTCTAAAACATAGCGACTGAACTCCTCCCGTGTTCCTTTGATTACGTTTTTCTTTTCATAATATTAAAAATACATAAAGTTCACGCATAGTCTGATCTCTGTCACTTCACTGTAACGATACGGAAAATAATGCGTTTTGCGATCAATTGAAACGCATGCCCCGCCTCATTTTCTGGGCATTTTAATGTCCAGTAGGAAGCGATCTGAGGCCTGGGATCTACGTCCAGTAGGTAGCGACGGCAGAAAATGAGGCGGGGCACGCGTTTCAACTGATCGCAGAACGCAGGCCGCGGCTAGGTCGCGGCTGTGTGTGTCAAGCTTAAATTATCAGTAGCAATAATAGAGAGAAAACAGTGATCCATGAAGTCAAATTTCTTTATTGCAAGTAAGCACGTTGTGTACATTTTTGCACGTCAACATCATTTTTTGAATTTACATTTACCTACACCACCTTGCAAGGAAAAGGTGCCAACGCTGAGGAGAAGGAGAAGCTGACACTAGTTGATGAAACGGGAATTACCGTGTTAAACATTTATTATATGTCTCAATGTTAATATGTATGCAAACCGTGTAAGTTTTAAAAGTGATACATCTAAATAGTCTAGACATTGAAAATTGGTTGAAAATGCAACTATAGTGTTTGATAGCAACAAAAACATTGCCACTCTGAATTCACAGCAGCGACAGGTGTTTTTTACGAGCACTAGGTGATTTAGAGCCAAGAGATTCGCTATTAATCTAGTTTGAATAGACGCGAATAGTGTAGAGCAAAGCAAACATTGCGTTAACATTGTTATAAAAGTTGTTGTGAAATACTTGAAATTGTAGTGTATAGTCGAAAACACATCTAGTTTACGCTTCGGACTTTGTGCCGTTCTTATTGTCTGCGCTATAAGTATTCAAATCGTACTTCAAATGTTACCTTATGCTGTCTAGTGTGCTAATGAGTTTCTTTCGGCTTTTCGAGAGCACAATTACTTATATTCAACGGTTGCTCCTAAATGGGTGAACGAAAATATTATAGTACAAAACCTACACAACACTGTGATTACACTTTACGTGCATATGGATTAGGGTAGGTCATACTAAAATTGTGACTAATAAGCGCTAGCTTTCAAAATCTCGTTAAGGTGCAACGCTAGTGGTGGTTCTGCTAACAAAACTATATCGGCAAAACTATATAACCTCACCGCAGAACACGTAGATTTTTTTAAAAACCAGATAAATTAATTGTGAAGTAATATAGTTTTGTATGCAGAACCCCTACTAACGTTGCACCTTAAACAGAGTTAAATCTTATATGAATACTGAAAAGTACCTATAACCATATAAATAGTAAAAACACACGGTACGGTCTAGAAAAGTAGGCAAGTACACTACTTGACTGATTTAACAAAAAATCATAATCACGTTATAATTGTGTACCACTCGAAAGGAAATATGAAATAACTAGAAACGGCAATAATAAGGGAATAACTAGCCGAACTAGTAAAATATAAATAGTCTCAATAGTTCGGTGCACGTTACAACCGAACTGTTGAGACTAAGAGGATCTCATTAGTTCGACACCGGACAAAATAACCGAACTAGGTACTAGAGAAAACTTATTAGTAAAATGATTTTTACATTCGATCAAGGAGTTATTGAGCAAATCTCAACCTTAACTAGTAGACCCCTTTACCTACTTGTCACTTTCTCGACTGTCTTACCTACTTTACATCTATAGGTATTCTACTAGTCTGTGACCTAATTTTAGTTCTCCTTCACCACTGGGAAACAGCCAATTGGCAGGAGATTGTCAATTTCAGACTAAGTTCGTATCTATGTTAATGTCCTGCAGGTAATTAAGTTTTAGTTTTAAATGGTAAAGTCGAATTCACCTCAAGTGTAACATTTCGTACTTTGTAGTTGATCTTAATTACGTTATATAAATAGGATTTATACTTTGCTTTACTTTGATGTGATATTGTGTGTATACGCGATAGTACAGTGTTTTACAACTAAAGCGAACTATAAGTTATTTAGGTACGTACTCGTATATCGACCTAACCTGTGGCATTCGACTCTACGAATTTTTGAGCCAGCGGTAATCGTTACGACGAGTTTCGATCCCATGAGGTAGTTATATCACTCGAAGTTGTTATCACATACTTTTTCTGAAACACTTTATATTTCTGTTTAGATAATATAGCTAAAATGTAGCCGCCACTAAGCGAATCCTAAAGGTAACTATCACTGTCGTTCATAATAAAATATGCTACATCGTGTAAAAGCGAGCCCAGCGGCGCTTCGTTTAGCAGCGACTAATATTAGCGTAGGTACGGTCTAAAACAGAGAAAAGTGTACAGGATAGTTTTTAAGGTTGGGATTATCTCAAAAACTTATTGAGGCCCCCTGTATACTTGTCTCTATCTTCGCGTGTACCTACACAGTCTGGAATTGCTATGAAAAATTATTTAATGCCTTTTGAATAAAAAATGAGGTCAGATAAAAATCCAAACGATTACGTTTTCTGTTTGTAGTTTCCAACAACAAGAAACTGTAGTAGACAATAAACATTCACCAACTAATTTGGTTGAAATGCACTTATACGCCAGACGGCGAGGAGTTAAAATGAAGACTAAAAACTTCTAGAAAAATAGGTCAGCAATTCCAATATCATTTTACACTCTCTTCAAAACGTCTGAGTAAAAATTCTTGAGCACTCGCTCTCAGACGCTGAACTAAAAATTCTTTTAATTTTAACTGCATTTCTTACCTGACATGTCGGTGTGAGTTATTCATGTCTTTAAACACGTTTAACTTACTTACGATGTATGACTGACATTATGGAATCAGCACATTTGTGGCGGAGTGAGGTTGAACACGTTTCGCCATAATTGGATCCCCGAGGTACAAATAAAAACAATAATACTTTGTAGTAAATGAGAGGGTTTTCTGTAATTTAATCCTTAAAGTATTTAATTAAAAACTTACTTGGTAAAGAGCTAGAGTGGGGAGTTTTAAAATTTTAAACTTTAGAGTGGAAGTTAATCTTCATCTATCCGATGCGCCATTATTTAAATTGCAAACAAAACCGACTCGGATATCTCAGCTCGCTAAATTAAATTAGTAAATCGTCTGCTCGTAGGAGACCAGAAAGACGCCGAAATACAAATACCTAGTCTAGAGAATGCAATTAAGGAACGTATATCCCATGAAACCGTTTCCTAAAAACATTTCGTGAACATGGCACCGGCTTGCGGACTGCAAAAAGCAGTAACAAAATTCTAGTGGCCGTTGAAAATGTCTGCGAATATTTTGCAGGCATATCTGCATCGCGGCCACTCCAGACATGCATCTAACGAGTCAGAAACGGTCTAAAGTGGTAACAAAATAAAAATGTAAACGTGTCGGGAAGCAAAAAATGGCGTCAACAAATAAGGAGAATTTTATTAAAAGAAACGATGCGAATCGAAACAATCACACGTCGAATTTCATTGTGATGGCGACAAAACGAGAACTCCCGAAAACAATAGGTTCGCTCTATTATTGTGACTGTGTGTTGCTTTTATTGCTGAAAACCGTAATAAACGAACATGGTAGATATTAAATTTTGTACAGCTATGAAACGCAATAACAATAATAGAAGTAGGTTCCAACCTACTAAGTAATATTAATTAAGATGTATATTTATGAACTCAATGAAATACTAACAATGTAAGCCACTCAAGGTTATCACAAAACAAACAATCATATACCAAAAGTCGCTTACAATAGGGACACATTTGTACTTTATAAACTTACATCACCCACCAACGATTGTAAATCACTAGCAAAAAGCTACAGTCTAAAGGGCGGCGCACACTGCAATAAAACGACGCGTCGCGAATCCCGCGGCCCGTACATAATTGTCTCCAGTCTTGGTCGTGTTGTGTCCGACGCGTGTGTCGGAATGATTGTTGTTTCCCGATGGCCACTGACCATCTAGTCTACCAGCTATATGGACTACATGCTGAAGTATTTTCGTCAGATTTTTTTATTGCAAGAAATTATAAGTTTAATAAACTTCTACCTAAACTATCAGTCATGATCCGCGTAATATTCTTAGGCTGAGATTCCTAGACCATTTTAAGTATTAGCTTAGTGTGCGCTCACTCATTCAACTATCAAAATGCTATGAATTTTGTCAATCAAATCTTGGCCGTAGTCTATTGCAAAATCAACTTCTTTAATTCCAGTCACCATCGTATATCGAGATCATCGCTCCATCTAACTGGGGTTGTCTAAGATTGTTGTATAAAATTGATATTATGGTTCTAGATTAAATATAAACTATCTAAATTCTCATTGCACTGCCTTGTACAGTCGACAGCACATCAAGTGTAACACTTTGGACCGTTCTTATTATCTGCGTCGTAAGACTTGAAATCGTACTGCAAGTGTTACCATGGATCTGCTGTCGGCTGTACAATGGCAATAATAACACATTTTTTGTTGGAATAAGTCAAAATTCGCAGTGGATGCTCATTACAGTTTAAATTTCGATTCAGTGGCGACAAGTGCCACGCCGCTGCTGGGGGCATTAATAACTCTGCTGTCTTCGTATTGTTGGCAGTGAAGGATTCAGCGCAAGTGTATATCAGCCCTAAACAAAACTCGAACCTTAACAGTGACGGCGCCGAAGAGTGACGTAAGTTAAAACAAAGACTAGGAAAGTAAACCCAAGCGTACGATATCTCCATAAAATTGAGGAGGAGTAAGCTCAAAATCAAGTGGAACATGCGCCTTCCTCTCTATTTGGGGATCTACAACCTACATATTGAGGTAAAGCTTTCCTTACGATATTCTTCTCGGTCTTGCATTCCGAAAAGCAAATGTGATAAGGCTACAAGAAAATAACGACTACTACACATCCTTGTGGAGATTTCGAGCACTGGACCATCATTTCCATAGTAAGTAGTCTAGATATACTTAGTTACCTACTCTTTGGTTATGGGAACTGGCATGGGTGACTCATTTGACTTCTAGTTGCATTCATGTCGACTGCTTATTAATTAATGTAACTAGCAAAAACTAATTCCCCGTGTAGTTCAGTCGATTCGACCCATTTAGTAACACAAGTCTCATGAGTTCCATCATAATAATGAAACTACTTGGAATGATCCAACTTTTCAGATAGTCATGCGTGGGCAAACTTCCACAAGTTTCCCTCAGTGCTGGCAACTGTACATTTGAGTCCTACCAGAGTTAAAGCGGGTTTACACTTTGCCATGACTAATGCCGGCAGCACATACAATGGGACATCGATTACTTTGGCGGCCTGCGAAAGTAATTGGCGTGTAAATACAGTGAGACCGGTTGGACGATAGTACCCGTATAGTATCGGTAAGTGATCGTAGGTACAGGTTAAACCCTGACGTTAGTAGTCTCGACTCGACAACTCATCATCTCCATCGATTATCGGCTAGTCACTAGTCCATTGTTACTTCAGCTTAATTTGAGTGAAGATAAAATTAGTATAACTCTATAAAGAAATAATATAAAGTACAGAATTCGAACTGACGATCTAAGAGCCAAAGACGTGAGAAACCATCCAAACGGAAATAAATATTTCGTATGAAATCAAAATGAACAGCGAAAGCTTTCTCATCACATCACTCATCACGACTCATTCACAATACTAAAACTAGAGCCCTCTAATTCGGTCTCTAGCATCTACCTCTACCAAAAATACACATAGGCTTGAGACAAAAAATAATGTGCATTTAAACCAGATTGAAACCAAAGATTTTGTTAACGAAATACTATATATTAGGAAAAAAATTATACTTAACTAATTATAAGTTATACTGACAGACCGTGTTTTTATTGTAATGGTAGATAGCTTGGCATATTATATTTTACGAATTATTCACTAGTTAAGATAAACAATCATTGTCGTCGACCGGCGTTGGGGCAGACCTCGGCCAAGGCGGAGAAACCATCTCATTAGATACAGCTTAGGGATTGATGGTAGGAGGAGAGAGATGGGTGGAAGAGGAGGGGAGAGACATTTGTCCAGCAGTGGGACGACGTATAGGTTATTACGGTTATTATATATAAAAAAGATAAACAAAGAGCGAAGCTCTTCTTTTGGCATCAGCCAGAAAAGCACGACTGATACGACTCTAGTAATAACCTAAATATCTTCTAATAGGCTTACCCAGTTACAATACATCTCGCATCGGCAACCGTTCAAGCTAACTGTATATGCTGATTGATGAATCTTTTGACATTCGAAACAATGCGCACAAAACATCAATACGCCGACCGCGATGACCCCAAACCCTCGTAAGATAGCGAGTAAATCACAACATTTTGATGATAGCTCATTGAAAAGTGACAGATTGAGTTGGCCGAGGCGTGTGAAGATGAGATGTCCGAATGAATTTACAAAAAGAAAATCTTACGGTAATGCCCTCCACACACAGCCGCGACCTAGCATCTGCGATCAGTTGGAACGCATGCCCCGCCTCATTTTCTGGGCATTTTAACGTCCAGTAGGTAACGACGGCAGAAAATGAGGCGAGGCATGCGTTTCAACTGATCGCAGATCGCGGCTACGTCGCGGCTGTATGTGTCAAGCTTAATAATAAGGTTTAATATAATGTTTTACCCTCCTTTTTCCAAATAGATTTTTCTCCGTGACTGTTTGTTTAGCAATTATCTTTATTTCATCCGTTCGTTTGCAACCATCTCAAATTGGTCCAATAAATGTACCTTTTTGATTAGTTACCTAAGTCTTTTATTTAATTTTTCTTGACTTTCTGACCAATACTCGCAGCTGGTTAATTCAAGTTAAGATTTAAACATTCCAGGAAGAAAACAGCCAAGTGGCAGAAATGTATGGGATTGACATTTGCTAATGAAAAAGCAAAAGTCATTCCCATACATTTTTATTCCCATTCTACTTAGAGGAAAGTAATTGCCACTTGACTAGGCGTCTCGTAATTTAGCTATAGCTTCGCCTGGTTACATCAGTGGATGATGGGCTTCGCAAGAAATCGAACGGAGTAATCAATTAACACCTACTTGTTTCATTATTTGGCTAGACAGGCCGTAAATGGCACCCTAAGCTACAATTTAGTCTGTAAATCGCTTGATTTGTGCCTCCCGCTTTGGAATTTGTACAGTTATAATTAGAATAAAGCTCAGCAATAAATATTATCGACAGCTTGGGTGTTGTGTGATTATACAAAACTAATTCTACATTGCCAAGTCAAAAATGTTGAGGTTTCAAACAAAAAACTGGGTGAATTTCGCATGAGTTATTTCGTATGATGTTAATTTATATAGATTATTATGTTTTGTATTATTTGTGAATGACATATAGTGTTTTGGAGATATTACTCTGTGAACTGTATTGTATTGTATATAAATAAATAAATAAATAAATAAATAAATGAGAGAATGGCTCGGCAAGGGCTTTTAATAAAAAGTGGAATTACAAGATATTTTAAGATTTGAACACGAAGCAGCATGTAAAAATTGTGAACTAAAAACTGGAACCGTGAATAAGTTGGGCTGTATGATTAGAACGAAAGAACTTGCTATTTTCTATTTCTAAAGATTAGAATATTATTACAACCACAACAGTACAAATAGGTACCTATTTAATGCCCTAAGTTAAGTACTTAGTGGTATAAAAAAAAATTGGGAGACAATCATGACGCGTAATATATTTTTCCAAAGTGAACATATTTCCTTTTCGAGACATTTTGAGCAAAAAAATAAGCTACTGTCACCAATAAAGTTTTGATGGAATTATGGAAGAACATAAAATGGTACCAGGGAATTCCATCATGTGTACATATTGACACATGTTATTTTCTCTGATGCGGTCGTAAAATCTAGCAATCTTGTCTCCCTCGGATGACGTTTGGCTAAAATATGCTTTCAACACAGTTTCACCAATGTCTCAGGGAAACATTCACATTCGGAATAGAAACAATTTTATGGACAACCATATTACTATACCTAAGAAACATAAAATACGTCTTTAAATTTGAATACGTAACAGACATATATTATCCACAGAATTGGAATGATAAGAGACGTCCTAACAGATGACATTGATCGATCTGGCTTAGGCGTTTATCTGGGTATAATTTTTCCACATTCTTATGGGCCCAAGTTAGAAGGATCGGTGGACTTCTCGAGCGGAAACTTACCATTCAAGAAATGATATCTTCCCAAATCTCGAGGTTTTATGTCGACGATATATTACTGTCGCCACTGACACCGACCCGCATTCCCGATAATACGGTAAGATTTCTTAAATATCGCCTTAATTACATGCGATATTGATCGGTATTCGTTTCACCATTCTTTTATCTTGTAGGGCTTGTTTGTTGGAAATCATTGAAATATTCCTCACATTAGGCCTTATTCGGGCAGGCGATATATCTCGCGTTAAACTTTGACGAAGCTTTTATAACACATGACTTGAGAGTCTTTCCCAATAACATAAGTTATTGAATTCCTTGTACGTTGAGTTCAAAAATAAAACAATATGCTACAAAAATTCTCACTATAATCTATTTTGTTCTGAAATTCGAAGAAGTAAGTAAACAACAGTAAATTACATTAAAAGCTTTAATTAATTTAAACAGGATTGCTAGTAATTAAATCGTAAATGGAGTTCAAATAAACCACAACCTGGAGATCGAAATAATAACCTTTCAACAAAATATTTATGTATAACAGCCAAAAGGCGACCGCAGTAAGACAAACCGAGTCTCCCAACCCAAATAAAACGGGCCTTAACAAATTACCACTTCCTTTAAAGACTTCATAACTCTACTTAATTGAAGTACAAACATTTGCAAATTGGCGACTACAAACGCATAAATCAATTGAGTAAAAACGTGGATCGTTATTCTGCGCTTACGGTCCTCCTGACGCGTACAAATGCGATGTAAGGAATACCTCCTATTTGTTCGTTGCGTTTTAAATGTAGTCTAAATTGCGAAGATTCATCGTTTAATTTTTCAGTGCTAAAGTTAAATCGGGCAACAAACAGTTATTTATCGGCGCCCGGTGAGGGTTGCGCGGGTGCTCGTTAGTGGTGCGATTTTTTATGCGTGAGCGTACCGTAACTCCGCACGTGCCTTTCCGCTCTTTTGTAAATACGATTCGATGAATTATTTGCTACCGTACAGTCAATTGTAATGTGTATTATTGGTATTTCTCTTATTTTATCAATGCTCCATCTTACAGAATTTCATGAGGACATCATTTGCAGGCATGCAGGTAAGATTTAGCCGTATCCGCCCATCTAGCTAGACATTCCAGTAATAATTCTAATAAACGTAACTGCTCAATAGCACATAAAACTTAAGATCGGTAGAAAAACCTTGATATATCTTCGAAAAATACATGGAAAGCAAATCCGTGGCAATCCTTTTAAGGAGCTGCAATAGTAAAATTTCGTGAAGAAGCATTTAAGGAAACCTAAGTAACGCTTCCAAGCGTACCAAGTTTATAGCCCATACACACTTAACGCCGAAACACTGCAGCAGCTCAAAAGGCAAAGGCATTTACGAAAGGCCCCGTCCTATAATTTTCTCGTTCCATCCGAAAGCTTATAGCAGTTTACCTGTTTATCCGAACAAACCAGGCCCGTATGTTCGCCCATGGCTAAATGGTATCTCGTTTACCGCAACACGATTGCGAATCTTAAGTCCTTTCAAGCTCACCCAGACGCCTTTGATATTGAGCGTTAGGCGGGCATTAAACACACAGTTCGCTACGTGTTGAAAGAAACGCGGCAGAGCCTTAAGGCATTTCAAACTAGTATAGACCGGGGTCGGGTAGTGGGTTTATAACTTACAAAAGTACCGAATGAAACTAAAGGAAACCAAATTACGAGTACTATTTTTATTATGTACCTAAGTATAGACTGGTTGCTAACGCAGTGTCAAGTATAGTCAGAAATTGATTGTACAGTCGACAGCTGATCAATGGTAACACTTGCAGTACGATTTCAAGTCTTACGACGCAAATAATAACTGTCAAAAGTAAAAAGTGATACCATTGATCTGCTGTCGACTGTACAAGTCCAAATCAGGGTAGATTTCGTGAAATTTTCATCTTAGGCGCAGCGTGCCTCGGAATGCTATTTTTAAGCAAGGGGTCATGGTTGCTATTTTTGCGTTGGATAGCAGTGGTTAGACCATATCAGAGGCCTCAACTCTGACATTGGATTTGAATACTAACCATTACATAACACCAGATTATGTTATGTATCTATATAAGTTAACACGAGTTTCTACATAATAAAATTTCTTTGGGTTACGTATAAACCACATAAACCCACTCATTAGGTATTTAAGTAACGTAGAAATAAGTAGTCTGGCTCTCAGTCTTCAGAGTGAGCCTTCTGCTCTCACTACACCACTCATTACCATTTTATCCGTTCTGTGTTTGAAACACTGTTATTATAAGTCGGTAAGGGCGAGCAATGATCGTGTCTGCATAGATATGTGATTATAGTTAGTTTTTGTTCAGTTTCGTCTGTTGATTGACTATTTTTGTTGATTCCCAACGAAACAGGACTTGGGCTATCATTACAACGTGTAAAGGAGGATTGAGCAACGGAAACGGCTTAAATATTTACTTTGATATGGAACTCATTTAAAAAAAATGCACTAACTGGTTTTGTGTGTGTTTTAGGAGGATACTTGGCACAGTGAAAAATGAGGATGGAAGCACAAGGATCGGAAATAATCAGGAACTTGAAGATATGGTCTCCGAGCCAAACAGTGGAGTGTGGAGGCCTAGCCTACTGTGGGAGTCGCCGTTAATCTTGAATATAAAAAATCTGTACTGTTAAGAATAAGATTTTCTTTTCTTTTTCAGAATCATCGGCGATACCAATGCTGCTCGACACCGCTGGCTTGGCCACATCGAGAGAATAGGAGACGATCTTGCTGCGAAGAGAGCATACCTGGGGCGACCGGACGGACGTCCTGCAGTCGGTCGCCCTAGATATCGCTGGATGGAAGTAATCGAAAGGGATCTGGGCCGACTGCAGGCACACACGTGGCGCCAGTCGGTACAGGACCGCAATGACTGGCGTATTCGCGTTTCAAAGACCAAATCCCACTTCGAGTCACTGAGCCAGCGAAGTAAGTAAGCATTAACTGCTACTGCTTTTTAGTATGACCAGACTAGAAGGTAAAGTAAAGATAAAATAAATGTTCTTTATTGCACAAAAAATCAGTGTACATAATTAGCTCATACAATAATATACTATAGGCAGTCTCATCGCTGAGAGCGATCTCTTCCAGACAACCTAGAAGGTATCGTATAAGTAAATAATTTGGGTCAAAAGAGCTCTAATCTGATAAACACAAAACTTATAGAGAGAGAAAATACGATAGTGAACCACTTATTTCACGCAGGCGAAGTTGACAAAAGCAAGTTGAGAATATATGGTTGAGACGAATTTAAATGCAATGTCTAAGACTCTCGTTTTAATGGCGAAATTCACTTTGCGTTCATTTTAGAGAGTAGCTCCCGGTATTTATAAGACGGACAATATATTTGGGGAACTGCCACGGAAGCCCGTTTTCGCATAGTGGAAGCAGGCCAGTAGTTCATTAAAAAGATATATGCGGTCATTATGAGGACATTCCTACAGAGCATTAGCGTAATGTCGTTGCCAGTCTTTTGGCAACTTATTAGACTATTTTGTTCCTGTTATACTTGAAAAATTGCCTAATAAGGTATTCTGATACGTATAATACATTTTAACATACGTTCCCATATTTCAGCAACAAATTTTTAAACATTTTAGTAGTAACCTTGTCATCGTACTAATAGGTAGGCACTAGTATCAATAGAGGTGAAGTTTAGAGTTATAAAGAAAAGCTAAATGCATAGGCGTTTCTTTTTTGGCTATAGGCCAAAACCTTTGAGGTAGGCATTGGGCCAGGCAGGTAAGGTTTAGCTTTATTTATATTAGCATTTTCCAAATACAAACACTTCCGTAGAGGTAGGCTACAGGATGTTCGAGAAAATCCTTAGCTACCTTTTGTAAGAAATTCGAATTATAAAAAGAAAATCTGAATATTAATTAGATTAATATACGAAACCGAACCCCTACCATTTCGTACGGTCGAAGACAGAGGAAGGTACAGTAGAGTACTAAAAAAGTACTTGACTGGTTTTTGAAAAGTCTTTACATCTGAGTATGTAGTATATTTGCTCTAAACTCTCTACTGCAAAAATATTTTTTACAATTGGTTAAGCAGTTCTTGAGAAAATCTCAACCTTATTCAGGCCCCCGTACTTATCACAATAGACACTTATTTTTCAACAGAACCATCATTTTCTATGTAAGTAGGTAAATATATAGAAGAGTTTCAGAACTTTCAGCTAGGTTCAAGATAATGCGCACTAGAATTCGTCTAAAATACTACCTAGGTTCTTTTGTGCATCGTTACAAGTCTGAGTCTGTATAACTCAAATATGTATTATAACATACCCTCAATATTGTAATACCCGTAGGGATTCGAAAAGGTAAACGGTTATATCTTCTTTTATTTACATTTATGTAAGTAGGTTTCCAATGTGTATCCTATCTAGCTCAGAATCTAGCTTACATGTTTCAAAGATAAATCGAAGACGGTTTGGATATAAAATATTATGTAGTTACATTACATTACAACACGTTTCGGTAACATCGATGACGTAAAGTGCCTTAGAGCATAAATGCTTCATAATATACTTAAAAATATACAAAATTATTAAACTAGGGTTAGTCTGCACACGTATGCGTGCGAAACGTGGACTCTAACCTCCAGAATGGTGCACAGGTTGAAAGTAGCACAAAGAAGCATGGAACGCACGATGCTCGGTATATCCCTACGCGACAGAGCGAGAAATCAATCCAAAGAGACCATCCGCCTACGAATCCGTGTCACCGACATCAAAACTGAAATGGGCCTGGGCGCACCTCTGTCGCAGAAATTTTGGTCGATGGAGTAAGTGCGTTCTAATGTACCCACGGACGGGTAGATGAAGCGTGCGCAGACCACCGGTTAGATGGTCCGACGACATCAAGAGATTTGCTGGCTCGGTGTGGACCAGATAAACTTGGGATCGGGCCACATGGAGGATTCATGGAGAGGCATATGCCCAGTTGTGGGCTACGGTATGCTGAGGAAGAAGAAGACACACCCCTACACACAGCTTAGGGGTTAGTTCGATTCCTGAACGGTTACTGTAAAGAGAAAAATCATCACAACACGAAGCTATATCTGTACAAGCGTTTTCCTGAATTAAATTCTGAGCTTGCATAAAAATGCATCAGATTCTCTATTATGAAGTGAGCTCCTGGGAATTTTTCTGCTTGTAAACATTTTCTAAAGCTCGCGGAAAGATTTGAACACAACAAAACAAAATAAAAACATTTGTGGTGAATAATTCCACCAACGTCTTTTTCCATAAAAATAAACTTTGTTCCATGAATAATTAATCAAAATAAGTGTTTCGCATAATAATTATCAATCAATCACCCCGTAATCCTGCTAAGACATGTGGAATTATAACAAAAGCTGTGATTATCAAAACTATGCGCTTAAATCATTATTATCTGAGGACCTAGCCGTTTTTTGTTAGCAAATGCGTTAAGTTCGCTTTTATACAAATTTTTGTGTAAGAAGTTTAATAAATAAATAAATAAATGTCAATCCCATACATTTTTCTTTCTATTCAACGAAAGTCAAAGCTGTTTGATTATACCCTCTGATCTTTAGTCATTCGTTAGTCTATTATACCGTGGAGGAGTCTTCTTTTATGAAGTCGGTTAAAATATATAAGATAGAAAGCATATTTTAAATAAAATATTTAAAAAGCTTATATTGTCTACAGCGCGAATTCCTGCTGGAACCGAGGATCCGGAAGAAGAAAATGTGAAGCCACTCGGGATTTCACAATGTTTTAACTTGATAAGATTTTACAAAATTCATCCAGAATTTTTATATTTAAAGTTTAATGCAGCTAAATCAAGGTTTGTTTGATACTCCACTAGAAAGTAGGCACACGCAGGCATTAGTTTACCTAACTTAAGAAAATTAAGTTATTGCTATAAGGAGTTGAACAGAAGAAATAATACGAAGTTTCATATATAAATAATGTAGATTTACCTTCACCTTCTTTTGTGGTCTAAGAAAGTTTAGCTCTTTGTAGTATGCAACCATATGGAAAATCTATCGAAGATTCCAGATCAACGATTCAGAGTTTTAGTTCAGCGTGCCCACGAGGGCATATCCACGAGATGAAATCCTTCAAAGGGGGAATATCCACCACCGTGAAATTCAATTAGATCAGGTAGGTACGGTTGCCAGACTCTAGGGTTTGCACCAGCCATTTTCTTCAGTGTTAGTATTCCCTCGCGGTACAGTGCATGCATCTGGGATGAAAAAAATATGCTCAGCTAACGCTTTTCCGAATTATCCTGTATCACAACAAAATGCCTCATCATATAGTTTTAAAGTAATAAATACTGTTCCTTATGGATTTGAGGATATAGCTTATTATAAATAAATAATTTAAATTTCACTTTTGTCATAAACACGTAAGTAATCATTCTTGCATATTGCATATTAACGCTGGATTAATTAAGTATACTAATAAAAAAATTATTCACCAAAATACGGTTTATAAATCATAAATAGAGGCAACCTTATCGGCGTTGCACAAGTCACTGTCACATAGAGTAAGCCAGTAGTTGTAGAGAGGGTTTTTGATACATCCTCTCCACAAATAACCGCTGATACTTGTCGCTTTTATACCGCATAACTCATTTTCCTCGCATACTTGGGTAGGCAGTGAACCACTAAAAGAAAATAAATGATCATAATATGGGTACTGAAATACGAACATTTGAAATTACTGAGACTAATTGATTATTTCATTGAATTTTTTTAACATTCATTTTGTATACTCAAACGTAATACAGAATCATATTAATCTGTAGTTCTAACTAGCAATCCCTTGGCACAATATTTCAATTTAAATAGCAAGTTTTCCGTAACGACAGTTAATAATTACACAATGCCTTGTAAACAGGTTATTTGCAGTAGCATACTTACATGTTACCCTCCAAACAATTGGCGTCATTGAGCATGTCAACCTTTGTGTCCGCTCTAACTTCACATGACAAACAGCTCATGTCTTTAAATACGGAGTTCCTTAATCGTTTGTTACGAGACAGCTCAACAACATTTTCAAACCAATCCTTTTTCTTTGAAAATATGAATGGCATCTCGCTAATAGATAAGTAATTGCAAAGATTGCAAGAACAAACGTATGTGCTCAAATTGCGGTGGACATCATAACATCCTCGATCAACTATCCCAAAAGGTGTGTGTTGAGAGTAGCAGAGATCGTCTTCGTTTTTGCAGAGAATAGATGGAATACTGTTGATACGAGTAAGGTAAATTAGGGTACCTACTTAATATAATTAACAGGACGGGTTCAACCAAACTTCAATTATTCGTTACAAACTGTTTAAAAATAGGAAATGCTAATTAATATACATAGTAGGTGATTTGGATAACTACAACTTTAACTTATACTCACAATTTATTCGCAGGTTCTGTACATCCTTCCACTTCCACATTATTGCAAAATACACAGGACCGTCCATTTAAATGCTTGTCATCAGTAAGTGTGAGATTAGCTTGATTATATAATCTAATTGAATTTTGTTCCTGCTGATATTGCTGTGATTTTCCTAAAAACATCAAACCTCTTGATAACAGTGGTTCTACCTTCTCTGTCATTTCTTTTAGTACTGGAGTGGATTTAATTTTTGCATATTTTCGACGAGGATATAACCAAAATGGCAACGGCGTTAGTGATAAATTTTCATAATTGATAACATCATAAGTATTTTGACCAGTAGCAGGTATAGACATGTGAGATGAATTAAGTGTTTTAGTTAGTAAACTGTTAGTAATAGGTCTAAATAGTACCGTAGGTTTAATATTAATTTCAGCAAATTTATCGCGAGGATTGTTAATATCACAAAAAATTTCCTCAATATTTTGTACCATGAATGATACCAATTTACTTTGTGGGTCTTCTGTTTCAAAATTTACAGTTGTATCATCCGTAAGTTCTTCTACTAGTTTCCTAAATTGAACCAAAGATTTCTTACTTTTGATATCTCCATTTTGATCACATTTGGCGTAATTGATGAAGAAAACATTTAGAAACACAAAATAAATAATTATCATTATCGGTAGTCACTCGAAAAATCAAACCAAAGCAAGCTAAATAAATACTTCACTAAGATAAATACAGAGTATGACAGTTTTTTATTCTTAAAAAGATGTTTATCTACTTTCAGCAGCTTTCTGCCAAAAATTAAAAAAAAAATCATTAGTACCCGTAGAGAGAGAGGATCATTTAGGTAGGCTTCTCTGTCTACGCTAGTACCATACCCTCTACGGTACATACCATACCATCTACGCATACCATCTATAAAGTATTTTTTCTCGTTAAATAATAAATTTAGAATAAAAAGTCACAAGTTTCTTTTGCGGTTGCCCAACACTCGAAAATAAATCCCTATAAAACATTACCTACGAAAAATTACATTTCAATTATTACATGCGCGCCGAACACTTTTAAATTAAATCTGAATCATAATATTATGTAAAAAAATAACATTAAAAATATCATGAATATATTCTTGCAGTGAATCCAACCACTGAAATTCCTAGCATTCATTCTTTTTAATGCGCTTCTCGTAGGACTTTTTTCGTCCAGTTCTTCAGCTGTAGCATCAATTAGTTTTGGACTTTCAAATGTGTCGTTATTACACCGCGGTTCACTGCAGAATAAATATATTGAATTGAAGACTGGCGTTGAAATGCAGCCTCTGGACACGAAACCAACATCATCATCGATGTTTGTGTAACACAATTGGTTGGGTTCGCATACCATAGAATCAGCACTGAAAAAAAAGACTATGAATGAATGTACAAAATACTGCGTAAAAAGGAACCATAACACCAATTAAAAAGAGAAAATATATATACAGGAGGGTAGTTTCGGCAGTTGCGTAAAAAAATATTTGAACAGTGGTTGTAAAGTTGTCAGTGATGATAACATAATAATTTAAATTGTTAAAGTCATCGGCAATAAATCAATCACTGCTGGCCATAGTGGCCATACCTTTTAAATTTCTGCGCTTAAGCATCCATGATTTCCACTTAAAAGTTAAGAGCTCTATATCATTGGTTCATCATTTTATTATACTTACTCTTTGCCTTCTCTACAAATTTTATCAGCCACACGACTTGTTCCTTTGGTCTCACAGATTTTACACAGAAGTTCCATTCCCGTTGAGGGTTTCTTTAACCTTTTATTATCGTATTCCCAGTCGCTGATTTTCTTGTATGTGTAATATACTGGGTTGGATATGCGTTTGTCATTGCACAGGGGGCATTTGCAGACGAAGGTTCTGTTCATTCTATCTGGTGCACCGCAGCCTCTTCTTACGTATTGAGGATTGAGTTCTGTGTAGCACTGTGAGGTTCTCGCGCATTTTTCAGTAGGTAATCTGAAAAAATATCATAATTTTTCATATCAGATCAAATGGTTTCCTTATAATGGCATAATAATTAGGTATGTTTGAAACATTCTGTATTCAAGGGGCTAAAAATTATACCATACAAAATTCCGTTTACAGTCCTTATGATATCAACTATATAAATGTAATTTATCTAAATTAATTCCCACTTCTATTGTATAGATTTCTCTCAAAGAAGGAAGGAAATTATAATTTATCAAGATACTTATACAAGAATAAAAAAAATCGAAAGGTACTCAACTCACGTTGCTCCTTTGTAACATATGTCGTCCAGTCTATTTTTAGTAATTTTGAAGAAGCACGAATAACATTCAAGCTTAAACTTGTCAGGGTCTACGTAATCGGCTTCCCTTATTTTCCTCCGCAACAACGTCTCACGGGTGCCATTCTTATTTCTTTCTCTCTCTAAATTTTCGTACCATTTAAATTTTTCTATAAAAAGTTTTCGGAGTTCATAATCATCAAATTTTTCATCGTCCACAGTAATAGCCGTTGTAATTACGGTCTCACCCGGAGTTTCACCGAAATTGTTTTCGAGCTGAGGTCCTGATGCAATTTTCCTTTGTTCTTTGATACCACCAAATTCGCCTCTGATCCCGTGGAATAATGAAACTAATATAAGGAAATTGAGAAATTTTTGTTTATTTATATTCCACATTTTTCGGTTACTTTTGAAGTTCATCTAAGTTTGTTTGTAGTAGGTAGGTAGGTTAGCTGAGGTTAGGTAGTACTTTTTTTGGTGCTGAAGACATTGACGTAATAGAATAGAACTATGCTCTTTGATAACTAACTATTTATCAAAGAGTTTATTACATACCTAAGTCTCTTTAATTTAATGCGATTGATAATGTTAAGTATATAAGTATACTTACCATTACCACTATGTATTATTCGCTGGATGGAATGGAATCGATTACTGTTAAATTTAGCCCTGAGAGCTTTCCATGTGTAGCTAAATCTTGTATTCAAATTTTTTTTTTAAATATATTTGAAAATTTGAAGTTTTACACAAAATTATTCATAAAACTTAATTTATTCCGAAATAAACGATGCTAAATACACTTAAAGGAAGCATTAAGATGGAAGAACATGAAAACGCTTCTTTGGAGTGAAGCACTCAGAAATTGCACACAGAAAATTACATGTTGTAAGTTCAGGGTCCATAAAACAATAAACAGCGCAGAGGAATATTAAGTAAATTACCGAATTTCTTCTACCTACAGCAGCGAGCTTAAATTTTAACACTTATCCTCAAAAGATAAACTTTATCCATGTAACACGAAGTAAAGTTGTTGAGCAATAAATTGCGATATTGGAAACGGCAGTTAGAAAACATGAACTAGCAGATTTTGTTTCAAACTGCTACCTAAATTGGGGGAAACTGATACTACTGAAATTTATGGTATTAAATTTTCTATTGGAAATCCTAAATGCTCGGTAATTATCGAAATTCAAGTAGGCCAACCAAATGATTACAACTAAATGTTGATAATATAATTGAGATTCATAAACTTTTGAATTGTCCCTACGAATTTTGCAATTGTTAGTTTAATTAAACAATAATCTAAGAAATATTAGATAATTACTATACTTACAACATTCTTATGACTACAACTGTGAAGTTACCTAATGCAAGAGAAACTTGCTCAAACCAAATTGTAAATGTAACGGACAATAAAACAGCACGTATATCAAATACTCATTAACAAAATATAACTAATAACGTCAATGAAACAGTGTAATTTACCGACTTGTCGACAGCTAAGCTAGTGTGTCTAACGATGAAATGTAAACTTATACAATGTACGAGCAAGCATCGACGGCATCCAACCAGAGCTAAAGGGGACTTGATAACACCTCTATGCGTTATTGATGCGTCTCGTACATCAATGTACGAATACGAAGAACTGGAGAAGGATTTATAATGGGCAAAACGAGAATTAATTTAAATGAAGATTACAATTTAGGAGTATCTATTATAAATAAATATCTGAAAAGGAGATCAGCCCGGTACGGTAAAAGTTAATACAGGTAGGTCAGATATACATAATCTCAGAGTACATAATTAATAAAATGATAAAAAACCTTTTCGAAGTCAAAAAGTGATTCTAGTAATGTCTATGAGTATTTTTTTTGTATGTTTCGCCCATATACCTCCGACAAGGTGGTCGGAGCCTTTGTTGACATGATTTTCGTAGTGTTTTTTTACAACCTTGCTCTGACTGCTTATTGAGATCAATGAATACAATATGTTGCATGCACTGGTGACCCTGATATCCTATATTTACATACACCTTAAGCTTAGGTACCTATTGTTCCTATTTCTAATCTGTACTGTACTGTTCCTAAGGTCTATGAGTATGGTATTAATAAGAGAAGAAGTATTCATTGGGGATGCTATGACTATTAATTTAAATACTACGACTATAGTACTACACTGTATCATAGCATTACTTAAATCAACTAGTATTTAAATCAATGGTCATAACATCCCCAATGAACACATCTTCTCTTTTCCATCCATCTCTTACTGAATTTTGTAAGTATTGTGATTATTCTAAATAGTTTTACACGCAAACTACAAAATACCTTGTAATACAAAGGTGTTAACTAAATTAAAGCCAGACGAGATAACTACCCTATACTCGACTAGACTGCGTCGGCATCACTATAATCATGCAAATAGTGGACATCACAGTTCATCATAGTTGAGCTATTAACTCGAATAATGGGTTCTCCATAAATATCTGACTATTCGGAATCTTCCGACGTTCAAGTACTTGCTGGCCTTTTGAACACGACGCCTGGTACTATAATTCAACCCAATAATGATTCATATAAATTTGCGAAACGAGCGAGAGGTGCAAACTGTAAGAGTGAGCGATGCAGTGTGTAATTTGCGTGAGGACGACCGCGGGCGGGTTGTTTTAGTGATGGAATTTGCAGTTTATGTCCTTTATCGATATCAGAGTACCTATATTCCAAATAGTTCCAAGCAGTTATAATGCCATAACTGGAAAAATATAAACTACATCTTTTGTTCTAATGGCGGAACAAATTGAAATTTTTTGCCATACAATTGTTAGGGCCACGGACATTAATCTCATCTATTATGATTTCCAGGATCTAAATAATGAACATATTTTCACATATTTTTATAGATTCGCGTCATTTAATCCCTTTTTAAGATTAACAGGTGTGCTATTTGCCAAGATAGTCTCTCATGACAGGTGGCATAGCATAGTATAATATGTCTCATCATAATATCTTGTATTTTATTTGTGTTTATTTTGTACCCACTAACATTAGTTTGTAAGTCATTTTATTGTATTTTACTAACATCTATGGACCCTGTCCGAAATAAACAATTTTTATTTTATTTATTTATTTTATAATGCCTATCATTAGTAGGTTCAGAAAATCTATACCTACAAAAACTCCAGAAAGCCGATCCAAACATTTTTTTTAACTTTTTCATGTTTGTAAATTAGAAATCTAAAACAAAGTAACGGGGGTAAATGTTTACATACAAGTATTTTTGATAATATCGATAAAATACATTGTCCTTTGTTCTACAACACTACTAAAGCGTGTCATTCAGTTTTTATCGACATGATTAAGTTTCGCTCATTGAAGCATCACCTTGCATCGGCCGGTAATTGTGGGTTGTTAGCCTTAAAAGGCAACGGTATACAATATAAATATCGAAAGACATCGATAGATCGAATGTTGTATAATACTGCAACCTGTATCATCAATATCCGGCAAAATTAAAGCTAAGAAACAGATGATATTATGGAAGAACTAAGTGGACTGAACTGAGGATTTAGATTTGTATCTACTACAAAAAAAATAGCTATAGATACTTTATTCCCTATTTAACAAATTAGGAACATAATACAAGGGAGTTTTCGCTCGCTTTGAACAACTTAGAGAGTCCACAACAGTGGAAACTTCAGAAGAATCCGCTTTGGGTGTATAATTTAGGTCTAATTTAAAAACTTATGCAATACCTATACTTCGATACGGACCTCTCCTTACATTTGAAAATGAAGTATCTAAAGTAGATTTTCTTCCCTTTTTCACTTTTTAGCACTTTTAGAATAGACACCTACATTACTAGATTATTTTACGTAATCGTAAGTATCTATCTACCTTATTCGAATTTCACGATGTTGATACCAGACAGCTATTTCACACATTTTTGAACTCACACTTTTTAAATTCTTTATTATGTAATTTTCAATCCAATATCGAGACTTTTGGACCTACTAAAATTATTTAATAATATAATTTACCTACAGGTCACAAGAAATCACCACTCAGTCCACGCAAGCATGCAGGTATCCTTCAGGCCAGACAGTGTATGTATGAATACAAGTAAGTGTATATTTTTTGCCACCCATTGTACAGTTTTTATTACCTGTAATTTAATATACTTACTGAATCACCACGGACAATGCACTGCAGTTTATGGTTTCATTTTTTTAAACTATCGCATACTGTTTTGCATATTGAAGTGCGCGCGCAGCGCAGACATCCGTTATGGTTATGACGTAGTCGACAGCACAGCAAGTGTCACCTACTGCTGTACGCGGCGTATTTCTACCCTACGTGAATACCCTATTGGTATATATTGCAATGGATTTGTCGTTAATGGCACTGACTTTGAAAATGAGTGCGAAAAAATGTATGACAAAATTCTTTTAGGACCCCCTGACCATCCAGTAGTCTCCTGCTATAGAAGAATGATCGATTCTGGAACTTTTGCTCGACCAATCGTTGGCCGAAAGACGTATGACCGAAGTAGCTTTTGACCGACACTACAGTTGATCGACACGACTTTCGCCCGACAGACATATGGCCGACATAACTTTTGACCGATGTTGCTGCTCAAGGTTGCTGACAGGGACTAAATGGATGCAAATAGCTGAAAATCGAGTTGAGTTGCGCGACGACGTCCAGCGGTGGACTAAGGCCGTGTTTTCATATGCAAGTAAACTCGCGCAATTCTTGCATGAGTTACTTGCAATGTCGTTTACTTACACACTGCAATTTTCCTGCAACTAATCGCAAGAAGTGCTAAACAAGCCGTCGCGCACAGCACTTGCTAGGTGTTTACACTTGCAAGCTACTGTCGTACAGACTGTCGGACATTTCTTAAAGAAGTTTTATTGCAGGTGTAAACGCGGCCTTAGGTACAGGTTGATGATGATGATAACACGAATCATTGGATATTTCATAATAGGTACGTTTAAAACTCCTTGCAAAGTGGTGTAAATGTAAATTCAAAATATATGTTGACGTGCAAAAATGTACACAACTGCTTACTTGCAATAAAGAAATTTGACTTTGACTTTTAAAAATAATAAAACATTTTTTAAGCAATACTATACTGATGTAAGCTTATTCATATATATTTTTAGACCGCTCGTCCCTATTTCGACGTTGGAGTTTAAAAATGTAAATCCCCCTTTTTATGTCCCGGGTTTTGAAATTAAGCCTTCTGTAATGAAGTACTTACGCATGTTGTTTTTGTAACTGGACCCTTAGTTCAGCCAACACCCGCTTTGTTAAAAAAATCTAAGTAAATAGGACCGACATTAGACCGATATTGTATGAAAACTGACAGTTGTAAGAACGATCTCAAAACTCCACTCCTACCTACTCAAATCTGTCTATGACTGTATAAATATTGTTTATATTCTGGCCGAATCGACCACTAGGTGTCGACTCATACGATAGCGACACCACTTGTGGATGAATCGACACATAACAATTTTATATGGGGAACGTTTCACCCGAGGATGATAATTTTGCGGGTGAATAGTCACCTAAGTCGACAAATCTGCCTCAGACCGAGACTTGAGGGACAAAGAGTGCAAGCTAGCTCTTATAACTCTCAAACATATACAATTGTAACACTTGTAAGAGCGACTTACAAGCTTGCGGTCAAGATTTTCTCTGAATCTCGGCCAGAATATCGAACTCGAGCTTAGTGAGAATGAATGCAATCTTACAACTGTCAAAATTCAGAGCATTTTTTGTTTGATTGTGCGAATAACATTCAATTTGTTGATATACTTGGTTACATCCTATGCCTATAAATCTAGCGCATATTTAATACAATTACCAACCCTATAGTTAGTTGTTCATAACCACAATTCCAATAATTATCGACAATCAATATAATGCACAATTCAATTGAGATTCCTGGGTAATCATAATACGGAGACGGAATCAACGTCAAAGATGTCCTTTGATCGTTATAATATGTGCATTAAATACGATGTCTCCTTGTCTATTTAATTAATAATCAGCCCTCAATAATTAGGCAGGAGAGATGCTGCCACTTACCAGTTGTTATCGCAATTAGTTATGTAGTTTCTTACTTTACCTACAATTTTGTTATTGTAACATTCTATCATCAAACCGATGCCTATCTCAAAACGATGAAATTATCTATCATTATAATAGTGAATATAGGCGATTTTATACCAAAGCGAGTAGGTACTGTCCCTACTTTTTCTGTAAATAAACTTAGATAAATAATCTTTATATAAATGCTTACTATATTTAGTGTCTTAACATTACTCTATTAAGTAAACCTATAATGTACTTACACCGACCGTATACACATCCTCTCAGCCTACTCTATTCAATTAATTAACTAAATCAATTGTATGTGTTATTATTAGTTTAACATGAAGTGAAGAGCCATTATTACATCATCGTATTACATAATTAGCGTAATAGATATGATGTAAATTAGCAAGTTAATTTAATTATGTTAGAGTATATTTCAGCTAAAAGATGATTTAAGGACTGAGTGAAAGATTACTTAATTAGTTATTTGTGGTTACAAATATTGATGGGTTTTGCTGCCGTTAATGCTAAAAAAGAAACAAACTATATATTTATCTAAACTATCACTAATAAGTTTGGTCACTAAGCCACATGAAAAAATAAAACAATCCTCGCTATGGATATGCATTTAAATAAAGATATTCCTCATGCATGAATCACAGTAGTTCAGCTTTTTATTTATAACCCAACAAACTTTGAATGACAAACAAAACCCTTAAAAATCTATCTTACAAATATCCGGTCATCAGTTATGCGATTACCTATTACGTCACCGAATACCAAACTCAGTAACACAGCAGCTGCCTATTCTGGACCAATCGTGATCGATAAAATATCGTAAACTTTCCTATGTAAATAGTCATTTTAGTTCTCGAAAAAGAGTAAAAAGTTACTACCACTGCCATCGGATAAATAAAGCAAACAAAATGTTACTATACAGATTAAAATGTCGATGTTCAAAATCTGGTACATAATATGGCTTAGTCGCAAACTCGCCCACAAAATATCTGGTCCGCGGGCGAGTTTCCCTTTTGTAAATTTTCACGTAGTAAAATTACCGCAGTTATATTACAGAGATTCGGTAAAGCAATTTTTGACATAAAAATATACATCATCAAGATTGATATTTCCACAAAAAGTAATCGACCGATTTAAAAAATTATTTTGCTACATAGTATTTTCACACTTTGTCAAGCTGTATTTCTTAAGAAAATCTCAACTCTAATGAGGCTCCATATGTACTGACATTTGTCTATTTTCGACTGTGCCATTATATCGATCACGTCTGTCCCAGAATATGCTGGTCAGAGAATACCGGAGCGGTGTTCAGATCGCCACCGTCCGCAGGATAGGGTTACACTGTGAGAGTCCTCTGGGTGTTTGACGTGAAGTTACGAAGTTAGCAGTGGAGATCCCGAACCAGCTAAACTTCGATCCGACAGGAAATGATATTTGACATCGAGTTAAAGGAGTTATATATTGTAATTGGACAATTTCGAATTGTTATTCTGTTTATTCGAAACGAGCGAATAAAACCTCGGTATAGTGCATATGGTTCGGGCATTTTGCGAATCTGGTAACCAAACTATACTCAAAAGTTATGAAAATAAAATGATCATACGACACAAGTGTCTTACTTCGTAAACCAATACGTTCGTCTAATTAGCTACCCTTGTGGTGTAACACTGAGGGAATCTGTTTATTAGTGTGAAAATAAAGAGATAAGTAAGTATAAGCTAATAATGTGAAAATAATGATACAATATTCACAGGAAAGTCTAACATAATAGTTTAATTAGATAATAAGTTACGTTAGGTTACATGCTAACTAATAGGTACTATGCTAGGTTATATGTAAAGACTAAAAGGTTAAAAGGTACCAATAGATACTATGTAGGTAACTTAAATTAAATTGTTAACGTATTAGGTACTTACTACCTAATAGGTTAATAATTTTTATTTAGTCAGGTAATACAAACTCGTATTAATTTGGAAGGGGGATGTAGTAAACGTATCCAATAGAGGAAACCCCAACCCTCTCCGTGCATATATTCAATAGCTGATATACTTATTAGAGTGACCAAAATACCATGTTGTTATATATTTCTATATAGTGAATAAATAAATAAATTAAAACATAATAGTTTTCTGTTTTATTCAAAAGACACTGACGATGACAGTGGTCTCCACTATATTAGGTTATATGTCTATACTTTCAAATCATATGAAGTGGACAAAACTGTCGAGTATTAGAAGCCTTGACAAGGGTAAAACTTTATTCCAAACACATTTCGTGGCACTAAAGGTACTTGTTTGACCTAAGTACACACTTTGTCACAATTTTCATGTGACATGGGGCACTATCTGAATAAAACTTTGACCATTTCCCGAGACCCAAAACAGTGCTAGTTGAGATAGGATCAAAGGATTCGTATTGAATACGTAATGAGGGCTTGTAACTAAGAGTTTCTAGCTGGTCTGAATCTGAAAGTATTTTGTACCAAAGTCGTCAAGACTGAATCCATTAGATTATCGACTATGGAACATTTTAGAACAAAAGTCATACTTATTCTAAGTTTCACAAAACCATTTAGTCGTTAAAGACTGTATTAAAAATAACGAGTAGGTACCGTGTTCAATGATGCCTAGACCATCTAATGAAATGAAATTGCAAAAGGTGGATTTTAGGTTTTGTTAGATGGTATGAAATAACAAAATTAAATTAAATACTTATATTCTTCCGTCCATTTACGTTTTCTTGAATAAATAAACCTAGTTAAACCTCACTTCCCTTAAATCGTCTTGCTTTCCCTTTCACACTTCGTTAAAAGAGAAAGGGACAGTAGGAGTAAGAGTAACTTTAAATCACGTTTATTAATACGCGCCTAAATTGTCAAATATCTTATGACTGACCTACACAATGATCAATACAACAATGCTATAAACGACCTGCTACTGACAAATAATACCTTCTCACATTGTTTAGTGACTTCGAACACTTTTAAGTTTTTTCATCGTCTGCCGCCATGTAACTTGATAGCTTCGTGGACAGCTTCTACACTCCATTGCTTGCCAGCCAGTTCTCGTTTCCCAGGCTCGTTGGTATTACAATTTTCGTATCTCGCACCACATAATAATATTTCTGAAATATATGGGAGATCTATAACTTCATCAGTCCCACTTGAACTAAATAACATAGGTACAGAACCCAGATACGAAGTTACCCTTCAGCTAATCAAAAGGAACTCACTAATTGTCTATCCGAATGCTCCTTCCCAATTAGACACATTAGCAGACGATATTAAACGTGCGGATTGCCAATCACTTGATGATAATGGTTTCATTTGATTGTTATTGACCAGCTTAATAGCTCGTACCTACCAAGATAACAATTAAGATTATACAAAAATCTGATCGTATATACCGACCGAATATCCACTTTGAAGCTACGTATTATAGTTGTGATTGGTAAAAAATTTAAATTACATTTAACAGATTCTAGAGCTTGTTTACTCTTTTTAATACATAAATATAAATGTCTAGTAAGAATTGTGCGACAGGATCAAGAATGAAGGGATTAGAGTAGGTAAGTATACTTATATGCAAATCGAAAAAAGTGAGCAATATGGTCTAATAATTTTTACATTTTCATTTCGAGTACGATTGTTACCCTATGTGATTTTTATACACAATTCAGACACGATAAGTTGTATGACCATTACCGTTCAAAATCCGCAAATTAAAGTCACCGGTCCATTCCCAAAACGCTGGAGTACTTACCACTAATTAGACCGCAGACAAAAAGTAATTACTTCACACACCAGATTTTAAGTGGACCACAGACGTATTTATGTTTCATTGCACGGTGTGTGTAAATACGATACAATGCAGAGGAAATAATACACAGGGGGCCTCATTAGGGTTGAGATTTTCTCAAAAACTTAGATCGATTGTAAAAATTCTTACGTCAGTATGTAAAGAATAATACAGAGTAGGTATAAATAGTACAGAGTAGGTAATGGACGCAGAGAAAAGTGTAAGTTCAGTTCAGTAAAAGTGTTTTCAAAAAGCAATTTTGAAAATTCTTTAATAACATAGTGTGTATCTTAAGAGTCTTAAGACATCGTCTCTCGCCACCTACGGAGGTCTGCCCCGATGCCGGCGACCGTCCAATGGCATCCATTCTGTGACAGTCAGGTCCCATGGGTGACTGGAAGAGGCTCAGGACAGGGATTGATGGAAGAGGAGGGGGGAGACCTTTGCCCACCAGTGGGACAATTTATAGGTTAACAAAAAAAACATCGTGTTTAGGTAGGTACTCTAAACTACCAGTACCTACCAATATTTTTTCCATCGGTCATCCCGTGGTTCCGCGTGGTGGATCTTGGCCCCCGCCTCCCTCGATGTAAGGGAAGGTCTGTGCCCGAGCAGTGGAGCAATATAAATAGACTGACGATGTACAGTAGTAGAATTTTTAAGGTTGAGATTTTCTTAAAAAGTACTGGACTGATTTTTAAAAATTCTTTACAATTACATAGTGTGTACTCTCAACTATCTACTAGTAAAATAATTATTGCAATTGATCCAGTAGTTCTTGAGAAAATCTCAACCTTATTGAGGTGTCCTGTTTTTTTTCTGTAGTTGTTTGTATTTACCTATCTACCAACGTTACGAGTTGAATTGACGATTCCACGTGAATAATCGGTTTAAGAGTCTATTATTTGGTTGGGATTAATTAATGAATGAAAAGGGTCAGCATGGTTACTCATTTCGTATAGATTGGATTCGCGTGTAATCAATTTGGGCCTTTTCCGGTTTTTGTTCTGCAAATGTAGAGTGCTGCTAAATGCTTGTATTTGTCGAGAGAGGTTTTGGATTAAGGGAAACGGAAAGCTGTTACCTAATAAAAGTTGTTATAGCAACGCATGTTCCTGAGAGCTTAGTGTGAATTTTTGCGAGCACATTTACTTTTTGATCGCGTTTACATCATGGAAAGTTTCTGGGCACCCCTGGCGAGCGATATAAGAAGTTTCAACTTTCCATAGACATGACAGTTAAAGCCTGACACATACACGGGCGGCTTGCACGTGGCCTGCGACCAGTTGAACCGCATGCCCCGCTCCTTTTCTGCTAATTTTCTAGTAGGTAGCGATCTGCGGCCTAGGTCACAAAACTCGGCCGCTAGGGAGAAAAGGAGGCGGGGCATGCGGTACAACTGGCCACAGACCGCGTGCATACCGCCCCAGTGTATGTGTCAGGTTTTACGTAACGAATGCCACTGCCACGGCATTATTTAAAAAATCAATGTAGGTATGGTGAACAATCCACGTTGTTTAATATTGGTACAACAACTTTTCGTACCTACCTATTTATTCAAAGGTTTGTTTTACCTAATTTAGAATAGTTTTTTAATTAATTTTATCAATAAAATTTAGATATCAATCAACCTTATGTGTGCTAGCTTGCAGCTATGAAAAACCTAAACCACCGATTTTGTATGGCGAAATCCAGCTAAAATCCTTAAACTGTGGCTATAAGCACCGCCTTACTTTAAGCGCCCGATTAAATCACGTCTATAGCTACAGCCTAGAAGGGAAGCATGCAAAAAAGCTGTTACATTACAGCGTCGTCGCCTGAATATTCCTTGTCTGCTGGAGACGTTCCACCTGTCAAATATATTGTCATCGCAACCATCACATTGAAACCTGATTGAAAATCTAGTTACTTTTACTTACGCCGCCGACTCAGTGGACTCGGACTAAAATGAATTGCACTCGCAACTAAACTACACCAGTCGTGCCGGTCCTGCACATCAGACTATCGAAAAATCTAGTTATGTAAGTACTAAAGAAACACAATCTAGTTATGGGAACAAACCCTAAGGGAAATTGTGAGTGTCTGTACCAAATTAAGACGTTAATTCCATACACAGGTTTGTCATAATATTGCCGTAGATAACTAACTGCATTTAGTTTCTTGCGTTGCGATAACGACTTGTGTGAAGCGACAGCTCTACTTGCTCCTTAACAGTCCATAAGTCGGTGTATTCGCCTAACAATGTTTCCGCCTACTGCATGCAGACACGATTATCGTAAATTTTAACTGCTTCTCCCTTGCATAGTCCTTTCTGTTCTAGAATTTGTGTTTTTTTGGTATTATCTATTTTGCTACTTAGTCTGTTGAATAAAAGGTAATGTTGTCGATTCGTATGCTGTGTAAATGATTTGTTATGTTAACGGTTGGTTTAATACGCAGTTCATCCAATCGCAAGTAAGGGGCTCTTAGGCCAGTTGCGAGTACATGTTGAAAACCATCGTACAAGTTAAGCAAGGTTGGGTGAGGTCAGGATCTGGATGAGTGACACTTTCATCTGAGCCCCTCCGTGCTTGGGAAATCACGTTAAGCAGTTGGTCCCGGTTGCTGTCGCTTGACAGCAGTCGTTAGGCCACGTTAAATGCCTACGGGCGACCTGAATAACTTTAACAAATAGTTGGTTACTAAACCACGCGAGAAAAGAAAAGAAAAAGAAATCTAATCGCAATTCGTTCAATTCCCATTTCATCATAACAGTTCATGTACCTAATTGAAGATTGACTATTCTCGTCGAAGACATTTAGTTAAATATTGTTTAGTAACAGAAACGAAACACAGTGCCGGAAGGAAGCAAAATGCTTGAAATGGTAATTGGTCAAATTACTAGAGCACGCGTTTTACCTGCATCGTCAATCTCTGTTCACCCAGTTCAATTTGCCTTTAGATTTTTAGAAATATTCTGTGCAATATTAGTGAAATAGAGAAATCTTGAGTCTGTAACTTGCACCATTTAAAATGGTGAATGTTCCATCAAGACCACAGGGAGCCTCGCAACAAAGGCTGTGTGCTGGAGCTAAAGGATACGCCGAGCGTTAGAAACGCTTAGCCGACGTGTGTTTGCATTTGGCTAGTTTCGGATGCGCTTTTGTGTATTACCATAGGTATTCGTAGTAAGCTTGGCTTGCAGCTGGAAGATTTCAATTTTCAGTCTTTATCGAAAGCGTCATGAATTTAAGTAATTTATCTACCTTCAAAAGTAATTTGATAATGATATTTTTGAGAATTCGTTAATTGGGGGATGGGCGTCGTTATAAATTCTTCATCACTCTTCGGTTATACTGAATTGAACAATGATTGTAAAATGCATTGAGAGATTTCAAAAATTAATTTGAACATTTGTAGGTAAGTAATGTTTACGTGTTCACTTTAGGCTTTCAAAATGAAGATGACCTCTGCAAAGTCCGTTATAATGTGCAGAACAAAACCATTATTACATCCGATTCGCTTCCATAGTCGCCTTTATAATTCAAACCCATTTATTTCCTTGTTTATGCCCGTATTCCTTCTTTTATACTTGTTATGCGTTGCTCACGTACACATAATACTACAATGAAGCATACAAATTATCGCTTGCGCCGACGTCTGTCTTATTCGAAATCAAAACCACCTTAACGTACCTGCAACAAAGATAAAACGCAACCTTATGCAGAATGATGATAAAGTTAGTATTGAAGATTCCTAATAGGGGTGCTAAGAGATGTTTTCGCTTTCGCTACGGGGTCAGTGGTCGGCGAATAACTCGCTAAGACATGATCATGACTGGTGGGTTTATATTCCACACCTTGTTACGTGTTAACAGCCACATTCGCTCACGACGCGATGTTTATCCGTCGAACTTCAAAATGCCCTGCACTCATGTCGAAATCTTGTAATGGGACCTACGTGATAGGGTAAGACGATTGATTTTGATACCGCATCGTTACGAAAATTTCTCACGTTCACTTCCTTTTATGAATTCTAAATTTAGATCGTTTCCTCCGAATTTGGGTTAATAGAGTTCGCAAAGGGTGAATTGCGTCAGTGAACATTGTTGGAATAACATTTAATCAATGATAATGAGAAGATGATTACTGTATCCATGGCTGCAACTCCATTCTCTAGGTACCTTCAGTAATGTTCGTATATATTCACCAATTGAGGTAATCTAGCGCGCTATTCCTTCGGCACTGAACTTCTTCTGCTCTGGTTATGTACCTCTTGAACCAATCAGTTTGAGAACCAAAGAACAGCCACCAGCTACATACTATTTTACCTGTCAAAGCTGTCATGCATGACGAATGAGGTTGGAACTTTCCCAAATCCAGTAATTGTAACTAAAATATAGACGTCACTCCAAGTAATCCGGGATAGTCCAACATTGCATCCAAGTCGAAACTTGATCTTCGAGTAAGACTCTACTCCAGTGGTTATCGGTTTTGCGACAGATGCGACTAGCCCACTGCCACTTCAGTTTGTTAATCCTCTGAGCTACGTCGACGAATTCAGTTCTCTGATATATCCACTGGCGAAACCCGGGTTCATTCCCATAAATTATATGAGCAATATCCATCTGTTTAATAGTCAGCATTAACCCTAGTAAGTCACATGTTTTCTTTCAAAACATAACTAAAGACCTTGGTTTTCAAACCCCATTTCGAATGTAGGTTACTTTGAAGAATTTTATTACAGACTGGATTGGTATAACGTTGAAACTTTATAGGTAGATAATTTATTAAGTTCATGAAATGTTTGCTCGTTAATTTGGCATTGATTGACGTATTATAGAGCTTGGAACTACGAGTAATATGTAATTTTGTAGGTGTTTATATGTATTTATTAAGTCTCTTTTATATTTACCTTCAGTACTCCAAAAAAAGCCCAATTAATTCTCGCCTTAATCTGACTAAGACAGTGTTGCAAAAACGCATTATGATCAGAAAATACCAGATACTTCAATAAGTACTAAACAAAAGTAAGTCTCACAATAAGGATTCCTTTTTTATCCCTAGAAGCATCGATAATTCAGTAGGTAAACTAAGATGGAAAATAAGAGAAAATACTCTGATGTGACTGAAGTTTTGTAAATTTCTCTATTAATTTTAAATAGGATATTGATGCTTTTTCTAATCCTTCCAGCGTTTCTAGCATCACACCTTATCATCATCCTTTATCTATCCATTGCTGGACTAGGTCTCCCGAACTTTACCCCACCTACCTTGTCATTGCACAAAACAAATATAAAAGAAATGATGCAGTCTTGTGTCGTACCGTATGAAAATGCCCGAAGCCATTTCTCGTGGCTGAACGGTACAGATTGACACTTGATCGACATGTTCACAAAACATCGCTTCTCACTAGCTTTTAACCTCATTTGCTTCCCGAGTTAGAACGTTTGTTACAATACAATTTGTTGCCATTGTCGACTTTGATGTACTGTTACTAAACCGTGGAGGAATCTATTCGACTAGTGTTCCGATTGGTGCCAATGGGTTTCTAGAAGTTGCTCCGTCAAAATTATGTAGGTATTTGAACGGAATAACTATGTTGTAACTGTTTCCATACATGAAGGAAATATATTTAATTAAGATCAAAAGTTATTTTAATACAAGAGCAAAAATATCTTATTGTCAATTAGATAAAACGGGAATTACCGCGTTAAACATTTATTATTGATCTAACTAATATGTCTGCAAACAGTGTTGTCATTTTCAAAATAATATGATAATTCCGAATTTGAATTACGTATTATCCATGCTCGGTGAATAAATTAGAACATGATGAAAACAGGTTCAAGTCCTGCCCACGGCAATAATTTATTCATCATGTTCTAATATGATAATTGTTTCAAAATACGTTTGTAAGGTGTAAAGATAAAAATAGACTTGAAAATATACCTCAGTCGGAAGATATAAAATCAATCTTCAATACAAAACGGCCTAAACTACCTGCGAAGTGGATGATAAACAGCCTTTTATGTTTCGCGGGAGTAATTTCACCGCTCTATAAATGAAGATAAGATTGCTGCTTGGACCCCCATTTATACGTCGACGTGCCAACACTCGTTAAGTATTTATTTCTTTATATTGATCACCTGAAATGAAGCTACGTTATCAGTTATAACGACTCATATTTAAAAATTGTTTTTCGATATATTTGTAAATGCGATGTTTTAATGAATGAATAATCTTTATTTCAAACACAAGTCCATAATATGTTAGTAACAATTTGCTTACACCTATGTTAGTGATTTTACTTATAATAACATTTTTAACATTTTTAATTAAAACGAATGAAAAACTATTAGTTATGTAGGTCAAATGGGGAGAAGGAAATGAAATACCTACTCAAAATCGTTGCAACCAATGTTAAATTAATTAATATTAAATAAAGTCAATTAGCTTTGTTTTCGCATTAATATTTTTCTCCTCAACTCCAACTAAGCTAAAAATACGTGTTACACTTGATGCTTGTTGATTAAACAGTGTTTTTTCGGAAACTAGGCAGAACCTCTCACCGACTGTCGTTTTTTACTCACTTGACACGTCTTGTTTAAGGTCAGACAAAACTTCAGCAAGAAGTACCTGTAGTTCTGCGATGTACTCACTCATTACTTGTGAGTGTAAGAGGGTAAGAAAAGAACTAGTTATAGCCTCAAAACACACTTTCGTACTAAATACCTATCTATACCTACATGAAACTACCACAAAAGGATCCTGTGGGATTAACGAATGCTGATGAGACCTTGAGGTCAGTACAACTCACAGCAACTATACTTGTACTTACACTGAGAGTATGAACTCTATGTGGGCATAAATCAAATAAGCGTGGAGTGTTTAAAGTGGGGGCTAAGATATAAACCGTAGCGAGCATTTTGATAGTGTGATAGTTTTACATTTCCGAAGATGCGATCTTAATTTCGATGTCATGGCCTGAATTGAATACACCAATGCACGATCCCTACAACCAGAAGATAAACCTTCTAAGAGAACTCCTATGCTGTTTAAATGATGAAAAATTTCTAGCCGTGGGCAGGACTTGAACCTGCGACCTTGTCATTCCGTGACACGCTCTTACCATCTGATCGAACCACCACAGGCCCACGCCCGGCCTACCGAAATTATTCATCATATTATACATACTAAGGGTATGTTGCGCAATTCCATCTATCGGACAATAGCAGTAGTATTCCGACAACCATGTCTAATATTCGGTTAGAAACATGATTTTCATATACGGTTGCCGTAGTTCTATAACTCGGGCTAAGAAACTTCTAAGGTTACTTCTGGTAGTCATGTGTAACCGGGAACTCTAAGCACCGGGAATATGGCCTATATTGCAATGGTTTTTATAGGTTGATATGCTCGCAAAAAAATCACACAAAGCCCTCATAGGGTGGGTTTTGTGAGCATAATGTTTACCTTTCGATCTAGTTTACGTCACATCAACTTTATATGGAAAGTTGATGAGATATAGGAGAAGCTTCAATTTTCTATGAAAATAATATCGAGTTTCGAGTATCGAACTCGCAATCTCGAGTTCGCTCGATAGTCTTAAGTATGTATTATCGCTTACGCTTGTCCCTTGGACTGCTCCCTCACTTTGCCTGCGGAGCTTGTTATCTACCGTCTTGCGGGAATCCCTTGGCCTTCATTACAATTTTCGTCTAATATTACACACGGATAATAAACCAGCTCAGATGGCCCAGTGGAAACCGTTGCCTTTTTAATGAGGATTATGGGGTTGTATTTCTCTAAGAGTCTGACCCTAAGGCTCTTAGCAATAAACTACCTAGACGATGTTTTAATTTGACATTTGCTGAATCACCGATTTTGTAACACGAAATCCAGCAAAAATCCTTAAACCATCGAGTAGGACAAGCGCCTAACTTTAAGTCGCGTTTACAGCTACGAGACTACGATTTCAATGTGTGATGACCACATTCTTTTTAGTTTTCCGACATGGAATTGTATCAGAGGACTTTGGTAACTTATCACTTTTTTTTAATGACAGAATAGCACAGACCACTTACCCCATAGACATGAAATCGGTACAAATTTGCAAGCGAAAAATTGGCAGGGGTGCCATATTAAATCCATGTCGATATCTCTAGGTTACGCGTGTCGCGAAGCAATTTTGCGCTCATGTGCGGGCAGAAACGGGCGCCCTCCTGTTACAGGCCTATGGGGTAAGTGGTATGTGCAGAGTAGGTATATGCTCCAGAAATACATAATATTTTAATAACATACCCAGCCCAGTTAAAATTTAACTTTAGACGTTTCAACTTCGAACTAACTTTAAACCGAAACTAATTAAAAGGGGCGGGTCAAACATGGTTATTTAAGTTCGACGATTTATTGTCGAAACTTCCGAAAGCTTCGTCTTGTATCGCTAATGTAAATTAATTGGCGAAATGTATATATTTGATATCTAAATTTCATCCCTTTATATCACGTTGATCACTATGAAGACCTATATTTACACCACCATCATACAAAAATGACCATTGTCCTTTTGAACCATGTAATAAATATACTAAAAATAATACGAATAATACGTCGTCATATCAATCAATCATCTTTAATGATATTGTATAGGAGATCAATGATTAAAGGAGATTTTTTGTTTTCGAAAATTGCAGCCAGCAGATGTCTACTGTCTAATCATTAGACAGTAGACTCTAATGTCTGCACTGAAGGATTATTCCTGGATAGCTCATGGGTCTGAACTTTGCTGAAATCAAATTAATACTAAACTTACCTATACGACGCCAGTTATATTAATATAACTCATCTAGGCATACAGATTCTCATGCAGTGAAGTTTTGAAGTTGTCGGTTAGCACGTTACCGAGGGAAGTTCGCTAGATTGAGGCGAATACCGCCGTTGATGAGCAAGTATGCAACCGTACACCAGCTTCCTGTTTAGAGCGATGGATGTGAGTGGATGCTTTCACGGGCTCTCGTAAGCTGCTTGAAGATTTTCTATCTGTAGACTGATAAACCTAGAATAGAAAGGTATACGTAAATATGGTTATTCGGGGCGCATATATTTAGTCTTGTAACAAAGTTATCAAACTACAAGATTGGAAGGTTTCCTCAAGTTCATATTTTATCTACCTAACGTTTAAACAATACCTACTTGAATTAGATAATTTGTCGTAAAAAATGGCATAGTTGTAAACACGAAAACAAAAGTTTACAAAAATGCATTTTTGATATTGTTTTTCCTCTCTCAATTGTTTTTGCTCACCTAATAGACAGAGTAATGAAACGTTAATTAAGAATTGACTTGTCCTTGAATTTAAAGATAGCTCGTATTTATTTCCTAATTAAACAAAATTTTAATCACAAGCACATCCACGTTATTGCCAGTAATAAAGCAACACGATACCGCAGAGGGCAAGAAGCAAGCGCAAGGTGAACTTGAAGTATTGCTAGTAGAACCCACCAGTGCGAATACAAAGACTTGTGCAAAATATTCACGAATCCTTATTATGAACTTGTATTTGATCTTTACCTGTGATTTGCTGAAGCTTAATAACAAGAAGTCATATATAGTCGTAAATAGTCTGTATAGCACATACAGGTTAAAAATAACATTTGAAATAATGGTTTATCTATCAGAGATTCTATCAAAAGATTATTCGAGTCTAATAGGATTGGCTTTCTGGCATTGATGCATAACAGGCAGTCTTGGGCTAACAGTGGTTATAATTAAGCAATTTCACAATGCAGAATAATTTGTGGAGATTTTCGTGAAATCAAGAGAAACTATATGTAGCCGATTAAGGGAACGAAACTGATACTCTATAACGGAAGCTCTTCCTTTAAAGTTAAATCCAATAACGCTAAACAAAGCACAGTTTATTTCAAACAACACAGATTTCGTGGAAGTAAAGAAGATGCATAAAGCGATAAAAATATTAAGAAATAATGTATGAACTGGTAATATTTTATCTCCGGCGTCGACATATACAGTCGCGCCTGGCTCGGTTAGGGGAGTTACTAATATGACAGTCGTATTAATGCCCACGATGATACCGATAATGATAACGAGCCGCAATAAACCTTTCAATGACACCCCAAATAAAACAAAAAAACCTCTGGTACAAAAATAAAAGCAAGTCCAAACCCAACCCACACGGCGTTTACCACACATTTGACATAATAAAGATTAGAGGCTATATTTGTAATTAATGAAATCAGTTTCCATTTAAATTAAACGTCGCGAGCAATCAACTGCAGTTTGGGTGGCGCAGCCGGCTCCTTTGCCATAAAGTAACCCAACTTCAAAATCACGACTAATCTGAAAAATTATCTTTATTGTTGACTGACAGATGTTGGATTGATGTATGGTAATGCAAACTGCTGGTTAATTTATCGCTAAGGTTTACGACCGGGACGTTTCGAGTGATCGTAATGCTTGTATTGATCGGTAACAGTTTAAAAGGTTGTAACTGTTTTACGATAGATTTACTTTGACATTGTTTAAAGCCAATATCGCCAGTTTTATTGCAGTTTGTTCTGGTTACAATCCCATTAAATTTCCATCGAGCAGCCGTGAGTTTCAAAGTACGATTGTTTTGCTTGTTCCAGTTTGTTGAAGCCATTTCGAATGGTTGGATCGGTAGTCGCTAATAAAATTTCAAGAACGATTCTAATTTTGTTAACAAATTTTTGTTTAATTTTGGCTCTCCAATACTATGTGAATCTTTTCGTGGGTATTCAATACAACCACATTTTTAGGATTTCATTGCGTGCCATAATGCTATTGAAGGTTTCGTTTTGCCAATTAATAGTTAATCGTATGATCTTTCACTATGTTTTAAAGTCCTTTGTAGCGATGGTAGTGAGATAGGCTATTCTGTACACCGTTAGTTATTTTGTGATGGTGATGGCGGGGGCACCGCCGTCGGCTCTGAGATTTTATCAGCGGCCACCGGTAATGAGACTTGGTGTTAGTCGGATGGAAACAGTGGGACATGTATTTTTAATTCCTATTTTCTAAAGTTAAAGTCTCGAGCAAGATTTCGAACATGTGATACAAAAGCACGATAAAGGACGTTGAGTTTATAAATGATAATAGGAATTTATTGGCTTAATTTTTTATCATGATAATATTACGTTACGAAACATAGAACCAATCCCATAACTACTGTACTATTATGAACAGTAATTTACAGATGTAGAAATCTTAGCATAAATCTAAAGAAATGTTGACATCATTTAATGTTACCACTGTAATAGCATATTATTATGGCTCTATTTACAACCACTAAAGTCAAACTAACAAAACGATAATACCTAAAAATATTATCGGTAAACTTTTACAGTTGTAATAATTCCGCTCCTCCAATTACATTTCGAGATATAAAAGCATCGTTACATTAGCATTCGATTACATCGCACCGATTGCTCTCTACGTAGGTATCGATCTTGATAAGCTACTAATTAAGAATCGGTCGATCGACAAAGTAGTCCGAGAGGTGATACGTTCGGTTTGTAATCGAGAACTTGATGCTTGCGCAATCGAATAAATGGATCGATTCGGATTACCGGTGTCTGTTGGTGTAATTAGCTTCTTAAATCGACAGCACGCGTCTCTGGGACCTTCTTCTATATGTATTTTTAGTTCTAGTTCACGCAGCATTTCTAGTACATAATTAAGAAGAAATAATTCGATATTCACGTCATCTTCAAATACTGAGAGTCGAAACCGGTAGAAAATATTGATAAATCTAAAATAAATTACCTTAGTGGAACCAAGTATCAGTAGTGTTATTAAAATGGTCTCAAAATATAGTTCAGATCAATTTTTTTTTTAATTTTTTTTTGTCTAAATATTTACTACAGACGGTGTGGTATCGAAATTCCATGATGTGTGTTTGAATGGAATCATGAAATCTGAATCTGAAACGCGACTTTATCTTTAGCAAACACAAGGGTTACTAGTCGTAAGTACGAATTTACTTCCCAAAAGGCCTCGATACAATTAATTTAGTTTTAATTTTCCGGCAACGGAAAACTAACGTTCCGCCAACGTCACCACAGCCGCTCCAGCTGTTGCCTGACGTCATTATTAAGAGCTTTTCAAGAGCAGGTGTTGATAATAACGAGGGTGAACATTTAATTAATGAACAGTAGTTTCTTATGAGTAGAGTGATAGTTGAGCTTATAGGGCTGTAAAGTGAAGGAGTTAATTAGTATTCAGCGAAATTGAAAGGGTAATGTGAGTTACAGCAGTCTTGCTAATTTAAGTATAAGGAAAATTAATTGTTTACCGGTCAGTAAAATCTCTGCAAGTTTGGTAGTTAAGTTCCGTTTATATTTACAGACATTGACCATGTCAGACACGTGCAGCAAACTAGTATTCTTCTATTATAAAAAAGAGTCTGTCAGCGTCTGCGAGGCCGTGTTACGCTAGACATAAATAAATACCTTAATACACTTGTGTAATATTTTCTGCAAAATCATTTATGAATAAATTCTGATGGTGACGAATTGTGAAGTCTAGACCTTATTCCCAGTAATAAGTCACCAGAATTCCCAGATCACCTCATCTGACTAAATAGGCCCTTCTAACGAGCCATGTACACCTTAATGACGACTGGTGCAACATCAAGATGTATTTAATTGGGTTTCGTTATAGAAGCGCCCGCGCAGGTGTCCGCTCTGCACGGAATATAGATGGTTTGTGATTTATGTGAAGGATAAGAGACATAGGGTTGCTGGAAGGTACACACGAAGACAGAGATAAGTATACAGGGGGACTCAATAACGTTGACATTTTCTCAAGAACTACTGGATCAATTGCAATAATTATTTTACTAGTAGATAGTTAAGAGTACACACTATGTAATTGATAATAATATTTAAAAATCAGTCCAGTACTTTTTGAGAACCTTAAAAACTCTACATCGTCAGTCTATTTATATTGCTCCACTGCTCGGGCACAGACCTTCTCTTACATCGAGGAAGCTGGGGCCATGATCCACCACGCGGGACCAGTGCGGATTGGCCTTAGATTTTTTCTTCTATACCATGCAGGTTTCATCACGATGTTTTCCTTCACCGTTTTGAGAGCACTCAGTATAACTCATTGGTACATGGCTGCCCTAGCTGGGAATCGAGCCTGGGACCTCGGTATCGCAAGTCCATTGACCCAACCACTGCGCCACCGAGCTCTACTACTGTACACCATTGTCTATCTTCGACAGTACTGTATTACTTTGAAATAAGACATAACACTCAATCACGGCCCAAAATAGGATTCTCTTCTCTGTGAGATACACGTAGATCACAAATTACATCCAGACTCAGAAAAAGTGGTTCTACCTTAGATATAAGCACATTTTCAACTAGAAATTATACTCTTGGCACAGGAGACACACGGAAAGAAAAGATTAGCTATGGTTGTTAAGTATTCGCATATTGCAGCTACAGCCGTTACAAACTGGAGACAGTCAAGGGATTTGCTGTTTCTGCTGACTATTTGTTTTCCTAGCTACTTACTTACTTACTCCGCTGGCTTAGCGACCTGAAGTGGGTCTTGGCCTTCGAATCGAGAACGCGCCAGTCGTGCCGATCCTGCACCGTCTCCCGCCACGTGTGACCTAGCTACATAAACCATAACCAAAAAAAAAGCTAGGAAAACAATTAGTCAGCAGAAACAGCAAAACACTTGGCTGGTTGTAGCTGCATTTGTGAACTCTTCTTTCAGAGCTGGCGCACTACCGACTATCTATCTATACTATATATTATATAGGTTAGGACTTTATAAGTTCGTCAAATACGGTGTGAAGGAAATAATTTCTCAAATATGCTATAACCATCAACGACACAGCATAGCCTTAAGGGCCTTCCATGAGCCAACTAGCGCCGCCAATCTTGAAAAAATAATATCTTCCCATTTAATCCATTTTATTAAAAACGCTATTTACAAAATGTTTATTAGGATTAATACGTCATTAAAGTTAAGGATGATTGAAAAGTTCCTTCCAGCTTAACATTCATCCATGTTAACGCCTAAGGAATGAGTACATCGCGACTAAAGATCACCGCGACGTGGGAGGCTAGCCTTAAGCAGAAACGTTTGGTTATTCTTTATAGCACCTTCAACGGTCCATCGATTTGTATGAAATATTATGCGAAAATATGGCGAAAACTATGACTCTGACTCTCTGATCATCACTCTTCGCTCATGCTTAAATTGAGTAAAATATCTGCATAAAATGACCAAAGGTTTTACTTTTCCCATTAAACGTTTAAAAAATATATCCCCATTGGAATCCATGTTCAATATACGAACTCACAAGCTTCATGAAATCTGCATAGTCACTTTGCGCGAATTTAGGTTATTGACAAATTTAATAAAATAATGCCTAAAGTAAACCACGTAGTCATACTGAGGATACAAAATATGGAATTTGTTTTGCGATGTTCCAAATCACACCAGAGATATTGATGGTTAAAGTTGCGCTTCAACCTTTTATGACAAAACGAATAAGTCTTTCCCACACAGGCGCGATCTGCACGCGGCTTGCGGCTAGCTTAAACGCATGCCCCGACCCATTTTCTCCCGTCGTTAACGTGCAGTAGCGGACTAGGCCTCAGATCGCTACGATCTGAGGCCTAGGCCGCAAGCCGCGTGAAGATCGCGCCTGCGTGGGAAAGACTTTAGACGAAAGTCACATCTACCTACTTATCAGATTTTCAAAATATCTGTAACTATTATATTTCATTTTTAGTACTTGTCAAAACTACCGTCGAATTGGGTAGCAATTCGATAGTTATGTAAAGTTTTTAGATGTATTTTGTAGCAAACAAATTATAAGTACCTACCAATTTATTTTACACCAAAAAAAAACATTTTAGTATAAAATCTCGAAATGGTTTTGGAAATAGCTCCGTTAAGTTTTTCTTTTCAAGTCGGATTGCGAAACCTGATTTTACCAAAATTGAATAGTGGTGTCTGACGCCAAAAAATTTGCGTATTACCTAAATCTTTACTTGTGCATGTGTTTAATATATACCTTTAAATAAAATATACCCCCATTGTCAACAGAATCTGTGTTCAATACACGAACTGTGCAAAAAGCTTGCTAACCAGCAGTCCATAAAACTGCGTAAACACCACATCCTTGTCGTGTCCGGTCGATAAATAAAAATGGCCTCCGGAGCATATTGCCTTATAAGTCGAGGGCCCCCTTGTCACATGGCATGCAACTTAAATCAGTTGCCAATACCCTGCCAATGCACCTGTGGAAACGTCGATTATGCAAATGGTAAGGGCCTCTTTAACTAAATACCGCGCTTTGGTGTTGTCAGATGTCGTGATACAATCTTTACAAACTTTTTGGAAAATCTTTTTTATTCATCGAGTATATTTGAAAACGTTAAGTAGGTCAGGGGGCTTATTAGCTGCAAGGCCTTTTTTAAGCCTGACACATACACGCGCGGCCTGCGGCCTTGTTTTCTCCACCTTAAATCTAACGTAACTCATCAAATCTATTGATACTTTTTACCCGACTGCCGAAAGGATGGTATTATTGAAGTGTATGTTGTGTTATTTCTGTAGGCCTTGATCGATTTTAACGTATGAGGTGCCGTTAAATTTAACACGAGAGTGATATAGGTTACATTTTATGCCAAAAAACCCGTTATTTGTTTTTGTAATAATTATTCATAATATTGATTTAGCAAATAGTACTGAATATCTGTAAATTGCGAGAAATCGTTAAAATATAAAGAAATGGCGTTAGCTGGCAATACGATTTACTTGAAAACCCTCTTCGTGAGTATCTCACGGCAATTCAATGGTACAGAGGAATGGCAAGCGTCCGTGCCTTCGGCTGAATCCATCTAATTTGCCCTAAGGAGTTATCCTTACGAGCAACGAGTAGGTACGTCTATTTGGCTATGGTAAGTGTTTGTATTTCTTCGGATATTAAGTTTTTTTAAACATAATAGAATATAATGTATTTGCCATATTCCTGCAAACACTATAATACATAAGTAAATGTTTATCGACATTATAGTTGCAATACAGTTTCAGCTCATCCTAACATCGATTTGTGCAGCGCTGCAGAAGTTTATACATACATTTTTCCATTAGATAAATTAGTATCTAATTCTAACTCCAGTCTTGCCTTGCTTTTCGCTAGCGGTTTTTTTTTATCTGTTCTACTAACATAACGAAAGTTAATGCGACTTCGCTAGGGCTGGGGATTGAACCTGCGACGTTGGGCCGTCTGAAACTCTAGCCATTGGAATAACTTATGAAAAAAATTCGTGTTTTTGTACAAAACATAACATATTTAATTTAACAAAAAGCTTCCTCCCTACATTTACATATTTTCTCTTTAAAAAAACGAAGTTTAATCAAAATTTGAAGCTTACCGTCACACCAGTACAGCTGGCAAAACAAGGACCGTCTGCAAAATGGACTTTTTCGTGTAATTTCCATCAACCGTAACGCTCATTCCGCTCATCTTCCTCTGGCTAGAGCTTCAGTAAGGCTCTATACATATAGACGTTTGTATTTATCATACGTAAAACATGTTAATGCAATGTAATTTTATTTAACATGTCATAATCAATGAATTACGGTAATCTATTGTATATTTACTAAATGGAAGTGTAGCCATTCTAGTTCCCGAAAAATATTAAAAATGGAGAGTAGAAATAGAGAGATGCAAGCCTTTTTATTCGATATTTTAACCATCGCGGCTGGCGCAGATATTGTATACATGATTTCGACCACCTATGTTGCAAAGGTAAAATTCGGTCAATGTAATCGAATAATGAATTGATATTATTGGATTTCTATATCATTTGCTCTGTCTCGTGGATAACACCATTGCAATCTAGGTTTCGACGTACAACTTCTAAAATAAAAGTCAAGGAATTTCAATCTTCGTATGACAAAATATAATAATAATACGTAACCTACTGCAAGTGTTATTATTATTGATTTAATGTTATTTGTTATTAAATAGTTTAGGTAGATCACATTATACTTTGTAATTTCGAACACAAAGTTGTTTGTCAACGAATAAATGAACTTGATTGATGTGGTTTCGCCTATACCTACACTGAAACTAACAATGCACCACCAATGTGGTCACCGCCTTGCGATTTAGATTTGGCTCTCGTACAAAATGCAAACAAAAGAGATTAGTTTCTGAATTGCGTTGTAGGCTACATCCAGTTATTGCTTTTAATGAAGTCAGTCTGAAACTGGAAACATCCGAAATGGAGAGCAGCTGAAATAATCCGGGAGAAATAAAGTTATTTTTTGAGGGATCCCATTTCCTTCCAAAATAACCCACAGCCTACATAATAATTGTGGAACAATGAAGCGTGTTTTGAAATTACGAAACCTAATTAGAGCTTTGGATTTTTGGATTAGGTTTACTGTTTCACACCAATCCCAGTCATAATGAGACATGTTTTAGCGAAAATTCGTAATAATATGTGTTAACCACGACCATCTATGTATTGTTGTTTTATTTATTACGTACTGTTAATTATTTCGTATAATTGTTTTCTTTTAAATTACCTTTAGAATAAGAGCTATGATCCTGATAAGTGATACGCCAATTTAATATGTACAGTCGACAGCAGATCAATGGTAACACTTTTTACTTTTGACAGTTCTTATTATTTGCGTGGTAAGATTTGAAATCGTACTGCAAGTGTTACCATTGATCTGCTGTCGACTGTACTTTTTCATTTAAATTTCTTTCATCGACTGCAGTAAATATATAATTATTCTTTGGACTTAGCTATTTTGAACATACCTCTTATCTCTGATTTCTAAATCTAAAGTATAAAATTGTTTAAATATTGAACAAATGAATTATTACCTAATAAAATGTAAACATTAATCACAATTAAGATAAACAAATTAGAATCACTTTCTATTTCCAAATAGTCCTAGTTATCTTCCGTCGAACAAACTTCGGGACAAAACAATTCATCAATCAAAACAAGGATAACTACTTAAAAGCACATTAGCCGACTGCCTTAAACACACAAACTTTGTTTGACTAACAGGTGTTTATCTTAAAACATTTTTTGTCCTAATTCTTATCTCATAATTGTTATTAACGAATTTAGAACTTTGATAACCTACATCGGTATTAAATTGTCAAAAAATCATTTAACAATCATTTATAACGCTATTTACGCATAACATTCTTACTATGACAAAGTCCTGTAAAGCTTTAATCTTAGTTGTATATTTGGACCCTGTCAAATTAATGTTGTTATACCAACGATATCAGATTATAATAAAGAAATGTCTGAGAGCAGGGCGGATGTATGTGATGGGTCTGACATAGTGACGGTGTAATAATAGTTTGGAGGCTCGTTATAAAATAAAAACGGCGTAGGTTATGCTCCGCTTACGCCGGCCCCTACCATGTAAGTCTACGCCTATTTAACGATACATAAAGTCTGTAATATACTGCTGACCGTACTCGGTACTCCCACGGTAAGGTTAGCTTTCGTACGCGCTGTTTAACTAAGCTCTAAATGAACAAATAATTCGAAGTCTCCTCGAATTTCATTGAGGCTAACCTTTTGGGATGCTTAAAGTGAACTTTATAAAAATTAAGAGTGTACGAAACTAAAAGCTGGCATTATATGAGAAGAACTGGAGAGTAGTAGCGAGCCTTCGGAGACTCCAAATAAATTAATTGTTATGTATGTCATATCCTCTTAACGAAACGAGCGAAAGACGAGATAAGGGCATGTGAAATCTAGAATTTTTAATACCATTTTATATTCAAAGCATACTAAAATTTGTGCAGTTTTGAAGAGTAAAATTTGTTTATAATGAGCCACAGGCGAGGCATGGACGCCTCCAAAGCCATTCTATTTATAATGCCTAACTTAATAACAGTGAAAATCTTTTGAAGTAGTCGCCGCACCGCCGCTTTGCATTCTAAAACAAAGGAAAGGCCCTTTACGACTCCTTCCTTGAGGACGTCTGGTAATTAACAACTCTTGGATTTATTACGAGTTGAATTAGCTTTCAGCGTTTCATATCATAATCTGAAAGCATTTTATTGTCCCAAGAGCGGCGGAACGGAATTCTTCGATAGGGTTGTATTGTATCTGAAACTCGAGGCATAAGGATCGTTATTAGATTCAAATTCTGTTTTTTGTCGGAGTTAAACCTAACCTAACCAGAATTAGTCCCGCGTTATAAATCTGTACGTTGAAAGATAATTACTTTTACTCTACGTACATATACATTATACATGCATTGCATTTACGCTTTGCCATTTATTTTAGAATATTTTACGATTGTTTTTGGTATTTTCTTGCATACGCGCTATGCGAAACGAAAATCTAAATGATAAATGGAGAAAAATTTTCATCACGACCGGGATTCGAACCCGATATTTTACGATTAGTATAGGATTCACCTTGTGTTCAACTTGATTTTGTTAGTGCAGTAATATCCCACATTTGTTTGTAATAGCTCCTCTTTGTGGTTCCAGACATCACTGCATTTATCCTTTGTGCGGGCTAGCCAGAAATTCTAGTTGGATATTTAGGTTTAAATAGGATTCACTTTGGCCGATATTCATAGACAGTTTTGAGTGCGAGCTAGTCTGTCTCATAACTGTCAGTGTCATACAAATTTGACAGTCTTAAGAGCGAACTCACGCCGAGGTTCTGCTCAGAAATGGTTATGAATATCGGCCTAGTGCCTAAATTTATTTTGTTTGTAGAATATTTTTACGTATTTGTTTTGAACTGATCCTCGTCCGTACAAACGAATTTAAATTCGAAAAAAATACGTTTTGTCCGCATTAGAATTCGATAACAACCCTAGATTCGACTTCGGCATTAATTAATTACACGTAACACAGCTTAACGACGATTTTGAAGAAACTCTACCGGGAGTACTTTTGTGTAATAAAGGCGGAAATTAACCAAGTAATTGATTCTATTTTACTACCTCTGGAATTTTGTACGGAAGTCCATTTTCGGCGAGAATCTACTTGTTTAATATAATCTCCAGTTTCTCGAATATAATTACCTATTTACAGTAAGTAGTTAAATTAATATCAATTCTAATAATTCTAAGATTAGTACCTTAAAACATAAGGTACCTATAATATTAAATATACGTTAGGTTATGTGATGCTCACAAAAATATAATATACTTTTAGCAAAGATTTATTATTTACTAAAACCATTCATTTAATTTTTACCTGCGGTCTTTTAGACACAATTAAGAACTTAATAAAATAAAATATTTTTATCAATCAGAGCTAACTATTCATACACAAGCTACGAATGTGTTGAGAACGAATGTTACATCAAAGTCCCCAACTTCTTAATTGCAACAGCATATTGTTGTTTTATCATTTTTTGAAACTAAGTAGATTTTTATTCTTAATCGTTCTTGCATTAACTTTGATTATATGTATCAATATCGATCATGTTTTAAAATGGGTTTGCGAAAACAACTGATTTAAATCGTTATCGTCTCAGTCAATGTTTATTGAAAAAAAACCGATTGCTTTTTGGCACAAAATGTATCCTAAGTCAGTCTCATGATCAAGATAATTATATCTAACGATACCTATACATCAAGATCCATCAAGCCGTTTATGCTACATGACGCCACAAAGGACCCGACTTACATATGACATGACTTAGATACCTAACCTACATACATACTCCCAAAAAACTTTACGGTCCGTCTTTCGTCAGTCGGCTAAATAGGCTTCATTGTCCAACTGGCCAGTAATTGTGCCAGTGACAAAATGTATTATCCCAAAACTCGACAGAACTGGCCCATAAAAGTCACATGTTCACCCGGGCCTTATTACCCACTATAACAATTTAAGGAAGCCGAAAGGGTGGCACGAAAATTCTGCGAAAACTTTTGTTAGCGTCTCAGTCTCCTGAATTGTTTTATAAACAATGTTTACAGCAGTAACTTTATGGTCCACTTGTTTTATCTCAGCTTACTTTGCGACACTATTGTTGTACCGGAGTTTTTGTTTGGACAATTTGTGATGTAAATAATGTATTATGGGAGCCGGAGGTTCCGCTTTTTGTTATCCAACAAGGTCCCGTGGGTAATTGTGCTGGAATACTTTTGCTCTCGGTTTATGATTTTATTTTACAAATATAATTGAGGGGTGTTTTCACTTTTACGAAACAATACTCAGAAATGTTTTTGTGAGATAGCAAATTTTTGAAAGCGAAAGTTTGTGACTAACTTTGCATTCTACAACAAAAGCACTATTGTCTCGTCAAAAGAATATATTTCTGACAATGGTCAAGGACATTATTCATCCAGCATGAGATATTTATTGGAACAAAATCTTCGAATAAATTATGAATAATCAATACTTGAAAGTAAAAGTACCTTTAATTTAATAATAAATACCTAACAGAGTGACCATATTATATACTTTTACGTACCTATCAACCTCGCGTCGTCGTCGTCGCAAACTTATCCATATTTGACACGTAGCGTTGACGCAAATCTTACGACGAAGTCGCAAAAGCAAGTAAATGTGGCCCTGCATCCTGTAGATACCAGGATCTCAGAAGTCTTAGGAGCACGTGATCGTGACTGACTTTTGCCCTGAATATTTTACTTGGTGTGCCTGCTGGCGCCATGCCGTATGAGAGTTCGTGTCTGGAGCGAGAGCCAGAACTTTGGGTTAAAAGAATTTACGTTTAGACATTTCATACATAATCTGTGTAATATTATTGACTCCTGTGTCAATAATATTACACAGATTTTGTAATTAAAACGTGTACGGACTACGACCCAGTGATTAAAAAGTCACCAGTTGTATGTTGAAACTCTATCCATCGTATTAGTATCGGTTTTTTTGGGATAAAGGTCTGTCAAAAACATTTCACAATAGGCACGTTTTTGAAAGTTAACTCCATACCATTAAAGCAATCTACTTACCTCTAATTAGCTTTAGAACACCCGTAGTTACACAATCTAAAAGCGGGCGGCATTTATAAACGTTCAATAAAATGCACTACATTTAATAAACACTAATGAAGGGCCCATTTCAAAACATTTACTCGGTCCCGGGCCCGAATCTTAATTTACAAATTACGGTCATATCGGAGGTCGGCTTATATCTCATCCGAGCTTGTTAGTACCGCCGACTATCCACCCAATAAACTTTAAATACGGGCTTATAAAAGATCAACCTTTATAAATTGTTATTTTTAAATGTGAAAATTATTATGTTGCAACTCTGTGCAGACCCAGCTGCCTTACATTGTAGGTTGGGGTACATATTTCCTTTCTAAATTATATGATGTCTGCCTTATTAAGTATGGATGGCGTCGGAGCGAATAGGTTCAGTAACAAAGGTAAGTTTAAAAAATCTTGATACAGTTCGTGCTCGCCCTTGTAAATTAAGGGTCCGTTTCATTCGGTGAGCGTAAAGTGGAGGCCAATTAAGGAATTTATGGTCGAAATGCGCTGTAAAACAATAAATCCTACAATGGCTTTCGACAACATGGCCTATTAATTATGCCTCAGCTTTTGAGGTTGTAATAGGGGCCGATGAGCTTGCAGACATTTTGATCACAGAAATAATAGCTTCCGATAAAATGACCCTATTTCTTCGTAGTAAGTTTTTAGGTAGGACTAATATGTTATCTACATAGGATACTCTATAGCTAGTATTTGCATGTCTAAAGGGGTAGTTCTGATCTCATAAGCAATCGCAATACTGTCCCCTATTTGAGCATCTTACCGCACTATACTTTACTAGATAACCATCTCATTTATATCCTGTACAATCGAGGCGACGTCCAGCAATCGCCCCTGGATTGTTAAACGAAAGTGGCGGTGGACTGTTTACTACACATTGAATGCATAAATCTCTCTAATTTATATCCGAAAACATAATAAGAGGAAAACGTTTCACAACACTACTATAAGGTAGTATGTCCGAGGCACCCATGGTCCAAGTTATTTATAGCTTAGACTTCCACGGCATCAAGCGTCTATAAAAGTAAATAAACCTCATGAAATAGCTATAAATCGCCTTACAAAGAAAGGCGATACATACTGTATGCGGTAAAGCGCGCTTTCGGTGAGATACGGGAACATTCAGACACCATAGTTTGAGTTATGTGTTGTTACGGTGCAGTCGGTGCTAATGTTTTCATATATTATCAAGTGAGCTGATTTGTGGCCAGTATGGACGTAGATGAGCATATTTATAAAAAATATGTGGTCTTAAAGTTTCCTTTATGATTCGTACATATGCCGCTGAATATAAAATTCTTATAGAATATGAGGTCCATTAAAATATTGTTATGACGCAATTAGTTTTCGTACCCCGATGACCTAATTTTAAAATCAAGTGGACAGTTAACGGACAGCTTCCAAAATGACTTGTAATTAAACTACTGATCACGTCATTCGTGATTAATGCTGCTCTAGCGTGATATGCACTTTATTGTTTGCCTCTAATGGCAGCAGTAAATCTAGTAATTGTAAGACTTTATTTTACAAAACTTTCATCTGTATTTTCCCCATGTTTATCGGTTTTGCTTACAAATTTCTCGCCAAAAATGTCGCTTTAATTCCATGTTGTAATAATGTCACCTCGCTAACAAGCGGTGTCGGTCTGAACACGTTCGCCGTTGATTATTACTTGACCACGCAACTACTTACCCATCGACCTGCAATTAGATGAGCAAGGACAACTCTTCCGAAAACAAAATTGCCCTTGTCAAGTATTAATCGGTCAAAGAAAGAACCGATTTTAAATAATTACTTAACACTTCCTGGTCGTCCAGAAATCACACCTTTAAAGTTCAAATTAAGAGTCTCGTGTTCCTTACGAACGACTCCACCGCGGCTTGGAATGACTAACAGCCGCTAACAAGGTATCATTATAAGGATGTCGACCTCACAGTCAGTATATCGATGTTTTTATACATTGTTTTTATTACATCTGCTATATGTAACAAGATTATTGCAAGCTTAGACTTTTTATGACTGACTTTAAGAACCATAAATTTAAATTCTTGAACCGTAATGATATGTTTTAATGGCTGATTTTACAGCTTTGATTGATCATTGGACTTTACTCTTTTAGTGAGTATTAAATTGATATCATTAGGATTGTCTGACTGAGTATAGTTCTGTATTAATTTAAAGTTACAACTTAATTTAAATATTGTTTTACTTACGAGTATATCGATAAAATGATCCTCATCCCTTTTAGTGTTTGGGCAGGTGGCGAAACACACAGACAAAAGGCGGTTCGTATCATTATGTTGTCTTGTTACCGCCGCTTGCGCATCCCGACCGAGGCGCGATATAATTCAAAAGCCGTAATTGCTTTACTAGTGTATTGCGCCGGTTCCCCTTTACGAAAAGCTCCCATGGCTATATTGAGTTAGCGGTAGAGATTACAATAGTACGTAGTCATAGTTACGTAGTTTAAAAGGAATTCATGCAATTGAATTCTTATACGATAGGTACCTGCTATTAAATATTTAACATTTTGAAAATAATATGTTAATATTTAAATAATATGATATTTTCCATATGTACAGTCAAAAGCGTACCAATTTTTTTTGGCTTTGTATATTTCTTATCTTCTGTACCACAAGGGTTTAAATCCTATTCAACGTTACCATTGATGCACTGACAAGCGTACAAGTAGACATAATTTCTCACAAACTGATAAGAGAAGGTCTACCCCGAAAATTCCAGTTACCTCGGTATGATGTTTTACCAGACGAATTACCGTTTTCTGTTGTACCTATATGTACCACTGTTACAGTGCTTTCGAAACCTTTGTAACTTCACCTGACGTGATTATTAGTCATTTGACTACTAATTACAAAAAAGTCTAATTAATGCTTTGAGAAAAATACCAGAGCTTTCATTTCGATGAACTCATCAAAGCAGAACATTTAGAGATTATCACATTAGTGTGGCCAGTCGATAATTACCGTCTACGTTCATGGGCGTTCACATATACATCATTTGTGTTTAAGATGTTACATGGAATTACATAGAGTAAGTCCAAAGTTAATCGTCTCGAACTGTTAATTTTGGAGATCTGTTATCCGTAATAGATGTTCGTGAGATTTCTGTTATTGCGACGTGGTTTGTTGCATTCGTCTTCCTTCGTAATGTTATCGTTAGATGAAGTAAATAAAACCGGTTATATTATATTATTTTTCTTTCTTTTGTTTTGAATGTCGGTATGTTCTAATAATGTTATCATTTATCATTGAAATGCTTCTCAGAGTTCCCCATAAAGTCTTTCCCAGGCGCGATCTGTACACGGCTTGCGGCCTGCGGCTTGTTGAAACGCATGCCCCGCCCCATTTTCTCCCGTCGTTAAGGTCCAGTAGGTAGCGATTTGAGGCCTAGCCCACAATCCGCTATTTACTTATATTATTGTTATCCTTTTCCCCTCTACTAATATTTACGTGTATTTAATACAAAATAATGTGTTTATTCAAATAAATAAAATGGAAAATGATTAGTTGTGATAAAGTTAATTATATTAACATGAGCTTTACTATCTTACAACGACATTGGTTGTTAGTTATTATCATAAATCCTATGCATGGGAGTGGCTTGGGCTACAGCTTCGTGTGGCTTTTGATTATATTGTTCAAAATTAGATGTTTCAATAGGTATTAACACTTTTTAGAGGCTACGCATGTTCTCTTATTTTATTTTGGTATTCTAAGATAGATTTGTTATTAAAATACCATAACTATTCCGTCTTATGAATAAAAGTCCCTTCTTTTCTTCATAGCTTTTGCCATAACTCAGTACAAGAAATACGATGTTTACCTTACTATAGGTAACTACTCTTAAAATGTTCAGTTTACGACTGCTAAGACATGAGATAGATGTAGTGCCTCTCTAAGAACAAACGATGTATTTTTAAATGTAATCTGGTAACGATTCAGCTTTAAAAATTCTGCCTTATTGCGAAAGATTTAAGTGGAAGATGCTTTTAATCATGTCAAATATTGTTTATAGTAAATAGCATAAACTAGAATCACTAATGTATAAACAACTCATATTTGTACAGGAGATTTTCAATAACATAAATGTCTGGGGAAACGCAATTAAGAGAAAGTACTGTAACTTGTTAGGGTTATTATGGAGAATATTGTATTTAATATACCTTACCATGAGTTTTCGTACGTAATTGTGTACAGATGTCCCCGTTTTTAATCGCCGCTTAGGGGCGGCGTACACCGCTACGGCGCGGCGCCGTGCCGATGTCGGATGGCGCGGCGTGTCACGGCGGCGTCTGCCGGCACCGTCTACCGGCGCACGATGTCGGCGCGGCGCCGGTCACAGGCGGCAACATTCGTGCCGGCGGACGGCGCCGTCCACTGGCGCGGTACACGGCGTCGTCCGCCGGCGCCGTTCTGTTATACGCTAACCCTCACGGCGGCGTCTCCCGGCACCGTCTACCGGTGCACGATGTCGGATGGCGCCGGCGGATGGCGCCGTCCACAGGCGCGGTACACAAGCGCTGACGTGAGCGACCTGAAGTGTACATTTTTATGTAAAAGTAAATAAATTTTGGTCGCTGGCACATCACAAAAAGTGTTTGATGTAAAGCAAAAAAAACACACATCTAAAATAATTGATTTACTTATAATAATAATAATGTTTATTTGGAACAACACTGGTACATATCTTGTTAGTATTCTTTATTCTTTTGGATCAATACCTAATTGAATATTAAATAGTTATATTATTTATAAACACGTACCTATTGGTGAGTTATTTTATAGTAGAAATTTACTTTGAATTAACTGTTTTCTAAATCGAAAACTGATGGTAGGCTCTTTACAAGCTTGCTCGCCAACGCGAGTTGGTATTATGAATTGCGTACGAGTGTGTTTAATTTAGTTGCGGTTTGAAATTCCTCGAGGTGGTAGTGTAAACGTATTATGTGGGATTAGGTCTATGTTGGTAATAAACTACCATTTAGCCGCTAGCGCTTGCCTCTTGTCTAACAAAAGCTTCCTAAGAACTATAGAGAATTAAAAGTTGACTATTATGTACATTTTGCACTGAACCTTTATAGCATTAATAATTTTCAATAATGAATTGACTGTATTTTATTTAAACTCGTCTTTAATTTAGAAACATCAAAGAAATTAATGAAAATATTTTTTTTGTAAACCTATAAATTGTCCAACTGCTGGGCAAAGGTCTCCCTTCTCTTCCATCCATCCCTGTCCTGAGCCTGATATGAACATGAGTCTCCGAAAATTTATAACACAGTAGACCAGAATAATGGACCAATACATTTATCTCAAAGGTCGAGATTCATAGACAATTTTGAGCGTAAGCTTAGCGTGAACTATCTCTCTCTTACAAACGTATAACTCTTTACATATACAGTTGTAAGAGCGGGCTCATGATAGGCTAGTGCTCAAAACTGTCTATGAATCTCGGCCTATGAATATTTGTGAATACATCGAGCGTGTGACAATCCATTGAATTCTGTCAGTTTTACAGAGAAAGCTCATATTTCGTACCCGTGTTTCTGAATTTCGGCCGAATATTACAAATAGGTACTAGGTAGTAGCTAACAGCAAATCAAGTGTAACACTTTGGATTTTCGACCGTTCTTATTATCTGCGTCGTAAGATTTAAAATCGTACTGCAAGTGTTACCATTGATCTGTTGTTGTCCGTACCTATACCGCAGCCCAAATCTAGTGTGTTATTTTGTAAACAAATATGATCGTCAATTACATGTTGTTATGTACCACTGAAGGAACCGATTGATCGAACCCCGTTCATCATTGTGAAAATAAAGTAATTGGGTATAATAATGTGAAAATAACATAATCACAGAACAGCGTTAGTATGGTAGGGTAGTTTTTGTTTACAAAATAAGACACTTGATTTGGGCTGCGGTTTACATCCTATGTTACCAATTAATTAAAGATTTTCAGTTAATGCGCTCCATTAAATTGATGCTCAATTACGCATGATAGAATCAGTAAATTCAAATGTTCATCAAATGTGGGCGGAACTTGCGAAATTCATTTTTCTACTGCTTAAGCATCGAAGTTATTACACCTATATGGAATGATTACCAAAAATATATATCTGTAGTAATTTCAAATTTATTATCCAATCATTTTAATTTATGTAGGAACGAATAGGCGTTGTAACAACATACGTATCAATCACATTTTGATTCATCATCCTTAATTTGGATTGCTTCTTATAAAAAGTTTGCTAGTGAACATTGATCGTGCATGCATGCGGGTTCCGTAGAAAAGCTTGTTTTTATTTTCTAGTAGGTAGTATTCGAAATTTTTAAATTTTGTATGGAAAATTATCAATGTTTTCATATGTACATCGATTTTCCCAACTGGACTAAAAGCAAGACTCTACAAGTCAGAGATTAGTATACAGGGTCCATACATGGTTGATATTTTCCCAAAAACTACTTGACTATATAATAACAATTATTTCATTATTAGTTTAAAGTGCATCTTACTAATTGTACAGTCGGTCCAGTAGTTTTTGAGAAAATCCTAACATACTTTTCTTTGCCCAAAGCATTCTTTTCTCCGTTTTAGAATAATAGTACCTACTAGGACTCCATCCTAGTCTAGGAGCAGACCACCTTAATATAATAGCCCGTATTGGCATAAACTTTGACAAAATATTTACCTATACGTCACCTAAAAATAAAAATTTTGTTTGCTCTACATTTTCATTTTTACATTTCTGTTTGATAGAGTTATTATTCCAAAATTAAAGAATCGTTGATCCAATTTCTCCTATCAAATTATATTGTGTTGTGTGCAACAGACTGATGTGAATATACAATTAGGGTTACGTTATCATCTACTAATGTGGAACCCTAAAACGATCGCATTAATGATTATTATATTTATGTATACGTACGATCAAATAAGTTGCTTTCCTTTTTAGGAGCTGGTTGTTAAAGAAGATTGATTTCTGTTCTATCATTTGAATGATTATTTTACTAAACCAGTATTAATCTATATTTTCTTTATAAAAAGAAGACTAAATAAAATTAAGGAACGACAAGTCAAATTAATAAAAATAAAACAAAAATATGTTTTTTATATAAACGAGTGTTTGAAAAAGAGATATATTATGTTATCTATCTATCTATCTATTTATAGGCAAGTAAAAAATTACAAATGTAGATAGATAAACACTTACTTACAACACTTACAAACACTTACTTTTATTTTAATCTGTTTTATGTGCCAAAATAAAATACAATCTATGTAAAATCTGTTTTATATCGTCTACGATATCGATTCGATTTCAGCTATAAAATGCTTACTTTGTATGTCTCAGAGATATCGATATTTTACCTTATCCAAATTGCCTTTTACCGAACTCTTTTATCAGTTTCGAAGTCAATAACAATAAAATAACTGACGACATTTCTTTATCTATACAGTTCACATTACTTTGAGGTCAAATTACACCTTTCAATTGAACTTGACAAAATTTATGGCCTCCTTAAATTTAGGCATAATTTAATTTTATATGTGAATTTTTAAAGACAATCTTTGGTATGTTACCATAAATGTAACGCAGTATTTTGAGAGTTTTAACAAAATAACATATACTTATTTAGTACGTATTGTTTTGGTTGTTTCATATGTAAATAAAAACAAATTTAGATTAATTAAGGGTAATTTATTTCCGTTTTTCCCTAATTTAATTCTTTTGTTTAGATATCATCGTAACGCATAGGAGTTAAATGTTGAAGTTGTTTAATATAAATTGCATTTTTATCTGTAAGTAGATAGCTAAGCTCTTATGGCAAATTAGATCTAGCGTTAATGTGAATTATATGATAATTTATTGATAAATAACAAAGATTAACAGTTAATTAACATTAGGTACTTTTCGTTAATGCAATGAAGAATAATTTAGTAGGCTAGGTACTTTAGTCGTAGTAATGGAAATGGTGAGGAAAAAAATCCCAGTGGGAGTCAGAAATCCTTGTTTGTGCGACATAATTTATGGATGGTGCCAAAATAATTTAATATATCACATAGTCACATCCGTTAGTGCTTAAAATTCCTTAAGGTTACCTAAATAAAAAGGACGCCTTTGTTCAGCATTTGTATTTGAATTAAACCTCTACATATATATGGTTCCTCGAATGCAGGCCATGACCGGGTAAAGGTAGTGTGGGACGCTCCCCGACCAGATGGAGGGATGACCTTAGGAAAATGGCTGATTGGGACTGGATGCAGAGGGCCGAGAGTAGGGTTGAGTGGCGCGCTTTGGGAGAGGACTACGTCCAGCAGTGGAATGATACGGGATGATGATGATGATATATTTGGTTGCTGACTATCCCAAAAATGTGTTAATACTAAGGGTATCCGACCGGAATAAAATATTTTAATTTCTTTTTGATACTCTGCGCGCGAGATCAGACCGGAATAGAAAATATTATAAAATAAAATGGATCCCTCAGGATATCAGATATGGAGGATCCGACCGGAATAACTCTTCATATTCATATTGTTGCAATAAAACTTAAATAATTAATTTAAAAAGGTAGGTGTTATTAGACTACTTTAGGGACTTTTATTACTTAGAAGAGAAACTTACTAAGTAGAGGTCTTACTTAATTTAAAACATCGCAGCTAAAATTATTTATTCAAATATTTTTCGCTCCTATTTTTCCTTACAGATAGGTACCGAGATAGGGCTTCTTTGTTTCAAGCCCCTATTTAGCGGCACGGGCTCGACGAGAGCGCACCGTCAACTCTATTAAGCAAAAAATTAAAGAATATAAAAACCAAATAAAAAAAGCAAATTAAAAGCTGAGACTAGCGTCCCAGCCATTCAAGCGCGTATAAAAGTGTTTAATTAAACTGTTGTTATTGATGGGGTCCCCGCGAGATGGCGTTTAATCAACAGCTGTACGTACCCGCGTTTCTTTCGACTTTATTTTTAATTCGACTTAATTGCAAGAGTTACGACGCTATTCGGACGAAGGACTTGGACGTTTTATGCTCCAAACCTTTATTGTTGCTACTGCGACTTCGATCTTAATTATTTACTGAAAAAATAGGTATTGCACTAAATGTAGAGTAGGTATAGATTTGTACTCATACACCGAAAGGATGTCTTAGTATCGGTAAATGAACAATTGCCTTACTTTGTGATTGAAAATAAAATAAAACAATTTCACATACAAATTGATCAGTGATGGCAGGACAGATGAAATATGTATAATATGCGTAATAATATCACGTTGAAGTGGTAAAAATTACTGTTTATCGATTTTTAAAGACACCATCATCCATTACAATACATGTAAAGAGTAGACAACAAACAGTAAGATTATGAAAAATTAAGCCGATATTATGAGACAATTTTGACTGTAGTAAGAGCAAGTTCACACTAATACCGACATTCATACATACAGTTTTGAGCACAAGATTAACATGAGTTCGCTCTTACACTTGTAAGAGCGAACTCATGTTAATCCAAACGTGACGTTTATAAGAACGGGCAGCGATATTTTTTCGAAACTTGCGCTTAAAATTGTCTACGAATTTCGGTCTTGTCATTTGACCAGAGCTCAAGAGGACCGATACATTTAAGACAATAGATCCACAGCACCCATAGGTTAAGCTACCGTATTCAGACCGAGTTGTGGTCGAGTTACTGTTTCTTCTCCCTACTATTCGAACAACTCAGTTTCTAACTTGTATATCGCTGCTTTCGCGACAATAGTTGCACAAGAATGTAATTGAAATGTCAGCCTTAATTTGTAACTTCGTTTTAAGACTTCGCGCCAAGCCGAACGTTAGAATGTGCCTTCATTAATTTAAATTATTTTGTTGGAGAGGTGTAATTTGTTGCGAGTTTTGTCTTAATTTGCACCGCGAATTTGAAAAGAGGATACCGGTGTAAGTTCAATTCTAAAAGGAGAAATGTGACACCTGAGGTAGTACCTACTTACTAATGCTGTTATTCATAAAGTTAAACCTCACTTCCCTTAAATCGTGTTGCTATCCCTTGACACTTCGAAAAAAAAAGGTTAAGATAGAAAGTTAAACGGCCTAAACGGTGGCGAAACTTTAAATCACGTTTATGAATACGCGCCTAAATACACAAGTAGGTAGCGTAAACTCAGGCCCGTATTCGAATTATGGTGAGAAATCCTAGAAAGCAAAATGTCTTGACTCTACTATGCGACTAAAGCGCAAAATGACCAACTTTTAGTTAATCAAGATATAATGAGTTAATCTTTTAGCAATCGAGTTAACTGGAAAAAAAATCACATAGTCCGATCGAACAATGCCGTCGAACCACGTAGCCAGGATTAAAATATACTTACAACGGGTCTCATTAAGGTTACAATTATTTAACTACTCAAAAAAATCTCCTACAATTACATAGTACGTAGATTGGGTACCACTCTGCGATGTTCAGGATTAGTTCCACTACCCGGCCGCTATACCTAGGTTTTAAAAAATCTCACCAATCCCGAGCGTCGCAGCTAACGTATTTACTCATTTGCGAATTGCCTACGGTGGTCATATTATGGTAAGAGAAAGTGCTTAAATGACTTGCTGTCCGTCTACTGGAATTCATAATTTGATTTTGGAAGATGTCTAGTTATAATATGGGTATGAATTCGCAATTAAGAAAGAAAATTTAACCGCTACCTACCGTTAATATGTGATCTACTTATCGGCAATTAGCCTCTTTAATTACACCTCGCCTTTTACACCTTTAAATGATCCCCGATAATGAGTTTTAAACTCGAATGACTGTCATTTGTTACAGTACAAGATAAAAGCGGTTTTCGAGTTATGTTGGTACTTCTCGGTATTTAACGCTTTAATAAATATAATTCCTCTGCTTACACTTTTTACATTACGATTTTCATCTTTAACATTGTAAAGATAGGATTTACCCTTAAATTAATTATCGATTTAAAACCTATACTATATTACCTACTATAAATCAGAAGTTATGATGAAATGATCTAGTTTTGTATAATTAAATTGTTAAGAATCCTTAGTTTTATTAAGGACTTACGCAATATTAAAATTGCTATAGGAAAGTAAGTATTTCCGTTTTAATTATAGTACTTACCTACCTATAAGGTATTTCGGTATTGGTTTCGTTTGAAAATCTCCGCAACGAGATCGTTCGAAAACCAAATTAAAACCATACCTCATGCTTTTGCGGTATTTAACGTGTACCGCCATTATAGTGTTGACCAAAGACCAAATATTATAGGTAAGTGGTCTTGATATTTTACCAAGACCACTATATACACTATATAAATGTTCGGTAAGTAAATAACGATCAAAATCTTTGTAAATCAATGCAAGATAATGTAATAATTACACCATCAGTAAACTTTTTTTTATCAGCAACGCGATGCGTTGTTGTCATGATTTTTTGACCTTCTCCAGTTCAGTTCGGTAGTTCCCTATACCTCTATTATTAATTTTCATGTTTATTTAATTATTTCATACATTAATCTACTTTTTTCTAATACTCTCGAGGAATAGGTAACAACTTTTAGCGATAAGGCCGCCAAAATTGTACATATTGTTTTGTATTTCTGTATTGTAATTGTTTGTGTCATTTATGTACATTAAAGTGTATTTGAATTAAATTGAATTGAGCAATTCTACCTTTACTCTTGCATAATATCTTTGGTCTTAAAAATATAGAGATTCTGGTCTCATATTTTCGAAAAACCAAGACAAGACTCTTCACTACCGCTGCGGCAAATGCAGAGACATTAAACAGGCACTGTTGTATTGAGCTCCGACATTAATTTTGTAATTAAGTGAACGATAAAATCGATTGTTTTATTCAATGCGGCGGCGGCGCGATGCGGAATTCTGATTATTGGTCCTCATCATCCGTTTGAGTGTTTATTTCATTTAAATGCGACCGTTTTCGTTTATCAGGATCTTGTAATTTGTTTGTACTAATTGAATGTCTTTCTATAGAATAATATTCAATTTCTCGTGGCGCTAAGAACAGGCATTTGCGCGATCTGCGAATAAAGTAGATTAAATTTTCTGATTATTTCTATAAGACAACCTGTTTTGAATTAAGCCTGTATCTATACATACATATCTATCAACATGTTTAGTCAGTCTGAGGTAACATCTCAAATATTTTTGTATTGTTTTCTTATGTTGTACCTAGTTGTGGTAAATTTAATTTGGAAAATTGAAACGAAGAACAGCCAGCAACTTGGTTACAATGATACGAAGTCGGCAATCAAACAAACTATTTTACTACAATATGTATTGTGATTTGTACTATGACACAAGTTTTAGTTTACTCACAGTAAATCAAGGTTGTTCGTTGTTTCAAAGTGGATAATAAATTAAATTTATTGTCCATACAATATTTAAATATTCATCTAATTTCATATGTTATGGACTTTCCATACTTACCTACTGTAATCGAAATATTTAACTGTAACAATAATTATTCTCTCCGCAATTCGAAATCAAATTACATTAGAAAGTGTTATTATCGGTGCTCTGAACAATAACTAATATAATGATAGACAAAAATAACATGCAAATATCCGTAGCGCCCATCACGTATTCCATTTTGCTATCATATAAATTTAAAACGTTCTAAAATAAACCTTATGTGTTCAGGAAACGAATGTTTGTATCATAAATTTTGGTTACGAGACGGCATTAAATTATGGTTAGGGTCGACGCAATGTAATGACCATGTAGGTATGCAGTTGCTCTCGCGACTATGATCCACCCATAATAAACCTAAATCATATGCCGAAACAACAGTTACAACGTATTGCACGAATTCACAAAACTGCTATAGTAATTGCTTGTACGTTTGATCTTTACTTTTGTTGTATATGACTCACGGCATTTATCCCTTGCGGGCTGTCAAGATTCTAATAGAATCTTTGACGATTCCTGTAGGATCAGCTTTGAGGTACACTGAGGACTAATTTGAGGTTATGTTTCCTTACGATGGTTTCCTTAGCTGTTTCGCGAGAGTAATCGTCATTAGGTATCTACGATAAGTTCTCAGTTATCTACGATAAGGACATGGCTATACTGCAAAGGGGATTGAACCAGGGACTGCTTAATGGTCCTTTGTCCTAACCATACCACCGCGCTCTCTTGTATACTTTCGTTGTACTATTTTAATGAAAAAATACAGACACATAAATAAATGATTTTCTGTACAAAACTGAACACTTGATTAAATTAAATAATATTATAATAAGCCATTGTTAGACGAAAGTAATTGGACGTCTAACTAGAATTAAATTTCTCTCGAGAAAAGCAAAAATATAGCTCAGAAAAACCACCAAATCTATAGATTCTGATAGAAAAGAAAGTTACACTGGAATTCCGAGACTTCACGTTATATAAGAGAGGAATAAACATCACAATGACGGGTACTTAGTACCTACTATAGACCTTTTAATTAGCGAAGTTTTCTAGGGGTACGTTACGTTAGTTAATTAATACCTACGTTGTCAGCATCTACTATGTTTCTGTTATAATAACAATAGGTAAGAATTAAGGAAAGTAAATACAGATAAGTACATCACATAAGTATCCCATTATTCCCATTAGGTAAGATTAAAAAAATTAAGGCATCTATGTGTTGGACTCATGTCTCCGACGTCATGTCCGCCTTTCAGTATCATCAACTCTAGGACCATTTCCTGAAAAAATTGTGTTAATTAAATAAGGTATTCTAAAAAATATTGACTTGCAACACAAAGTACATAGGTATTTACTTAGTCTGAAACTTGATCGAATACACCTATATAAACCGAAGCCCAAGTCAAGTGTCTTATTTTGTAAACAAAAACTACCCTACCCTACTAACACTTTTAGCTCTTCTGTAATTAGAATACATGATGAAAAATTCTTGCCATGGGCAGGACTTGAACCTGCGACCTTGTTCTGTAATTATTGAGTAGTTATTTTCACAATATTAGATCGGATTATTTTATTTTCACACTGATGAACAGGCTCGATCAATCAGCCCCTTCAGTGTCACATCACAACAGGTAATTAGACGATCATATTTGTTTACAAAATAAGACACTTGATTTGAGCCGCGGTATACGTTGTACTAGTTTTATTCAGTGATCGTATCTCTACACCA